>OY987305.1:799152-1999152 GCA_963920635.1 Pseudeuparius sepicola | reverse complement strand
CACCATCTTAAAAGTATATTTTCCCCTTAATCACTGTTACTTTTAATTCGCAAATTCACGAAATTAACTCGCAACATACTCGCTTTGCTTTGTCTGCCACATATAAAATGGCCGCCGTAAAAAATCTAAACACGGCAGGGTAGGCAAGCGCGGTGTCCTCTCTCTTTCCTTTTCTAAGTTTTTATTCGACAAAAAAGTGTTAAAAGGAAGTTTATATCAAAGTTGGAAATATTTAGGACGCAGCTTTTCTGCCCTCAAAAAACGTGGCATTAAGAAGTTTAGACTTCTGAACTTAATTAGTGTTTAAGGTGTACTAGTCCCTTTGTAACGTATTCTTTATTTATGCGCCACCAACAAAGTTTCAAAAAGTTCAGCTCTAATATATTTCCGGATATTTCACTGAAACGTTTCCGTCTCCCGACTTTCCCCAAGTTCTAGCTCTATGCTTCTTAAACAAAACATCAGTTTGACTTTTCAAACAATGCCGCCTAATAAAATAAACAAAGGGGGTAATTCCGTGGATCTGGTACGTAAGTACTTCGGGATCTCCCTTATTTTTCAGGAAAATTTTACTTTGAACTTCACAAGAAAGAATAAGAATACATAAGTTGCTTCCTGCTAAATTTGTGTTCGTGTGTAAGAATAGTGTGTTTCATAGAAAATAATAAAAAACATTTCAACTTTTGTTTTTATTTAACGGGTTCTTTTGAGGTGACATTTTTAGTAACTTCATCAATAACAAGTTGGCAGTAATCTCTCATCCCGTGCAATGATGTCACACGCTGGAATTAACTAGTTTGTCTAGGGACTATATAAAAGTAAATTATGTTTCTTATATGTAATTTAGTGCGCGTATACCTACAAAATATTAGTCCGCATTAAAAAAATAAAAATTACAGCGCATTGCCACAAAATAGGTAATTTGTTTTTCCTCCAATGTGTAATTAACGCTGTTCACAAGTTCAGTACAAAGGACAGGGTAGTATTTAGGCCCAAGTCTCAAATTATTTCCTTATTTGAAAATTAACAAAGCTGGCCCATGGAATAAAGTTTTCGGATCCGCCTATACTTTCAATTTTGCAAAAAAGACGGCAAAATATAATTTTTACGGTATCATATTTTACGTTTTATTGTCCCCTTTCTTTATTTCTTGTAATAAATAAACACCGGCGATAAACTTTATAACACAGGGGAATAAAACGGTCTCTTTTTATATTCTGGGAAGGACAAAATGCCTCTCGGTATTATCCATACACTTATTCCCGCGTTGGATCTATTTATTACAAAAGGACCGTTTGTGTAGAAAATGGGAACCCAGGGACTTTAATGAGGTTAGTATAATCTTGTGCTATTGTCTCTTTAATGACATACTCGTACAAAAACGTATTCTTACTTTTCAGCGGACTCTGAATGGGCAGCCTACTTTATTCAAATGTGAATTATTTTTGCACTACCCTGATTTTTAAACGAAATTCCGCCCTATCTTGTATACCTACCCTATAACCTATAACAGAGGGACTTTTTTTTATATATTTTCATGATATTTTCTTTATTAAATCAATGGCGAATAATCAAGTTTAGAGAATGTATAGCATAGGTGGTTACCATGATTAAATAAATAATATACTCCAAGTAGTATAGTATACCCCAAGACTCCAAGAACATGCTAATTAGGACCATCAAAGAATCCAGCCAACACGATTTTTGCCTATCAAAAACTAAGACATATAAAAACTATGGAGTTGCGATGCAAACATTGCAAATTCTGTTCTTGAGTAATATCTATAGAAAAAAAGTTAAATTCTCAGTAAGGACAAAGGATACACAGAACAAAATAAAAATACCAGCACCAGTTATTTTCAGTCGAGGTCTATAGATAGCGCTTTCGATAGTTATCGATCTTTTTGACTATCGAATACTATCGATATTTTTTACCACTATCAATAGTATACAATCGTTTAATATTGTGCATAAAAAACATTGGAATTTTGAATACAGTTTTAATAAAACCTGCAAATTTTAAATATAACAATCCACCATTTGGAATTTCTTTGTTTATAGATATACGCAAGGGAAATGCAAAATGCGCATGCTTAGAGAGGGGTTTTTCTCAATGAACCATTGGCATTGGCAGACAGAAAGAGTCCGATGATTCGATTTACTTATTCGAATCGAGAAGTAAGTACATAAATAAAAATAAAAATGCATTATCGCACTGAAAGAGGAATGCAATGAATTTTCTTTATCTTAGATACCTTTATATTCATTTATTAAAGAAAAACGAGGAAAATCGATTTATGAAAAAAATTTCTCTGGATTTTTTTTGACTATCGAAAACTATCTTTAGTTGTCGATGGTCCAATCCTAAATATCGAAAACTATGGATAGTTCTCGACCTCTAATTTCCAGTATTAAAAATTAAACTATACTGCCATCTAGGGTCGGGTGGCCGAACTAAATTATCTCTGGTTTGTGATTTCTAATAGTTGGCATCCCTGGATGTCAATTGTCAACTTCACTTACCACGAAATCATCAAAGTTAGGTTCATTATTCATTTTGGTGATTTTTCACAATTTGTTGGACCAGTTTGTTTCTTTTTCCTCAAATTTTACCTTTTGTTTTAAGAAACCAAAAGTATTTCTCTTATTGTTAATTTCAAGTGATGGATGATATCGAATTCTCCCACAGAGCCCGCAAACGGATCAAGGAGGTGAAAAGGAAAGCCAGACCAGGTAACTTCCTAACCTCAAACCCTAGAAAACCCATAGAAATGCCGTTATTTTCCAGAACTAAACACCAAAGAATCGTGGCACCAGCAAAATTTCGCTGGCGATTTCGATAGATTCAAATTAGTAACCGATAACTGCCAGCGGATAAGCCAGTCTGAAGTTTCGCAGCGAGAATTTATTAACAAGTACGAACTGCCGTACAAGCCGGTAGTTATCACCGGGTGTCAAAGAGACTGGCGAGCGAAAGAGAAATGGACTTTAGATAAATTAGCGAAGAAATATAGAAACCAAAAATTCAAGTGCGGGGAGGACAACGAAGGCTATAGCGTTAAGATGAAAATGAAGTATTATGTACATTATATGCTCAACACGAAGGACGATAGTCCGTTATATATTTTTGATAGCAATTTTGGAGAGGTGAGTCATGAGGCATTAGTGCACAATGCATTTTTATTATCATTTTTTTAGACATCTTAGTCATAGTATGAGATTAGCTGTTTATAATTGTGTAATAAAAATTTATGAAATACTTAAATGTATTTTACAAATAATGACAATGAACTTTTTGATGGCATCTGCCATCTTGTATAAACATAACCAAATTCGTTATGGATATAATTTGTGATTTGATCTGGGTTTGACAGGGTCATCGTTTTATATTGTGAACAACTCGAAAAGTCACTTTACTTAGTACTTAAACCAAAAATAAGTTTTTGGCTTAAAATATTTTAAATCTGTCAACCTACGATATTGACTAACCATGCATTTTTGCTGGAAGTGGCTATTTATACGTCCGACGGATACAAACGTCAGTATACGTCTTGCGCTCTCATTGGTCGATTAAGTCACGTGACACATAACCTTACTTCTACCGTCCGATGGATTATGAATCGGCTTGTATACTAAGTCGATTGGATGATGTCCGAGATTATTCAGACCTATCTTGTCTCATTTTATATTGCGCATGCCCTACTTTTTCCGCGATGGGCGCTGCGGAATAAAAAATGAAGTGGTTATTTATTATTTACAATGATGTAACCCACCCGACATTCGGCGCGGCGCCAAAATTTCAAGAAAATCGAGGATGGGTTACAACGCCGAACGTCGCATCGGGCGAAAATACGGGGTACCTAAGAAAATCGGGGGTGGGTTACACCATTGGAAATTATTACCACTTCTTTTTTCATACGACAGCGTCTATCCCCCAAAAAGGAGCAGTGCATACGCTCCTTATTGCAAAGATGCTTGAGAAAAATGCACTTCCGACGTATCTAAATATTAGTTTACTTCGGCTTCGGACTTATGCACGTCCAAAGAAGTCACGTGACTCAGCCCGCCAATGAGAGCGCAAGACGTATACTGAAGTTTGTATCCGTCGGACGTATAAATAGCCACTTCCATTTTTGTTTTGCCCATGAGTGTATTTTTGCAGCACCGCAGAAGAAAAAAGCTACTAGAAGATTACGAAGTGCCATTATACTTTAGGGACGACTTGTTCCAATTCGCGGGCGAAAGCCGCAGGCCCCCGTACCGGTGGTTTGTGATGGGACCCGCGAGATCTGGAACCGGCATCCATATAGACCCTTTAGGTACAAGTGCCTGGAACGCCCTCGTCGTTGGCCACAAAAGGTTACAAGCTTTTTATGTAATAACATGTTTTCATTAAATTTCTTTAGGTGGTGTCTTTTCCCGACTCATACGCCCAAAGAACTCCTCAAAGTAACCGGAAACCAAGGTGGGAAACAACGCGACGAAGCCGTGACGTGGTTCAACATTATTTACCCGAAAACAAAAGAACCGTCATGGCCAGCTAGTTGTAGACCCATTGAAATTTTGCAAAAACCGGGCGAGACGGTTTTCGTACCGGGAGGCTGGTGGCACGTGGTGCTTAATTTGGACACGACAATCGCGGTCACGCAGAATTTCTGCAGCAAAACCAATTTTCCAGTGGTATGTGTTGAGATTTTTTTCTTTTTTTGACTTAGGTACCTTTTTTAAAGGTTTGGCATAAGACCGCTAGAGGACGGCCAAAATTGTCTAGAAAATGGCTGAGAGTTCTTAAAGAGAAACATCCGTTATTAGGCATGTTAGCTGACCGAGTTAGCCTTGCCCAACCATCAGGTACGTACAAGTTTTTTGCTTTTTTTCCCTAAATACTTTTTTATTCCCAGTTGTCTATTTGTTTATTCTTACTCTTTTTGATAAAACAAAAACTAAAGGAATCCGTAGAATGTTTCTATTGGCACTGGATACTTTAGTAAAAATAGCAAAAAATAACTAAAAATTGAAGGAACTATTGTTAAATGCTGTTATACATATAACTAACAAACGCCTGTTTTCTCCACTGTAATTTTATATATTTAATATCAAGAAATACTTATAGGAAACGTTCCAGCCATTATTTTTGCTTTATTTCGAATATTTCTAAAAATATTTGTCAAATTTATAGGTTTTCCTTAAAAATTATCCGCGCGCGCACAATCTGGCAACGCCGCATTGCGAATGACAATTATGACATAAGAAATGTCATATGGCTTAACTGCAGGAATCTATTATCAACTTCATATAATTAATTTGAATATTTGGTGGCAAAATTGAAAAATGTCTTACTGACAACTTGTAAGAAATCGGCTTAACTGTGCAGGAATCAGGAATCTATCAACTTGATATAATTGATTTGAATATTTGGTGGTAAAATTGAAAAATGTCTTACTCAGAACTTGCAAGATATTTGTTTGAGCAGAGTGTCGAAAAAAGTATTAATGCGATTTGTTAACAACACTCCATCTACCACAAAAACACACACGACAACTGACTAGAACCAAAAATATATCTGCCGTTTACCATGCTCGATAAATATGTTCTTTTAAGGAATGGCTTCGGATAGTTCTTCAAACTCGTCATCTTCGTCTTCTACGACTCCAGCAACTTCTGAAGATGAGACTAAAACCAATTCTGATAGCGGACAGGAATCTTTAACCGCCAAAAAGAAAAAACGAAAGGCTGAAAGAGAAATTGAGCGACAGGGTTTGGCTAACATGCCGAAAGCTAAAAAACCTAAGGTAAGTCTATAAAAAAAATGTTAGGAAAAAAGTGACGTGGGTTTTTCCAGTCCTTGGAAGAACCGTCCACTTCCAATGATTTTGTACAACCAAATCGACTGAATATGATTTGTTCGGGATGTACTGTTCAGTGTTGTTCGGAAGGTGAACAAGGAGATAACGAAAGTGGATCAGAAGAAATGGAAGTATCACAAAACTAGGGTTTATGACACCTCCAAACTATACCTATACGTTTATTTTAACTATTTATTTGTTTCTTGATTAGTATTCCCATCAGAGTTTATATTCGTTGGATGCGTTTTAGTTTTATTAGCTTTGAGTTTCTTGCCACAATATGTTGATGTTTTAGTCCATTTTGGTGCATTTAAATGTAGAAAATGGGCAATTTTCTAGTTTAAAGAATACATTTATTCCATAAAATAGACTAAAACCGAAGTTTTCATTGTCTGTTTGTTAATTATTTTGTGGCAAAAGATCTCAAATACCTATGACAATATTTTAACAGGAACAAAACTATATGCCTGCAAACAGTTTCCTTGTCTTTCTGTTAGCTAGCAAATAGATAGCATTCCTGCAGGTTATAGAGAATAAATATTTATTTTATTAAGAATAATCCATATGTTACTAGTCTCCTGTCACCAATGAAAGAAAAGCATGAATTTTTCAGGGTTTTTCAATCTAGGTAATTGAAGTATTTTAAATTGAAGTGTTGAATTGGCTGTTAATAGGATAATTGATAATTTTAAATAATCACAACTAAATTGTGTGCACAAAACTGTTGGTACAAAGAAACTGGAATTTAAATTGAGACAATAATCGCATCGTGAATGCATATAGACTACCAAATTACTATACTTTTTCTCTCAAAAAAAAAAACACGTAAAAAGTCAATAATTTGTTTTTAAATAGTATCACACTTGATTGACATTGTTTTTAATGGATATTTGAAATTTTTGAAATGCCAGTTTCTTTGCATGTTCCTGAAAAATTTAGCATTGACAGCGTGCCCATCTGGCGATGCTGTGGCTGATATTTTTGTGATTCCAAATTTATCTAGTGCCTCACATTTTTACAGATTTTATACTTCATACTA
Source organism: Pseudeuparius sepicola (assembly GCA_963920635.1). Lineage (NCBI taxonomy): Eukaryota > Metazoa > Arthropoda > Insecta > Coleoptera > Anthribidae > Pseudeuparius > Pseudeuparius sepicola. The sequence continues at coordinate 1,992,267 of OY987305.1, read as the reverse complement.
TAAAAGAATGTAAAGAATTAATATCATTTCAACGATTTAAAAATGTATGATTAATAATTACTTTGAAAATGACTGTGGGTTATTTTGTACCTTTTGTTTCATTCAAATAAACTGTTTTTATAACAAGGAGTGCGTACTTATTTTTTCATTTCAATCAAGTAATCTATGAAAACAGATTACTTTTGACAGTTTAGAATGCCATTTTTCCATAGCCTACCATGTTCTGTGTGTATTAATTTCAATCTGAAAATGTTGTTCAGTTGCAGTCAAGTATCCTATGAAAGCAAAAACAAATTGTACTTTCTTGCAACTTGATATTTGTTTTATATGCTCCGATATTTCTCCACAGCCTACTCAGATATGTTGGGGAAATTGAAATAACGTGTGCCATTACTTTGAAAATGACTGTAGATTATTTCGTAATTTTTGTTTCATTCAAATAACCTGTTTTTATAACAAGGAGGGCGTACTTATTTCTTCATTTCAATCAAGTACCTAACGTATGAAAACAAAAAAAATATTTGTGACAGTTTGGAATGTCCTTTTTCAATAGCCTGCTATGCTCTGTATGTATTTATTTCAACTTGAAAATATCGTTCAATTGCAGTCAAGTATCATATGAAAGCAAAAACAAATGGTACCTTCTTGCCACTTGATATTTCTCCACAGCCTACTCAGATATGTTGGGGAAATTGAAATGAAATAACGTGTGCCATTACTTTGGAAATGAGTGTAGATTATTTCGTACCTTTTGTTTCATTCAAATAACCTGTTTTTATAACAAGGAGGGCTTACTTATTTCTTCATTTCAATCAAGTACCTAACGTATGAAAAAAATATATTTTTTTGACAGTTTGAAATGTCCTTTTTCAATGGCCTGCTATGCTCTGTATGTATTTATTTCAACTTGAAAATATCGTTCAATTGCAGTCAAGTATCATATGAAAGCCAAAACAAATGGTACCTTCTTGCCACTTGATATTTCTCCAGCCTACTCAGATATGTTGGGGAAATTGAAATAACGTGTGCCATTACTTTGAAAATGACTGTAAGTTATTTCGTACCTTTTGTTTCATTCAAATGACCTGTTTTATATTCATCATTTCAATCATGTAACGTATGCAAACAAAAACAAATTTTATTTTGACGGTTTAGAATGCCCTTTTTCCATAGCCTCATATGTTCTGTATGTATTTATTTCAACTTGACAATGTGGTTCAATTGCAGTTAAGTATCATGAAAGCAAAATGGTACTTTTTGACATTTGATATTTCTCCACAGCCTACTCAGATATGTTGGGGTTGGGGCAAATGAAACAACGTGTGCAGAAGTATTAAAATTTATTGTTAATAAATTAACGTGAAGTACAAATTATCAAAAATCGCTACATTGTAATCATTTTATAAAATCGTTCATATTATTTAACAAAATGAAGGAAAATGGTCAAAGTATATATAACACATGCATATATTATTTGGTCATACGCTTTCATGTATCCCACAAACAATGAGTGATGGTTATTTATGAAAAATAATAAAAAAAATAACAAATCACCTAACAACAAATAACAAATACATACAATAAACAGACATTCCATGAATATTGCGACGTGATATTCTGTATAATATATATTACAGAATTTTATTAATATTGTTTATGCAGTAAGTTCATTGCTTTTTTTTATTAAAAAAAGGAAAACAAATAAATCAAAATTTTTATAAACCGTTACGATAGTAGTGCAAAGCTCATTAAGCAACTTTCCACATAAACTTAGCTATATAATATTCAAACGAAAATATCTAACAAAATACATAACGTAAAAATGAAAATACTTCTTTAACACAAGTAAATTATTCTCTTGTACTTTTTCGCCTAATAATACGATTTCTCAGAATAATCGCTAAAAATTCATTATAAACTATCGCCAACTTTAATTAGATACACACTACACATCCATTAAACTTTTTGATTATTTCCATTCAACTGGTTAAAATAAAAAATAAATAGGACAGGTACATACAAGATGCGAAATGAAAAACTAAAAGAAAACATTACTTTGGTACTGGTCATAAACCTTAACTGATCACTTTAGCTGAAGCATACCCAAGCGAGACTTGTTTTGATACTTTTTCCGGACTTTTTACCAAAATCCCGAGGATTTGCCACCTGGGGGATTTCTAACTCTGATGCAAGTCTTTTTGTCCACATCCAAGTCTTCTACAAGAAAAAAAAAACAACAATTTATAACAGCACAAACCAATTACTCAATTATCCTACCACTTATAGAAAATGTTGACTCCTGGATATTTCTTTGCCCCTCCTGCCTGTGTCCTCTACAAGACGGAGTGCTCACATTAGACTCTGGCAGTGTTGGAGTTGGGCAAACTTTCTCATTCAATTCAATCTAAAAAAGAGCAAAAAACAAAAAAATATCGCCGAATCCTAATAATCAAGTCACCTTTTTCAGACGGTTCATATTTTCCAACTCGTCCTCGTAATGTCCGTTCTTTTGTGCTTTAAGTTCATCCAGCTTATCCGGATCGTAAATGTAAGGCGGATAAGTAAGAGTTTCAATAAAACGTCCATGCCCTTCGACAGCTCTTAAGTTTCCTTCATCCACACAGACTCTGCCATTTACAATCACAAATTCTGGAACTCCGTGAACTGTCATACCCTGAAAACATAAAAAAAAAGTATAAAAATCTATAATTATCACGTCCTCTAAATTATATACACTTTCTTCTTTCAATTATGAATAATTGACACTTTCTTCTGCCAATTATGGTTAACTGACACTTTATATCAATTACCCATATTTGGGACTTTAATTTCTGCCAATTATGCATAATTGACACTATTATCGATCATCAAGACTGTATTATCTGGAAATTTCTTCTGTCAGTTATGGATAATTGGGGGCTGTATTTTTTCTCACTTATGTGTAATTGACAGTTTCTTCTGTCAACTATCGATAATTGGCACTGTATATTCTGTCAGTTATGCATAATTCACACTTTCTTTTGTCAATTGTCAATAATAGGGACAGTATTTTCTGTTAATTATGCATAATTGGCAATTATACCATAATCTTGACTGTACTTTCTGCCAATTATATTAGGTGTACTGTATTTTGTCCCAATTATGTGTAATTGGCAGCTTTTCTAACTTGTGTCAATTAGGGATAATTGTCAGTGTATTTGTTTGTCAATTATATGTGCATTTGACAGTTTCTTCTACCAGCTATCTATAGTAGTTGTTTTATAAAAGTTATATGATAGAAAAAGTGTCAAATTGTATTTTCATATATTTTTACCTCAAAAATGTTGAAATCAACAGCTTGATGATGAGTCTTTGCTGAAATAGTCCTGCTACCTACAGGATTCCAAATGACAATGTCAGCATCCGAACCGACAGCTATAACACCCTTCTTGGGATACAAATTGAAAATTTTGGCAGCATTTGTACTAGTAATTGCGACAAATCTTTGTGGATTGATTATTCCTGTATGAACTCCTTTTTCCCAAAGTACAGACATACGATCTTCAACACCGTTGACACCGTTTGGTATTTTGGTGAAATCGTCTTTGCCTAGTTCCTTTTGAGCTTTGTTGAATGTGCAGTTGTCGCTAGCGGTTACTTGAAGAACATCCCTAGATAGAAATTAATAAATATAAAGTTATGAAAAAATACCCCAATTTAGATTATCTACCGTAACCTAAATTGTGGTACTGTCGAAATGAACATGTTAGCATGATTTGTTAGACGTTAATCACTTACTCCGACAAGAAGTTCATAAGTGCGGAATGAATGTCCGGATCAGATCTTATCGGAGGCGAAGCCGCTAATTTGGGATCTTTTGGATTTCCGACTAAACCCAACTGCCCTGCTTCCACCTCCCCGTAAATTATCTGACCATTTTCCCTCCTCTCCGAGATTATTTCGGCAGATTTTGGTGAAGATATACGCACCACGTATAACGGAGCATTGACCTGCACCAGGTTAGTGTCAATCAAAGCGAAACATTTGACTTATGGTTAAATAGTCACCCCAAGCGAAAAAGTTAGGTTAGGAGGTCAAAATGGCTGCCCAAGGCACCCTAGATCAGGCGACTTTCTTTTGTTTTACAAGCATTCTTCCACACAGTGTCATAAGCATGCACGACGTGGTTAATAGACAATGATTAGTGTTAATAACATATATATTACAATGCACACGAAATAATGAAGTGTGAAATATGTAAAAAAACCTTACTGTGCCAGAAAATTCATCAAAGCCTCAGGTGTGTTCGGGTCCGGCCTCAATGGGGGACTCAATACGTGCGCGGCGGCATGATCAAAGCTTTGACGTTTCAAACGGGAGCCATCAGTGCCTAAAGCGGCAGCGATGGCTTCTCCGAAAATATTAGAAGTAGATTTTCTATGTAGACCTAGAATTGCTGCGGCTGATTGGCTCATAACATGCAATACATATAAGGGGCACTTTACCTAAGGTACACAGAAAACGGTTTTAAGGAAATAAAGTTAAATATTACTCAAATAAATTACAAATGTGTTGCAAAATATAACTTTGCTTGGAAAAATGTAAAACAGAAACAGATTTTTGCATTCCTATTTGTACTTCATAACCTATAAAAATAAAAACTATTATCTAGGTGCTTGACAGAGAGCATGTTGTTTTTCCATAGCGTGTGATTAAATTTGAAAGTTGCAATCAAGAATCCTATGAAAACAAAAACAAATGGTAGATTTGACAGTTGACATTTCTCTGTAGCCTACTCAGATTGTTCAAAATTGAAACAATGTATGCAGAAGCAGAAGTGTCAAAACTTATTCTAGGTAAACTATATAGCTTTCACTTCTATATTTAACTCAAAATTATAAACGACTAAATGTTTTGCAAAACCATTGAGTAACTTCTGGTGCAGAAATGTGAGCAAAAATATAAAACAAGGAAGTAGGAAGCAATTTAACAGCCTAAATAAAAATAATATTTCATAATACAGTATTTTTGCCCAACAAAATTTTGTCAATGCTAAAATTTAAAAAAACTAGTTGCGGAATAGGAATGAAAATTGCCATCGACAATTTTTGTATGAGTCACAGACATCTAATATTATAATTCCAACTGTTTATTTGCACTATATTAACACATTGTGGGAATTAATTTCATCACAAAGCAACTTGAGAATAATTATCTCCTCAAATTCAGGAACTAGTTATTATGCACTTGACATAATAAGAATCATGCAATTTGTATAAATTGTTTGTGCGATTTTATGAGAAAGTGCAAGCTGCCATTAGTATACTTTCTTTTATTATTTCATTAAATAAAATTAATATACAGCGTGTGATTTTTCGATGGCCAGTATGGGGATCTCGGAAACTAGCAGAGCTAGAACAAAGGTTAAATGAGGAAAGAATTGCAGTTTTGAATGCTCAATCTAATGCCCCTTTTGGATTTTTAAAAAAGATCATGGCTCACTAGATATTTTGAGAAGAGTGATTTTTTGCTATTTCGTCAGATCTCTGTAGCTCTGTTATTTGTAAATAATTTTGGGCTTAATAAGATAATCTAATCCAATTTTTTATGTTGTTGGTGATTTTTGAGATATGACAAACTTGTGTTTTTTTAAATGTAAATCATAGTTGGCTGTGGCCTTATCAAATCGGCCATTTTTTGAGCTTTCCAAAAATATAATACTCGGCATAGTTATTATAAAAAATAAAATAGCTATGGCTAATTTTCTGATTTTTTTTAAATTTTCACATAGTCATCAGTCATAGAATATTTTCATAATAATTACGTTCTAGTTTATAATAAGACATAGTTCAAACTTTCAAATATTTTATTTTCAGCTGGTAACAAAATAAAACAAAAATTATCATGATGGAGCTCCACCACATAATTATTTGCCCGTAAGAAATTACCTAGATCAGCTCTATCCAAATAGTTGCTTAGGGAGAAATAGACCTATTTCCTGGCAGCCCCGATGCCCCGATTTGTCTTGTTTTGGATTTCTTTTTGTGGGGAACAGTACAAAATAAAGTATGAGACAATTGTTGAATTAAGAGCCGCTGTTTTAGAAGCAATTGCCAGTATTGACAGGCGCTCTCTAAGAAAGGCGACAAATTCAGTTTTAAAAAGATGCAATATTTGCATAAATAATAATGGTGGATTGTTTGAACACCTTCTTTATTTTAAAAGGAGACCTTTTAAAATAATAATAATTTTAATTTGAGTTTTTTAATTTTTGTTTTATTTTGTTACATTTTGTTACCAGCTAAAAATAAAATATTAGAAAGTTTGAAGTATGTCTAATTATAAAATAGAACGTAATTATGAAAATATTCCATGGTTGACTATGTGAAAATTTAAAAAAAATCAAAAAATTAGCCATAGCTCTTTTATTTGTTATAATAACTATGCCGAGTATTATATCTTTGGAAAGCTCAAAAAATGGCCAATTTTATAAGGCCACAGCCAACTATGATTTACATTTAAAAAAAAACACACAATTTTGTTATATCTCAAAAATCACAAACAAAATAAAAAATTGGATCAGATTATCTTATTAAGCCCAAAATTATCTACAATTCCTGTCTCTACAGTTTTTCTGTATAATCAAAAATAACGGAGCTACAGAGATCTGATGAAATAGCAAAAAATCACTCTTCAAAATATCTAGTGAGCCATGAACTTTCCTAAAAATCCAAAAGGGGCATTAGAGTGAGCATTCAAAACTGCAAGTCTTTCCCCATTTAACCTTTGTTCTAGCTCTGCTAGTTTCCGAGATCCCCATAGTGGGCATCGAAAAAAACTCACCCTGTAATGTGGTGGCTTGGGGTACCTATTTAACATTTTGTATACAACTTACGAATTTTCACGATTTCCACCCACCTGTTTGGCAATGACACAAGCCCTATTGACAGCCTCGGCCTCAACTTCCTCGGGTCTAGACAATTCGTGACCTTCCGGACCCTTAATGCCTTGAGCCAAAAGTCTCTCCACGTTTTTCGCTATGATGGACCCATTTTCCGCGTGGACCTGAGCTATGGCGCCCAATTTTTTACAGTGCTCCATGGCGCTGTACAATTCCGCGTCGTTCAACATAAAACTGTAGGCCATGAACATTTTGAACGAGTTCACCCCGTGTTCCCTGCACAGGACTTCCATTTCCCTTTTCACTTGTTCCGACCAAAACGGGAGGCACACGTGGAGAGAGTAGTCGCAGCAGACCTTGTCGTCCGCCTTGTTTCTGTAGTCGTAGAAACAGTCGAGGATCGACTCGCCCGGTTTTGGAAATGCGAAATCAACTGAAACGGTAGAGAGTCTTATAGTTGGCTGTGGGGAAACAGTTGCGGTTTTGTTGTCGGTTGTTTTTGTTTTGAGGGTTTGTTTTCGTGGCCAACTATTACTCACTTATCATGGTAGTTCCGCCGGCCACGGCTGCTTTTGTTCCCTGGTAAAAGTCGTCGACCGATTTGGCTCCCATGAATTCGAACTCAAAGTGAGTATGGGGATCGATGCCACCAGGCAAGACATATCGTCCTTTGGCTTCAATCACTCTGGTTCCCCCCGGTATGATAAGGTTCTTGCCGATCTGCTTGATTATGCCATCTTCTACGTAGACATCGGCTTCGGTTATAGAGTCTTCGTTGACTATTTTACCATGTTTGATGACTAGACGATTTTGAGCACTCTATAAAGAGAATAAAATTAATAATGACAAATTTTTACTACTAAAATAGCTGTACTATTTTTTAATAGTCGTCATATGCCATGACTCTCCTATTTGTAATGAGAAACTACTTATTATAGTTCAAAAGGTCATTCACGTAACGGAGAGAAATAAAGTTAAGTTTGTATTGTAGTTTTGTAGCTTATTCCTAATTTAGCATGCCGTGCAAAAATTATTGATTTAATAGGGTCAGGATTCTCAGAAGAAATATATTTGTTTGTAAATATTGATTTTTGCTTCCAAATAAAATTTCCGCTTTGAAGGAAATTGCTGCAAATTTCACAAAAGCAAGGCACAAATAAAGTTATTTACCGTTTTCTCCATACTTTAAGCCAATTAGAATTCAGCACAAGTCAACTTAAATTTCTTAAACAAAACGAAAGGTCGGAGTCAAATGTTAAATTTAAGTACAAGTAAATCTATTTGTTTAAGAGATAAAGCGGTGTACACCGTGTTATAAAGATAACCTAATCGATGGATTATTACAGCAATGTAACACATTAGAAAATAAAGGCTTAAAATAAAACTTTATAAAAAAATGAAAATAAAAAAAACCCTTTTAAAAACAAGCTTTTATTTAAGCCATGTACTAAAACGAATAAAATAAGTTTAGGTTTTCGTTAAGATAATTCAATTCCAAATTGCGACAAGTTTTTGCAAATTGAAAAGCTTGTCGCGCGAAATGTTGATGAAAGTAGGTACCAATTAATTTTATTGGACAGTGATTGGTTGATAAGCAAGTACCTATTTGCCAAAGTATGCATTTTTTTCTTTACAATTCGCGCGACAAGCTTTTCAATTTGCAAAAACTTGTCGCAATTTGGAATTGAATTATCTTGACGAAAACCTAAACTTGTTTTATTTGTTTTAGTACATGGCTTAAATAAAAGCTTGTTTTTAAAAAAGTTTTTTTTATTTTCAATTTTATTTTGTGCTTTTTAGTACCTACTTGATTCCCATGTCAGGAGGGTAGTAAAGAAATTTAGTCCGCCATCTTGGGGCGGCCGCCATATTGGATGTCGTATGAAGTCATTCACCTTATTGTTTTCTACCCGTCGAGCCCTTTCATTTTATACCCATGTTGGGTATCAAATAGGTAATCCGCCATCTTGGGAGCGGCGGCCATATTGAATTTAGCGTAATATCACTAAATTTATCTTTTTCTACTCTTCAAGCCCTTTCATTTGATACCCTTATTAAGGGGGTTGAACAGAAAATGTAATCCGCCATCTTGGAGCGGCGGCCATATTGAATTTAGTGTGATGTCACTAACTTTATCGTTTTCTACTTTTCAAGCCCTTTCATTTGATACCCATATTATGGGGGTTGACAAAAAATACATTATCCGCCATCTTGGAGCGGCGGCCATTTTGAAAGTATTGCAATATTGAGTATCGCATATTGCATTGTCACCGGAATTAAAGGTGTATGCAAAATTTCAGCTCAATCGGATGTCAGAAAGTGGTCCTAATTTAGCTTGCAAAATTCGACCCACACTAACAACAGGTGAAGTTAAATATAAGCTTAAACGAACGGTTTTAAAAATGCAAAATTCCCATAAATGAACCATCTTTGGAATGACGTTCTTGGACGACGCAAAAAGTCGAAGATATTTTAATTGGAACATAACAAGACTAATATCGACGTATTTTCTATAAGAATGTCGTCTAAGATTTTTAGATAACTTATTACGGCATATGAAAAATCTCAAATTCCAGTAGGTACTAGAGATAGAAGATTTACGAAGTATACGTATTATTTATGTACAGGGTGTCCCAAACTCGACGCCCCAGGGTTCTTGTAGGCAAACAAAAACAGCCAGTAAAAATTTGACTTGTGGGTTTCTTGTAGGACCACTCAAGTTTATGATGTTATCAAATATATTTTTCCCAGGACCACACCTGTTTCTCTTTATATTTGGAAAGAGCACGTTTTTCTAATAAACTTTCGTAATTATATTTTCTTGATATATTGTTTCATTAAAAAGTTATATGCGTATTATTTGTAGAAATATGAAAAAGATGCCATATGGTATTGTTTAATGAAAATCGAGTTAGCCATTGACTTAATGAAGGTATATTCTTGACAGAAACAATCGACAGATACTCGGATGACAGATGTAGGTATTATGGAAAAAGTATCAAAGTTTTATTATTAGTTATAAAAATATAAATGTATGAACGAGTTCGGGACACCCTGTACGACCCTATTGCAATTTGAATCCAATTTTTAATTATCGTTTGTAAACAATGTCGGTGCCAGGACCCCGCTTAAAATTCCCTTAATTTGCATCAAAATTCGGAGAAAGATCATAATCGCTCTTTTTAAGCACATCCGGTGGAAGCAGACCGTCATACTGAACAGCAAGTGCCCCTGCGACTCTTTTAAAGTCACGCTTTGAATAATAGAAAGATACACACATAGGAAGCGTACGGCATAGAGCAGGAAGTTTTCAATCAATTAAAGTTCGGAATTAACATGCTGGTTTGCCGGTGCGTTCGCACGTGTTCGCGAATACACATCACACGGTATTTCGCCATATTAATCAGCTACTGCACTTCTTATGAATATTATAAGTAGGTACCGTTGCGTAGTAAAACAACCGATGCGATAGATAGTAGCCACCTCAGAAAAATAAAAAACGTAGAACTGGCTTTGTTTTGGCAAGTTTGTTCCCATAATAAAAAAAAATTGTTTACATTTCGGGTGACAGATCTGGTGCTAACGATTACAAAGCAGTGGCGTACAAACTTATCAATGTTATTGACAGTTACTAGTTGGGGATTGTTCGGCGAACACAATATAAAAAATAAGAAATAAAAACTTTTTAAAAACAAGCTTTTATTTAAGCCATGAACTAAAACGGATAAAATTAGTTTAGGTTTTCGTTAAGATAATTCAATGCCACACTGCGGCAAGCTTTTTAAATCAAAAAGCTCGTCGCGCGAAATGTTCATAAAAGTAGGTACCAATTAAGTTTATCGGATTGGTTGATAAGCAAGAAAAGATTTTCTTTACAGTTTGCGCGACAAGCTTTTTGATTTAAAAAAGCTTGTCGCAGTTTGGCATCGAATTATCTTAACGAAAACCTAAACTTATTTTATCCGTTTTAGTAAATGGCTTACTTAAATAAAATCTTGTTTTTAAAAAGGTTTTTTATTATTTATTTTATTTTGTGCTTTTTTAGAACCTATTTGATTCCCATCTCAGAATGGTGGTAAAGAAATTTAGTCCGCCATCTTGGGGCATCGGGCATCCGCCCTATTGGATTTAGTATGACGTCAGTCACTTTATCGTTTTCTACTCTTCAAATCCTTTCATTTGATACCCATGTCGAGGATGTTGTGAAGAATTAGGCAATCCGCCGTCTTGGGGAGGCCGCCATATTAGATTTATTATGACGTCATTCACCTTATTGTTTTCTACCCGTCGAGCCCTTTCGTTTGATACCCATGTTGAGAATTATTTTCCCTCTGGTGCCCATAACGTATAACTTAATTGTCTATATAAGCATTTTAAACCGACGAATACTTAAGAAACACTTAAAAACAGCGAAAAATTGCTTCTAAAAGACGCAGCACCAGTTATGTCAAACACAAGGTGAGGCGCACTCTTGACCGATTTGCTCGTTTGTCAGATTGTGCGATTGGTATTGGTAATTGTAGGTATATTATTGTTTCCTTAGTTGTATCACAGATCAAAGGACTACACGTATAGAAATACTGCCTAATAAGTGTCTAGATAATTATAAATACTAGATTCACCTATTAGTCAGGCAGACCTTATTTCATCAATACATAAATATCATATAGGTATTATCTACCATTATTTACTTCAAAGCAAACGTATTTGCAACTGATTGGGTATGTCCCTAGTCCCTACATACAACGGAAACCACTGTTGCAAAACTATTATTTGCAATGTGATCTTGAAGATTATCTTAATTTACCAGAGAAATAAAGTTTTTCATTATGAATTATTGGCAACGCTGTTAAACTTTAACTAGTAAATAAATAATAGAGTATAAAAAGTGCTACCCCTTACAAACATTTCAATCTACAGATGCCATTTCTATGTTTTTTATTATTCTGAGGTAGCCACACATATAACTGTATCGCCCAATCGTGGCCCGGTCCCTCCACAGTGTTGCTGTGGTAACGGAGAATGGGGCGGAGTCCATAATAACGACACATTACTCGGAATATTTCAAATCGGACAACCCGAAATACGCCTTTGTGTCGATCTATCTATAAATTTATATGCTGGCATTAGGTGAAAAAAATCTACAAAAGAAACGAAACATGTCGTGTTCAGACAATCTTATAGTAAAATAGACCGCGTGAGAGATAAAGTGTAAACCCCAAGCGGGACACACTGGCACCGAGACAGTCAACAGTTGAGGAGAATCGAGAAAATCAATACCTTCGTCGCAAAGGGCTTGCGAAGCTTATTTTCACTTTTATAGCCGTCTAAATATTTTAAGGGGCATTAAGTCTATTCGGCCACGCGCCGACGGCCCTTTTTAATTTATTTTAGAAGAAGCCGGCTACCTGGAGTGGAGGTCCTTGGATTTTCGTGTACCTATGTGGTAGAAGGGCGTTGGCCCTGTCGATGATGGATGAAATTCTTTCAAGCGCTCCCTATGGGCAATCAAAATTCATTTCAAAAGGGGAGAAATCTAATGAAAGCCTTCATTATTTATTGGGTAATTTCGCGGCGCTTTTAGATGATATCTGCAATCAAATTTGAATAGAGTGCCGTCCGTCATAGCTTTTAGTTTTTAAAAATTATTGTCTTTATTTTAGTAAAGCGATAAAGGCTGACGCCGAAGGAATTGTTATTTTTGTGTCAGTGTAAGAGACATCACGCAAATGCTAGCATATAAATAATTAAAGGGGAGTAGGTATTATCTTTCTAAAAATAGGAAAGAAAATATAAAATTCCCCCACAAAGAAACAACGTGGCCGTGTATTGCCAAAAACATTCTGTTTTATTTTGAAGGCACATCACGCTGCGCTGTAATAAATAAAACATCCTGGCTCCGTTGCCAGTTTCTTTAATTGGATCTAAACTAGAATTTATTTTGGCCCCGTGTACTATAGAGTCCCACTTTAAAATCGTGTGAACAAAAAAATAATAGGAATTTTGTGGGCTATTGCGGACGAATTATATGTTATATAATAAGGCTAAAGCGCAAAGTGGCACAGTCATTATGTATTTGATACGTTCACAACAATTAAATAAAGTTACTCGAGCGTGCAATACCAATACCCCCATCATACCTACCTGTATACATTTGTTTGCTACATTTGATAAGAAAAACGGAAATGAGAACCCAGTTTTAGCTCTCTTTAAAAAAATAAACACTCCACGTATGTAGGTACCTACCTACTAGGAAAAGTGTTTAATTCACACTTCCAATTAAAAAAATCTAAACATAAGACGGATGTTGTGTGCCTTAAGATGGATGATGTTGAGCTGTAAACAAGCAAATAATTACCTACTTAGATCTTTTTTTTTAGGTTTTAAGTTCAATCACCCTAATGTTATAAGGACTGGTCGAAGTGGTTGTAACTACATAAGTGCGTTATTTGTTGAATTTTCTAGGGCAGAATACCGTGTCTTTTTATGCTTTTGTGGGCGACTAAATTCAGCACATATCATCATCTGTTCCCTTATTTCGGAAACGTCATCAATTTTTGAATACCTACCTAAAATAAAAACTCGCATTTGCTGTCAAAATACGACTTTTCATTTTATTCAAAACTGAGTTTACCTAGCAACATTTTTATAATAATAACAAGGCTTTATTTAGCGATTTGCTGCAATATCTACATTAATAATTAAAAGGTACTTTTGTTCCAATATACATTTCTAATCTTGATTTACAGTTTGATAATTTTTTTGTGGTTTTTAAATCTTAATCTTAAAATTTGTAATAAGCCTTTGTGATTTGTGACATAATACCGATCTGCCCAAATTCTGTGTGAAAATTAATTAGAATAAAACTATTTGTGCATCTGACATTACAATTGCGAAGTTAATATTATTATATTTCATAATAGTTATGTGTGAAAATAACGATTTAGGTATCCCTACAGCATTTTACATTTTCCACACAAATTAGGAGGGTATTTTCTTATCTTCTATTATTTACCTTAATTCTGGGGATCCCTGTATAATTCTTGAAATTCATAATTGACAAGTTTTTTTATAGTAGGCAAATTATTAGGCAACACTTTTTCTAAAATATTTCATACGCTTTCTAAATTTTTATATGGGTGTATATCACATCAGATGCAGGATACCAATCAATATCCAGTCGATAATCTAACATACGAAAGTGTTTTTCTATAAATATACATTATGCCATATCCCATATCTGAAACTTGTCAATATGTACTTACAAAAAACAAGATTATTTTTTTGTCAGGTAAATTTGAAATGTGATTATTAGATAGTTGAATTTACAAAGGTAAGGTAAACAAATATAACAACAAACACATTTTTCACAAAATTTACACAACGAAATGCGTGAATGAAAAATAGGTTTAGTTTACTTATAAATTTTTGAATAATAATGAGTAAAACTGTCATTAGTAAATAACTGTAGGCTTATTTCGCGAATTCTTAATTAACCTTAATGGTTTTAATTGTAATAAAATCGCTAAATCTACCTTTTTACAATTTTTCTAGCATCTTTTTTCGCCCGAAAAACAAAGTGTCCGCAGCGGGCTTCTAAAAATAGTCTCCCATTTTATAATTAGCATTGCAAATGCAAAAATTAGGTCCAATTACACCGTTCCGCGGGTCGTAACGATTATTTTTAGCCCTTATGCAACGCACCTGTTATTCCTACCTACCTGTAAGTGGATGGGGACCTTCTTCACCGGGGTGCTCATCCTGGGATCCTGCCGTTCGTACCTTGCCGCCAAGCCAACCGTTTACGAGAGTCGGGGCGGTCGCGCGCGGCACTTGCCTCGTTTTCTCACGCTTTACTACGCCTGGGGCTCGCTCCGCACTTTATTAACTCCGTCCGTAGCCTCACGCCCCGAACCGGTGGTCCTGGAACGAGGAAACGGCGGCGAAACTGGCGCCCTCTGTCGGCGGACGGCCGCAGCTTGCGCGTTTACTTCCCACGTGCGCCACCTAGCGGCCGAAAGTCCGAACTACCATTCTTCGATATCGAAGCAGTGCATCTAGTGGCACGTTGGTGGTTGCGCCATCTGGTGTCGAGTAGATGAACTAGAAGACGACTGGAAGAGAAAACCGCGGGTGCTTGTTGCAGTTTGTAGTTGGTGCCGATATCAGGAGATAGGTGGGGTCAGTAGAAGAGAATTTCGTGATCAATGGCAAATATGTAGTTTTATGATTCATTTGGAAATGGAATTTCGGTCTGCCAAGCAGAACGTGTTCTACGGTGTGTTTGGTCTTCTTCTACTCTTATTGATTTATTAGACACCTACTACAAAATAGAAAAGTTTATAACCAATAATAGAATTTTAGTCGGTAGCCGTGACCATGACAGATTTAAAATTTATTTTGACAGTTCATAGGCCATAGCTTACTTAGTAGTTTTTTTGCAGCGAAAATCGGTGGAAATGTGCGATAGTGAGAGTGAAATTAAATTGTGGAACAAACCACAAAAAGCCGCAAGCAATTATTATTTATCCGCGTAAAATCAGCAAAAACATTCAGTCTATGGATTGGATAGGCAATAAGATTAACAGGTTTTCAGAGAATGGCTTACTTAATAATAATTGTTTATTTAGTGACATTTTATTATAAGAGTAATATAGGTACATCTTAAAAAAAGCGGAATACCCCATACAATTTGTATTTAAGACAAGGGTATTTATCGTCGGATTTTGATCGATAGGGCATCAAAAACTACCTACCTACTTTAGGGCAAAACAGTGGGATTGTCTTTGAAACAGGACATTTATTTTAAAAAACCAAAGCTTACAAGCTTACTGCCACATATTTTTTAGGTCAAAATTGATAAAAATCGTATTAGGCATATTTTTCGCTTAAATCAAATTGCATGCAGATTAAAAACAATAGGTAATTAAAAATGTAGCTTACTTTATTACAAATAGTAATGTCGGTAATGTAAAAATTATGAACAATTTATCGAAATAAATATGGTGGATTATTAGAAAAAAATTGATGAAATTTCATTTACATGTTACAAGTTTCAATTGTTTTCAATCCATATATGTAACCTTGATTTGAGCGAGTAGACAGATAAAATTGGTAGTTATAATTCGCAATTTTTATTGATTTATAGAATTTCCCGTTTATTTTTATAGAATTTCCCCATTTCAAGGGATGCCCAATGCAGTGGCGTAGTCAGAATTTTTATAAACATATACCTATATGATTTGTCCAATTTTGACCCAAAAATATGTCGTAGTAGGCTTTTAAAATAAAATGTGTCGTTTTGCCCTAAAGTAGAGTTTTTGGAAATGAAATTCGATTGAAAAAAAGCTCGATCAAAATCTGAAGACAAAAAGTGGGCCACGGTCACACTGTATATGATAATTTACAACTTAATTAATAATGTTTGAAACACACATAAAAGGAGTCAGCTTATTTGGATTATTTTATAGCAGTTTACAATATTCTAAAAATCTACAACTAAAATTCAAAATTATTTCAAAAATTAATTTGGAGTAGTAGGTACCTATACATAGCTATGCAGAGCTAGAACAAAGTTCAATGGGGGAAGAATTGCAGTTTTGAATGCTCAATCTCAATCTAATGCCTCTTTTGGATTTTTAAAAAAGTTCATGGCTCACTAGAAATTTTGAAAAGAGTGATTTTTTGCTATTTCATCAGATCTCTGTAGCTCCATTATTTCTGATTATACAGAAAAACTGTAGAGACAAAAATTGTCGACAATTTTGGGCTTAATAAGATAATCTAATCAAATTTTTTATGTTGTTTATGATTTTTGAGATATGACATAAACTTGTGTAAGATATAATTCTCGGCATAGTTATTATAATAAATAAAAGAGCTATGGCTAATTTTCTGATTTTTTCTAATTTTTTCATAGTCAGCCATGGAATATTTTCATAATTACGTTCTATTTTATAATTAGACATACTTCAAACTTTCTTATATTTTGATTTTGGCTGGCAACAAAATAACAAAAAAGTAACAAAATAAAACAAAAATTAAAAAACTCAAATTCAAATTAGATATTATTATTTTAAAAGGTCACCTTTTAAAATAAAAAAGGTGTTCAAACAATCCACAATATACCATTATTATTTATGCAAATATTGCATCTTTTTAAAACTGAATTTGTCGCCTTTCTTAGAAAGCGCCTGTCAATACTGCGGCAATTGCTTCTAAAACAGATGCTCTTAATTCAACAATTGTCTCATACTTTATTTTGTACTATTCCCCACAAAAAGAAATCCAAAACAGAAAAATCGGGGGATCGGGGCTGCCAGGAAATAGGTCTATTTCTCTCTATCCAACTATTTGGAGCTGATCTAGGTAATTTCTTACGGGCAAATAATAGTAATTATGTGGTGGAGCTCCATTAAGATAATTTTTGTTTTATTTTGTTACAATTTGTTACCAGCTAAAAATAAAATATTTGAAAGTTTGAAGTATGTCTTATTATAAAATAGAACATAATTATGAAAATATTCCATGGCTGACTGTGAAAATTTAAAAAAGAATCAGAAAATTAGCCAAAGCTATTTTATTTTTTATAATAACTATGCCGAGCATTATATGTTTGGAAAGCTCAAAAAATGGCCGATTTTATAAGGCCACAGCCAACTCTGACTTACGTTTAAAAAAACACAAGTTTATGTCATATCTCAAAAATCACCAACAACATAAAAAATTGGATTAGATTATCTTATTAAGCCCAAAATTATTTACAAATAACAGAGCTACAGAGATCTGACGAAATAGCAAAAAATCACTCTTCTCAAAATATCTAGTGAGCCATGATCTTTTTTAAAAATCCAAAAGGGGCATTAGATTGAGCATTCAAAACTGCAATTCTTTCCCCATTTAAACTATGTTCTAGCTCTGCTAGTTTCCGAGATCCCCATAGTGGGCATCGAAAAAAACTCACCCTGTAGTTATCTCTTGCAGGCTTTTGTCGAGTTATTCCCTATATTATTTTTTAATTTTTGACACAATGCCAATTGTTTTTATAAAATTTCGAAGTAACTACCTACCTTTTTCGTAGGTATATATGCATTGGCAGGTGTTAAAATACAAACCCATGGCTCGTGGCGCATTTGATTTTTCCCTGAAAAAGGATTACCTACTGCCACGGTGCAGCTGTCGTTTTTACAATTTTACCCCGTTTGCTTAAAATTCGTGTTTATTTTATTTGTGCATTTGTGGAAACGCACCCCATCGCTATCCCCTATGCTTGGCTCGTGCGAAGGGACGAAACCAATTTAATCTTCTGTTACCATTTTGAAGGATTTTACAAAGGATTGAGCCATTTTCACAAAGAACATGTTTGTGGAATGACAGAAATAATAAAAGACCTGCGACACAAAGCATTTGTGACTACCCGCTTGCCTATTTTGCACAAATCTGGAAAAAAGATTAAAACTCCCTCCCTTGCAAGGCTAATCCCTTCATTGGCGTAGATCTTATGCCTTTGACTGTAATATCGAAAACTGACATTTTGCAATATTATTTTGTTGATGAATTGTTGATCAATATTTTATATGTTTTTACCCGTCTATACTTCCGCGCGATGAATACATTATTTATAAATCTGCGATAAATAAACCTGGAGATATCAAATTGATCGCGGTTTTATGAACAGTTAATCCAGCCACACGTGAAGGTATTATGCTCCTTTTCGAAGAAAAGTTCTTGTGTAGTCTGGAAAAATAATCGGCTTAAATATCGACTGATAAAATTATTTTCTTGAAATCGGCAGTAAAGGGTCCCAAAATCGTCATTAAAAGCACAGAAATCGTACAATAATGTAGCCCATTATTGTACGATTTTTTCAATAAGTAGGCCTTGGCGAGATGTAAACATCAAACGTCAGACGCGGAGAAATCGCCCGTCAAAAGTGACCAAATATTCAAAACCCGGCCGATAAAGGCACATTTAACTTTTCGCACACATTGCGAAATTGTTTCCTATAGAAGCGCAATCCTTCATTATATATATTTTAGTAAATTTGAATATCAAAAGATTTGTTGTGTAGGCTGCACAAGAAGCAGCAGTTTGGTTTTTCTGTCAGAAGGTGCCGTGTCTCATCATACTTGACCTAGGTAGAGCGATCATCAAAGTTAAGCAACGCCGCGCGTAGTCGGTTCATGGACGGGTGATCCCTTATTATTATTTTCTTGCCTAATAAAACATTTTTTTCCCAATTTAAAAAAAATATATAATATGTACCTCGGCACTGAAGTTCTTTTTATGACTCATGTGGTTTATTTGCCTCGGCCAGAGGCCTCGGCAACTAAATTCCACATGAGTCATAAAAAGTTGAACTTCCGTGCCTTGGTACATAAATAACTATTTTCTCTAGATAGGACATCTATAATAATACATTCCTTATTTATTTCGACGAAATTCATGTTCCGCCACTGTAATCCTGACCTGTTGTTCGGTCATATTCAATGGGTGTTTGTCATCAAACTACCCCTTTTGCTAAAATTTCCCCTTTTACGTAAAACTCAACCCTCATTTTACAATAATTACGTATTTTGATGTTATTCCGCACAGCTGGCCAGATTTTACACAATGCAGGCTGCCAGCATTGAAGACCGAGCGCAATAAGTGTCATTCGGCGATTTACTGATATCCGAAATGATTAAAAACCCCTTTTTACCCTAAAATTTAGTTTTTTGTCGAAATAACGGCCGAAAACTACGTAACCGCACATCTAGTTTCATTTAGATTTAAAAATTAAGTAAGTAGGCCCTGTACATAATTCCGGCAACATTGCTAGGCTCGTTTACGTGTTGTTCGTTGGAAATGAATAAATAATTAGAGCGGGTATATTCAAAGGCCTCCTTCTCGTGAAAGTGTAAAGTCCGCGCTGTCTATTTCAATCAAGGTTAGGGAAAATTAGATATACAAACGAGTTTACAATAATTATTTCGAGATGGTCCCGATAGGAGTCACGAGAGAGGGGCATTTTGGCAACATTTATTTAAACAAGCCCTATAATTTCGGACATTATTACCGGCCAGCTTTCATCGAGCCAAAACATTTCTGAAAAAATCGCCATCCCCCTGAGTCCTTCATTTTAAACACATTAGGGCGCGTGCAACCTTTATTAGGGACCGTAATTAATAAATATTTAATTACCCTGTCCCACGAAATAAAATAGCGCTCGGTCCAGGTTCTTTTAAGTTTCTAATCCATTATTATAAGAATTAGGTGGCGCCCTGCATTTTTTAGCGGCAATGTGGTTATTAATTACATTAACATGTGTGGCCTAGAGGTTCGAACCACATTAATGACGGAATTTCTTGTATTTATATATATTTATATCAAATCTACTAAAACAAATTATTGTACCTACATTCGTGCTTCGTGCACAGTGTCAATAACAAAAAAGTAATATCGTGCACAATTTCAATAACACACAAATATCAAAGTGGAAACAGTATCGAGATACTGTTCTTTTAAATATAACTTAACTATCTCAATAAAACATAAATATGAAAGCGCAAACAGTATCTCTACTCTCGATACTGTTACCACTAACCATTAACATATCTACTGCACAATCTCAATAACACACAAATATCAGAGTGGAAACAATGTTGAAATATTTTGTTCCTTTAAATAAATCTACACAATCTGACAAAAACACACGTAGAACCTCCATCCTGAGACTTTATACTTCGTGCATAGTGCCAATGTGCACAGTCTCAATAACACACAAATATCAAAATGGAAACAGCGTCGAGATACTGTTCTTTTAAATAAATCTGCACTGCCTCAATAATACATAAATATCAAAGTACAAACAGTATCTCGAAACTGTTATCTACCACTTACCATTAACATATCTACTGAAACTTCATGCTCGTGAAAAGTGTCAATCTGCACAATATCTCAATAACACACAAATATCAAAGTGGAAACAATGTTCCTTTAAATAAATCTGCACGATCTGAATAACACATACTTAAAACCTACTGAAAATGTATGCTTTATACTTAGTGTCAATCTGCAGAATCTCAATAACACAAATATCAAAGTGGAAACAATATAGAGATAAATCTGAAAATCTCAAAACCCTACAAATATCAAAATGCAAACAGTATCTCGACACTGTTACCACTTACCATTTACCATTAACATATTTACTGAAAGTCCATGCTCGTGCAATGTGTCAATCTGCACAATCTGAACAACACACACTTAAAACCTACTAAAACTTTATATAGTGTCAATCTGCACAATCTCAATAACACAAATATCAAAGTAGAAATAAGGTCGAGATATTTTTCCTTTAATAACACACATTTGAATAACACACATTTAGAACCTACTGAAATGTTATGGTTCGTGCATAGTGCCAATTTGCACAATCTCAATGACACACAAAACACAAATAATCAAAATGGGAACAGTATCTCGACATTGTTACCACTCAAATACCTACGAAACTACATGTTCGTTCATAGTGTCAATCTCATAGAGATCAATGGTCAATCTGCACATTCTCAATAACATAAATATCACACTTGAAACAGTGTCATAAGATACTGTTCCTTTAGATAACTGCACAATATCAATAACACATAGATATCAAAGTGGAAATAGTGTCGAGATACTGTTCCTTTAAAAAAACTTGCACCATCTCAATAGCACACAGTTTCGAGAGACTGTTTACACTTTGTAATATTGAGACTGTGTAGGAATAGTATCTCGACATGTTTCCACTGTGATATTTGTGTCGCGAAAAGAAAAGTCTTAAAGAAATATCGCCTCGTGGGTTTAGAAATGTCGTTGGTCTTTGTCGTCAAAGTTCGGGGCTTAACAGGATTTCCTGGGTGATTATGCTTATGGAAAACCACAACTTGTTTTATTGTTCAATCGATAAAAGCAGTTTTTTAATGTGGTGTTCGCTACACAGGGCACGAGCGTTCTATTTATAAGACTTTAATTATGACTTTTGAAAGCGAAGTAGATTACGAAGTTTTTCTAACGGGCGTAACTTAAAAACTCGTTAGAGTTTTGCTTATTCGGGAAACTCCAGAGCCGAAACGCCAAAAATAATTAATTAATAAATAATTGTTCTTCTGCAAATTACATGAGAACTTTGGCAGCAACGTATAGGGTGGCAAAAGGTGGTTTATATCAGGGGAGAAAGAAGAGGGTTTTCATTTCATATTTGGAAATCTAATCTATTTCATTAAGTTTCTTAGGGCGTGGGGCTGGCTGCTTTCCCGCAAAATGGGAACTTTTCACAGGCCTGTCTACAGGGATATCCAATATGTGCCATCCCCCCCACGACACTTTCTCAGAAGCAGAGACAAAGAAAACGCTCCCTTTCATTCGATAAAATTAAGATAAATCCGGAAATTATTAGCGAAAGAAACATAAATACGGCTCTAACGTGGTAGATAATCAACAAAAAACACAGAACGTTCCATGGTTTATGGACTAAGATTTCAGAATCGTCTCTCAATATCTTTAAACATGAACAAACTTGATAGGTGCTTGCTTATAAGTGAGTTTGCAATTATGATAGTGTTAAGTAAACACTAGTTTAGTTAAGGTTAGAAATAAAACGCAATCAAAAGTATTTTGGGTTACCTGTATCAATTGAATTTTATTTACAACTAGCTGGAAAAGCTAATTCATTTAAAAGGTTTATTAATTTGAAAGGGTATTTCTAAAATATTCAATAGATACTAATGACACTATTTTAAAAGTCATAGCTGCTAAATTAATTCTATGTTTTTTAATTTATAGCGGCTATAACTAAGTATTAAAATAGTGTTATAGTATCTACGAGTATTTTAAAAAAAGCCGTATTTTTTCTAACCTTCTCAAATTTACTAGTTGTAAATAAAAATCTATTGATATAGGCAGCCGAACATACTTTTGATGACGTTTTATTTTCAGCCTTAATTGTCTGAACTAGATTAATATGTAAAAATCCGAGTTCTACATTCTAGGGTAGAATATTAAAAGAATATTTTCCCGTTTATTCTAAGGCCTCTTATGCCTGTGGACTGTTGCGAAAGAGATTAGTATGGAGAAAATCGGATCACCGAATATAGGCCCCTATATGAGCTGTAAATTCCGTTCGCTGTAGATTTGGAAAAATATAGGTTTATCCCATTCTCTGGTACAGGGGTGGCAGGAGCTAAATGACCAAGGAAACGACAAGGACGACGCTAGACGCTGGTGAATTATTACTTTTCTCGGAGGATGTTTTTCATTTATTAAATATACTTTAATAATTCTGTGTCAGGAGGAAAGAAATTTTATTGTGTTCGATCAAAATGAGGGTCACGCGGGTTTTTTTCCAGAAAAGCCCTTTGGCTTTGGTTCTTCTAAGCAATTCTCGGTAATTTCTTACATATTCCACGGAATTCTGTTTTGAAGGATTTATTTCGATATCTTCGCAATTGTGAAGGATTTAGCGTATTTTTATATTCCTACTTTTTTGAGTAAGCTTCCTTTTGAGAGAAGGCGTTTTCAAGTTCATTTATTGTGAAAGAAAGATTGTTTCCTTTCAGTTGATGTAGGTATTTGTCTGCTTTTTTATTGACATTATTTTCCTATTTTTTCTTGTGTTTGTGTCAGATTTATAGAAATAAGAATTTAACTAATTATCTGTCGCCTTTCCGATTTCATTAATAAAGATCTTACTTCATGAAGTTGCAAAATTACCGTTACCAGATGAACAAATATAAAACAAAAAATGTGAAATACATTTTAAATACTTTAATGCTTTGATTACAGTTTGCCGTTTCACTATTATTTACTAATGGGACTGACATTGCAATTTGTACTTACCTGGATATTCTTTCCTCTAAATAAACTGTTGTGCCATTCACTATATATACAATGTGTCCCGGATATAAGAATGAACAGCATGGGGATCTTGCAAACGGTGAGAGATAGAACAACGGTTAAATGGGGAAAAAGTTGTGCAATTTTAAGGGCAATAAAATGGTGTAAACAGATTTCTAATATCTTTTTTCGTTTTTGAGTTATTTTGAAAAAAGTAAAATTTTGCGTTTTCGATTTTATTTTTTCCGAAGTTGCTGTAACAGAGAGAAAAAAGAAAAACACTTTCTTATGGCACTTTTTAACGGGCTTTAAGATGGCGTTTTTTAGATTTGTTCTACAACATTTCCTTTTTGAGAAACCATCTTCAACTTTATTTTTTAAATACGGACCTGGATTTTTTTGCAGATTTTCAAAGCACTTTTCATTGCAAATACCATGATGTATGGCACGAAATATTATTAACATGTTTTGAGACAATTATACTGAAAATTCCTTTTTTCCATTCATTTTTTTCTAATGCGGCCCTGTAAAGAAGAATAAGTATAGTCAGAAAAAAATAAAATCGAAAACGCAAAATTTTACTTTTTCAAAATAACTCAAAAACGAAAAAATATATTAGAAATCTGTTTGTACCATTTTATTGAGCTTAAAATTGCGCAACTTTTTCCCCATTTAACCGTTGTTCTATCTCTCACCGTTTGCAAGATCCTCATGCTGTTCATTCTTATCCGGGACACATTGTATGTTATTATATTCCACATCACATAATTGGAAATGTAGAAAATAAAAGCATAGTTTTAATATAATAATGTATATTTAATAAAAATATATATAAATTAAGTAAAATATAATAAAAATAAACATATATCCGACTAGTTGATGACTAAAATGGAATTCACAAATAAATAAAAGGGTTATGTATAGTGACTAGTGTAAGAACATTACATTCTAATTAAGATCTACAAATACACACAATTCAATTAATATAAAACTTAGACCGCCCATCTAAGATAACAATTTTTTGGACACTGCATGTGCGATTAACTTAAAATGCTAACATATACTTTATATATTTCATTTAAAAAGAGGTTAACTCCAACGCGTTTTTGTAATATAAATAACACATAAGAATATAGACTAGCTTAACGCAATATATAATATATAGAACCCGTATATTAATATTTTAACGAATCATTGGGAGTCGCGCAGGCACGCCTTGAGAGTTCCGGAACATCCTAAGAACAACTTATTTTTAATTAACATTTGTGAACTTCCCAAGACGTGGCTCGCGATTTTGATTTTTTGCTCATTTTACTTAAGTTCTAATGTGAACCTCCGATTTCCCCTACGCGGGAACCTTTTGCACCGTTTGGCAACCTAGGGAATCTTTTTGTGTCTTGGATAGTTTTTATACAGTTAGCAGCGGTGGTGTAGGCTCGAAATACGGCCACGCATGTATAGTTTTGCAAATAGGAACGGTATGAACGGGTTGTCTTAAGAAAAATATAATTAAGTAGCACCCTGTATGCGTTAAGACCTCCCATTATACTGTGGCTAGCATGTCAACGGCAGATCCATAGGTTGTGCGAATAATTTTACCATTTCGATTTTTGGTCTAGTTGGATAATAGTTGATTCTCGTGAAAGGTTCACATTATATGACGTTTTTTTACATACATAATTTATGTACGTATTGTTACACACAAGTATAGCCGATTGTTGTACACGTGTCCGTATTCAAAGTAGCCCCGTCCTTTGGACGTTCGGCAATTGATTTTGCACGAATTATGCTTTTTTTGGGTGAAGCTCAACCGAATTTGCATAACACTGCAGATGCAAATCATAGGGTGAATTTTGTGGAAAAATCAGAATGCCGGAAACGACTAAATCACAGAGCTTTTCAAATGCGTACACAGCGAGAAAAAGCGTTCACGTGATGTAGTCGATTTTCTCGTTAATTGTCAAGATAAACCCGTGGTCCAATGCAGCTACTTTTAAGGAATCCAATGCCTCTAAGAACAAATAAATAAACATCGTTTGTTATTTCGTTTTCGGTTTAAATTCTGATTTTTCAGTACGAGGTATATTTCTTAATTGTTCCTATAATCAAATACAGGGTGAGTTTTTTCGATGCCCACTATGGGGATCTCGGAAACTAGCAGAGCTAGAACAAAGGTTAAATGGGGAAAGATTTGCAGTTTTGAATGTTCAATCTAATGTCCCTTTTGGATTTTTAAAAAAGTTCATGGCTCACTAGATATTTTGAAAATAGTGATTTTTTGCTATTTCATCAGAACTCTGTAGCTCCGTTATTTCTGATTATACAGAAAAACTGTAGAGACAAAAATTGTAGATAATTTTGGACTTAATAAGATAATCTTATCCAATTTTTTTGTTGTTTGTGATTTTTGAGATACGACATAAACTTGTGTTTTTTTAAATGTAAATCATAGTTGGCTGCGGCCTTATTAAATCGGCCATTTTTTGAGCTTTCCAAAGATAATTTTTATAGGTGGTACTAAATAACAGGTACCTACCACCTATAAAAATTACATTACGTCAGCTGTTACCTTTTCACTCAATTTTTCCAAAGACATAATACTCAGCATAGTTATTACAAAAAATAAAAGAGCTATGGCTAATTTTCTGATTTTTTTTAAAATTTTCACATAGTCAGCCATGGAATATTTTCATAATTAGGTTCTATTTTATAATAAGACATACTTCAAACTTTCAAATATTTTATTTTTAGCTGGTAACAAAATGTAACAAAATAAAACAAAAATTATCATGATGGAGCTCCACCACATAATTACTTGCCCGTAAGAAATTACCTAGATCAGCTCTATCCAAATAGTTGGATAGGGAGAAATAGACCTATTTCCTAGCAGCCCGATACCCCGACTTGTCTGTTTTGGATTTCTTTTTGTGGGGAACAGTACAAAAGATAATGCCACAGCCAACTACAATTTACATTTAAAGAAACACAAATTTGTGTCATATCTCAAAAATCACAAACATAAAAAAATTGGATTAGATTATCTTATTAAGCCCAAAATTATTTACAATTTTTGTCTCTGCGGTTTTTCTGTATAATCATAAATAACGGAGCTACAGAGATGTGATGAAATAGCAAAAATCACTCTTTTCAAAATATCTAGTGAGCCATGAACTTTTTTAAAAATCCAAACGGGGCATTAGATTGAGCATTCAAAACTGCAATTCTTTCCCCATTTAACTTTTATTCTAGCTCTGCTAGTTTCCGAGATCCCCCTAGTGGGCATCGAAAAAACTTACCGTGTATATGACAATCCGCCATATGTTTTTTTGCGAAATCAGTTTTTTGGCTATAACTTTTTTTGATCTAACTTCCAATTTACTTATTCCTTGGAAAAAAGTGCATGATATTAGCTTCTGAACCACGAATTTATATTGACATTTAAAGAGAAAATCGAACAATCACCCGATTCCGCAAAAATTCGTAGTTAAAATTTGAAGAAGAAAAAAGAATATAGGTAAATATGCTGGACCATGCTGGACATATCCATAATTTTTCTCTATATTGTAAATTGTGTAAGCTCTTATATGTACTTAATTAGTTTGTAAACAGATAGGTTATAATCTAAATTCTTTACAATAAATAATGATTTTTTGTATTTTTAAATAAATAGGTAGATTATATTTTTAGTTGAAACTGGCTTTCAACAACAAATATCGTAAGTTAGAAATGCTAACAATAATTTTTCTCATTGTGTCATTTATTTTTTATCTAGTTAAAGCTTCTTTATTTTGATTATTTGCCGTAGGTACTTGCTGATATTTAAATCTAAAAATGATAAACACAGTTGCCCAGTTGTTGTTTTATTTGCTGTAAACCGCAAAACTGGGTCCATAAAAAGTGAAACTAACAAAATTCGACGAGATGTCAAAAGAATACCTCTGCGCTGATGGCAAAATTTAATTTATTCATTAAAAAACTGTCGAATCGGAAATCCGAAATTTACGATTTGCATGTCCGACAAAAACGGTGCAGAGGGCGAATTTAAATCGAATAGAACGTGGAAACATTGAACAGATGCATAAATCTACAAAAAATAAATTTTAGGGGAAATCCAAATAAGGGAGCCTTCCCATAGGCGTCCTCCGTCACTCTACCTTATAAAAAAATATATTTCCAACATTTTTCACATTTATTGCGATGTTTTTTCGTCGGAAAACATCGCATAAACGTTTAGAAACGCGGGCGATACTAGCTAACCCCTTACCGTGCTTTCGGGGTGTATAAGTACAATTTCAAGTTAGAAATGGTAACGCCTATGGTGTGGCCGGCGGGCTAGGAGGCAGCTGTTTACAGAATTTAGGAAATGTGAAATGTGGGGAGTAGCCAGTGACGTTATAGAAGACAAAAAAGGCGTACGGACGAAGGCGATTTGCATGGGACAAAACGCGTGCCATTATTTTTCATACTACATTTATTTTAAGTAATTTTTGGTCATTGTGCTTGTGCATTGTGCATAGAGAGAGGCTCCGATTTCAATATCAATAGATTTTTTCCCGAGGGGGAAATGCGAAAATTTGACAGGCATAGGAACCGACATTATACAGGGTGTTTTGGAAAAATGTAGCGCGAGCCTATCGTAGTGGTATTCAAGGTACATAATATAGCGATAAAAAAATTAAATACAATTATTTTTGTACTATCTCCCAAAGTATACGATTAGTTTCTACAGTGTGTCCCAATTTGATACTGGACACCTCGGAAATATACAGTGTGTCCACGGATTGAGTTCACATAAGGTGTAAATAACAACAAATTTTCGAGTTGAAATTTGAGCTTCTGGGGATCAGCCCTGCTTGGTTTGAAACTAATTTGTGACATAATTTTACTTTCGAAAAATGACGTACATATGCCTTGGAAATAATTATAAAGAAAACTAATTTTCCACATTGATAAAGTGCCCTTTTTGTAGGTTTTACGTCAAAATGTTATTAAAGAAACTTATTCAGAATAAAAAAGTAAGTAGATTTGCGAAATTTCGAAAGTCTAGGCTTACTTTGATTTTTTGGGAAAGTGCACTTTGTGTAGCTTTCACATCAAAATGTTATGAAGAAAACTTGTTTACAATGAAAAACTGGGTAGGTGTGAAAAATTTCAAAAGCCTAAGTAGACTGATTTTTTCTGCTAAAAAATTAAAATGCACAACAATCAAAGTAGACCTACGCTTTTGATTTTTTCACATTTATCCGGATTTTCACTGTGAACAAGTTTTCTTAATAACATTTTGATGTGAAAGCTACACAAAGTGCATTTTTCTAAAAAAAAGTGGGAAAAATGCCAACAAATCAAAGTATGTAAGTAGACATTCGAAATTTTGCAAACCTACTCAGTTTTTCATTCTGAACAAGTTTCCTTTATAACATTTTGCCGTAAAACCTACAAAAAGGGTACTTTACTGATGTGGAAAATTAGTTTCAAACCAAGCAGGTCCCCAGAAGCTCAAATTTCAATTAGATTTTTTTTATTATTTACACCTTATGTGAACTCAATCCGTGGACACAATGTATGAAGATCAAGGAAATCAAATGGTCTCTAAGCGTGAGTAGGCGTGAAAATTTCAAAAGATCAAGCCTACTTTGATTTTTGTGAGTTTTAAATGTTTAACAAAAAATCAAAGTAGGTTATGTGTCACGCTCTGAAGTCAGATCTGGTGTAAAAAAATAATAGGGCCAAATCCTAGTTGGCCATGAAATAATTACAATCATAATTATTGCTACGTTCTTCTGAAACACCCTGTATATGTCGTTATTTTTAAATAATGATAAGTAAACGTGAATATATTTATAAATAAGTGTCAGGTACGATTACCTAACAATAAATTTGATTTTTTATTTGATGTGTTTGCTTTACAATAAAGTTGAAGAATTTGTGTGAAATTTTTTCAAGATACGTAAGTGTCAAACTAAAGATAATAAATGTTGAAGAGAACGTGCTAATGATTTGATTCACAAATTTTCCTAAAAAAATCGTTTTGAAATAGTTAATCACAACGAAAGTAACGAGTAATATTTTTTGTACCTAATGGTTATAAAATTGAAATAAAACTTTTATAAACAATCCTGGCATATGCGTCACGTGCTAACGATAAAATATTTCCCTAGTCAAGCCAATTTATGTTTGAATGCACTAGATCCCTAGGGGTATTATTTTCAAAGGCAATAATACAAAAAATATAATTATGTAGGGTCTTTTTGGCATAAATTGCGTAAATCTCTTCCCACCCTAACCTAACTCCAACTGATCTGAATAAAACTAGAAACTATATCCTATAGCCAGCATATTTAATGATACAAACGGTATTTTTGAATACGGACACTGCACACCTGCATTTTTGTACTTACAATAAAGTAAAACATAGATATATCATAGCACCCAGGCTCTTACATTATGAATAGCAGGTCATTTTGCAATTACTGAAGGCACACAGCTTAGTATATTACAACTAGTAATTTAGCAAAGGTAGTCGGTTTTGTACTATACAATAATTCAAAGTAATATGTATTGTTTGTGAGTTTTGATCTTGAGGTATTCGTCTCTGTCATCCAAAAAACCTTATTCTATTTGGTTTCATCACTATGAACAATTTCTCACATCAGGTTCACGGGCAACAAAATATAAAAGTTAGGTTAGTAATTTTGATTTTTTCATAAACAAATTAGGTTGTATTGAAAATACTATACTTTGAGAAATTGTCATGAAATAGTCATCATGGTAAGATTGGTGATCGTTATAGCCCATTCTCAATGGCTCAATCTAAGTTACTTTTTACCTATTTTACATAATAGCGGACTACACGACTGATTGTGGAGTTTTATATACATAGTACCATAAAAATATATCGATTTTCCCAGATTACTAAATCACTGTCATTTAATTGTTATAGGTACTGTTGAAAATATGGTGCACTTATTATTATTGTAATCTGCGAAAAATCTGTTGAGACTGTTCCTCGGAAGATTAAATTGAACACACTATATCCTGAGATGGGTTTGTGTTGTTATTCACTAAATTCATTCATTGCTTTTTTGCCGCGGTATTTTATATTGTGTGGATTTTCCTGAGATTCAAAATGGGGGACACATGCGCCATTTTCCTTTCCCGCGATATATGCCTGTTTGACGTTTGGTGACATATGAGACTGACAAAAGTCTCTCGAATTCGAACCTGTGGTCCCATATTTACAGCACGCAATAAATAGTCGTGTAATCCTTAAATAGACTTCTACAATACTGAGGGCGCAAGTCTACCTTTGGGGAAATGTGCGAGGCAAGGCTCGCTATATATTACATTCTTTGACATCCGGCCACCTTAGTTTAATCGAAACATGTGTCATACGACCGATCTTCCATTTTTTGGGATTTATTTTCGAAGCACCCGTCCTGGTGTGCTTAAAAACAGACGGTCTCCTTAGTGTCGAATAAATACGTTTCTCTATTTTGTAGGAAAAACTGAGGTTACCGTCAGACAAGCCAATTTTGATCATCTACTTCGTGGTCGGACGACTAACGCTTTCATAAAGAGAAAATACGTTATATTTACTACTACTATTGAGGAACTGGAAACAGGAAAGAGCGGCAAGGCTCGACGGGCCGGAGGCATCGAAACTGCGGGCCTCGCCGGTGGGCGGAGCTTAAAAGCGCGGGGGTGGGGGGTCCGAGGCCGCCTGACCGCCTGCCTCTCCGCCCTCGCTGATTGTACTTGTTTCAGCAAACCCTGAGTTTCGGACTGGGTGTATGTGGAACGGCTAGTGGGTGTGCCGCGAACTTGGAAAAACGTCGCGAACGGAAAAATCGGCGAACGGCTTTGTTTCTGCTTTGCGGAGCGAATGGCAAAATAAACTTTGGCACTGTCTTCGGGTGTAACGGGCGTTTTCCAAGTTCGGACTCTGCCTCCTTATATAGATAGTACCACCTATTACAGATAAAGCTAACTAACGTTTTACCACGGCTTACCCTGTGTTAGAGTAGGCTGTGGTTTTACTGTTTGTTCGGGTACATACGAGGACTGCGAGCACCATCTTTGTTTGGAATGTGAATGTCGTCAGTCAGAAAAACAATTTTCCCGGAATATATCTTACGACACGATGTTATTTTTTCATTAAAATTTTGTTAACGTTTCGTTGCGGTCTTCCCTTCCAGATCGCCTGAAGCTGACTGTACAATTATTGCGGTTCTTCAATAATACTATAGAAGCGTTTAACGTAAGAAATATCCCAAGGAATTAAAGTGGTTATACAGGGTGTCTCGTAATAATTCTTCGCGTCAAATCATGAGGATTTTTTTAATAAAACTGTCAATAACACTTTTTGCTAATAAAATTCTACAATAATGTTGAAAAATCAACAGTTTCTGAGAAAATTTTTGTAATATGGTGAACACAATGAGGAACTATATACAGTGTGTCTGGTTTTTCATGTTAACACCCCTGAAAATCTAAGTAGCTGAAGGAATTTAACGTTGCAATTTTTTTATAGATATGGGTCATCATTTGCGAAGTATTGGTTTGGCATTGCCGCGAAAGCCTGGCCTACTTTTAAAAGGGGTGCGTTTTTCGAAAAACCCTATTAGACATTTTTTTATTTAAAATCTGACACCACAGCGTTAATCAGGACATACCGAAACCCCCATATACCAAATTTGAGTTCCATTCTGCAGGGTGTCAAAGTTGAGCAAAATAGGAATTTTAAAGGCATCTGCCAAATCAAGTGTGCCATGGAATCCCCTCAAAACAGTTGAATGTTCAACAGGACCGCTCAAGTTGTTGGTGTGCAAAGGTCCAATACAAAATATACAGAGTGTTCTTATCTGTGCCATCTCAAATTACTGAATTTTTAGAACTTTATACGGGTCAAAAATCGAGTGTATTAAATCCGCTCCACATACTATAAACGAACTAAATCTAAAAAATACAGAAGCCTGCCAGTTAGTAAGCCCATATCAGTTAATGTGGCTGATGTGCCACAACAGGAAACGCACAGAAAATGTATCATCTTAGACAGTGACTTTGTTGACAAAGGTCCAATAATTTAAATTGTTTTTATTTGTTGGTTGGCATTTTGTAAAGAAATGAATTACTTTTGTGTTTATTAATATGTTTCCAATGATTCCAGAGCACTCCTGACCAGTACAAAGTTTAATAAAAATTCAGAATTTTGAGATGGCTCAGAAAAAAATACCCTGTATATTTTTGTAGTAAATCTTTGCACACCAACATTTTGAGTGGTCCTGTTGACCATGCAACTGTTTTGAAGGGATTCCATGGCACACTATTTTGCTCAACTTTGATACCACCCTACAGAATGGAACTCCCTGTATATTTTTTGTTCATATTTGGTATATGGGGGTTTCGGTGTGTCCTGATTAACGCTGTGGTGTCAGATTTTAAATAAAAAAATGCCTAATAGGGTTTTTCGAAAAACGCACCCCTTTAAAAAATCGCAGTAGGCCAGGATTTCGCGGCAATGCCAAACCAATACCTCGCAAATGATGACCTTTCAGGGACATATTTATAAAAAAATTGCCCCGTTCAATTCCTTCAGCCTACTTAGATTTTCAGGGGTGTTAACACGAAAAACCAGACACACTGTATCTTCTTTTATTAAGGTGGCATAACCACACATGGCAATAAATACCACAAACCCAAGTGAGTTTTTTGTGTTTATTTTGAAAATCATTATGATTTATTTATGATTTTATTACTTTTTACATAAGTTATCTTTCTGACAATATCAAGAAAATAGCGCCTTTCTGAATATTTTAGTGCATTTTCTAAAAAAATGTGTCCTCTTGCTTTTTTAAAATTGGTCAAGAGTACATATCTTTTTATCTACAAATAATTATTATTGTAGATTTTTTCAGTAGATTCATACTTTCTAAAAAAAAGTTGAAAAAAAGGTTACCTATTATTATTATTATCATCGTCAGAAAATACTTATAATTTGAGAACAATACACATTTTTATTTTTCATAAATCAAGTAAGCCTTCGCAGGAGGCAAAAACTTATTTTTGGTTTAAGTAAAGTGCCTTTTTTGTAAAAGATATCAATAAATTTCATTGGGAGAAGGTAAAATAAACATGCTACGGCTATTAATTGTTTTGCTCAATTTTATTTTTTTTTATACTGCTCTACAATTTGGCCATGGATGCTAATTTCTTTTACAGCACCACTTAGCTGTCCAAAATTGCCACATTTTTGTTTCTTACGTTTTTTTTGTAGGGCACAAAATAAGCGAGAAAATCGGGGTGGTAGTTCTAAAAAAATCATGCTGTATATATCAGATTTCAAAACAATTAGAAATTAAAGTATACTTATGTCGATGTTTTGAAATCTGATATAGGGACATAATATGCAATTTTGAATAGTATTATTTTCTTTTAATATATTTCCATATTTTTCTCGCAAAAGGCAGTTTATCTAAACTAACGCTTGAATATCTCAAAAATCATAGTAAGCCACAGGTGAATAATTTTATATTCAATGAATATCTTTTACAGAAAAGGCACTCCATTTGAACCAAAAATATATTTTTGTTTCCTGCCAAGGCCTAGTTGATTTCTGGAAAAAAGTGACTCGAATTACTTTGAGGATCCCCAAGTCAAATTCCAAATCTTAATTTATAGTTAAGTTCATCCGTGGACACACTGTAATAAAATTACGGGACATCCTGCATTTGTATTGTTTTTCATCGTGTAAACGAAGAAAGAAATGTTTGTTTATGAGATGGTGGTCGCCGATTCCGTTTAATATAAGAATTCGAAAATTGTCACATATCTACTCTACGAAACTTTAAATTTAAAACTGACCGTTGAGCAAGCTACATCTAACAAATTAATACATACACACATTGTGAACTAATATATTTTTTATATCGAGATATAAAATAGGAACTTCTTTAAACATCACCTAAAGCTTTCTATCGTACAAAACATCAGTATCTCGATATATTAGGTGAAAATCAACAGATCATATATAAAAATTTCACTCAGTCTTTCCGTATTTGCATAAAAATATGTGCTCATATGTTCCCCATAATATACGAGGCGTCTTGCAAATATAGGAATACGCTTATTTATAATATACTTTATCCTTTAAGATTACAATAATTAAAATTAAAATAATAAAAATCACAGGTGTCGTGGAATCGCCATCGATTGATTTTAAAAAAATATAACACATCTATGCAAAGTACTACGTGTAGATAGTAGGTTAGGCCGGGGTGAGTGTAAAAGTAATGGTCAAGGGAGAGGGTTGTTTCTGAAGCATGGGCAAGAAAACGACAGAAGGAACTACTCGTCGCTCGGAAGCAGACTCCTCTAAAAGAAAGGCCTGCATTACATACCCGGGTGATCCCGAAGCTACTCCGTCATCCTGCTGGTTGTTCGCGGGCAACGCGTACGTCGTAGGCAGCTGCGCCTTCTTAGCGACCTCCTTCAAAGACTGAACTATCTCCGATGACAACCCCGCCTCCTGGGGTCTCTTCCTCCCCCCTTGTTTCCTCTTGTGACTAGATCTATTCTGATCGACCGGCGAGCTCCCACCATCAGACGAATACTTCCCGCCTTCTATTTCTTCCTCGGCCTTCTCCTGGCCGGGCACCTCGCTTCCATTAAACAAGGGCGGCAGCGGCAGGAACGGGTGCTGCGTATACATGTGCCGCTGGAACAAATCCCTCTGCAGGAACGTCTGCGGGCACACCGGGCATTTGATCGGTATCCCCTCGCCCCCCATAGAATGCGACCTCTCGTGTACGAACAAAATCGGCAGCAGCGGCGTGGTGAAAGGACAATAGGAACATTGATAAGTTTTGGCATTGACTTCGTCGACCCCGAACAGGTTAGAAAGCACGCTCTGTATCCCGACCTTCTTGGGAGCGAACTCCTGGCTACCGTTCGGTATCTTCAGACTCGGGCTGGCTCGCTCGCTCTTGACGCTCATCTTGGGTGGCTGCGACAGGTTCTGTTGGAGCTGCTGTTCCAGCTCCCCCCATTTCTCCGTCCCCGCTTGACCGTGGTCGCTGATTAGGTGGGCCTTCAGCCACTTGGTGCTCCGGAAGCGCCTGCTGCAGATCGGACAAACTTCGGTGAAGTGGGTGAAGTATCTGTGGCTCAAATCCGCCAGGTCGGCCGGTTTCAACGGCGGCTGGTCTGGTTCCACAGATGGGGGAGGCGGCGCAGAGGGCGGCGGCGGCATCGAACTAGAAGAAGTCTGTGGGGGTTGCGGGGTGGAGGGTTCGCTTTCGGATTTGCGGGGTTGCAGCAGGCTGGTGCCGTATTCGACTATGCCGTGGGTGTTGTGTTTGTGCACCCTCAGGAAGTATTTGCTGCAGAGTTCCTTGTTGCAGATGTCGCACACGACCCCGCCGATTTGAGCCCCGTTTTCTATTTCTATGCCGTGCATCCTCTGCATGTGCGTTTTCATGAAGTATTTGTTGCAGAGCTCTTTGTTGCATATCTCGCAGTAGCTGCTGGTCGGGGCTACGCCCACGGAAATCCTTCGTTCCGGGGTCGAGCTTACGGAGTTAGTAGCTTTGCTTGGTGGTTTTTCGTTCAAAGAGAAACCGTTGTAATCTTCTTTGGTTGGTTCCGCTATTGCAGGTCCCACTTGACTAGAATGATATTCGAACATGTGCTTCTTCATTTCTTCCGCATTTTGGAGATCTTTCCCACATATATCGCACAAGGTGTTATTGTTTGACGTGTTCTCTGTTTCGGTTTGTTGTTTTTCTTCTGTTACTTCGTCGAGGAGTATTCCATGATCTGTAACCATATGCGCGTGCAAGAAGAATCTGTTTTCAAACTCCTTGCCGCACACACTGCACGAAGCCGACAACTTGCTGACATCCAAATCGTTTAGCTGCAGAATCATGGTTTGCAATTTTTGTAAATCTTCACTGATAGCTTCGGAGCTTGAATTTTTATTTTGGTTCGAATCGGAAGTCCGGCTGCTTTCAGAATGTTCTGGTTCTTCTTTCGAATTGACCTTTCCGTGTACACTAAAGTTGTGTAATTGAGCCAACGCAGCGTTCTGAAACTTAATTCCACAAATATCACAACTTATGTCGCTAGGTGAGGTAGTTTTGCGGTCTAGTGGATTCGACTGTTCAGTCATTATGAGATTCAGGGGGCTGGTCTGGACGCTTGGAGGCCACGAGAGACTGCCCGTGCTAGATTCTCTTTCGTCCGGGATGTATATCCCGTGCCGTTTCATTTTGTGGGTCCTCAAGAAGTACTTGTTGCAATACTCCTTGCAGCAGATCTCGCAGAACGCTTTGGGATTCATGACGCCAATTCTCTTCAAGCGGTTAGAGAGGTCGAGCTCGCGGCTGTTGGTTTGTCCGGGTGACATCTTCATGGTGTCGAAATACGAGGTTTCAGGTTCGTTTTTGACTGAGGTAGATTCGGGCTGCATGTGCGGGCTTGACGATTCTTCAACGAGGCCCGGCTGTTCGTCGGTTTTTTCGCCGCTGTCATTCGAAGAGGTCGCGCTGGGGTTGAAGATGTTTGGAGGAGTCCTCGGTTCGCTTTTGTTAAACTCTAAACTTGGCACAGAAGGTTGCAGTTTCATGTTCCCTGAGAATGATGGAATGCTTACGGGGTTCATCTGGTGTTGCTCTGGTGGTGTGTCGGAGTATATCCCGTGTTTGTTTGCTTTGTGGGTCTTTAAAAAATACTTGTTACAAAATTCTTTGTTGCACAAATCGCAGTAAGCGTCTGGGTTGAAGATTCTTATGGGTTTCATCGGAATGGTTTCGGGTTGCGGAAACTGAGACATAGCCATAAAAGGATTGAACGCTAGGTTCGGATTCATCCAATCTTTGTTTGATTGGATGTCGTTCATCCATTGCACTTCTGGCTTTGGCAAGGTCAAGCTTAAAGGTGTTTCAGATCTTTCGCCGAACGGTGTTGTTGATGGAGTGTCTGAGAGGTCATCCGGTTCTTTCTTACATTCTATGTGAGGGTGCTCGCATAACATATGATTTTGTACCTGTTCTGGCGACTCGAATTGATGATGGCACACTGGACATTGCAGGTGGTATTCCGGACCATCTGCAAACAAACAAAACACTATTAAATCTACCGAAAAAATCTCTGAAATAAAGTTCCTACCTTCATACGCAGATACATTCTGGGCAGACTCGGCGTCTTCGGTGTTGGTTGAAATCCTGATTGGTGTGGACTGTTTCCGGCGCTTCTTGCAGGAATCTGAGCTTCCTGTTGGTGTTGAGGGATAGCTCAGACATCTTTTCATCGACCTGCCACCCTCGAATTCATTCTCGTTGTTACTTATTTCCGATTCCCTGGCCGATGTAGAATATCCTGCGTGTAAAGGACCTGTACTTGACGGTATTGTGACAGATGTCATCTTTGGTGCTGGTAGGCGACATGCAACGATCGTATAGGTCCCTGGAAAGATAGGAATTTTCAATATTTCGACGATTGATGTAAATTAACGCTTGAAGCCGTTCAAATAATTCCAATTTGTAAAGGGATTTATTGGGTTTTGTGCATGCAAGAGACAGGTAATTTGAAGACGTTCAAAGAATATTATGTTACGTCTTTCGATCTATATTTACCTCACTTATAATTATGTCAAGTTCATAAGTTTTACCTAATAAAAAAACGTTGATATAGCTATAAAAACATATTTGTATCGAAGTTTGTATGCTATTCTGCGTAAACAAGGTTATTACGACAAATAATCATACCTTGGGCAGAAAAATCCCATCTTCATAGTCAGAAAACAAACTAGCGTTCGAGTATTGTAAAGCGTTAAACGTTACATAAAACATTATTTTCTCGATATATTAGGGAATTAAAAATACCATCGCAATTGAAACTTGGGGAAACCAAACCAATAAAACGCAGTGCCCACACAAATTTTCTTTTAACATAATCATTCTTCTTGAGAACTATTTAAACAATTAGGTAGTACCGTAAAATGGGGATACTTGGGGACACTTGGGTAATTTGGAACAAAAATATCTCAAAGCCAACTCTAAACGTACTCCTGACCTGTCATCAAATTGTATAACAAACTTTTTATGTTTTATGGTAAATAACATTGGAGGAAACTACAAGCTTTTATTTAACTTCCCCTGTTAGTATGTTATGTATGGGTCGAATCGTGCAAGCTGAATTAGGACCACTTCCTTACATCCGATTGAGCTGAAATTTTGCATACACCTTTAGTTCCGGTGACAATACAATATCCAATACTCAATATTGTAATACTTTCAAAATGGCCGCCGCTCCAAGATGGCGGATGATGTATTTTTTGTCAACCCTCTTAATATGGGTACCAAATGAAAGGGCTTGAAAAGTAGAAAACGAGAGAGTTAGTGACATCACACTAAATTCAATATGGCCGCCGCTCCAAGATGGCGGATTACCCATTTGATACCCAACATAAATTGGTCTTGTACTTACGAAATAAATACATAACCAACGTTAAAAAACATCAATTTGGACAATTAGTTGATATCTACAATCTACAAATAGTAAAAATTTTGACAGTTATGATTTAATTAGTGAATTAGTGTAGTTTTAAGAACGATGGGAAGAGTAAAGTGTTGGATTTGTGGCATAGAAAATGTAAGTGTCAAATTTGTCGTTTGTGTTTTGAGTAGATCTTTTTTATGTTGGCTGATTACAATGCAGCCTTTAGGTTAGTCTTTGTTTATTATTTGTCTGAGGGTTTAGCTTTATAGAAAGGTATTTATAGTAAGGTAAACTAAAAATTTACATGAAAGTTATTTAGATTCTTATTTTGAAAAGACAGGAATAATAAAATGACATAATATATTTTAAAATTTTAAACCAACCAATAAATAGGATATTTTTGGGGATATTTTTGTGGCAAATTTTAATTTAATAATTACTCATTTTCCCATTATTTTTAGATTTCCTGCAGATCCAAATTTAAAGCAAAAATGGATGGGCATTTTGGGAAACTAACATAGTTCATCCTACCAGCTATAAAGAAAAAAGAATATGTTCAGATCATCTGGCAGTAAACCATGTGTGTATAAAACTAAGTGCTATTATTTATGTGAAGGAACAAGCGGTGCCAATGATTTCATAAAGTATTATTAAACAGAAAATTGGTGTTTATAAATAAGAAATTGAGGTTAGGTTTTTGTTATTCTTCATAACAAACAATTCTACTGTAGGGATATAGGATATTAAACAGTAGAATTTTTGTCATGTTTCTCGAATGTATTCTTTAAAAAAACTAGATAAAGGCGTTTTCCGACGTAAATTGACCCTCCGAATTCGAGAAACAAGCGTCTACATAGTTTTTCCAATGAAAAAATATACGGCAAGTGCAAAAAAACGTGATAATCTTTCAAATAGTGTATTTCTATAGAATTCCTATGGCGATACAAAAGTCCTTTGAGATTTCTTTTCCGTCCACTGGTCTCGGAATCATTAAATATTTGCCCCGCAGTGCAGACCGAAAATGTCGTAAGGAAGTATGATTCATGCTGCGTTTCCCTCATTTTTGAAACCACCCCTAGTAATTCGCTAGTCTCGGCTAAGGGACATAAGGGAGGCAATAATAGAAACTTTTATTAAAGCCGGCATTTAATTAATACGGCGCTAGCAACATTCCTCATTTGTTTATCGATTTTAAAGGATACGGTATTAATAATTTATCGGGAGATCATTTAAGTGGTCTTGGTGTAATTTGTAAAATGGGGTTAAATTAGTTTGGGACAGTTTGGCCGAAGAGTCGTGGTTGACCTTTAGTTTTTTTTTTCTATTTGAAATACCTATCGTTAACAGCAATTTAGTTTTATACATACAACAAAAATAATGGACAATCTTGCTGTTATACAATTTTAGGAAAAAAAAGTAGATTAACCTTAAATAATTTCTTTCCTTTTCGCGAAAGGAACGTTTTGTTTTCTTTTTAATTGCTACTTATACGCTTCCGGATTACGTTGAAAAAAGCGGCATAAAATTCGTACCTTCCAAAACGGACCGGAACATTTTAAAATGAGGTTAGAATTAAGGAAGCACAAATAAATTTCAGTTCAAAGGAAAAATCTGAAAGCAAATTTAGCAGGCTTTGTGACAAAGATTCCTTTCAAGTTGCTAAACAACGGGAAAATAAGGGATATTAAAATTTATAATTATTCCCTTACAAAAATGTGGTCTGCTTAAAATAATAAACAAATTCACTTAAGCGGCATTCCAGAAAATTTTATTATTCTTTTTAATAGTCAATTCACGACGTTCCCCTAATCAAATATTAAAATTACATTTCCTATAAACGATCAAAAGGTTAAGAATAAGTAATTGAACAAATGACAGAATATAAAATTAACGAGGAAAGCGCTTAAAAAGAGCTTGCGCAAATCAAAAACAACCAATACATAGGTAAGTTGTTTGTGTATTAAAATAGCTGTGCAACGTTAATTAATTTAGAAATGGTTGTTAGAAAATAATTTGCCTCGTTTTAGAAGTATAATAAATTTTAATTAAGTCATAACACCGGACAGTAAGTAGTGGGTGTTCAGTAACGCAACCCCTACCAGCAGTCACGTCAGAGGCGTCACATTTCTACGCTACAAAATTAAAATTAAAAATAAAATTTAGATTTTTTTATTTTTGAGCCAATCTAACGCTTCTTTTTACTAAAAATTACTCCTTCAGTTGGGTCGATCTTATACCATCATTTTTAGGATATAAAAAGACTAGATTTTTTTTTAAGAATTGCTACACCATTGTTGGCTTCCACAATAACGGGAAGCGGTAGAAATAATAACGTAGACGCCTTGGGACATCCCTCCATTTTAGTTAATCTTAAACTATGAAAAATTGTTTTCTTCTGAGATGAACTTTATTGAGTTTCTTATTTTCATTTGGGCAT
Organism: Pseudeuparius sepicola; assembly: GCA_963920635.1. Lineage (NCBI taxonomy): Eukaryota > Metazoa > Arthropoda > Insecta > Coleoptera > Anthribidae > Pseudeuparius > Pseudeuparius sepicola. The sequence goes on along the minus strand of OY987305.1, from coordinate 1,950,598 downwards.
TTTCACTTCAAGACAGTTCCAAATCTAATATAAGGAGATATCGCAAAAAAGGCAAAAATCCGAGCTTCAATCAGAACTCCTGCAATGACATAAAAGTTCTTAGAAATGACTGTCGACAAAATTAAATTCATGGTATCCGGAAATTACGAGCAAAAATTGTACAATCCAACCATCTTGTGTTCCAAAAAAATAAAAGCCATAATTTCGTAATTAATTATTCTTAATTCTTTAAATTCCGGACATCCTTTGTAGATATTGTCGCTCGAAAAATAAATTTAAACAAACTGCAATAAAATAAAACAATAACAAAAACACGATCCTTATATCTTATCTTGGAATTTATAAATGCATTTTAGTGGACGCTAAAGTTTTGATTGCAAAACTATTGACAGCTAAAATAGGTGACTAATTTTTCTGTTATTTTTATACAAAAACTTCTTAGAATTGGGGCGTGTCCTTTATAACGACGTATACATTACTATAATTTAATTATATTATGAATTGAATCTATTAATCAAACCTTTGTAGATACTTCAAAGTAGGAGGGATACGAAATATAATTTAAAAGGAGAAAGATACACACTCTATAATGTATTGGCTTTTTAAATTATTATTGATTATTATTTTATTAAAAAATAAGCAGTGTGTAGCAACGCATTTAAATAATATCCTCCATCGACGATAATATTTGCTGTGTTTTGTATCGTTGCGATTTGCACCAGACAGGAAATATAATATGTGCATAATATTTTGTATAAACATTATAAAGTTATTATCATTCCGCGAAAATAATAATTCAAGTAGTAGAACACAAATGAAGTGAAAACACAATCATAAAAATCAAAAACCTGCTTTAAAATGGCATTTTATACTTGATCGTTTTAATTATATAAGTTATCTGTGTGACTTCTCTTGGCACTTGTTTGCATCACCATGATTCTTGAGATAAGGCCTTCTTAAGATTGTTTACTACATGACGTTGGCATAAATAACGAATTGACGCAAATCAGTAGATACAAATCTCTATAACGCACCTATTTTTCAATTGAGTCTAATGGTCTCTATGTTCGATTTTGTTTTTTCCAATTTATCGCTATTTTAAAAAACAAAATTCAACATTCTAGAGACAAACTATACACCTGTAAATTTAAATATGAAGCCTCTCTTTTCTTTATAAAATTGTAAAAGTCTAGAACTGCTGCTTTTTACTTTCTACAGTGAATATTCTTTGTGCAAGAGTTATATGGCTGATTAAATTTAATAATTAAATTTGTGACATTTAAATTACCTTTGAGGATGAATATTAAAGCCCCAAACAGAAAATAATTCTGCAGCCAATTTCGTCCTTAACGTCATTTGCATCTTCGTGCTCAATAAATTAATCGGTTTGAAATTCGAAGTGGAATTGATAATTAGTTTTTTTGCCAAGGTATTCTAATAACAGAGTTATATCGTATGTCAAAAAAGTTAATGTGTTTTCTTTGGTGAAGCACGAGATGTGGAAAACAGAATAAATTTGGGGAGAATTTCGAGTATTTCGTCATGAAAAGGATGCCAGAACAATTTTTAAATTAGTAAACGACATTCGCATTTATGGAAACGTATACAGGGTGCGCCATAAAGTATACACCATACCGGCAACTTTTTTATTTTTATTTATTATTAATAATATTAATTATAATCGCCTCAAGATGACAAATAAGAAGTGAATATTTTTACTCTTTGTTTTTTAATATTGCTTATTGATATTTTTTGTGGTCCTTCTAATTTGCAGATAAATTAGCACATTGCCCTGTGTTTTGTTCAACGTGATTTTTTTGCACTTTCATTGAAAAATTGCAATCTTGGGCTATTTTCTACCTTCTGAAACGTTTCAATTTTCACAGAATTTTTCCATCAACTCCACATTCACATAGAAAATAGTTAAATACTCAATTTTCCCAAAGTAAAATAATCATTTAAAAATGTTTCTATTAGTTTTATTAATTTTTATTTTAATTCTATTTAACAATTTGAATGACATCTGTCAAAAAAAATCCAAATTGACATTGTTTTTTTTTTCAAAATAAATAACAAAAATAAAGGAATACTGTAATAAAAACATATTACTTACTTAGATGTTTTTATAAGCTAAAATTAAAAATACGATCAAAATAAAAAATATAAAAACTTAAATTTCATTCGCCATTTTAGCTACATTTTTACACAAACATTGCAGAAAATTAGTAGTTACAGAAAACTGGTGTTTTTGGGAAGTTTTGAATTGAAAAAATATTTGATATTTTTATTATACGGTTTTGATCTAGTTTTTCTAACGACAGGGCATTAAAAACTTTACTTTAGGACAATTAAAAAAAACAAGACCTACTATGACATATTTTTTGGGTCAAAATCATATTAGGCATATTTTTATAAAAAATCTGAGTACCCCACTGGATTGAGCAAAAAAAACAGATTTGTAGCAAATTTTGTTAAAAAATATGGAACAATAACAATTCTAGAAACCAATGAAAATGGCGATTTAAGTAGTATACCTATTTTACCCGACTACTCGCTTAAATGAAGTTGCATGCACATGCGGATTAAATACAATTAAAACTGTAACTTACTCTATTACAAAATAATAGTAGTGTCAAATACAAAAACCCTAATGCAAAAATTACGAGGTACGAGAAATTTGTCTAAATAAATGGTGGATTAATTGAAAAAAATTGAAATTTCATTTTTACTTTAGGTTTTTTTATATTTAGCTACCTATATCTATTATTGTAATAAAGCAAGTTACAGTTTCAATAATTGTTTTCAATCCCTATGTAAGCAGGTAGGTAAAATAGCTAGTTAAATCGCCAAATTGTCAAATCTTATTATAATAAGATTTGTCCAATTTTGTCCCAAAAAAATATGTCGTGGTAGGCCTTGGTTTTTCAAAATAAAATGTGCCGTTTTGCCACAAAGTAGGTAGTTTTTAATGCCCCATCATTAAAAAAACTGGATCAAAATCGTATGACAATACAAATTTTATGTGGATCAAATCGTATATCTAAATGTCAAGGTATGTTTGATTTTCAATAAAACATAAAACTAATTAATTTTCTTCTGAAACCCCTTTAGAATACGAAAGGACACCACTGAGACTGAACTGATTATAGAAATATTGTCGAAAACACTACAATTTGAAACGGCAACATTATTGTCATGCACATGATGATTCAAACTCGATTTTCAAGCCCATTTCACCAAAAGAAGACTAATCGCTTAATTTTTCTTAGATAATAAAAATATTCAGCCTGTGACATCGAGTTTGAATGACCCTGTAACTATCCAGTCTCACAAAAATCTAAGAACTAACCGATTCCGCGCAGCTGACCAAACCGCTAATAATTCTCGCTGTGTACAAAAAAACTAGTGTCATTCTACAAGAGAAAAGCAGTGGACAAACCTCTAGAATATCCCGAGTACACAGCAACGCACGACTGGCTGGGAGCACATAACTGACACGTGCGAACGCGTACAGAGACCGACGACGAATACCCGCGGGGTTGAAGCGGGCTAGCCCGAGTTTTCGCATCTCTGGCCGAACGGACCGGTCTCCCCACCCTTCGAGACCGCTGACCACCCCTACCGCCAGGGTCAATCACTTCTGAATTTTTGGGGTGCCCGCGACCAACGGCGCGCGCCCGGACCCTGTCTCCACCTGGAGATGGGATGGAAGACGCTGGCCGTCCAAGAAACATCCAGATATCTGCAATGGACAAGTCTCCAGATCGTAGAGATAAAGGGATCGGAGGAAATTAGCGGGTTTGTGAAGACATACCGTTCTGGAGCAAGAAGGCGAACGCCCTGTACGCAATTCTTGATTTTCCAGGAGCCCAGTATGTTTTGAAGAAGATATTGAAATAGAGGAAATTGTATAAATCAGGTCGTTTGTAAATGGAGATTGTGTAGCATTTTGGGAAGGGCCCTTCGACTATTTAAGGCTTTTGGACGTTATCTCCACCTGTAAATTGGATGGAAGACACTAGACATCCAAGAATCATTAGAGAGCAAGAAAGCGAAGACCCTGTACGCATTCTTGATTTTCCAGGAGCCCAGTATGTTTTGAAGAAGATATTGAAATAGAGGAAATTGTATAAATCAGGTCGTTTGTAAATGGAGATTGTGTAGCATTTTTGGAAGGGCCCCTCGACTATTTAAGGCTTTTGGACGTTATCTCCACCTGTAAATTGGATGGAAAACACTAGACATCCAAGAATCATTAATATATCTGCAATGGACAAGTTTCCAGATCGTCCAGATAACGGAATTGGAGAAAATCAGCTAGTTTGTGAAAGCAGGCTATTCTGGAGCAAGAAAGCGAAGACCCTGTACGCATTCTTGATTTTCCAGGAGCCCAGTATGTTTTGAAGAAGATATTGAAAGAGGGGAAATTGTATAAATCAGGTCGTTTGTAAATGGAGATTATGTAGCATTTTTGGAAGGGCCCCTCGACTATTTAAGGATTTTGGACGTTATCTCCACCTGGAAATTGGATGGAAGACACTAGACATCCAAGAATTATCAATATATCTGCAGTGGACAAGTTTCCAGGTCGTCCAGATAACGGAATTGGAGAAAATCAGCTAGTTTGTGAAAGCAGGCTATTCTGGAGCAAGAAAGCGAAGACCCTGTGTGCAATTCATGATTTTCCAGGAGCCCAGTATATTTTGAAGAAGGTATTGAAAGAGTTTAAAGATTTTTACAACTTTTGGAGGCACTGGAAAATACATAAGTCAGGTCATTTGTAAATGGAGATTGTGTAAGAATTGGTGCGAGCCTGGACTTTATCTTCATCTGGAAATTGGATGGAAGACACTAGACATCCAAGAAAGATCAAGATATCTGCAATTGACAAATTCAAGATACTCTATGGAGGAAACCAGCTGGTTTGTGAAAACAGACTGTTCTGGAGCAAGAAAGCGAAGACCCTGTATGCAATTCTTGACTTTCCAAGAGTCCAGTATGTTTTGGGGGAGGCACTGAAGGAATTTAATGCTTGTTGGATGCCCTCGAAATGGTCAAAATTAGCGGTTGTGACTGTTCTGGTGCTAGCTCTTCAAAAATAATGAAGCTGTGTTATTTTGTATGCTATTTTTATTTTTATACAATCAATTCTTTCTCTAACGAGTTGTTTTCCAGACTTGACAGCCACTTTTTTGCGAGAAATCCTAGAGCGCGATAATGACTGCTCGATCCGTGAAATTCCGGAAAAAGTTTATTTAGAAAATCGCCACCAAACTACACCTTAATGAGACTCTCTACTCCGAATTAAAGCCTGTCTTTTACTGAAGAATAAAACTCCTAATATTCGTCGACGTAAATAAAAATAGCACAAATATCTGCACCGCCTCCGATCCATCGATCGAAACCTTTTTATTGGATTATATTTTATTTCAATTTTTATTTTCAAAAGCGGGTTTTCAGCCCTGCTCAGAGGCCGCATTCGCAGAAATTAAATTGGGGGTTTCAAAAAATGCGACCTCTAAAAATAAAGATGAAACCTTTAAAAAAGTTTATTTATAAATCAACCGGATCAATCAAAAGGACCAAATTAGAACCGCCAGTTTTACCAGGAATCTTTATTTATACCCACAAAATGCCCCTATGTGACATAAATTGAACGATAGAGTCTAAAAAGGGCATTTAAATTTCATATAGAAATATCAAATAGCAAGAAAACTAAATTCTTTTAAATTAAAAAACAAATAGCGGGTTTTTAGTTTTTACATTTTTAACAAGTTTAGAATGTAGCTTAGTTGACGTAAATGGACCCGTAGAATACCAAAAACACGTCCAGATTTAATTTGTAAATGTCTAAATAGCCGCTTATCTAAATTTAGCAAAAATTAAAAAATAAATAGCGGGTTATTAATTTTTCTCAATTTTTGTATTTTTAACCATCCTAGAATAATTCAAATATACCCGTTGAATCCCAAATTGACCCAAATATATAATTCTTTATAAATCGACCCATACAATCTGAAAACGATACTCGAGTTTCCTTCAGAAATGTCTAAGTAATAGGTTTTGTTATCTTTTCTTTAATTTTTAATTTTCTAACAATTCGAAACTTAATCCGACGTAAATCGACCCGCAGAATCCGACAAACATGTTCAAATTTAATTTGGAAGTACAATAGTGTAAGGGTTTTAAATTTTTATTACATTTTTTGAATTCATGCATTTTCTTTAATAACGAAGATGTTCATGTTTGTACTTAACAATGCTTATATCCATAACATGAAACGAATTAGAAAAAAAACGTAATACCAGAAAATAACGGTCTCTTAAAGATGTAACCAATTTCTTGTAACCTTCTTTCTTTCTGATGGTTTTTAGAACAATCGAAGTTATTGTAGGTGGAAGTAATTTCATTGTGAAATGTTTTATATAATGTTTTATACCTCAGAAAAATAAAAAACATAGAAATGGCTTCCACTACCGCAATATTTTGTTTCTGTAGAATTTTTGTTTATTATAAGCCAAAGGCGAGGTTGCCATGATTAGAAAGTGCTAACGATTTAAACAGTACTAGTGCTAGTTAAAATAAGGTTAATATTATGTTGTTTAATAATTTTTGTGGAAAACAAAGATATCCCAAGAGAAATTCAATTGATTTGACCAATCTCTGCTTAATTTTGCTTTATTTTTCTGCGATTTTTGCCCAATTCGACAACGATGCTTTGAAGATGACATGCGACGGTGTGTGTTTTGGTAGCGAATATTTGGGACTTGGGGTTTAGAAACTCAGTTTTTTCCGTGGATATTTTAGCGTTAATTATGTATTAGTTTTACTACACTACGAAAAGACATGAATTCATGAATGATAATAGTTACCATATTACAGCAATAATTTATTTTCAATAAATTTCATGTTTTAGAACGGCACTGTTTTGTGTTTTCAGTAGTTGTAAATATAAATATTTTGGATCACTCAAAACTTATGTGTCATTTCTGTTTTTTTGTCTCTGGGGTTTAAACAATTTTAAAAGCTTTTATTTAACTTGCAATGTATGTATGTATGTATGTATGTATGTAATTTGTTCGGGTGGAATCTTGCAACTCAATTTTGAAGCAGATATCTTCAACCGATCGAGCTGAAATTTTGTACACACGTTTAATTTGGATGACAATGCATGATTATATGTGTGACGTCATTCTAAATCCAACATGGCGGATCACCCAAGATGGCGGACTAGTTAAATTTCAACCGATCGAGCTGAAATTTTGTACACACGTTTAATTTGGATGACAATGCATGATTATATGTGTGACGTCATTCTAAATCCAACATGGCGGAACACTCAAGATGGCGGACTAGTTAAATTTCAACCGATCGAGCTGAAATTTTGTACACACGTTTAATTTGGATGACAATGCATGATTATATGTGTGACGTCATTCTAAATCCAACATGGCGGAACACTCAAGATGGCGGACTAGTTAAATTTCAACCGATCGAGCTGAAATTTTGTACACACGTTTAATTTGGATGACAATGCATGATTATATGTGTGACGTCATTCTAAATCCAACATGGCGGAACACCCAAGATGGCGGACTAGTTAACTTTGACTTGTGTAGTTTGGTGAGATAGGCGTCAACAGCATTGGTCTGCAACCTGTCTCGTTGTATATTTAGGCTCCAAGCTCTTCGCGCCTGGTCAAGCATACGTGGCCTTAAGTAGGGTTAGATCATTAGAAGGTCTCCTCATTGAAGAGCTAGACTGTTCTAAACTAACCGGCAAACGACCTTGCAACAATGATGCGTTAACTGAGATGAATAGACTCAGACACCTGGCCAAACTAAAAATTACAAAATAAATTAAAAGTAAAAAAATATTTTAAAAAAAAGCTTTTATTTAAATGCGCTAAAAAGAATAAAATAATCTTTTCTTTTAAAACTTTTACTATCAACTTATAACGTCATTCCACAATTCATATGATATAAAAGCTTGTCGCGAGATTTAAGTTTTCAAACTAAGTAAATACCACTACTTAAATCTCGCGACAAGCTTTTATATCATATAAATTGTGGAATGACGTTATAAGTTGATAGTAAAAGTTTTAAAAGAAAAGATTATTTTATTCTTTTTAGCGCATTTAAATAAAAGCTTTTTTTAAAAATATTTTTTTACTTTTAATTTATTTTTAGTAAGGTTAACTTACTTAATTTAAATGGTAGAATGTCGTGGATTTGGCCTAGCCAAAAAAGTAACACGAAAAGTGTCTGAATGTGTATGTTATTATGGCAATACAACATTTATCGACCAGGCCGTCAGAAACCAGAGGTTTAAAGTGACAAAAATACCCCGCTTTATCAGTTTATCGCCCGCGCTTTTATTGATTTATTAATTTTATCTCTAATCAGGACCAATAATTTAATATTTAAATAAAATTCAACGCCGGAAAAAGCCGGCAAATAAGATAATATTTAGTCGAAATTAAAAGCTGGCATTATTGATTCCGTTTTGAGTGTGTATGGTAATAATGGAGATAAGCCAAACCACCTGTATTTGCTCTTGCGATGGCGCACGCACGAAATTTTAAACAAAAATGTTGCGGCGGGGGTTGCTTTCTTAGAACTAGGGGAAATATCGATCATCGGATGAAGGCGGCGACTATCAGAAAACATAATGAGGAATGGAAAACATAACGGACAGCGCAAATGAGAGAGTGGGGCTGCCGGCCTGCCGGCCAGCGCCTTGGCTTCCCTGATTCCCCTGCCCCTGTTCGCTTTCGTTTTTCATTTCTATTTCCTTGCGCTGTTGCCACGTTTACCCCAAGCGTCGCTGTACACGCGCGCGGAAAGATAACGCTGCCGCTGAAACATTTTTTCAACAAATTTAGACGTTGTAATTTTTAAAACTTAGCCAACTGTCTATTTGGACAGTTCCAAATTGCATTTGTACATGTTATATTTGAAATTGTTGAAACTATACAATATGTGTCCCGGATAAGAATGAACAGCATGGGGATCTTGCAAAAGGTGAGAGATAGAACAACGGTTAAATGGGGAAAAAGTTGCGCAATTTTAAGGTCAATAAAATGGTACAAACAGATTTCTAATATCTTTTTTCGTTTTTGACTTATTTTGAAAAAAGTAAAATTTTGCGTTTTCGATTTTATTTCGATTATAAGTTGTTATCAGATAAAAAAAAAACTCTTTCTTATGGCACTTTTTAACGGGCTTTAAGATGGTGTTTTTAAATTTGTTCTACGACATTTCAATTCTGAAAAACCATCTTTAACTTTATTTTTTAAATACGGACCTGGATTTTTTTGCAGATTTTGAAAGCACTTTTCGTTGCAAATACCATGATGACGAAATATTTTTAAAATGTTTTGAAACAATTATACCGAAAATTATTTTTTCCATTTATTTTTTTCTAATGCGGCCCTGTATTTAATAATAATAAGTCTAAATATTAATCAGTATTGTCTGAAAACATTTAAAAAATATTTCGTGTCATACATCATGGCATTTGCAATGAAAAGTGCTTTCAAAATCTGCAAAAAAAATCCAGGTCCATATTTAAAAAAATAAAGTTGAAGATGGTTTCTCAAAAACAAAATGTTGTAGAACAAACATAAAAACGCCATCTTAAAGCCCGTTAAAAAGTGCCACAAGAAAGTGTTTTTTCTTTTTTTCTATCTGTGATAACAACTTCAGAAAAAAATAAAATCGAAAACGCAAAATTTTAGTTTTTTCAAATTAACTTAAAAACGAAAAAAGATATTAGAAATCTGTTTGAACCATTTTATTGACCTTACAATTGCGCAACTTTTTCCCTATTTAACCGTTGTTCTATCTCTCGCCGTTTGCAAGATCCCCATGCTGTTCATTCTTATCCGGGACACATTGTATACAATGTGTCTACTTTTAAGTGTATAAAAATCGATAAATAATTTTGGTCTTCATAAAACGCTTCTTTTGACATTATTTCTTTTGTCAAAATGCAAATCCAGGGACATGAAAAAATTTACAGGGAGTTCCATTCTATAGAGTGCCAAAGTTGAGCAAAATATGAATTTTTAAGGTAAGTCAAGTAGTGTGCCATGGAATCACCTCAAAAGAGTTGAATGGTTAAAAGAACCACTCAAAGTCTTGGTGTGTAAAGAACCAATACAAAATATACAGGATGTCTTTCTCTGTGCCATCTCAGAATACTGAATTTTTAGGGTCAAAAATCGAGTATATCAAAACCGAACCAGGCTCTATAAACGAACTAAATCTAAAAAATACAAAAGCCTGCCAGTCAGTAAGTCCTTATGATGTGCCATAACAGGAAACGTACAGAAAATATATCATCTTAGACCGTGAGTTTGTTGAGAAACGTCCAATAATTTAAATTGTTTTTTATTTGTTGGTTGCCATTTTGTAAAAAAATAAATTAAATTAATTACTTCAACAATTCCAGAGCACTCTTGACCAATATAAAGTTTCATAAAAATTCAGCATTTTGAGATGGCTCAGAGAAAAAATACATTTTTGTTATGAATCAAAAATTGTCCTGTTGGTCATTTAACTGTTTTGAGGGGATTCCATGGCACACTTGACTCGCCAGATGCCTTTAAATTTCGTATTTTACTCAACTTTCTCACCCTGCAGAATGGAACTCCCTGTATATTTTTTGTTAAAATTTGGTATATGCGGGTTTTTGGTCGTCCTGATTAACGCTGTGGGGTCCAATTTTAAATAAAAAAAATCGCTAAATGGTTTTCGTAAATTCTTCTGATGTATAAAAAAATCAAATTTTTTAAAAAACCTAGTCTATGACTTTTGAAATTTGTAAGATGTGAATTTTACAAATTTCAAAATGAAATGAAATATTTCGTGACTGAAACATTGTATGCGTTCGTGATTCATGTGTTGGGAAAATCGATATTTTAATATCTATGTAAATCTTGATAACCAATTATTGTTTTGTTCCCAACATCAAAACTATATAGGTATAATTTGGCGAAATGCCGGAAAAAGGTGCTTCAAACTGATTTCTCAGAATGTTTTACGATCTCATATTATTTGGAAAGAAGCTTTGAGAATCTATCTACAAATAACAAGCAGTTCATAAAAAAATATTTTACCCTTAACTATTTGTTGAGGATAATTCCATTTTTAATGAATGTAGGTACAATTAACATGTTTTTTATTCAAACGGATTTCATTTATGTCTACTGTGTTACTAAATCAAAAACCATATAAATAAAAACGTAGAAGGTAGAAAACATTATTTTAGTTTTTGATCACCCAGTATTTAACGTTGCTCAATATTTTTTTTTTAATAAAATTATATAGGTACTTATGCTGATTATTTATCTATCGAATTAAATTGTTACCTAAAAAACATACTTATAGTAGAGAGTTAGCATGATTTTACGAAATTTCTCAGGCTGCATCTGATGTTTTAAGGTTCTTCCGGATCGTCTCGTGATTTACAACACTTTTATTGTTATTTTTATCTACCTAAAAACATGGAAACTACGTCTGCTTTATCAGCTCGATAAACAGGAACTCGATATTAGATATTTCAAAGAAAATCGCAATTGCGTTTTTCGCATTTAAAAATGACGTTTAGTAAAAACATCCATAAACACTGTGCAATAACAGCTGGGCAGGAACCTAATAAATATTAATGGGCATATCCAAAAAGGCCGCTAGGTCCATTAGAAAGACTTTTATTAAAAACCAATATTTAATTTACCATTACACATGCACGTGGATAAGCGCGTAATAAAAGCTTTGTAATATTGGACAGCCTGAAACTGACAGGACTCATTTTTAAATTATACCTCAATCGCCAGACAACCATAAAGAATCGGCTATAATTTTCTTCAATTTAATTTTATCATGCTATACTATAAGCAAAACAAATAACCTGTAAGCGTTGGGTGAGGATGATGACCTAGGATTATGTATGGTAGTAGATATAGAACATTCCCAACTTAAATTCTTAATATGGCAGACCAATTGCTGATTAAATCTTCAAGAAGGTAAGAAATATATCCAGCTGAAAATATTGTTAATATCTCTCGAAAAAACTCAACTTCGCACATTTTCACACCTAAAAATAGAATACCCCACTAATAATTCAACAGCTCAATTCTAATAGCTTCTGACACGAAAACTGAGGACTCTATCGTGGCTAGCGAAAATCAATCAGAAATGTATCGTTGCCCGAGAATATCCAGACGATCTGGCAACGCTTTATTCTGGACGTTCGTCCAGCTTCGTCCTAGTCTGGAAATATATTTTCTTCTCTTTTTCTGTCCCGCTTTCTATTTCTGTCGGCTGTTGGACAGCCATATTTGCACAGTGTGCCAGTGGGACCCGCCAATACTAAGAAAATAAGCTTAAAAAACGGAAAATTCATCGGTTCCATTATAAAATTGATACAAGTGCCTCTTTGATCATTGACATTTTGCCATAATTCGATCATGTTTCTCGAATTCTAATACGTCGAATGAATGGGGATATGTGGACACTCAAATGCAATTTGAAAAGGTTTACATTGTGTGCTGCAATACAATGGGATAATACTGAGAAATCAAGCTTCAAAGAACTGAAAATTTATCAATTTAGTTATAAAATGGATACCTATTTTACAAATTTATTTTGGATATTGTCGGAAGTTTGTTTGTGACGCAAACAGATCCATTTAATTTTTAATTGGGTTTTTCGCCACATAAACTTCAATCAAACTGATTAAAAGACAACTTTTTCAAGTTAGCAGGAAAATTGATAAACTTCTAACATTAAAAGAGCAAAACTTTGAATTTTAACTCAAAAAATAACTTCAACAATTTTGTTTTCTAACCTTTCGGAGAATAAATCTTCCTCCCTTCTCAAATATATGTATTGTCAAGTCAAAGTGTCATGAATAAATAACCTAGCCACATATCTGATATTGTGCCCTGTATTGTTTCTAATTATTATCTACTAACTGGTAATAATAGCCGATTCTTTAATTTTTCGCCTATTTCCTACTTCTTTGAGAATTGGTTAGGACCTATCCCGCAAAATTCTATGATTATTATTGGATATTCTGCAGTATTCCAAATCAATTTATACGCATTTCAATTTTTTATGTCTGGGCCCAATGGAAATCAATGATATTTTTTAATTAACATCGATAATAAAAATGATTTATAGCTTCAATAAAACCTAGGGACTGAACCTTAGGTATTCCCGTTTTTAGTTTAGTTTACTGTTACCATTTGTATGTATTTATACAATGTGTCCCAGATAAGATTGAACAGCATGGGGATCTTGCAAACGGTGAGAGATAGAACAACGGTTAAATGGGGGAAAAGTTGCGCAATTTTAAGGTCAATAAAATGGTACAAACAGATTTCTAATATCTTTTTTGTTTTTGAATTATTTTGAAAAAAGTAAAATTTTTCGTTTTCGATTTTATTTTTTTCTAAAGTTGTTATCACAAATAGAAAAAAAAGAAAAACACTTTTTTATCGCACTTTTTAACAGCCTTTAAGATGGCGTTTTTAGATTTGTTCTACAACATTTCGTTTTTGATTTTAATTTTTTTAAATACTGACCTGTTTTTTTTTGCAGATTTTGAAAGCAATTTTCATTGAAAATACCATAATGTATGACACGAAATATTTTTAAAATGTTTTGAGACAATTATTCTGAAAATCCTTTTTTTTTTCATTCATTTTTCATATTTAATAATAAGAAGTCTAAATATTAATCAGTATTGTCAACAATTTAACTTACAGTTTATTTTTACTTCGAAAACTTAATATTTTTAAATACGGCCTGTCTGGTAAGTGTTTTCCTCTGTTGTTGTACAGCAATCAGTGTCCCATTGTGTTTTGGAGTAAATTCTTCGCTTTTTCTAATTGTGAGAAGAAAGCTTTAAGCCAATGAAACCAATAACTTTTGCCATTTATTAATTGCAACAATACATTCGTTCGGCCTCTACACTATTTCTGTGACACAAGATATAGGTAACATGCTAACATGTTAAATTTGTCGTCATTTGAAAAAGCACCCTCCATTTCTAATAATACAAATTATTAACTAAATGATACAGTGGGAGTTATGACAAATGACAAGGGATTGGTTTCGTTGTTTCAAAGCCTTCTAGGTGGAGAATTTTTATTTATTTTTTATTATCGTATGTGACTGTTATTAGTCTTCGCCGTCCTTTTTTGAAGATAAGTTGTAAGTTAAATTGTTGACAATACCACAGACCTATATAGCTTATATAGGTCTGTGACAATACTGATTAATATTTATAGACTTATTATTATTAAATACAGGGCCGCATTAGAAAAAATGAATGGAAAAAATAATGTTCAGCATAATTGTCTCAAAACATTTTAAAAATATTTCGTCATCATGGTATTTGCAACGAAAAGTGCTTTCAAAATCTGCAAAAAAAACAGGTCCGTATTTAAAAAAATAAAGTTGAAGATGGTTTCTCAAAATCGAAATATTGTAGAACAAATCTAAAAAGGCCATCTTAAAGCCCGTTAAAAAGTGTCATAAGTAAGTGTTTTTCTTTTTTTTTCTATCTGTGCTAACAAATTCAGAAAAAAATAAAATCGAAAAGGCAAAATTTTACTTTTTTCAAAATAACTCAAAAACGAAAAAGATATTAGAAATCTGTTTGTACCATTTGATTGACCTTAAAATTGCGCAACTTTTTCCCCATTTAATAACCGTTGTTCTATCTCTCACCGTTTGCAAGATTCACATGCTGTTCATTCTTATCCGGCACCCATTGTATAAAACAACATTTTTTTCTAATATTTAATATGTTGTGATTATTATTTGTTTAACGCAGTATAGTAAGTAGAAAGGTATAATCAATTACAAAGTACCTAAATGCTTGAAATTAATTTAAAATTTATGTTTATGGTAATATGATGATTTATTAATAACTGATTGAAAGATAAGTTATAAATAATATTAAGTGTTGTTCTAATTGCAAATACTTACAATAAGCGCTGTTTCAAAGGCTTGAAGTAATTTACAACAAAATTTTAAGCCTTATATTGTTATTTTCTATTGTTTTCCATGTTTTCTATAAAAAGTTCGTGTATTTCTAGCAACGTAATGTGTCCAAAACTCCACACACTTTTAATTCGGCGAGCAAATTAGAATATTACACCAATAATACTTGGGCAATTCGATTTTAATAGCATGAGGCACGAAAAGTGTGCATTATATCATTGCCAGTGGCACTATATCACGCTCTAGGTGCGAAAATCAATCAGAAATATATCGTCCCTGGAGAATATCGTAGCGATCTGGCAACGTGTTCGCTGGACGTCCATAGCCTCGTATATAATATATTTCCTTCTTTCTGCCCCGCTTTCTATTTCCGTCTGCGGCCATATTTGCACGAGAAAATTTATAAAACAAGCTCCAAAATGTCAGTTGACCAACCACATTAATTATTAAAAAAGAGGGTAGCGTATCCCCAAGTTGTGCTTGTAATGTGGAGCAAGTAGGACACTGTTCTTTAGAAGATGGAGCGATGGTATATTTTTAACATATCGGGAAAATGTCAACAGAGGTAGCGAGACAAGTAAACACGTTTAAAACGGGACAACAACCAAGGCGGTGCGATTTAAATGGTAAATGCTTTTGACATAAATACGATAAGAAGTGATTGAACAGTCAGATAATGAGTCGTTTGGAACGGTTTATAACAACTGTTGTAATAATTAAAACGAAACGATTGCGGGATTACTCATCGGTGACCAAGACTCCACTAGCCAAATTTTTTTAATTAAGCACACGTTTTCATGACGTGTGTTCAGTCAGTCAGTTTACTGGCAAATGACAGGCTAGGTTTTTTTTTGTACGTTTAATTTTTTTGGACAATGGTGACATTTACAATATCTCCTGTGATATATCGATTTTTACGATTTTGATGTTGAGGAATTCAATTTAAATATTATTCGAGGGAAAATATCGTGTGATTTATCGTTGCCTAGGTTTTGGGGTCAAGGAATTCAATTTTACCGCCAAATAGGAAAGGAATTTAAAATGTGGCTATGTGCGAGAATCTATAAGCATCCCAAAAATAAAATTGAAAATAAAAATCGAAAAGTTTGTCGCGCCATCTCCGTATTGAATTTAGTGTGATGTCACTAACTTTATTTTTTCTACATATTAAGGGGGTTGAAAAGAAAATGTAATCCACCATCTTGGAGCGGCGGCCATATTGAATTTAGTGTGATGTCACTAACTCTATCGTTTTCTACTTTTCAAGCCCTTTCATTTGATACCCATATTAAGGGGGTTGACAAAAAATACATCATCCGCCATCTTGGAGCGGCGGCCATTTTGAAAGTAATACAATATTGAGTATTGCATATTGTATTGTCACCGGAACTAAAGGTGTATGCAAAATTTCAGCTCAATCGGATGCCAGGAAGTGGTTCTAATTCAGCTTGCAAGATTCGACCCATACATACGTATACCCACTAACAGGGCAAGTTAAATAAAAGCTTCTAAAAACGTACTTATCAGAAAAATGCAATATTACCTATAGAACAATGAAATGATTCTTGATATTGATATTAGGAATTATTTATATGTTTCGCTTCTATTTTAGGAGAATTGGTAATAAATAACCATCAAAATTTTACTAATTTTTTTAAAAGCAATCTACGAAATTAATGTATAAAAAATTGAAAGTCACGGAAAAATATAGATCTCTTAATTACAGCAGGTATACATTATATGACATGGCTCTCCACATGGGGTAGGTATAGTGATTAAGGAAAAATTCGTTGTATAATGTGGCAAGTTACAACCACAGCACAGGTTTTCTTTCTACGAATCTCAAAAAATTGCTCACAAATAATATTTCCCATAGTTTGGTATATGATGATTTAACCACAATTTGGAAGGATCAAAATATGTAGAATGCCATTTTCTTTGTATTTTCTCATTGTTTTAGAATAGGATTTTACTAAATCGAAACTACCAAAACTGTAAAATGTGTGAAAAAAATTGAATTGTAAAAATGCTGTAAATGCCAGAAATACCCAGAAATGGCTGTTAATTAAAATTTCGTGTGTTGCCTTAAAAATGTGACAATTTAGTCGGGATTTAGAAAGAATAGAATGTGAACTTTTTCAAATTTAATGAGGTACAAAGTTCAAAAAATTGCAATTATAAAATTCCTTGTGAATGTGGAAAGTTCTACGTTGGGAAGACTTATAGGCCATTTAACGTTCGTTTAAAAGAACATGAAAATTATATCAGGCAAAATCAAATTCCGAAGTCAAAAATATGTGAACACTCTTTTAGTAACAATCATAGAATTTTGTATGTTCAGTAGAATTCAGTAAAATATTATTGCAGTTATTTAAAGAGAAGTTAGTATAGATAATTAGATGGAACACAGGGTACAATATCAGACAGGTGGCTAGCTATTGTTTATATTGTCATGACATTTTAACCTGACATTTATTAATCTGTCATTTCACTTTGACGTGACAATATCTTTGAGAAAGCAGAAAGCTTTATTCTCCGAAACCTCAGGAAACAAATTTGTTGAAGTAATTTTTTGAGTTAAACGTTCAAAGTTTCGTTCATTTACTGTTAAGAATTTGGAAAAAATTAACATTACTGGGTGACCAGAAAATTGAAGAAACGTTAATTCGAATAAGAGTAAACTGCTTCTATTTGTAGAGATATTGAAAAAAGTTATAAAGAAAATTTGTTCAGCGTGATGTATTACCTAGGTGTACAAAATTTGAAAACGTTAGACCTACTTAGTTTTTTTTTTCTTGCATTTCTCGATTAAATAATTTTCTGTAGGTAGTACGACAAAACTGTATAAACAAAAGTTATTCAGAGCGGAAAACTGTGTATAACGAAAAGTTTTTTGACAATCCAGTTTCTTCCAATATTTTCCAAAATACAAAAGTAGGCCTATAATCGTTAAATTTTGTTATCATGCGCAGTTTTTTATTCTGAGGAAGTTTTCTTAATACAGTTTTGTCGTACTATTTACAGAAAACACAGACCTATATAGCTTAGCGAAGCTATATATGTCTGTGCTTATAGGCAGAGTAGGCTATAGCCTAGGGGCCCAAGGCTTTAGGGGGCCCTTTCTTATTTCGATGTTTTGATCGGAATTCGGAATTGGTTTTACATTTTGCATTTTGCAATTATTGCAAATTTCAAAGAAAGAAAACATCACTCCTTATTTTTTCATCTAGGCTGTTGGGTACTCTATTTAGTCCACTCACATCAGTAACAACAAAGCAATTAAAAATATTAAAACAATGAGTGGTGTTCCTCAGACGAGCTCGGTTCCAAGTGGAGCAAAAAAAAATGAAAATTGCAAAATTAAAGGCTTCAAGGCAAGCCGAAGTTTTGCAAAATGTTCCAAAAATAAATGTTTTTTTTTTTTCACAAAAGGCATTAATACTAATACCTACCACTGATATTGATTCTGAATGTCAAAATGCGTGTGAATTATCGAAAAGTTTAAGGTAGGTTGAACTTTTTCTGCTGAAATTTGAAAAACAAAAAAATTATGACAAGCTGTTATAAAAGCCAGGAAAAAAAGGTTTTAATTAATAATAAGTACCTATGTATCTACTCTGCTCTTAGGACATAAAGTTAAATGTTAAATTAATATTTTTTTCAATATGTCCTTTTCTAAAATAAATAAAATTGTTGATAAAAAACTACCGGAACTTAAAATGTTACCTAAATTTTACAGAATTTTTTTATTGCGACGGGTCAAGGGGTCCTTAAATAAATTTAGCCTAGGGCCCAACATTTGTGAGAGGCTCGATGACAGGGAGCAGGTTGATGTGGTGTATACGGACTTCTCGAGGGCGTTTGACAGGATCGATCATCCCACTTTATTGTACAAACTCTCGCTGGCTGGTTTTAGTGATAGCCTCGTTTCATTTTTTGAGTCTTACCTGAAGAACCGCCCTCAGTCCGTATGTTACAATGGCTTTAATTCTAACAAATATATTGCCACTTCTGGAGTTCCTCAGGGTTCCAATCTGGGGCCTCTGTTATTCCTTCTATTTATCAATGATATTACTGATAATCTAAAATGTGGTAAACTTTTGTTCGCGGACGACTTAAAAATCTATTGTTCAATACAATCCTTAGAGAACTGTTTATTTCTCCAGAAGCAGCTTTGTGAATTGGATGCTTGGTGTGTCGTTAATCACCTGGATTTAAACCCTGCCAAGTGCAGTGTGGTTAGGTACTCTCGAAAAGAGTCAAATAAAACATATGATTACAAATTAGGTAACACAAGTCTTGCTTCTAAGGACAGTGTTGATGATCTTGGGGTCCGCTTTGATACTGTCATGTCGTTCAATGAGCATTTCAATAATATTTCGATGTCTGCCTACAAAACTTTGGGTTTTTTTGTTGAGACACTGTCGAGGCTTCACAAATATTGCGGCTTTGAAGACTCTGTTCTTTTCACTCGTCCGTTCGAAACTGGAATATTGTTCTGTTATTTGGCATCCAATTTATGAAACCCATGAAAAGCAATTAGAGTATGTTCAAAGAAAATTTCTTAAATTTCTTTATTATAAAACTCACGGCATGTACCCTCCTCGTGGATATGACCATCAGGCACTTCTTAATGAATTTAATATGTGTTCATTGATAGTTCGCCGATCCGTTTCTGGTGTTTCCTTTTTATATAACTGTATCCGAAACAATATAGATTCTCCTTTTTTTCTTTCTAGACTAAACATACGAGTAGCAAGACCTAATTCACGGCTAACATCTACATTTTACGTTCCCTATGCTCGTACTAATATAATGTTTAAGTCGCCAATTTATTTTACATCCAGTCTCCATAATATGTTGCCTGATGAATGTGATCTGTTTGATTGCTCTAAGCCTTCCTTTTTGAGGTGTGCCATTGAGTGCTTTTCATAATTTCACGTTATGTGTTGGGTAGTATTAGTATTAGTCCGCTGATAATTGTACTGTACAGGGTAGATACCCTGCGTGGGGCTCCCTATACTATGTTGATTATATCGATTGAGCTGTGCTTACTTTATAATCAGTTTTCTTTATTTTTTCTGTGGTGCTATGTTCCCTTTATATTTATCTTTGTATGTTGTCCTGTAAATGGATTTTTCTGTTGGGCAATAAATAAATAAATAAATAAATAAATAAACATAGCTCTAATCCGCCCCTGCCATTTGTTTTCCTTGCCCTTCATATATTTCCGAGGTGTCCAGTATCAAATTGGGACACACTGTATGATGATCTTGCTATGATTGCAGAGGAAACAAAATTATTATGCGGCCGTGGGGCAATTTTCGCGTTATTTTCCGAACTCGCCAGGATTACCCCGGGGTTCTACGGCCGGCGCTCTGCATAGCGGGCCACGCGGCCAGTCCACAGTCTCTCGGCCATCGTGCAGTACCTACGTATGTGCGTTAGATGGTTAGATGCGTGTGTACGGCGTACGCCGTGCCTACGGCATGCCTAAAAACGGATCAATATCCTCCCACACTCCGAAAGACCACTGGTCAGAAAACGGCCAGTCGGCGCAACCTCGCCAGACACGCCTAGCCAAAAACACTAATTCCTCCTTTTTCCCGCACCGTTGCCCTAGAGATTAATTAGATTTCGGCCCAGCCACCTCCGCGAAACATCGATACCATTTCATATTTCGCCGGAGGTTTCCGTGCGATTTGCCAGGCAAATGTAAACAAAGGAAGGGGCCGGCTGCACGGCGTTCTTGTGCACGGGAGGAAGACAGGTAGATCCAGCCACGTGCATCCCGTGCATAAATAAAAGCGAAAGGCCGCGGCCGCTTTGAATACGATCGGGTTCCTAACCTATCGATTCGCGGCGAGTAACAAAGCGGTAGGCTGTGGACTTACCGGCTGCCGGTGGGAGTTTAGAGAAATGTCATTGTGGCACAGGCACCTACACCATACCAGCGCGGCGTACCTACTGATAATTTAAGGGACAGGCTGGAATTGGTCGGCAACGACTGCGCGCTCGACTCCATCAAATTTAGATGACAAAAAGCCGCCGTTCTGAAGAAATGCGGCGCGGGGTGGCCGCCGGCCGCCGGACGGTGTTACTATTTGCCCCCGATCGGCGATCGGGCTAGCCGGTCATCGGGTGGCCGGCGATTTGCATGCGAGTCGAATTCGGAAATTCGGGGAGTTGCCGTCGCAGGGCCGGCTTTCGGTTTGTTTTCGTTAGCGAAAAGTACGGTTTAGAAAATAACGACCTACATTCAAGGGCGCCCATAGAAAATATTTTAGGGGGGGGGGGGCAAAATTATCTCATCTAACCTTGTTCTTTTTAGAACTACCTAGCTCTGAATCGATAATAAAATATTTCAGGGGTTTGTTTTATAAAGGGTGTCCCGAAATTAGCCTGCCATAATTTACCAGCGTGTTCTACGACCTAAAAAAATGAAAAAAGTTCCTATACCTAAACATGGCCTCAAAAATGCCCCCTAAATTCTGAAATTTTGTATGTGATGTTCCTGTGAGATTTGACATTTAGCGAGGTAGCTATAGTTAGACATTCTTAATCATAGGCGTCCCAAATGGGGGGTTCAGGAGTTAAAATTACCCCAATTTTTTTTGTATAATTTTTTCCAGATTTGTTGCAAAATTATGAAAGTTGAAGGTATTCTACGAAGAAAAGGTGCTCTTGTTGAACTTCGATAGCATGCATCGTTTTCGAGTAAACTCGTTTTGAAAATTTTTGCAGAGTGCCATGAAAATGTCTATTAGAAATTAGCCTGCCATAATCTACCACCACATTTTTTGATACAAAAGAATGAAAAAAGTTCATATAAACATGGCCTCAAAAAAGTCCCCTAAGAGGGCTATAGCCCCCGAAATGGACACTTTGGCAAACGGTTTTTTCTAAATAAATATTTCCAGAACGAACAAAGATAAAATTATGAAATTTGATGTGTGATATATCTGTGAGATTTATCGTTTACCGAGGTAGAGAGAGTTTGACATTCTTCATCATAGGCGTCCCAAATAAGGGCGTCAAGCTGTTAAAAATATCCCAATTTTTTTTCTGCGCTTTTTTCATGGTTTATTCTCCCAGGTATGTCACATACCAAATTTCAGAATTTTATCTTTGCTCGTTCTGGAAATATTTAGAAAAACCGTTTGCCAAAGTGTCCATTTCGGGAGCTGTTATAGCCCTCTTAGGGGACACTTTTGAGGCCATGTTTATTGGAACATTTTCATTTTTTTGGGTCGCAGAACACGCTGGTAAAATATGGCCGGCTAATTTCTAATACGCATTTTCATGGCCCTCTGCAAAAAAATTTCAATACGATTTTACTCGAAAACGGTGCACGCTATCAAAGTTCAACAAGAGGCACCATTTTTTCGTAGAATACCCTGAAATTTTATAATTTCGCAATAAATTTGGGGAAAAAGCACACACAAAATATTTAGGGTACTTTTAACCCCTTACCCCTTATTTAGGACGCCTATGATTAAGAATGTCTAACTATCACTACCCCGGGAAATGTCAAATCTCGCAGGTACATTACATACCAAATTTCAGAATGTTACCTTTGTTCGTTCTGGAAAAAACCGTTTGTGAAACTGCCCCTTTTCGGGGCTATAGCCCCATTAGGGGGAATTTTTAAGGCCATGTTTATAGGAACTTTTTTCTTTTTTTAGGTCGTAGAACACGCTGGTTAATTATTATGGCAGGCTAATTTCGGGACACCCTGTATACCTGCAAGGATATGAAAATAATCTTTTCCTCAACTATAATAATATAAAATATAACGCGAAAGGATTTTGAGAATCTCCAGGGGGGGGGGCACGTGCCCCCCCTTTCCCCCCCCCCCCCCTATGGGCGCCCATGCCTACATTGTAAACGTAACTACCGATAATATTTGTACCGGACCGCCACATATACAGTATGTCCACAGAAAGGAGTTGAATAGGAAAAATTTTCTTATTTTTCATTTTATCGAAAAAGTTACTCTTGATAAAATGTTTTAATGGTTCTTAAAGTAATATTATGATAGAAAAATTTTACATTTCTTGTACGGGGTGTTCGAAAAATTTAAAAAAGAGTAAAATCGTACAAGAGTAAAGTGCATTTATTTGTGAAGTTGTGGAAATAAGTTACTAGGAAAAGTTGTTCAAAAGTAAAAGGCAGTCTCTAATACCAATTTTCGATCGTAATGATCAAAATTACCTAATAAAAATAATTTACTCAAAATTAACAATGCACGCAAGTTTTAAATATATTATTTACCCAAACATACTGCCACCATATTAAGCAAGTTTTCAAACGACAAAGACATCCTTCTTCTAATCTCATTAAATGCAGTGTGTGCCAATTTGATACTGGACACCTCAGAAATATATGAAGGGCAAGGAAAACAAATGGTCCCTATTTTTTTATTGGTAGTGTACCAAGGGAGAGTATCTTCTCATAGGGGGTGGTATTTGGACGACGTAATTATTTCATGGCCTGCTATGATTTTTAAAATAGCAAATTTTCAAGAAACCCTATTAGGGTTTTTTTACGACAAAATGTTATCAAGAAAACTTATTCAGAATGAAAAACTGATTAGATTCGCAAAATTTCAAAAGGCTAGGCCTACTTTGATTTTTAGATTTATCTCCCACTTTTTTCTTAAAAAAGTGTTCTTTCTGGGGCTTTCACGTCAAAATTTTATTTTTTCACGATGATCAATTTTCCTTAATAATATTTTGACGTGAAAGCTCCAGAAAGGACACATTTCTAAGAAAAAAGTGGGAGAAAAAGGCGAAAAAGCTAAAAATCAAAGTAGACATAGACTTTTGAAATTTTGCAATTATTCATTGCAATGTCAATTAAATATTTGGGAAAAAGGGTCAGAGAAAGACTTCGAAAAGTTTTTAATTTATTGCCAACGTTTCGACTTATTTAAAGTCGTCTTCAGGGTTCAAATTATACTTTTCTGTCTTTTAAAAAAAGGTTGCCATATGAGTCTATACAAAGGGTAAGGTTATTATAATTTTAGTTGTGGATGTTGGTCAAGATATCAATAAAATTGTATAAATGGGTAGAAATTTAAAATATCAGATGACAGTATTTAAATTTTGTCGTAAAAAAGTCCCTAATATTAGCTAATTTAAAAAATCATAGCAGGCCAAGAAATAATTACCAAATACCATCGCCTATGAGATACTCTCCCTTGGGACTACCGATAAAAAATAGAGACCACTGTATATTGAAGAGACAGCGCCTCTAACCTTGTTCTTTAATATCAAAGTAGGCCGATTCTTTTAAAAATTCGCACTATGAATTATCTTTTCATTTCAAACAATTTTTCCTAATAACTTTTTTCCATATCTTCACAAATACCTACTTAAAAGAATTTCGATAAAATGAAAAATAAAAAAGTTTTTCCTATTCAACACCTTTTCTATGGATATACTGTATACTATCGGTTCTTGTAATATCCTACGACGTTTTAAATAGTTGGGGCGAGTTTTTAAAGTCATCGTCATCATAAATATGTGATGGAATCCATCGAAGCAATGTGATTGGATCTTTCAAAAATTTCTGCACTTGTGAAAAAGTGAATTAGTAGAAAAAATGAAATTTTATTTTTACTTTAGGTACCTAGTATTTCAATATTCTTTTTTTTTCTTGAAATCGGCATTAAAATGTCCCAAAATCGTCATTAAAAGCACAGAAATCGTACAATAATGTAGCCCATTATTGTACGATTTTTTCAATAAGTAGGCCTTGGCGAGATGTAAACATCAAACGTCAGACGCGGAGAAATCGCCCGTCAAAAGTGACCAAATATTCAAAACCCGGCCGATAAAGGCTCATTTAACTTTTAGTACACATTGAGAAATTGTTTCCTATAGAAGCGCAATCCTTCAGTATACATATTTTAGTAAATTTGAAAATCAATAGATTTGTTGTGTAGGCTGCACAAGAAGCAGCAGTTTGGTTTTTCTGTCAGAAGGTGCCGTACATCATTATACTTGTCCTAGGTAGAGCGATCGGTAAAGTCAAGCAACGCCGCGCGTAGTCGGTTCGTGGACGGGTGATCCCTTATTATTATTTTCTTGCCTAATAAAACAATTTTTTTTTCGATTTCAAGAAAAATATAATATGTACCTCGGCACTGAAGTTCTTTTTATGACTCATGTGGTTTATTTGCCTCGGCCAGAGGCCTCAGCAACTAAACTCCACATGAGTCATAAAAAGTTGAACTTCAGTGCCTTGGTACATAAATAACTATTATTTCGTCAATACAGTTCAAATAATTATTGTTTTCAAGTTTCAAAAAGCTAATTTTGAACTGCAAAAAAATAATAAGATATTCAAACTTTTTTCAAATTAAAATATAATACTTAAAACTAGGTATATCGCTAAAAAATTGACACGTGTATTTAAAATTTCATAAACATTATAAACTCAGATAAATAAATAGGTATAGCAAAACAAAACAGGTATTTACTACATTGCTTGATTAAATAAATTAAATTTTAGAACTATCTGTCAATATTTATAATGTTTAGAAAATGATGATAATAAAACGTGCTTTGTTTTAAAATATCTAAACTTTTGTAATACTGTTAAGTGTTAACATATTATGGAGTCAGAAATGTCTGAAATGTCCACCTTTGGAATTGTTATTTTTTTAAATTAGTATAGACACCAGAAATATAAATATAAAATTTATTTTATTTACTTTGAATATATCTGCCTATTTGTCGATTGTTGAGTAGGTACATTATCCTGGTTACTATTTATTTAAATAAGGTGTGGCATAAGGAGTCAAAGTACCAATACCAATATTTCTTGTAGAATGTACAGTTTGAAAATTTTCCACTGACATATATGGAAAAATAATTTAGACTGAAATCGACAAGTTATAAATCTCTTATGTTTGTTTGTCAAATATTTGTTGATTGTATTCAATTTAGAAGCTGTAGATAGTTCAAATAATAATATTTGAATGGAAGTAAGGGTGTTGATATACAGTGTGACCCACATGTGATACTCACATTAAGGGGCTTGACAAAAAATACATAATCCGCCATCTTGGAGCGGCGGCCATTTTGAATGTATTACAATATGGAGTATTGCATATTGTATTGTCACCGGAACTGAAGGTGTATGCAAAATTTCAGCTCAATCGGATGTCTAATTCAGCTTGCAAGATTCGACCCACACATATACATACTAACTTAACAGGTGAAGTTACATAAATATAAAAGCTTGTAAAAAGGTAGTTAAATCGCGATTTTCATTTTTTAACAAAATTTTGTGCAAGCCTGTTATTGGCGTAGTCAGAATTTTTATAAAAAAATCGCTAATATGATTTCTCTAATCTCTAATTTTGGCATCAAAAATATGCCGTAGTGGGCCCTGGTTTTGCCCTAATGTAGGTACAGCTTTTGATGCCCTATCGTTTAAAAAAAATTGGACAACAATTACAAATTTTATGGGGGGTGTTCCGAATTTAAGCGGGTCACACTGTATATTTACATATTGTGTTCATTCAGAAAATAGGTTTATTTACATGGTTCTATTTTTGTGCGCATATTTTTTAGAGTCATAAAAAACATGAACAGGCTTCTTGTAATGATTTGGGTAATTTTGTAGAAAAAGCCAATTTGCCCGAGAAAACTGTGTCGTGTGATTTGATTAAGGACATTTGGAATGAAACCGAAATTAAATCCTTTCAAAATTAACGTATTCAGATTGTAGACCGCAAAGAATATTAGGCAAGAGCCCTGTGGCGTAAATCAAACTACCTAAGGTAGAATTTTCCAGGAAATGTCAATAAAAACTCCCAATTTCAATTTGCAAAACATAAAAGAAATGCAACAAAAGGCGCCGCATAAAAAGTAC
This sequence comes from Pseudeuparius sepicola, assembly GCA_963920635.1. Lineage (NCBI taxonomy): Eukaryota > Metazoa > Arthropoda > Insecta > Coleoptera > Anthribidae > Pseudeuparius > Pseudeuparius sepicola. The sequence continues at coordinate 1,923,695 of OY987305.1, read as the reverse complement.
CTACTATTTAGTAATTTAATAATCGTTTGAATTATAGCGCTTTTGTAATACAAGTTACAACATTTTGACGAGAAATACGAAACCGATGTGTAAAAACTATAAATATCCTCCAGGCAGCATATTGTAACAATGCCTAATAATATTTGCTTTTACAAATATGTGTAGGGGTAGAATTTATCTATTGTTTGTTTAATCTAAATTATCGTGACGTTCCCGATAAAACAAATGTAGAACGGCTAAAAATTTCCTTTTAATAACAGCAATCTCGCAAAAATATTTGGCAGGTATAACGCTGATACAATTTCAAGAAGTAAATTGCGTACTTTTTTTTATTTGCGTCATCGAATTACTTTGTATTCTTTCAATAATTATTGTCGTGTATTGTTAATTTTTTAATAGTAAATCCCATATGGCTCAGCATCATACATACCATTCTAAACGGCTTGGGTATTACCAATCTTACTAGATACCTACGTCCATCGAGTAAAGGATACGTCTAATAAGAAGTTACTGCTTCAATTTTGATTCGTTAAAGTTCCTTCTGAAAAGTTACCACCAAACCCATTTTGAGTGGCATATTCCATTACTGACTGCTTGGGGGTATCCGAACTTATTTATAAATTTTACAATTTATTTCCGGCGAATATGTGAAAAATGAAAACGAAAACGATTTCGAAATTTAATTTCCAGTTCCGACACCATCTCAACTTCCTTTTTTGCCGCCTCTCCTTTTTTAAATCGATAAATCTAGACTCGCTGTAGTCTATCGACGAATCCGTTTTTTCTTTCTTTTACGAGATAAACTAATTTTCGCTTCCATGCTGAGGCTCGGATATTTTCTTTCGCAAGTTTCGATAAAGTCAACACAACTGGACACTGGATAAGAATTAATTTTTACCAGGGATATCTTATGAAGTCTGGCCAAGAAAAACATCAGTGATTTCTCATTGGTCCCACTATACACATAAATGTCGGACATAAATTGACCTAAAAAGCTCACATTCTTTTTTAAAGCTTAATCACCCCGTATATTTCTTGAGGTGACAATTCGGTATTTAACGGTAGGACCTGTAGAAGTTTGTGCCATTAAATAACACCATAAAAAACGAAATCTTGATTTCCAACCAGGCATTTGCAGAATAATTAAAACGCAGACTATAATTCATTCGCCACGATCAAGTAGGCGTATCCGTTATAGACATTCAGCGATTCCTCGTAATCAGTGGACCAGAGTGTTTGGTACTGTTTCACAGCAAACTCTGTACCTACTTCCTGGATTTCTGCAAATAACCCCAACAATATGTCCCCATCGGATTCTAGATAAAAATTAGTCACTCAGAAAGAAAGGCAAACAAAACAAAACATTCAAATTGTTATCTTTATTTATTGTAAACAATGCACCATCATTATTTTTTATGACAACAATCGTGGAACAGTCACTTAGAAACCCCTGCCCCCCGATCTTCGATTATTTCCCATTCCCTAGCCTCCTAGATTTACACTAATTTAAGTATATGGAGCACACCCGTCAACGCCTACTCTGTCCACTCAGTGCTAAAAGGTACCCACAGGCGAACCGTCGGGTACCGAAGAAATTTCGCGTCATCCATTGTGATCTGCTATCTAACAATTTCCCAGTAAGTACCTACCTGGTTTGGAGCATTTAAGCAGTGTAGCGGCGATCGGCGTAGTCAGTGTCGTGCGGTCTATCTACTTGACAGGTGACAGTTTGTTGTTGGTTCGGAAATTGCAGTGATTTCCACCCTGGCTCTTATTCAACTGACTGACTTTTCGTAAGTACCTACTTGTTTTTTGTCGCAATTTTTTTATTATTTAAGATTAGTAATAGATAATTAGTTTAAATTATCATTTTGATTATCTTACATTCTGTTTTCGTTAAACAGTATGAAATTATAGAACTATTTATAGAAAATCAAAGGAAGAAACCATATATTTTTGTTTCAATACAATAATTATTATATTTGTGTCATTATGTGACAATTATGCAGCAACGCCTATGTGAATTAATTATTATTATTATTAATACATTTACAACCTTTATTTTTCTTAGATCACAAAATAATATATCCTACCTACATATTTCTTAAAAGGCCACCAGTCCAGTTCAATCACCTGGAGACTGAAGTTATCAATAAAATAATAAATTGTTATTTGAATAATATAAAGCATCGATCCTAGATAATATAAAATTTCATAACAGATAGGTATTGGCAAATGTAAAAAAATCGTTTTAAATATTTTTATAATTGGTACAAGTATATGTTTGTAATGGTTGTAGCAATCAAGGTGGTCTTAATATATTAAATTGAAAAATATTAATTATAAATCTCAAATAATAATTTCTAAATGTATTAAAATTCGAACCCGGTACAAAGATCGTAAATCTACCAACTGAGATATGTTGTACCTGAAAGATAACGTGAATCTACTCGAAGATTTAAGATTTATCATAAAAATTCTCAAGTAGGTACCTAAAGATGATGACTATGTATGGTGCAAGGTGACAGGAACATTTTATTAAATCCTGATGGCCAGTACTATGAGGTAGGTACTTCAAAAGAAATCAGCAGTTCAAGGCGAGACGAAAAAATACCGTTCTAACATAGGCGTGCCTTTTTTTAAATTAGATCTACTAATAAAATAACACTGGATTAATTGCATATTAGATAAAGTTTTCAAGTCGCAATTTTTGTTTGTGCATGGTTTAAGAATTATTATTATTTGTGTGTGTGTATCTTTTTATGATTTTAATTACATATCAAATTGTATCAGGCATTTTGATAGAGTTAAACTTAGACATAATAAAAAAAAATTCAAAAGATTAGTTGGGGAAGAGCATAGGTATAGCGAGGAATTGAATCAAATAGACAATGATTTCGTTAACAGTTTTGACAAAAGAGTTGATTTTTTCTGTTGTTGACAATAAAATTACTAGTAGAGGAAACAGTTCAGGCATTACCTGAGGAACTAGGTCAAGAATTTAGAGTCAGGTCAAAAATAATTTTAGAAAAAAAATTGTAAACCAAAGTCAAATATTTCAGATAGAATAATTAAAATATTACCATCAGATAAGGGAAATGCAACTGTTATTTTAGAGAATATTGTGTATGATAATAAATTAAATGATTTGTTAAATGAAGGAACTTACAACTTACAGGAGGATAAACAAAGACCATATAACTTCAATAACATCTAAAATATACAAAACTAAAAATACCGCGAACAAATGACACAAAGACAAAGGACTCTCTTAAATCCGCATCATTCAAAACCTCCACATATGGTTTACCCAAAATACACAAAACTAACATTCCTCTTGGCCCTATTGTAAGTTCAATAAATTCACCATGTCATTCGTTAGCAAAATATTTACTTAAAATTTGAATATATAGATGCAATATTAAACTGTGTTAAACCGCTTATTTTCAACTAAAAAATGAATTTTACCAGCAGGAATTTGGAATGGCTTTGGGGTCTCCTTTATCACCATTCAGAAGAAATTTATTCATGGAAGATTTTGAACAAAATGAGTTGACAAGTTATGTTCACCAACCTAATGTTTAGTGCAGATATACAGTGTGGTCAACATATGGGACTTTTTTATTAATTGCACAACCAAAATACAGATATTAGGTGCACTTAGAATGGTTGCAAGTCAAACAGCATACAGGGTAGGTCAAAAATATAAAAATTGTACAAGAGTAAAGTACCCTTATTTCAAAAAATTCAGCAAAAGGTTATTAAGAAAAGTTGTTTAGAATTAAAAGCTATGCCCAAAAACCCAAAACATAGCCTCCTAAGAAAAAAAAATTTGTCAATTAATTTCCACAGTTTCTTAATCAGCATTTAAAATAAAAATTTTGCGCCGTAAATGACAATTTTTTAATATACACATTATCATTACTAATGTTTTACCTTGTTCGGAAGAATTTTTGCGAAATTTTAAAGTTTTGTTTAATATCGTTGCAACAAACATGAAGTTTGTGATTCCCTAAAAAATTAAAAATCTAAGTTAATTTTACAAATATGCTTGAATTTGAACAAAGTTATGCGAAATTGATTTAATTTTGATTGATTTATGAAACGGTTTAGGGTGAATATTAAAACAAATCTTTTTTAGGAAATTATTAATGTTTTTCAAAAACACATTTTTTTCTTAGGCCATGTTTTGGTATTTTGGCATAACTTTAAATTCTAGAACACTTTTCTTAATAACATTTTGCTGAATTTTCTGAAATAAGGGTACTTTACTCTTGTACAATTTGTTGTTTGACTTGCATGATTATCGAACATGCACCAACTTTCGGGAATATTTGTATTTTCGTTGTGCAATTAATAAAAAAAACAATATGTTGCGCACTTAAATGACCACACTGTGTATTAAATTTTATAAACTCACAAGAACCTTCTGTTAAATGTACACTAGAAATGGAAATACTAAAATCTGCAGTATAGAAACTAGTGTCTATAGAAAACCAACACATACTAATAAATATCTCCATTTTAACTCCACTCGTCATATTACTAGTGTTAAAAAAGAACTAATAGTTAAAAGTTTCTATGACAGGGCTAAAACTATGTTCTAATAACACAAAATTTGAGGAGGAAATTAAACATATTATATAACATGTTCTTAGGAAGAATAGTTGTTACCCTATTGAATTTGTTGAGCAAGTTTTTCAGGATTGCCAACAAAATAACAATGCTAATAGAATAAGTAGAGAAATAAATCTGATGGACCGACTAGTAGATAAATTTAATTATTCCTTATATTCTTGGACTATCAGATAAGCTAAAACGCATAGGCCATCTTTTTAATGTCAGCACAGTATTTAGAACCAAAAATACATTCATTAACATCGATGCTAGTTAAAACGAAACCATTTAATGAGGTACAAAGTTCAAAAAGTTGCATTTAAAAAAATCCTCGCGAATGTGGAAAGTTCTATGTTGGGGCGAATTGTAGGCCATTTGATAAAAGTTAAATTTCAAAGTCAAGAATGTGTAAACACTCTTTTAATAATAATCCTACAATTTTGTGGCGAAAAATTAAGGAATCAGCATTTATTCTAGGAAATGGGGACAACTTTGTTGCTAAATGTTCAGTGGGATTCAGTAAAATATTATTGCCAGTTATTCAAAAGGAAGTTAGTATACAGGGTGAGTTAAAAAGGCCGCGGTGGACTATATCTTCTACATTGTTAATGCTAGAAAAAAGATTATAGACAAGACTTGTAGAGAAACATGAGTATTCCGAAAATATATTCTAATATACAGGGTGATCCAATAAGTACTGACGAACCAAAGTTATGTGTTTTTTTAATGGAACATCCCGTATTTTGTACATTTTCAGAAATCCCTTAAAGAGGATGTTCTTTTTGTTACAGGGTATTAAGGGTCTATCTTTAAAGGTTAGGAAGTTATTTTAAATTTAAACGAAAAAGGGGTCACTTTTGGAAATGTATTACTCAAAAACCAAATAAGATTCTGCACTATAACTTGCACTGGAGATTTATCTGTTTATGCCACAAAGAAATTTGCGATACATTTTGACGTAGCTTCATATTGTTCTAAGCTAGACAATACTATTTCAAAGCGTGTGGAAGTTTTCAAATGTTTGGATTTAACTTTGGTTTTTTCCTTATACAAAATTAAGACAAAGTGGCATAAATGTCAATAAATTTAAACAATGGGCTGTAAAGGATAGACAATACAGATAATTTTTGTTTGTAACTAAAATTCATATTTGTATAGACAGTGTTTTTGCCAAGCAGATTAAAACGTGTATATGTCTTTCAAAATATAAACACAAAGCAGTTTCAATAACGATTCAATAGAACTGTTGAACAAAATGAAATAGTCCGGCGAATAATATAAATACTAATAATTTATCTTTGATTTATGAAAATTAAATTAATTATTAATCGAAGTGTTCAAATTATGCATGTGCTGCTTATGGGAGAATTAGTAGACAATTTTGTATGTATTTAATTTTTTTTCAGTAGATCAATTTGGTGACAAAATTTTCCAATTTAATATTAACACCACACGTTCAAGGCTATGTTTAAAATAATTATTTAGTCATTTTTATAATATTATGTTCTACTTAAATAATTAAAAATAGTAAAAAATATCCAGGCATACATACTTATACTTTGGAATCTCATTTTAATGTAATAAGTAGCAATGAATTTCACACCAGAAATGTTTCAAGCAATAAAAATCGATAAATTGCCGGATTCTAGATAATACAATCGTAAGGTAGTCGAGTGTTTTAATGGTTATTTAATTTTGTGACATCAAAGCGACAATTTTTCTAAAAAAATGTATAGTATATGATCATTAATTGAAATTATCATCAATTGTGAGGTGACATTGTATATTTTAGAAAACGCCAAGATTAGTTGCGCTTTTCCTGTAATTATTAGTATTGCACAAATCAACTTCTGAAGAAAAAAAACACTGACGAAACACCGCTGAAATTTTATTTTGGCTGTTATACAACAGATCTTTTTGATATTTCGAAAGTAGGTGACACGTTTTTTAGCCGCATTTCCACAAGAAATGTTTCAATCGATCAACCGTGTAGAGGTACACAGTGTTATCTGAATCAGTTGCAACAATATCTATATTGGGTCAAACCAAAAATGTCTGACCTCGACAAAACAATCAAACCCCTTGGCTAAAATTTCTAAATGTTTGTTTTTGGGATAAAGCTAACAGATTACTTTATTTGAACCTGAACTTGAACTGAAAAAGAATTAATAATAATTATTATCAGCTTTTCATAGGTCGTTGTGATCTCTAGCGATTATTTCAGGTAAAACGACGTTGTAAACATTTACTTATAAAAAATTAATTAACAGTGTTTTTAGTGTGTATTATATGAAATCGATTGTAAACAGTGGTTTCGTGAAATAATTTTAATATAAATTCCAAACTAGCAAAAAACGGCGAATATGCAAAATAATATATTTTTTTAACTCCATAGGTACCTATAGCTACTTTAATTGATTTATTATAGACATTTACTACCTGTCCTATAATGAAGTTCATTATAATACCGATTTTTCATTACCATATAACCAATAAAAATTCACAGTTAGCCAATATTGGGTCAATACCATACATTATTGCTATGACTATGCCAGATTTAAAATTTATCAGTTTACATAGTCAATTCCTAAAATCTGTCCTTTTGCAGCTACAATTGGCGACAGTGAGAGTGAAATTGACAACTTAACCCAGAAATTATGTAACATGCCACAAGAGCCACAAACAATTATTTATTATCCGTAAAATTAGCAAAATCCCACGAACAATTTTTTCAGTTTATATAGATTGGAGAGCCAAAAATAAGATTACAGATTTTCAGGAAACGTCTTTTATATGGGCACATTATTCTATTTTGAAGTCTAAAGCTATTATTTTTTATTATTATGTCTGGTCCTAAAAAAATAATGTATGCAATTTGTATTGGCATACTCCTGTCTTAATTATTTATTATAATAAGAGTTTTACAATAATTATCGGCGGTAGCGTACGAAGTAACGATAAACTTTAGCAATATTATAGCAATAATTATTTTCTAGTTTGAATACCTCACTATTGATAATACCGAAGTTTTAAAAAACATTTTTCTATGATAATAACAGAAATAAATTACCCACGCATTTTTCATATTTGCGATAGATATAGTCAGGCTTTTAGCTAATACTATTTTTTAGCAATCGAGTTTTCAGTGCCAAGCCAATAATATGTTCTTGAACGTATTTTTTCACATATAGTGTCATTAACATTTGTCCAAGCGTTTGGTGAGAATTATTGTTATTATTACATATTTACTTCCCTAGTCCCTACTGGTTTGTGCAGTACATACCTATGCGAAACAAGTTTTTTTATTAGAAAAAAATGAACAAGTATACAAAAATAGATTCAAAAATCCCTGTTCTACGGTACAGATCCTGTATCATGATCTGAAAAAACTGTAATTAAAAGAGTTATCTCTAATTTCTAACATTTTCTAAGATGAGAATGCATTTGTAATTATTGTTGCATGAGGCATGACCAATTTTTTAACAACTACTTCTAGTTGTAGACACGGCATACCTAAACAGAATCACACTTCAAAAATTTAGATTACAAAGTCTAGATGTATAATATCATCAATAATTATGTCACAAACTAATGTAAAGTATAAGCGACTGAAAAATGTATTTAGTGACGTGTATGTGTTTTGGAAATGTTTACTCATCTGTGAATATTTGCAAATATAAAAATAATTTAATGCCGGTCCTGAATAAAAGCCAATCATACCAGCAGCAAGCCTTGGTAATGAACTTGCGAGAAATGATATGTAATAAGGCTTGTGGCATAAAATGACTGGTTCACGATCTGGAATCAAGTTATATCGTCTATGAATACTTTTAGTAAATATCAGGATCAAGATCATTATAAATACCATATCACAAGAAAAGGTGAGAACAATGGCAAGTACAAAAAATTAACAATATTTTCTGAGGTCATACTTTGGTATTCAGGCATAGCTTTTCATTCTAAACAACTTTTCTTAATAACACTTTGCTGAATTTTCTGAAATAAGGGTACTTTACTCTTGTACAATTTTTATATTTTTTTACCTACCCTGTCTGCTGTTTAACTTGCAACAATTCTAAGTGCAACTAATATGATTAGTGAACATACATCAAGTTTCGGCAATATCTGTATTTTGGTTGTGCAGTTAATAAAAAAAAATCCCATATATGTTGTACACTTAAATGACCACACTGTATAAGGGTATTAATAATGCAATTAAATATCACTTAATATAAGTAGTAGATTAATTTTTCAAGGGACAATTGGGATACCTACACCTGTAGTAAATACTTAGATGTATCACCACATTTTTAGGGATTAGCAAATTTTTATCTTTTATTGCCTGTCTAGTAAATAGATACTTTGTTTTCGTTTTCGTATTTATTGCATGTTTTGAGGATAACACAGGTTTTATTAATTTCCCAAAATTCGGCAACAAATATTTTGAAAATAATTATGAAAAACAAAAAATGTTCCCTTCCATTATAATATTCATATCTTATCCGGAACATCTCTTAATTATTTGACGCTAATGTGGCAAAAAAATCGAAAATACCACTTATATGAAGGTACTTGAGTTATTGGTTCTAATAATACCTTTAGAAAAAATAATGGTTTGTTAATTGTCGCTATATCGAAATATAGCGATTTTTTTAATTACTAAAACATGACACACGGTTTTGCCATAGAATGCCCACGATTTTAAATAGTACCTACCTACAGTAAAAAAGCAACACAAGAAATAAATATTATTGAGTTCTATGCTCAAAAGCAGTCAGAATCTTCCTGCTTTGTAGCTAGTGTTCCTAGCATTGCATTATTGTTTTTTTTTTCAAATCTGATTGAGAATCTCAGGTAGAGGGGAGGTACTGTCTGCAAGACGTGGGGACAGACTTGTTAAGAAGATAAGCTCTTATCTATAGAAAAGGTTCGTTCAATAAAAGTTACAATTAACCGGACAGCTTCAATATAATATTAGATAGTAAGTAGGCAATACCTTTAGATAATATGTAAGTTTCCTTAGTTAAGTTTCTTAGTTCTACGTTTGTAGGTGGTTTCTGTGTAATAGCTCCGTGAATGATCATACACACCAGGTAAGCCTAGCAAAAATATCCATAGATTTCTTTTATATTTATATTTAGTAACAAATTGGCGCCCAACGTGGGGCACCATTTTATATTTAAGTAAGTAAAATGATGCCTTCTGTTATTTTTTGTGTATTACTCGAGCAAAAATGTGCATGTATTCTTTTAACTAAAAATATGGACTCTCCACAAATTTGATTACCTATTTACAAGAGAATCATTATCAGATTTTCTGTTTCGACAGTTCATGACTACGTAGATAAAATTCATAGTCGCTACTGATAATTCGATCTTTAAATATAAAGAAAGTTTTTTTTCAACAGGATATCTAAAAAAATTCAATTCAGATGTTATTTGAGTTTTATCGTCTACTTGATATCATGTCACGCAACTCAAAAATGATCACTACCTATACTTTTTGTCAAGTCGAACACGATTCTTTTTTTACGAAACCAAAAATTTGACTAGTTGCATTGTCCCACTGATAGTACATCTCTTATGTAGTTTAATATTACAAAATCTATGCGAGGTATCTCAAAGTTGTTTTCCATAATGAAATGGTAAAGTAAATCAAATTCAGAGTAAAAAAGGTTAACATTTAACACTTCAGATTAATTTTTTTAGACCTATAGGTGTACGATTTTATAAGGTAATCATATTTTTAAAAGTGTAAGGAATGTATGGATTGACATATTTCTCAATAGAACAATACAATTTGTTTCCAATATCACTTGTATATTTCATTGGAAAAATATAGAAGTGTGAGAGAACCTTCAAAGATTTATCAGGCAAATATAACCTATTCACAAACATGACTTCAAGATTAATTTTCCTAAAGTGATAACCAGGCACTTGTAAAAACTGTGATCATTTCCTAGAATCTACCAGCCTATTCCACAGCTTTCTATGTTATAATTATAGTAAATTTAATGAAGTGTGAAGATCTCAATGAAAGAGAAACTCCTGAAATTTTAAATCGTCTTATTTTTCACATCATAGCGAGAGACATTACAGTATTTGGAAATGATTTTAAGCAGCGGAAAGAAGTCATTTCGTAATTATTTTTAGTAAAAGTTCCATGTAGGTCATAACAAAGATTTCCGTATAAGAGTTCTCACAACATTCCGGTATTGTTTAAATAAAAAACAAAATCCACCTTTGTCAATTAAATCCATTCACAGGCAGGCGAAAATTGTATGCTGTATTGTCTTAGAAATGAATAATGAAACATAAGTTGAAAACCTGCCTCCAAAATCAAAAAACGTGATCATACTTCAGTCAATAAATGTTGACTTTCTCATTCAATTGGACATATTAAGAAGGATGTTCTGTATATTTCCAACCTTAACCGGTTTGTATCTCGATCAGCGAACTTTGTTTTAAGTCGTTAAACCTTAGATCAACGATTTATTTAACGAATTTAACGACTTTGATCTTTCTGAATGTCGAAGAGTGGGGCTTTCCATCAGATTACAATTATTTACAATATTTATTTGCCTTAGGAAACAAATAGGATTTAAAGGATTAATTCAAGAGGTTGCCTCACTATTCCTACTCCGAATTCTTCCATTGATCTCACATGAGTCAGGATCCAGTTACATGAAGGTATTTCGGACGTTTTTTTGTCGAAGCATCTTTTGCACATTTTATAATATGCACATTGCACGCATAGAAAATGGCACATTCTACTTTGTAGTTTTTTTACAATATTTATTCATGGTTTTTTGTTTTCGTTTCAGACTAATCCTGTTTGGATGCAGTCTCCAAACGCTACCAACAAGCACGACCCTGTTCTGCATCTATAAAGTATCTGCCGATATTTTAGGGGGCATCCAGCCCAAAAGATCAAAGGTAAAGTCACACAATTCTTTGATTGTTACTATAGAGAAAGTATTAACAGTATTTGGCACTTTCTTTCTAAGTAGTAACTCTTATCTGAAGGTTGATCAAAAACGCAAGCTATTATTATTTATAGTTAAATATGCCAAGTTCAAGAGCAGTAGGTATATCTTGGTCGTGCAACAACATATTTATACCAGTCAGTAACACTATGATATCTTAGATCGAAAAAAATGATTGCTTTCTTTGTAGATAGAAATCTTTCCGAATTGTATCTTACCAAACTGTAATCGCGGGTACTTCAGCATAAGTAGGTCTGGAAAAAACCAAAAAATATTCTTCTCCAAATTTCAGACATGAATCAACGAGTGGACTACTTGGATGAAGACATGAAAGACGGCAGCATCACTCCGTCAGAGAGTTTTGACTCTCAATTGTCCATCTCACCTCCTACTCCGAACCAATTGACGGTGTCCACTATTTTAAGCATTAACGACTACGAAGTTTTTGAAAAAACTGGTAAGACACCCTCCAAAAATTCTTACGGCGTTTTATGTTGCCGATTTTAGGAAATAAAGTTGAATCTCTATCGTACGGCAAGTCGATCCAATCGATTAAATCCGTTTCGTCCTGCGACGATGAAAAATCGTTGGAGAAGGAAAAATGGTTCTCTGTAACAGCTCAGGTTTTCATACCTTTCATGATAGCCGGAGTGGGAACGATCGGCGCAGGATTAGTTCTAGGAAACGTCGAGGTACCTATACTAAACCCCGCAAAAATGTTTTCTCTTGAACAATGCAGGCTTGTTTTAGAAATCCGAAGTTTTCCAAAAAGTAAGCGCCCTCTTCATTTTGGTGCCGGCGCTTCTAGGGCTTAAAGGGAATTTGGACATGTGTCTGGCATCGAGATTGTCGACACAAGCGAACTTGGGGAATATGACCACCAAGAAAGAAATCTTTAAGATGATCGTGGGAAACGTGGGGCTAGTTCAGGTAATAAAAAACGTCATAATTCTTCAGGTAGTGCTGAATTCCAGGCAGAGATTAGCTTTTACCACAGTATATCATAACCGCAGTAGTCACTAACTCCCGCGCTTCAACTAACAGCGATTCCAGTTAGACTACTAGGATATACTGACTGTACTTTTAATTTTTGTGTCAGTTATTTTTATCTTCAAATTTTTAGATTCAAGCGATTGTGGCGGCTTGCATAGTGTCTATATTTGCGGTTTCTGTATCAGCAGCTATTTATGGGAAATTTGACTGGAACGATGCTCTTCTCTTGTCAGCTTCAAGTGTTCTGACAGCTACGCTGTCGTGCTTTATTTTAGGTTAGTACGAACCTTTCCGCCTGGTTTCATCGATTTTTATTTATTTGTTTTGTAGATTTTGTATTGATAGCAGTAATCTTAATTTCCAAAAAAGTAAAGTTAAACCCAGACAATGTGGCAACACCCTTGGCAGCCAGCATTGGAGATGTGGTCTCCTTAGTTGTATTATCCACTTGGGCTACTTTGCTGTACAGCATTCATGGTAAGTACCTACCTATTGTGTTTTGTAGGTGTTTAGATCAATCGATTTTAATTTTTTTTAGATACATACCCTTGGGTCTTATACTCAATCTTAGGTGTTTACCTATGCATATTTTTGCCCATTTGGATCCTCCTTGTAAGAAAGAACGAATATACTAGCAAGGTACTTACTAGAGGTTGGACGCCAGTACTTTCTGCCTTATTCATCAGTGGGTAAGTAATAATAATAATGACGATTTAATCGTACAGTACCTTGTGAATTTTTAAGTAGGTACAGCGTGTCCCAAATAGTTTGTCCTACCCCCTGGATCTCAGGAACCGTAAGAGATACGAAGAAAACTTTAATACAAAAGTTGTAAGGTTGGCAGTAGACGTAACCTCTCTTTTATTTTCACATATACAGGGCGATTCGTGTTTGCAGGACAAAAATAAAATATTTAGATTTTGACAATCGCATTAATCCTTTGGAATATTCGCATTCTCCATGAAATTTGCTACAGAACCGTTTTTTGTTTTGTATTTTGGATGCAGCGTTACCAAGATATCGAATTTTTCTTGGAATTTAGGGACTTCGTGGAGGTTATGGAAACTGAATGCTGTATCTTTACTTTAATAGATATCAAAGATATATTTTAGCCGAAGTATGACAGCACAACCGTGTGTGGTGTGGTATGTCGACATTGGTTTTTGCATATACAGTGTGTTCATAACAGGCTCTCAAATTCGGATAATTTCAAACAGCAATAACTTATTTTTTCAAATGGAATGACCCATTCTTCTATAGTTTGTTGGATGTCGGCGTCCAAGCCCCACATTTTTTGTAAATAACATTCTATACCAAAAACTACCCGTTTTCGAGATATTTAGTATTTAAGAAAATTTCTTTGCATTTTTCATTCAGGTGAGAAGGTTTTATCAAGCAAGCCATAACTAATTTTCCATACAGTGGCGGAAATAATTGTCATTTTAGATAATACGGGAAATAAAATTCCTATACCCGTATACAGTTAAGTCCACGGATAGACATCCCAAGAGGACAAATGGACCAAAAATTTCATTTTTCGACAAAATGTCATTCTTGACAAAAGTTTCTGCTTCTCGAAAAAATATGGTCCACGAAGAGAATTTTAGATTTTTTTATAGAGGGTGTCCAAAAAATACAAAAACATGAAGTGCGATCAAAAATAAACTGCCTTTATTTTTAAAAATATCAAAAACTTTTACTTGTGTTTAAAATTATCAAAAATATTTATTTAGAAAAGTTGTTTAGTATTAAAATACGTGTCAGAGGGTAATTTTTTACCCATTTAAGTCAAAGTCGTCCGATTTGCTTAAAAAGTTACAATCAGACATGTCTTTTAAACTTTTCTAAATATTTTTGATAATTTTAAACACAAAGGAGTTTCACACTTGGAAATAAAAAAACGGAGTTGGCTGATTTGTTTGAAAAGTGACAATCGGACACATCTTTTAATTCTAAACAACTTTTCTAAGTAAAAGTATTTGATATTTTTAAAAATAAGGGCAGTTTATTCTTGATCGCACTTCATGTTTTTGTATTTTTTGGACACCCTGTATAAAAAAATCGAAAATTCTCTTCGTGGACCATGTTTTTTCGAGAAGCAGAAACTTTTATCAAGAATGACTTTTGGTCTAAAAATTAAACTTTTGGTCTATTTGTACTCTTGGGATGTCTATCCATGGACATACTGTATACGGGTAAAGGAATTTTATTTCCCGTATTATCTAAAATGACAATTATTTCTGCCACTGTCTGGAAAATTAGTTATGGCTTGCTTGATAAAACCTTCTCACCTGAATGAAAAATGCAAAGAAATTTTCTTAAATACTAAATAGGTATTTCGAAAACGGGTAGTTTTTGGTAAGAATGTTATTTACACAAAATGTGGGGCTTGTACGCCGGCATCCAACAAACTATAGAAATATGGGTCATTCCATTTGAAAAAAATAAGTTATTGCTGTTTGAAATTATCCGATTTTGAGAGCCTGTTATGAACACACACTGTATATGCAAAAACCAATTTCGACATACCACACCACACACGGTTGTGCTGTCATACTTCGGCTAAAATATATCTTTGATATCTATTAAAGTAAAGATACAGCATTCAGTTTCCATAACCTCCACGAAGTCCCTAAATTTCAAGAAAAATTCGATATCTTGGCAACGCCGCATCCAAAATACAAAACAAAAAAACGGTTCTGTAGCAAATTTCATGGAGAATGCAAATATTCCAAAGGATTAATGCAATTGTCAAAATCTAAATATTTTATTTTTGTCCTGCAAATTCGATATCGCCCTGTATATGTGAAAATAAAAGGGAGGTTACGTCCACTGCCAACCTTACAACTTTTGTATTCAAGTTTTTTTCGTATCTCTTACGGTTCCTGAGATCCAGGGGGTAGGGCAAACTATTTGGGACACGCTGTACTTACTGATCAAATTAAACGGCAATTGTATCAGCTCATTCTTCACACCTGGCGGCCATGTTGTGCTCGCATGAGCGTCCAAAATGGCCGCCAAGTAACGCGATTGGTCGTAGGGCGTGGCGAGAATGACGCCATTTCCGCTGCAGTACTCTCCTTGCATATCTACCATTGTCTTCTGGTAGAATAAATATTTTTCTTTGCGTAGGGCTGGTGGGCTGGTCCTAGACAGTGCAGTGGACCAATTCACGGGATACGTAGTTTTCCAACCGATTATAAACGGAATTGGAGGGAATTTGGTGTCGGTGCAAGCTAGTAGAACATCGACTATGCTTCACAAGACATCGGTTAAAGGGGTTATACCGCCACATACTAAACAGTGGGTAGCACCGTGGACTGCTTTATTCAAAGGAGGTAAGAGCTTTGAAGAAATCGTGTCGAGCAGTTTTTAATTATGATTTTTGTAGTGCTACCTGCAAAGACGGCAAGGATTTTGATTATGATGTCATTGCCAGGGCAGACGATATTCGTGCTTCTAGCCGATATAAGTTATAATGAAGGGCTGTTGTGTGTTAGGCCATTTTTTATTATGGCGTACCTAGCAGTAGGTTTAATTCAAATAATGATTCTTCTGTACATTGCCCATCTGATGGTCCACACAATGTGGGTGTTTAAAATGGACCCGGATAATTCGGCAATACCTTACTTGACGGCGCTAGGGGATCTCCTGGGTTCCACTTTGCTTCTTCTAGCGTTCATGTTCCTAAAGTACATCAAGCAAGAATACAATCCAATCCAAGGCGCGACTGACTAACCGAGCGGAAGTATAGTTACGTGGCTGTGTTCGATAGTACTTAAAAAAATGCTTTAAAGGGCGGAAACTCGAGAAGAAAGTTCCTAGGGCAGAGTCCCGAAAGCCTCAAGATTATCATAATGTTATTAGATGTGCTTTTAATTTCGAAAGCTATGACAACTGAAACTGGCTTTGTTTCCTCGTACAATCTTTTATTAGTAGAAATTTCACATAAAATTAAGGCGTAAAATATAAGTTGATTTGTTACAGGGTGTTATTACAGTATTTTTTGTGATAATTTCCGGATTTAACAAACTGATTTTCAGCAACTAATTTTATTTTGACACGGTTTACTAAGAAATAAAGGATTTTAATTGTGTTTTGGAAGAAAATTAACAAAAGTTTAAAGAGGGCTGACTTGGAAATAAATAACATAATTAAGGAGTTTTTATTTGTAATACCGAGGTAATATTTGTAAGTTCTTAGCATACATACAATAGATAGAAAAAGCTTGTGGCTTGTATAAATAATGCTTCTTGCTTATTATAGATTTGATTGCCTAGGAATCAAATATACAAGGTCCGCCACTTAAAACTGCTAAGGCTTGTATTTTTTTAGATTTCAAACTTTTATAAGAGTTTCCGAATATATTTGTTTTAAAAGACCAAGATCGATAAAATCTCAAAAAGAGAAAAGTTGAAAGTTTGTTCAGTTTTAAGAGCAGGACCCTGTATATAGTGAGTCACAATCCAAAAAATACCAATGTGATAATTTTAGCAACAACAAAGCCTGTAGATACTTCACAAGATATGGATGTACAAATATAAATTATTGCGAGATTATTTTTGTTAATTTTTTGACCATTTTGTTATTAAATATATTTTAATAAAACAAGTGTGGTTTTATTCTGGAAATTAATACACCTAAATATACATGAAAGGTTTTATTCGCTAAGTATTTGGTTTTTACATCTTTCTCGTCATACATCACAACACAGAATAAAATTATATTTTACTTATAAAATTTCGTTAGCCGTTTCCAGATAAGTGGTTTTTAAGTACTAAACCCAAACTGTATACAAACCCTTGCGTCTAAAAAGCATTTTAAAAAATAAGACTTCATTACTATTTGATTTCTCCTTCGATGGCAGAGTGTTATTTTCTACACTCTAGACTAGTTTTATTACAGAACGAAACATATTTCCTCGCATTTGGCAAAAAATAAATAAAACACGTAATTCTCGTAATAAATAAATAAAAAATATTTATCAATCTTTGGCATAATCGACTCGAATTACTAAAAACGGGAAATAAAAAAAGAATAATTTATAAATATATGGCATGAACTAGGTTCAAAAACTTAAAACCGCTCTTAAAATTTCGCAACAATAACAACAGTAAATAAATTAAAGAAACTCATAAAAAAATACCTATAGTTTTACGA
This sequence comes from Pseudeuparius sepicola, assembly GCA_963920635.1. NCBI lineage: Eukaryota > Metazoa > Arthropoda > Insecta > Coleoptera > Anthribidae > Pseudeuparius > Pseudeuparius sepicola. Next base: position 1,905,940 of record OY987305.1, on the reverse strand, counting down.
AAACATGGAGACTTATTAATATACAGGGTGGTCCAACTTTTTTGGATACAACTTCAGGAATCTATAGAAAACGTCAAAATAAGTGGATTTTTTCATATAAACATGTATCAAAATCCTAACGGTTTTTGTTTTTGCGTCAAAGTTTAAGTTTTCTTTAATTCCTCCTAAGCGAAGACAGTTTAGGTAAACATATTTGGTTTAGGTAAACACATTCCGGAAATGGGGGCCAACCATTATATTTTTTAATAAAAAAATGGTACGCCACTGGAAAAGTAACCTTTTTTTTTTCGTCACTATATTTCCCAATCAATACTAACTATTCTCGACTTTTTTACGAAAAATGTATCAATTTTGAAAAATTAATTTTTAAGCATTTTAAAGTTTTTAGCAAAAGAAAATCAAGGTAGGTCTAGCCTTTTGGAATTTTGCACACCTGTTCAGTTTTTAATTCTGGATAACTTTTCTTAAAAATTTGTTCTTTCAAGACTTCCAAGACACATGATTTTTCAAAATGTTATTAAGGAAAGTGTAAGTAAGTATGCAAAAATTTCAAAACCCTAGATCTACTTTCATTTTCTTTTGCTAGAAAATTTAAAACATACAAAAATTAATTTTGAGAAAAAAGGCAAGAATAGTTTCTTTCTTAAAATTGAATGCGAAATTTATCGAGAGTAAAAAATATTACTTTTCCAGTAGCATACCATTTTTTTTTTATTAAAAATTATTATGGTTGACACTGGTTGACGGGCACTGGTGGAAGTAGACAGGCCAAATTATTTTCAATTTATAGCACATAATGTGTCGAAACTATTCCAAATATGTTTGCCTTAACTGTCTTCCTTTCCTTTAATTAATGAAAACTTTGACGCCCTGTATTACGAAAACAGTTAGAATTTCAACACATGTTTATACGAAAAAATTAACTTCTGTTGATGTTTTCTATAGATTCTTGAAGTATTATCGATAAAAGTTGGACCAAAAAATGTATATAATTGCTTTTATGTTTTGATCATGATCAACAAATTTTAAGTACCATCAATACAAATAAAAGGAAAATTCTCCATGCTTATCTTAAAACTGATAAACTAGTATAGCAAAAAACTGCTATACATTAAATACTGCGACTAAACTTAAAATTACAATGGAAAATGGGTACATAATTCACTTTTCCTACACCACCTACAAAATGAAAGAAAGTGCCACCCACTTTTCTACAGCTTTTTAAGAATTTTCAAGTTTTCTAGAGTCAAAACACATTTTTGCAAATAAATATTTAATTTCGCCCCAAATCTGTTTTTTTCTTGAAAAATTTACGAATTTTCATTTTATTCAGAATTGACTACTATTTTAGCAAAGTTTATGTGAAAATAAAGGTGAAAAACAGAATTCTATATATGAAATTTTGAAAATATTCGCGAAAAAACGTGCTTTGACGACTGACAGATTATATAATTATTAATATCATTCAGTGTAAGTGGAGATTCTCGAGATTAAAAATGGCACATTGTATCACATCAGGGTAGATTCATCAAAGGCTCGAATAAAAAATTGAAACATTTATGTTTTCGGGGGTGGCACAAACATATAAAATTGGCGTTCTTTAAAAGCATAAGGTAGTTAAAAAAATCACCGCATCATTGTACTAAGTCATAATTGACTATATGTCGAAAATAAAAAATTGACTATCAAACCCATGCAATGTGTCCACTTACCCAGAACATTATTTATTAACTAGGTACATGTAAGAACATCTAATTATTTAAAAGTTCCGCCGCTATGTAGACCAAAATACAACCAGAACGTTTATTTATTTAAATTTTTAGCTTACCTCAATCTGCTCTCACATAAAACAAAATTATTACTTTAAAATTTATTATGATATAAAAATATGGCACTTGGGATTGAAATGAAAGGAAAATGAGAAAAAATGTTGATAGTTATGGTATTTTGATATGAGATTGCTTTTTATTAAAATAAAATGATATCCCAAGCTTCTTTGCGCTATTTGGTCCATTTTGTTGATGTTCTTCACATAATAATCTATTTTTATAACACCGACTGACTGGGCATGTAAACCAAGCACACTCCTCTCAGAAAATCGAAATTGCGTAGGTACTATATACACTTATGTGCAAAATCATATGAATCAAACCCCCGTAATAAAAATATAGTTATCAAATAAAAAGGTAAAGGATATACGGTATAGATCTGCAGCAACACCGACGAAAAGGTAACGGATTTATACCCGTGCGTAAAAAATCCATAATTTGTTTACAAACCGAACAATATTTTATAAATCCCAATAACCCTATTGGTCGCTGATGATAGTTTCCTCGGTTTTAACATCGGCGATGCCCTGCATCGCCTTGGTTAACACAGTCGCGTCTTTTAAAGACAGGACCTGGAGCACCTGCGGCCCGTCGCTGTTCGATCCCTGGATCATCATGGAGTGGGTGGTGATGCCTCCGGGCGTCACCGTTAAAGTTTCCATGCTTTCTCCATTGTTGGGTTCCACCTGGAAGGCACAAGCCAGGCGTTATACGCAATTTCCGTCCGCAAAACAATTGGATGCCTTACAAACTAAAATTTCAGGCTTCGCGGACTGTGTTGTCAAAAGCGAATTTAAGTAGGGTTAAGATTAACTTGCACAGGCATTTTTTTGTTTTTCAGTTGAAATCAAGTAGGCTATGACCAGAACTCAGAAAAATAAAAAACAAAAGATAAAAAACGTAGAACTGGCTATGTTTTGGCAAGTTTGTTCCCATAATAAAAAAAAATAATGTTTCAGTTCGGGTGACAGATCTGGTGCTAACGATTACAAAGCAGTGGCGTACCTCTTATTTTTTTTAAATAGTTATAAAAATAGGAAAACATATATTTGCCTTTATATCTCAATTTTTTTTATAAAAATTGAAGTGTAACCCGAGGTACAACTAGTACGTGTCAATTCTAAAATTCAAACTTATCAATGTTATTGACAGTTACTAGTTGGGGATTGTTCGGCGAACACAATATAAAAAAATAAAAAATAAAAAACAAAAGATAAAAAACGTAGAACTGGCTATGTTTTGGCAAGTTTGTTCCCATAATAAAAAAAAATAATGTTTACAGTTCGGGTGACAGATCTGGTGCTAACGATTACAAAGCAGTGGCGTACCTCTTATTTTTTTAAAATAGTTATAAAAATAGGAAAACGTATATTTGCCTTTATATCTCAATTTTTTTTATAAAAATTGAAGTGTAACCCGAGGTACAACTAGTACGTGTCAATTCTAAAATTCAAACTTATCAATGTTATTGACAGTTACTAGTTGGGGATTGTTCGGCGAACACAATATAAAAAAATAAAAAACAAAAACTTTTTAAAAACAAGCTTTTATTTAAGCCATGAACTAAAACGAATACAATAAGTTTAGGTTTCCGTTAAGACAATTCAATGCCACACTTCAAAAAGCTCGTCGCGCGAGATGTTCATAAAAGAAGGTACCTACCAATTAATTTTATCGGACAGTGATTAGTTGATAAGCAAGTACATGCCAAAGAGTATATTTTCTTTATAGTTTGCGCGACAAGTTTTTTGATTTAAAAAAGCTTGTTGCAGTTTGGCATTGAATTATCTTAACGAAAACCTAAACTTATTTTATCCGTTTTAGTAAATGGCTTACTTAAATAAAAGCTTGTTTTTAAAAAGGTTTTTTTATTATTTATTTTATTTTGTGCTTTTTTATAACCTATTTGATTCCCATCTCAGAAGGGTGGTAAAGAAATTTAGTCTGCCATCTTGGGGCATCGGGCATCCGCCCTATTGGATTTAGTATGACTTCAGTCACCTTATCGTTTTCTACTCTTCAAATCCTTTCATTTGATACCCACGTCGAGGATGTTGTGAAGAATTAGGCAATCCACCGTCTTGGGGAGGCCGCCATATTAGATTTATTATGACGTCATTCACCTTTTGTTTTCTACCCGTCGAGCCCTTTCGTTTGATACCCATGTAGAGAATTATTTTCCCTGTGGTGGTAAAGGTATCTTTTACCGTGCCCCGAACTAGGTACGCCTATGTACTTACGCATGATATGTAACCTCCTTTGGCGAGTTGCTTGATTTGCAAACAATACACTTTTTTTGCCCATAACATATAACTTAATTGCCTATATAAGCATTTTAAACCGACGAATACTTAAGAAACACTTAAAAACAGCGAAAAATTGCTTCTAAAAGACACAGCACCAGTTATGTCAAACACAAGGTGAGGCACACTCTTGACCGATTTGCGCGTTTGTCAGATTGTGCGATTGGTATTGGTAATTGTAGGTATATTATTGTTTCCTTAGTGTTATCACAGATTAAGTAGTATATAAATACTGCCCAATAAGTTTCTAGATAATTATAAATAGGCACTAGATTCACCTATTAGTCAGGCAGACCTTATCTCATCAATACATAAATATCGTATATTATCTACCATTATTTACTTCAAAGCAAACCTATTTGCAACTGATTGGGTATGTCCCTAGTCCCTACATACAACGGAAACCACTGTTGCAAAAATATTACTAATTTGCAATTTGATCTTGAAGATTATCTTAATTTACCAGAGAAAATAAGTTTTTCATTATGAATTATTGGCAACGCTGTTAAACTTTAACTAGTAAATAAATAATAAGAGTATAAAAAGTGCTACCCCTTCCAAACATTTCAATCTACAGATGCCATTTCTATGTTTTTTATTTTAAAACTGCTAGCTCTAACCTTGGGTACTTGGACGACGGGCGTAACGCAAACCGTCCCGTCGCTGTTTGTATGCAGGTGCTGGATGTTCGCCACCATCGTTTGGTACATGGAGGCTGTTACAGGTACTGTGATCACTCCGCTCACTGAAAACGTAAAAAAAACATAGAGGAATTATTAAACCCATACTCCATTGCCTCACCGTGTCCATCTTCGGCTGTCAAAATAATCTGACCGTCAGAATTCAACGTCGCTTCAGTCACCGACGTCAAGTCGACGACCTCCCCCTGGCCACCGTCTATCGTTTGGATCGTGTGGACAGGCGTACCGTCCCCTTGAGACTGCAACTGAAAAAGAAAGTCAAAATCATCGAAACGTTAGCGTTTCGATTGTTATGTTACGCACTGTGGCCATGCCCTGCACGTGGGCCGTAGTACCGTCCGGTAAGGTGATGATCGGATTGTTCGGGTCGACTTGAACAATGCTGACAGTTCCGTCCGGGTTCGTGATCGTGTGGAGGACAGTGGGAGCATACTGTATTGTCATCTAAAATGGGTCAGAAAACAGCCACTTTTCCAAACCGGCCTCAGTAGTTTCGTGCACAAAACAACATTTACTTCTGTGTGTCATTTCTTACACAAAGCGGTATAATGACATTTAACTCTATCATAGTCGGCTTTGAAATTGACATTTTATTATAGTATCATAGTTTGCCATGAGCAATTGTTGTCCTGGGGTTGTGTTCAGAAAAGTTAGGTAGGAGTGGAGTTAACATTTTTGGATAGTAGTTCAAATGAACCAGAGTAAAACTGTAAGCCACATTCATCTGTTAAAGTGTAAGAAATGCACAAAAACGAAATAAAAGTGAACTGAAAGAAACAAAACCAAGCTAAATGGACGAAACGAAATTCTTAATAAAAAAATACATTCACAAAAGCTGTTTATTACTCTACAAAAATAAATTTTTATACTTGCAAACCGAAAATATAAAAAATTTACAGCGTGGTCTGGAATTAGGAAACGAAACTTCGGAAATGCGACAATAATAAACCTTTGCCGAATTTTTAACATAGATGTAAAAATTGTTGTCAAAGTGCATAGTGACGTCGACAAGGTAAGCATAATTAGTTGTAATAAGTATTTCGAAAATTGCATTTTGCGAAAAATGCAAATTTTTCTGCATTCTCACTAAGATGCTGTCAAATATCAATTCAGGCGTGAAAACTCTTTAAAACACCACTTATACAGGGTGATTCACGTAAGTGGTTCATTAGAAGTTTACGGGGAAGGAGTGCGAATTTTAATTTGAAATTTTGGTTACTTATGTAACAGGTTGTAAACTTTCGTTCTAAAATATTGTCAACTTCCGATCACTTCCGGTTATACCGGAAGTTGATCGCAACTTTGTTATTTCAAATAGAACACCCTATATATTACTACACCATTTGGTGTCCTATTAAATTCCAAATCTTTTTTCTGAATTTGATGTGTACCATATTCCTAACCCTTTTCGAGATATTCACAAATTTTTGATTTTTTTGAGTGTTGCAGCCATCGACCATAGTGATGATAACTTTGAAATTTATGAATCTGGAAAACTGAAATTTTGGACTATCGTAGGCGAAAGTCAACTTTATCAAATGGTCTGTATGCCATTTCAAAATATTGTACAGGGTGTTCGGGAAAAAATTCCCAATATCAACATCGAAAATTTGAAAAATCTCATTTTTTTCAAATGGAACCCATATTTTTCTATTGTGCCATTTAAATGCTTGTGAAAAGGCAGTTCAAAAAGATATAACACACTATATGTCTAAATGAAGCGGTTGCTTCGTTATTACGCAAAATACGTATTTTTGCAGCTCCATATCAAGAAACAACGGACCTTTTCTAATACGCGGCCATGGATTTTTCATATTTGTGATTGTCATTTATTGTGTTCCAAACAATAAAATATTAACTGTTGACAAGAATGGCTCAAATTAACTATTCTAACGAAGATATTTTAAATATGTTTTACACTCATGGAGAGTGTAATAGAATTTTAGAAAGAACAGTTTTAATGAAAGGCATTTACATTTACCACCTTTGACGAAAAGAAAATTCAGAAACTTCGAACGAAATTTCATAGTCCGTGGCAAGGTCCAAACAAAGAGAAGCAAATGTAAATACGTAACAGGTAAATAGCATAATATGAATAGAGTTTTACTTATATGTAGTTTCTTGTTTTTTCTTCTAGTATCTATTATTATGTAATTGTTAGTATTATTTAATTTTGTATTGTTGCTTGTCAGGGAAAAAATATTATTAAATAGTCCTTAACCTTGTCATATAATTGCGTTATTTCATTTTCCATGGCCCCCTATAATGTGACGCTCCTTGAGAAATGGCATCTTTGTTGATACAGAACAGAAAAAATACGTATTTTGCGTAATAACGAAGCAACCGCTTCATTTAGACATATAGTGTGTTATATCTTTTTGAACTGCCTTTTCACAAGCATTTAAATGGCACAATAGAAAAATATGGGTTCCATTTGAAAAAAAAGAGATTTTTCAATTTTTCGATGTTGACATTGGGAATTTTTTCCCGAACACCCTGTACAATATTTTGAAATGGCATACAGACCACTTAATAAAGTTGACTTTCGCCTACGACAGTCGAAAATTTCAGTTTTTAAGATTCATAAATTTCAAAGTTATGATCACTATGGTCGATGGCTGCAACACTCAAAAAAATCAAAAATTTGCGAATATCTCGAAAAGGGTTTGGAATAGGGTACACATTATATTCAGAAAAAAGATTTGGAATTTAATAGGGAACCAAACGGTGTAATAATATATAGGGTGTTCTATTTGAAATAACAAAGTTGCTATCGACTTCCGGTATAACCGGAAGTGATCGGAAGTTGAAAATATTTTAGAAAGAAAGTCTACAACCTGTTATATAAGTGACCAAAATTTCAAATCAAAATTCGCACTCCTTCCCCGTAATCTTGTAATGAACCACTTACGTGAATGACCCTGCATTAACCAAATGAATAAACGGGTGGCCCGTAAGCCGCGGCCCGCCGAAGTTTCGCACCCGAAGCCCGACCGAAAACCAGCCAACTCTTTACGAACATCGACGTCCGAACTATATCCGCCCGGATCCAGACAGACTTGCGCCGACGAGGCGCCCAGCCCGTCCGGCGAGGTGGCAATTATTTGGGGCGACCCGTTAGCTTGGATCTGTATCTTATGGGTCGGGACGATCCCGGACGAGTGCATCTTCAGCACCCCCACCGAGTTACTGACGTTCGCGTTCGACATCGCCGCCGCGTTCGCCTTCTCGTCCTCCTCGGAGAACACCGGCAGCAAATCCTCCCGCCCGTGGAACTTGTAGCAGTTGATCACGATCTGGCGTAGGGCGTGAGTCCACGAAATCTGAGAGAGACACTCTATAAGGTTCGATAATGACAACAGCACACCCAAGTAGCACATTCGGTGCGCTATTCTGCTTAAAACTTTATAAAAAGTATATTGCAGCAATTAATATGGCCAATTGGTTATATTAAGGAAATATATGATACCAAATTGCTTATTCAGTAAATTAGAAAAATAACGTTGGTGTTAAAACAACTGTACAGTATTTTTATAAAGGTGTTTCATTGCGCCATTTATACAGGGTGATTCAGTTTTAATCTGCAACACTTCAACAGGTGATAGAAAACCAAAAAATAACCGCACTTTCTTCTATAAACTATTATCATTTTAAGGCCTTATAAAAAAGTTACAGGGTGTTACACTTGCAAGAAATATGTGGAATTTATTGAATATTTTACAAACTAGTTGAGATATTTAAATCATATTTGGTACACATTATAACGGCATGGGTTAGCATAAAACCTGTTAATATCAACCAGTGGCGTAGAAATGGGTAATTAGTATAACTTATTTTAGAAAAAAAAAAATAGAACCACCTTGTATAGCAATAAAATGTATTCAAATTCTTATGTAAATTTTTATTGTAAACAAAAACGTTCTCTTAGCATTTTTTCATATGTGTCATGGTTTCATAGCAAATTTGATTTTTTCGTATTATTTCGGGATACTTCTGAAAAATTAACTTAAAACTTTTCTCCATAAGTAACACTCAAAGTAGAAAAAATGTGTTTTTTACTTTAATTACAGTAACTTTTCCCAATAAACTTGCCCATTCAAGGTTTTACTTTTCAAGATACAGAGCGTAACATTAATTGTATCTTCATTAAATGTTTTAGACCCTGTATCTTCAAAAGTATAGCCTTAAATAGGTGAATTTATTGGAAAAAGTTACTTTATTTCCGGTAGCAAACACATTATTTCTACTTTAAGTGTTACTTATGGAGCAAATTTTTTAGATAATTTTTCAAAGTACCCCGAAATAATACGAAAAAATCAAATTTGCTATGAAACCATGACACATATGAAAAAATGCTAAGAAAACGTTTTTGTTTACAATAAAAATTTACATAAGAATTTGAATACATTTTACTGCTATACAAGGTGGTTCTATTTTTTTCTAAAATAAATTATACTAATTACCCATTTCTACGCCACTGGTTGTTCAAGATGTTTGATATTAACAGGTTTTATGCTAGCCGATGCCGTTATAACGTGTACCAAATATGACTTAAATATCTCAACTAGTTTGTCAAATATTCAATAAATTCCACATATTTCTTGCAACTTTAACACCCTGTAACTTTTTTATAAGGCCTTAAAATGATATAGTTTATACAAGAAAGTGCGGTTATTTTTTGGTTTTCTATCACCTGTTGAAGTGTTGCAGATTAAAACTGAATCACCCTGTATAGCATTATTATTATTACTTCGTAAAAGCGGTATAGAATAAGTAAAACAGATTTGTAAGAGTTATATAAACTTGCATATAGCTTCTATAAAGTAATCTAATACTCCTACTTTTGCTTTATTGGGGCTGGATACTATAGAGTTTTAAGCGTGATTAAAGTATAATTTCTCAGCAATATAGATATTTAAAACAAATAGCTTCTAATATAGCTTTAGTATAGATTATGTATAAAAGCTTTGTAACTATCACCAAGAGAATATTTTCTGTAGCAAGTATATAGTTGAAATGAAATAAATAATAATAATAATTAAATAAAAAACCTTACAATATTCTTATAATCAATATCTTATTGTAGCTACCTATTTCTGCTATTTATTTATAGTGATAAAGTATTATTTGTGGTTAGCGTTTAATTTATTCACAATCTAGAGAAAAAGTTAAAATAAAATAAGATTAATAAATCACGTTATATTATTATTTACTTGGGTGTTGGGCCAGTTCCCAAAATGAACTTATTGCAAAATGTGTGTTTAACGATATTAATAAAAATCAATTAAAAAAGAAAATATATCTAACGTCCAACGAGAGGTGGCACTGGAGACATAAATTCAATGAAAAAGGAAGACTACAAATAGTAAATTCATGAGATAATAAAGCATTATTATTTATTATAACTTCTTTAAATTCTCCTGATAATTTATAATTGCTTAATAAGCGACTATACAACAATAATGACACCTTTATGCAGAATAGTGCTCTTTAAAAGATTTATAAGTGATCGTATGGTGACCTTTTTGAAAGAAGCCATTTTGTATAGTGGAAAAGAAGGGGCCATATTGATATGTTCAATAATTTTTTTAACGTTAGAAGGAAATATTTGCATTATTGTTATGATAATTAGTTACAATACATTCAGAATATGTAACGCAATTTATTTAAATACAGGAGTTGTGAAAAAACGGGAAAAAATAAAAAAATATATATTTTTGTTTAAATTAATTTCAAGGAATTTTCGAGGCGCAGTTGTTATTTCGCACTAAAATAAGTGGTTTTACCATAAAACTTTGTTGCCAGATGAATTTTGAGTCCAGGGTGAGCAATAAAATTAATAATTTACAGGCAAAAGAGTCTTCTGGCGGATTCTTATTAGGTACCAGATTCTACTTCGTTATTCAACTAAGTCGTCATATTTCTGTTTGTGATTGTGTGAACACAGAAATTGTATAGTAAAATTATTATAAGAAGTCCTTACTGGGACTGTCAATTGGTAATTTCGAGCTCCTAAGTTGGTATCGATGGAGCAAAAAATGCAACCGGGTCAAAAGTTCAGGTCAGTAACGAGCCCATTTGCACAATGAATAACTACTAATAACACGAACAAGAACAACACAGATAACGGTAAAACTCACGAAACGTACAAAACCCGCGAATATTTCCACTGCCCAAAGTTTGAACCCTTTTGAACCACAACGTATATATGTATAGGTTTTTACTTTCACAACACGGAAAACGGAAGTAAAATTTGCCTGAGTACGCGCACCATAGACGCTGCCGCAAGTAGCCGATTTTACCAAAATACCAAAATGAAAGTGTTTCCATGACGTTTGAAATTATTATTAAAATGAGTTGTAGTCATAGTTATTTTTATTTGTAGCAGTATAATCGTGATTGCAATAGGGTTTTTATTTTATTATGTTTTTTATTTCCTATCACTTGGGTAACTTTTCACATCATATATCAATGATTGACGTCATTAACTGGTTGCGACGCATATACCAATGTTATACTCATGGTTAACAGAAAATTCCTAGGGATTTTGTGGAGAATGTCATCTGACAAAATCGGGACTTTTACAGTAATCGGGGTTTATGCTTTAATATAGCCGTTTTATTGCAAAAATGATTTTTTAAAAGATTTGTTCGTCAATATATGCTTTTTAAGGTTTTATAAATCTTGTTTGTATCATGTAAATACCTCTAATATAACAATTAAAAGAATTAATTACTATTTCAGCTTGTTTTATAACCTTTATAGAACTTAAAAGCTGTAAAAATGGGGGCCTTTTTTGGGTATATTGATACTTTATTAGTGCTGAAAGATGGTTTACAACTCTTAATTATATAGCTTGAGGCTACATAAAAAAGCGGTATAGATACTGTTACAGCTTTTAAAAAACAATTTGTGCTACTTGGGCAATGTCGATCTCGTATACCTTCTGTTTTTATATATATATATATACAGTGTGTCCACGGATGGACATAACTATACTTGTATAAAAGGTTATTTTCAATTCTTTGATAAAAAATCATTCTTGACAAAAAAGTCTGCTTGTCCTTAAAATAAGATTGGCATGGAAAATGTTAAGTTATATAAAATGGGTGACCAGAAAATTTAAGAAACGTTAATTAGCATAAGAGTAAACTACCCCTATTTGTAGAAATAGTGAAAAAGTTATAAAGAAAATTTGTTCATCGCGGTAAGTTACTTAGGTGTACAAAATTTCAAAGCATTGGGCCTACTTTGATGTTTTTGATTTTATTCTTTTTTTTTCAAATAATTTTTTTTTGTAAATAGTAAAACAAAACAGTATTAAGAAAACTTCCTCAGAATGGAAAACTGCGCGTGATGACAAAATTTAACGATTCTAGTCCTACTATATATTTTGGAAAATATTGAAGAAAACTCAAAGCAGGCTCAGGATTGTTAAATTGTTTTCATCATACAGAGTTATAGAACTTAAAAGCTGTAAAAATGGGGGCCTTTTTTGGGTATATTGATACTTTATTAGTGCTGAAAGATGGTTTACAACTCTTAATTATATAGCTTGAGGCTATATAAAAAAGCGGTATAGATACTGTTACAGCTTTTAAAAAACAATTTGTGCTACTTGGGCAATGTCGATCTCGTATACCTTCTGTTTTTCATCTTCGCTCCGAGCGTCCATCCTTACGTTCGCCCACGGGAGTTCCTTGGGCCACCACGGGGGACGGGTGCTCTCCCGACCCCACCCGGGCTTGCCCCGGCCCGTAGAATACTTGAGCATCAGTGGAATGAAGCATCGGAGTTGAGCTTGCGTCATTTTTTCGACAGGCGTGGGAATGCCGTCTATTATAAGTGGCGGTAGTTCGAACAGTGTCGGGTCTTCTTGTATAGGAGGCGGGGCCTAAAAAAAATAGAGTGAACACTTCTATTACTTAATATGTATTAAAATGAAGTACCTGGTGTGCAAGAGCATTTTCAAGTTCTTCCATAATAGTAGATTTTAAATTTTTGATTACGTCTTCGAGAGGTTTGGCTCCAAAAACTTTATAACTCGTATTCGGCTTGCCAGGCGTAGCAACAAGAACGATGGCTTGCTGTCCGACCCTAGTTGCAAATTCGTCGATAGTTTGCTAAAAAATAATAATAATAATTAACAAGGAAACGACTATTTAAGACTGTTACCCTTAATTTTCGTAGTAGTCTATTTTGGTGCCTTTTTCGTATTGAAGGGTTTGTTTCAAAAGAGTGTGGCCTTTTCTTTTTCTTAGAAGAAACTATGGCTGCCGCAGCAGCTACACCTACGGGCCCTAAAAGATTTTAAAAAGTATATTAAAACCTTTAAAATAATTTTAATTTTCAAATTTAGCCAACGAGAGCAAACCCAGCTTTTCTAACCAATAAGAACATTTCTAAAATGTCAAAATAATGGCAGTGTTGTGAAGTCTGGCATTTTCTCCTCATTTTTTGGGAACTTTTCCTGTCAACAAATCTATTTCTTCTGGGACACTGAGCAATCTGATTGCTTTACCAAAAAAGATTCAAAATTGAACATTTCATACAATAGACTGTTCTTGATGCAACGAACAACTTGCATTTTTAGAATCTGGAATGTTGTTTAGGTTTTGTCATAGAGATCATATATGTATATAGGTAGAGTGCTGGACGATGTTTTTTATACATAGGATGCGCGAAAAATCTTTGACGAATTTAAAATCTATTTTATGATTTTAAATTCGTCAAAGATTTTCTCACTAAGATGCTGTCAAATATCGATTCAGGCGTGAAAACCATAGAGATCATAGATCATATATATAGGTAGAGTGCTGGACGATGTTTTTGATACATAGGATGCACGGAAAATCTTTGACGAGTTTAAAATCACAAAATAGTAAAAATAGTAATAAATAGTCCCAGTGGATATGCGCATTTGCAATTTGAGGTAGCGTTTTGTGAAACTTGACACTCTTTGACAGCGACAAACTAAGTATAACCTACCGTTGTTTGCATCATAGACGCTTTGTGGCATAATTTTTTCGATTTTCAGCTAATTATTAATAATTTCTTCGCGTTTTAGTTGTTTGAGTGTTTTATCTAATTAAGTGATCATCTCGAATATGTTCTGCTCATTTTACACCAGAATGTTTAAAAACGAAACGAGTCAAAACGCAGCTAATTGAAAATGCGGTACCAACTCTTCTATTAAAACCACCTAAACCATCATTTAAGTAAGTATATACATGATTGTGGTGTAAGAAACTATTAGTAGCTTATTTGTTTTAGTGTTAAATTATAAGGGTATATGAAAACAAGTCAAGTTTTAGCATCAGTGAAGCAAATTCTAGTAGTTTGGACGAAACTAGTTTTACAAGTATAAACGAACCTAGTTGTAGTTATCGAAGTCTTGACCAGTCCACGCTGAGGTGAGCTTAATTTATTATCAGTATACAAGTTTGTAGGGAGATAGTAATTCAGGAAAACAACCACTGTTTTGAATTGCGCAGTCTGAAGGTCTAATGAGCATGTTCCATAGGCCCATGCGTAAATCCACAATTTGCCATAAAAAGGAACTTGTTCAGCGCTCTACCTATATATATATGATCTCTATGGGTTTTGTTTTGATAAGGAAAATATTTGATCTGGCAACACTGCTACCCTAACCTACCTTTACTGTTTTGCGGTGACAGTTCATTTGAACTACTTTTTCAAAAGTTATTGCGAACCGTTTTTCACAAACAAAATCGAAAATTGTCGTAAATAGTGAAAATCCTCACCTGCCGCAGCGAGTTGTGCGGTAATTTCGTCCCCCATGGCGGCAGCCATGAGATCCTGGCCGTCGCCGTAAGCCGAGCCCCCCGACGAGACGCATCCGTCGTCTTCGTCGTTTGACTGGATGGAGACATCGGCCGGCGACCCGACGACCATGATTTGTTCACTGCCATTACTTTGACTAGCATTCGTATTCATTTTTGAGGTTATTTAGTTGTAGGTTTGGTGGACCATCGAATCTGCGCCGTTCTACAACAAGGCGCTTCTTTAGCTAGGGTTTGTACAGGAAAACACTAAGCAATGCATACACGAGAATGTCTGGAAATGGAAGGAAATCTCTGGAAAAAAACTAGCAATATTTTTTATTTCATACATAACTTTTTTTAACTCGAAAACTTACCTAAGTACTTATATGAAAAATCTTTCCTTTTTTGATATTTTTTGCGGGATTTTCCACGTTTACTATTTCCGCAAAATTTTAAAAATATATTATGTACAGAATACCATCTTCGATCAGAATAAAATGAGTCATCATAGTAACTATACCTACCTATACTTTGAATATCAAATATTATAAACAAATTCTAATAACACCTAATTTGTGGTAAAGATAACAAGTAATTTCTTTTCATATACAGTGTGTCCACGGATGGACATAACTATACTTGTATAAAAGGTTATTTTCAATTCTTTGATAAAAAATCATTCTTGACAAAAAAGTCTGCTTGTCCTTAAAATAAGATTGGCATGGAAAATGTTAAGTTATATAAAATGGGTGACCAGAAAATTTAAGAAACGTTAATTAGCATAAGAGTAAACTACCCCTATTTGTAGAAATAGTGAAAAAGTTATAAAGAAAATTTGTTCATCGCGGTAAGTTACTTAGGTGTACAAAATTTCAAAGCATTAGGCCTACTTTGATGTTTTTGATTTTATTCTTTTTTTTCAAATAAATGTTTTTTTTGTAAATAGTAAAACAAAACAGTATTAAGAAAACTTCCTCAGAATGGAAAACTGCGTGTGATGACAAAATTTAACGATTCTAGTCCTACTATATATTTTGGAAAATATTGAAGAAAACTCAAAGCAGGCTCAGGATTGTTAAATTGTTTTCATCATACAGAGTTACCTACCTTGTCTGAGTAACTTTTATTTATGCAGTTTTGTTGTACCTACTACCTACAGAAAATCATTTAATCGAAGAAAAACAAGAAATAAATAAAAAAATCAAAGTAGGCGTAACACTTTCAAATTTTGTACACCTAAGTAACTTATCACGCTGAACAAATTTTCTATAAGAAAATAAAATTTGTTTCAATATCTCTACAAATAGACAAAGTTTACTCTTATGCAAATGAATTTTTCTTCAATTTTCTGGCCACACCCAGTATAAGTAATGTTAACTTTTTCCATGTTCAATCTTATTTTAGCAACAAGGAGAATTTTTTATGAAGAATGACTTTTTTTCGAAAAATTGAAAATAACAATTTTTACAAGTATAGTTAAGTCCATCCGTAGACACACTGTATTTATACAAAAATGTATCATTAGGTATTTTATTTACACGAATCACATAAAAAATGTCAATCATTTAAAAAGTTATCACATTATTATCAGTTTTTTTCTATAAGTATGTAACTTATTTATCTTTTTTTTTAATTATAAAGTTGCAGTAGGCAGTATAGAGATAAGTATTTTCTTGGCTATTGTTGAATGTTGGGTACCTAACACTTCTTTTTCTAGAGTAGGTACTAATTTTATTTTGTCTGGGTCGTTCTGTCTTGTAATAATAATAACTTGCGACAGCACGAACAGTCAGGAAATTCATGGGGAGTGCAGGAACGTCCAACAACATCAATGTCACCTAAGGCCCGATAACATGGCAAGGGTCTCTTCCGAGCCAGATCCTTTTGGTATCTGGGATACCCGGGATCTGAGTGAATGTTCCCCGTAGAGGGAGTGCGAATGCCTTTTTAATAATAACAATTATTAATAATACATAATACAATAATGTAGGTTTTTATCTGTAGGTAACATTTTAAAAATTCATGTAGATCTATTGCAAAAATAAGAAATAAAGTAGGGGTATAAAATAAGGTACAGGCATATGAATATAAGCAAAATGTAAATAAAAAATATTGTGGAGGATAGCATTTGTTTTGATGTTGTTGATACAAGTTATAAATCATATAAATGTAGGTAGGTATATCAAGGTGCTAGTACAAAATCAATAAATGATGATCCCTTCTCCCCTTGTTTCACAGATAGGGCAGTGGGCCCCCAAAAAGATATTCCCAAAAGGGGAAACCGATTCGAGATACCCAAAACCGTGGTCCGCAGTCTGTTTTGGTATTTTTTAACGCATGCACATGCACCAAAGTGTATTTGCGCAAAGGCCATGGTGGTTTGGCGCGATACTATGCTCCCAGTTTCTAAATGAAAATATGGCCACCCACCTCAACGCGAGGCGTAGCCGACAATATAGTTTTGGAGGCAGATCCGATAAGAACAAAAACGCGGGGTTGTCAGGGCCCGAAGAACTCGAAAATCCTTTTGGAAAATTTGCGGAAGCATCACGAGCAGGCCCAGTTAAAATTATTACTACGGCTGCGTACGCACCTGCGTGTGTGCCGCAATTTCAGTTGAATTTCATGCTGGTCCCGCGCAGATTCGCGATTTTCGGAAATTTAGCCGTCGTCGGCGGGTTCGCGCACCCCGGCCAGCATTTTACTCTCGTAAATATTTCATTTAGTACACCATGGCGATACTTTACGTCACATTCATAATTATCGATCGACGGGTGCCTTCCTACATTCCGACTTGGAGCCATTTTGCGCGAGTTTGCGCATATACGATTGTGGGAAAATTCAAGAATTGACACGCTAGACACTCACCCTATTTTGAAACACCTCCGAGGGCCACAGTGCCTCAAAAAACAAACCACCAAACATTAGATTAGCGATTCTTACATTACTTGAACTAATCAATTCGGCAGAGCTTGGAAAAATGGTGATAAATATTCGGTTTCTGAGCAGGGACATCTAGCGGACGATGCACATCATCAAATTCGGATTTCCCATAATTTAAATGCGGGAGGGACAAAGATAGAGACAACGCACCTAAAATTGACTAAAAACAATAAATATTTTTTAATTTGTTCCAAAGATGTTCTACACATTGCACATTGTGTTCGATTGTTTATAATATTTAAAATAACCAGATGTTCCCGACACAATAAGATAAAGCTGACATTATTACACAAAATGTATTAGGTGACAATTACTTTTCAGGATATTTTTCTTTTTCCACTTTAAAAAGTATTTTTCAGAAAATTCCACCATAAAAAATTGTACTCTACTCATGTGACTGCGCCCAGGTACAATCACAAATCATTTCACTATTTGGACTACCGCTTCCTAGATGGCGCTAACAGTAACCATATTTCACAGTGCCACAATCAAAATGATTTCTTGCCTGATACCTATAAAACAGTGAAAATGGAATACAAATTGTCGTTTTTTTTCTACAGTTTTTCGGTGATGGGTAAATTATTATTAAATTTTAAACCTCCTTAAAAAACAACCATAACTATAAGTATTTACATAATAATACAGCTGTTGACTGATAGATGTCGCTTAGCAATTTGTCGCTAAATGTAGAAGAATAATTTTTGCGATTCCAAACTGAGATACTAATAAAATAATCATTGCTATGCACAAGGTTAGTGTTCTCTCTACTACAATTTTGCATCCTACTGAAATTAGTAAAACTTGGGAAGGGTCCAAAAACCGAACAACCTAATTTTTGTTTCCTCTGCGAAGCGTAGTAAGTTCCTGGTGGGGCTACTGCCTCCTAGATGTCGCTGCCGGCGACCAAACTGTAAAGTACCACGCCTACCAAATTAAAACAGAAATATAAACGTGAATCACTTCTCTGCGTGCATAATGGACAGTTGAACTTCTTATTCTCGAGATTCGCCCGACTAGAACGTGCAGTTCTAATGTGAGAACGAAATTTCGGCGGTGGTTGATTCCGAAAAACGAAACGATTCGATTAGTGAGTGACACGAGCAACGACCGCACCTATCTCTGTTCCGTGCTCCTGTAGTGTTATGTACGTTATGAGGAACGTTTACTATTTGTAGGATTATTTGGTGAGTTTGCCTATTATCTTATCAACTAATTGGCGTGTACTCGTTATCAGGTTGTAAAAACGGGCCTACTATTTGGTTTGCGTGGGATTGTTGTTGTTGGGGATCAGATGTAGCCTGTACGGTTTACAATGGAGTCGTTCGTATTTTGTTGGACGTCAGGTGCTTACGAATTGCTTTTTATGCGGTTTAAAGGCGATGTTCATAATGAAAAACGCATTCTTTACGAGTTTAACTACAAAATAGACCGACAAACGATGTAATTAAGTGCACTAATGCATTCAATGCGGTGGTTGTTGTATGCTCCACATATATCTATTCCTATTATTATTATTAAAACTACCGCTTGAAAAAACATAAGCACCTAACGGTTACTATGCTTGGATTTGTACTTTAAAATTAAGCCCTAGTTTTAGTCAATGAATGCAACATTGCTGCTACATGATGTCATACGACACTTATATTTACTATTTACAAGTTCCCTTGGCGATTTGACATTTCTCCTATTAAGTCATACTTATTTTAAGTGTATAAATTTCATCTCTGCTATCATGTCCTAAATTTGAATTTTGTTACCGGTATTTTGCATGTTTACGGGTTATTCTATAAATAGACATGCAGATATAAATAAAAAAATTATTGCAGCACAGGTTGACAAAATACATTTTTGCAATTATAATAAAATAGTAGGTACCTAGCTCAGTACCTATAGCTATTCTACAGTGTGACCTACTTCAAACCGGAACACATACAAATACAATTTGTATTTGTCCTCCGATTTTAGTCGAGTTTTTTTTAACGATAGAGCACCAAAAACTGTACTTTAGGGCACAAGGCCACATTTTATTTTAAAAAACCAAGACCTACTAGGTACAACATATTTTTTGGGTCAAAATTTGACAAATCATATTAGGCAAATTTTTATAAAAATTCTGACTACCTACGCCACTGGATTGGGCATCACTTAAAAGGGATTGGTACCAAATTTTGTTAAAAAATATCGTTGCATGTGGATTAAAACTAATTAAAACTGTAACTTACTTTATTAGAAATAATAGTAATGTCAAAAGGTATACCTAAATACAAAAACTCTAATGTAAAAATTATGAGGTATACCTATGTAAAATGTATCTAAATAAATGGTGGATTTGTTGAAAAAAAATTGAAATTTCGTTTTTTCGTTAGGTTTTTTGTATTTACTTAGGTACCTATACCTATTTGTAATAAAGCAAAAGTTACAGTTTCCATTGTTTTAGCGAGTAGGCAGATAAAGTAAATCGCAATTTTCATTGTTCTCTAGAATTATTAATTATTAGGTATTGTTTTTTTATATAAAAATATGCCTAACATGATTTGTCCAATTTTGACCCAAAAATATACCTATCGTAGCAGGCCTTGATTTTATAAAATAAAATGTACCGTTTTGCCCTAAAGTACAGTTTCTGATGCCCTATAGTTAAAAAAACTAGATCAAAATCGGATGCTACCTATCATTCTAAATTGAAGCTCTTTTAAGCCTTATTTTCACATAAATGTTGTTTAGAAAATAGTAAAATACTGCTCAATTTTGAATTAAATTAAAATTTCTCGTATTTTAATTTTATTAAAAATTGACTTTATTTTCCAAGCAACAGCAACATTTTCTTTATAATATGAAAATAAAACTTAAAAGAATCATAATTTGAGATAATACGAGGGTAAGTGTTGCCAACTATGGTTTCCATTAAAAAAAAAACAAGTTTGTGTCATTTCTCGAAAATGACAGCTGTCACGGAAAGTAGGACATCATAACCGCATTGGGGACACAAATCCCTCCAACTTTGGTATTTACACTTTTTATCTAAAATCAGAAACAACGAAGCTAGACGGATTGGAATAAATCGCCAAAATTTCGTCTTTTCAAAACATCTATAGTAAGCCATGCCTTTTTTCAAAAATCCACAAGGCTCGTTAAATTGGCCCCACAAAACTGCAATTATTTCCCCATTTAACTTTCCTTTCTTCTATCTCCGGTAATTTTCGAGATCCCCATACTGATTATCAAAAAAACTCACCCTGTATGTTTGCAAAAAACGTGTTTTGACAACTGACTATAGGCATTTTTTAGATTGCTCTAGGGTCTGTCAGTCTCAAAATTATTTTTTTCATAATACCTATACTTAATACTACAAATACTTTAAGGGGTGCTTGGCAGGTGGTTTTAAGGGGGGTCTTTCATATAATTTTTTCGATTTGGGCTTTCCTTGCCAAGTTATTCTGGTCCACAGGGTGACCCAAAATTATTATTTTTTATTTATATTTCAATAACGGCGCTACTTATAAATTTGAAATTTGATACGTTATCTACTTACTGGAAGACGCCTTAGGGTAGCTTATTCATTTACACACTGCCCTAAAAAAAAGGGTAAAAACTAACAACCCCTATTAATTTTTTTGCTCGAACTTTTTTGTGGGTCATTTTTACGTATAACAAAAATATTTGTTTAGCCCTTTTATTTAAGAAACATTATTTTCTTTACATTTTTCTCGAAAACAATATTTTTCCTACAAAAAAATAATTCCAGAAAATCAAGTAAAAATTCATAGTAGGCGGGCGTCAAACAAAATGAATGATTTTTATTGAACATTAAAACGACAAAAATATCAGGTAACAACAATTCAGCTTCAGGATAAAAAAAGATGTTACAGTAGATGCTCAAAGTGATAGCATTTTGATATTTTTGTTGTTTTAATGTTCAATAAAAATAATTTAATTGTTTGACACCCACCCAGGTACTATGAATTTTTACTTGATTTTCAATGGAATGGTATTTGGTATGAAATTATTTTTTGTAGGAAAAATATTGTGTTTTCGAGAAAAAATGTAGAATGAAAAAAGTTTCTTAAATAAAAGGGCTACACAAATCATATTTTTGTTATACCTACGTAAAAATGACCCACAAAAAAGTTCGAGCAAAAAAATTAATAGGGGTTGTTAGTTTTTAACCTTTTTTAGGGTGTGTAAATGAATAAACTACCCTAAGGCGTCTTCCAGCAAGTAGATAACACATACCAAATTTCAAATTTTTTAAGTAGCGCCGTTATTGAGATATAAATAAAAAACTACTTTTGGGTCACCCTGTAGACCCGAATAACTTGTCAAGGAAAGCCCAAATCGAAAAATTTTATATGAAAACCTTCCCTTAAAACTACCTGCCGAACACCCCTTTAAAGTATTTATTATACATTCTGACTCGCCCTGTATATCTACGTATTAATTTCAATTAAAAATTTCGCCCAAAATGACCTAGTGCCCGACATTCTACAGAAAATAATGAATGCAAAAATTTGTTTTAATAATTGTCAGGGTACAGATCCCTGAGTCATATAGGTACCTCGTACATTGTATATTTTATTTAAACTTTGCGGAAAGTGACTAACGCAAAGTGTGATGAGACATGTCGACATGTCTAATCTAAAAAAGAACTGGATATAAGTACCGCCTACTTTATGAAGTCCTTATGTCTAGTTCTTGTCCAAGTTGTCTTTTTAGTTGAACATTTGTGTGCTTGTGCTTAATCAGTTATCCTTAGTTGTCCTAGATTCTACTTGTTCTCCCATTTGATTAGCATATAGTATGTAAGTAAATAGGAGCGTCGACTTGTTTGAAAGCCAGAAGGGCTTTAAGTTGAAACGTAATTGGACCAATAAACTCTATTTTAAACTATAGTCTAGACGGAAAGAACGAATAAACCTTAATTCACACCATTCAGTGCATTGTTTTCTAGACTTGAGGCTTTAATTTCCGTTTGCTGTCGTCTACCGATTGGAAGTCTACCCGATAAAACAAAGAAAAGGAAGCAATCTCAGAAATTCGCTAATCTTAGGATCTGGCCTATTGGCAGAGATTAGGTACTAGACGAAATCACTACGTTGTTCCAAAATAAGCATAAGACCACTGTGATTAAAAAAACCGTTTATTACTTTTGTTTTCTGTCAAAATACCTGTGATGTACAATATTCCTATTTGTGTTTGTTTATTCCCGTGCAAACCCAAAGCTATACAGGGTGACCGTATTTAGAGTCTATATAGGGGGATCTTGGTTATCTTAAGAGATACGAGGTCGGTTAAATTGGGGCAAAGTTGCGGAATTCGATGCCGAGTAACATGGTAAAAAAAAATTTGGCTGGCCTTTTCGTTTTGAAAATAATGCGAAAAAACTAAAAATTGTCGTTTTTGTTTTTATTTTTTTAAACGAAAACGAATAGGGCTGGACAGTTCCAAGTTAAATATTATTAAGACACTTTTTTAGAAGGAATCTAAATATGACCTAGCATTTTTTTTCTCGCCTCCCTGGTCAAAGATATGACGATCAACTTTTATTTTTCTTATGGGCGCCATATTGGATTTTTACATTTTTGAAAAGAGGATTTTTTTCTGGTTAAAATGATATGTCACACAATATACTTTATTTTGCTTTTCTTGCCGTAATATCAAATTAATCGTTTTTGCATAGAGTGCCTTGGAAACGTAAGCCCCATAATGTTTGACGTTTTTGCATAGAGTGCTTTGGAAACATAAGCCTAATTACCCATTGTTGCGAAGTGTGCTTTGGAATATTGTTTAACGGTTCAGTAAAAATTCAGTTAATGTTAAGTTTATTGATTAAATAAATCATAAACGTACCACGAGAGTATGATCTGAGATCTTGTTATTTATTCCTCATTTGCCATATAACACATTAACACTAAAATAGTCAAACTGGAAACACAAGAACAACAAAAACCTAGACGAGTAGACAATCCTATTTTACAATAAATGTTCAATTTGTCCTCCTTGTTCGACTTATGTGGAATTTAGTTGCCGAGGCCTATGGCCGAGGCAAAAGTTGTACTTCAGTGCCTTGGTACATAAATAACTATTAACCAGCCCTATTCGTTTTCGTTTAAAAAAATAAAAACGAAAACGACAATTTTCATTTTTTTCGCATTAGGTATTTTCAAAACGAGAAGGGCCAGTCAAAATTTCTTTTTACCATGTTACTCGGCATCAAATTCCGCAACTTTGCCCCAATTTAACCGACCTCGTATCTCTTAAGATAACCAAGATCCCCATGCATAGGCTCGAAATACTGTCACCCTGTATTTATTAAAAATTAGGGAAGTGTGCCTATCAAAATAAACAAAATAACATGTACCTACCTATTCCGTATTTGAGAACTGGAAATTGATTTATGCTCAACTGAAAAAACCTTGGGCGTTTTCGAGTAGTCGATGCTGTATATTTAACTTAGTTTGAAGAAATCAGATTTATTTTTGGACATTTGGCAATCAGTTTAAATTTAAAAACGCGTTCACAGAGCGTACAGTTTTGCGATAAAGATATGACCCGCAAAAATTCGAAAAAGTGGGCAACAAAAAATCAAGTCTGTCTGGTTTTTCGGGTTAACACCCCTAAAAATCTAAGTGGGAATTTTTATTTACTATTGTAAAATATAAAATAAAACATACCTACCTATACAGTGACCGGCAGAAAGTTGGACACAAATGGAAAACTTTTTAATTATTAATTTCTCAGAAAATTTTATTCTTGATAAAAGTTGGTGCATCATTTCAAACTCAAAACGCATATATCAACATTTAAATATCTCTTTTTGGATACGAGGTAGATTCAAAAATGTCAAAATAACTCGAGAGTAAAGTACCCTTATTTTTTAAAATACGGTAAAAAGTTACTTACAAAAGTTGTTTGGAATCAAAGGTGGATGTCAGATTTAAAGTCACAGCCACATAGTCAAAAAAGGAAATTTAACTTTTTTTGTATTTTTTTCGACCATCCTGTGTATTACAAAACAAAATACCTCAAGCGCAACTTATCATCGGATAACACATGGATTTGCTACTAAACTTTAATTTTGTTGGATTTGCAGCTAGAAATTTAAATTAATCGAAATCAGAGTTTAAAAATATTAAATTTTTGTGTCCAACTTTCTGCCGGTCACTGTATATGCGTAATATTTTCCACATACACAGATGAATGTTTTTTTTTATGTTGTGGTTTTAGTGCCTGGAATTTTCTATCCCTTTTGGTTACGATAAGGCGGAAGTTACAATCTTACTCATAGAAAATTACGTACCCCTGGATTATAAGGAAAACCCGAGGGAAAACCTAAAAATGAACGTTGTTTTTGCTGGCGTTTTTGTGATTCATAGGACGTTGACCCGTCAAAGTAAACTGATATTTTTTTAGGGTCCTAGTAAAATGCGGGCTGTGGAGTTTTATTTTTCGGGTGATCGATCGAGGACACATTTTTTACTTTTAATTTCGTTTAGTGCCTATGTCTATAATATTTTTCCTGTATGTTCTCCCCCCTTTGCGTGATTTGACACCATTCCAAATTCCAACGAACAGGAATTTAAATTAGTAGATATTGCGGCTCGAATGTGGTTTTATGATTATGTTTTTTACACGCCCAAAAAGTGTTCGGTTTATTAAAAACAAACAGGAAGCGGTGTAGTGGCAAACAGTCGTCGAATTTCACTGGACGCGTGGGTTGATATTAATTTTCTGATGGAATGGTTATTAATAATATT
The DNA here is from genome assembly GCA_963920635.1 of Pseudeuparius sepicola. Classification (NCBI taxonomy): domain Eukaryota; kingdom Metazoa; phylum Arthropoda; class Insecta; order Coleoptera; family Anthribidae; genus Pseudeuparius; species Pseudeuparius sepicola. The sequence continues at coordinate 1,880,625 of OY987305.1, read as the reverse complement.
ATAAAGGAGTCATGTAGTTTATAATAATGATTCACATTGATAGGTAGAGGAAGTTGAGACGAGAAAACGAATCGGTAATCTTTCACAGTAAAAAATACTGTAATGGTCCTTATAACATTGTTAGATGTGTGTGTATTTTTGTAGGTATATGTTGATATTTTCATAAATAAAAGTCATAAATCTAAATGGACGGGCACTTAAGATATGTTAAATGGGGTCAGTTATTATTTTACGGCAATTAAACGAAAGAAATGTGCTAGTTAACACATATTAATTACTCGTTAAATGCCCTCTAAAAAAATAAAACTTCGCCCATACATTTTGTTTACCTCTGCCATCTGCATAAAAAGCTCCCGAGAGCCTCCTTTGTTTATTGGTGTTATCTTTGTTTCAGGAGTGTCTAGTCTCACCTTAGAGATGAAGCCCCGCATAAGTTGTTATTTTTTTATATTCATAGTTTTTATCGGTGTTTCCATAGCTAAGGAAAGTAAGTTTATTCACTATTATTATGTGTGCTGCGAGGATACCTAAATGGAATTTACTTTTTAGTACATTCCCCACCGTACATAGTTAAGCAACCCCCTACAGACGAAGTACTTTTCCAAGTGGAATCTGCTGGAGAAATAGATAAACCCTTTTATATAGAATGCGAGGCTGTTGGTGAACCAGCTCCGACGTAAGTTCCTAAAATTCTTCTAGAGTAAATTCATTCATCTGCCATTGTTACATCACTATTTCATAAATTGAATCCACTTAACAACATGCACTAGGTGCTCTCATTGGACTGCTTTTTATTTTGCCATGCTTTTTCTCTACGGGGTGTTTCAGGAAAATGTAGCAGGTAGAACATAAAAAAATAATCATTTTTTTCCTTAATTTAAGCTAACTGAATGCATTTGTGAAACTGGTGGAACATTTGAGATAATTGTCGGTTATTTTCCTTTTTTCAATAAATTATGCAGTTCAGTTTGCTGCTCTCAGTTACCTTAGGCGTACCAAATTTGAATGTGATATCTTGTTTACTTACTTTGAGAGATGCGACCAAAATTTAATTAAAAAAAAAAGATTTTTATCACTCCGTATATTCTTGCAAACATCTTGCAAACATCTTCTGACATTTCACTTTGATTTGACAATATTTTTGAGAAAAGGGAAAGCTCAGATAACAAAGTTGTTGAAGTTATTTTTTGTGAACGTTCAAAGTTACGTTCTTTTAATGGTAGGCATTTATAAATTTTCCTGCCGACTTGAAAAAGTCGTCTTAATCAGTTAACACGAAAAACCCAATTAAAAATTAAATTTATCACGCTGTATCTCAAAAACCAAAGTGCTATGGTCTATTGGAAAAAATCGGATTGGTTTTATAGCGTTCTACCTGTCATAGAATTATTGCTATGATTTCTGAAACACCCTGTATAATCTGCGTTGTGGGATTTATCCTAAAATTGCCGCAATTTGCAGATATTACTGGATAAAGAACGGAAAGGAATTCAAGTGGGAATCCTACGATGACCGCATTTTACAACAAACCGGCAGAGGAACGTTAACAGTTACCAAACCGAATGAAGTCGACATCGGTCAGTACCAATGTTTTGCGGAAAACTCATACGGTACCGCGACTTCAAACTCCGTCTTTATGAGAAAAGCGGAATTGAATTCGTTCAAAACGACCAAACCCACAACTTTGACGGGGACAGAAGGAAAACCGTTTAAATTGACTTGCGAACCGCCAGATGGTTGGCCGAAACCGGTCGTCCATTGGATTTATCTCTATACGAACGGGGCGTTTCAAACTATCAACAGTTCGCGTATTACGGTTGATCCCGAGGGAAACTTGTGGTTTGCCAACCTTACTAAAGAAGATCAGTCCAAGAATTTTAAGTATGCTTGTGCAGCTACGTCCCCAACGAAGTTCGAATACAAATACGGCAACATGATTATTCTTAAAGTCGATTCTACGTCACAATCGGCTTCGCAAAATAAACAGGAACCCGTTCGCCAGTATGTTACAAGGAAAAACGAAATAGCGTATCGTGGGAAGAAGGCCGAACTTTTCTGTATTTTTGGCGGAACGTGAGTTAAAAAAAAACGCAATGAACATTTTTTGATGATTTTTTTTGTAGTCCTTTACCTCAAACTGTATGGCTTAAAGGAGGCCGGCAAGTTCAAGCCTCTGATCGAATAACGCAGGGCGCCTATGGAAAATCGCTTATAATAAAAGTTGTCGATTTCGAAGACGAAGGATCTTACACCTGCGAAGTCAGCAATGGCGTAGGAAAAACGCAATCGTACAACATAAATCTCAAAGTCAACGGTAAAAATCACCCTTTTTTTATGTTCGAGTCGAGTCTAATATTTGATTTTTTTAGCCGTTCCATACTTCACGGTCGAGCCGGAAAAAGTAAGTGCGGCCGAAGACGAAACTGTGGAATTCAGGTGCGAAGCTTCGGGTATTCCCGAGCCAGAAATCAAATGGATCCACAACGGAAAGCCGATTTCGCAGGCCCCGTACAATCCTAGACGCAAAGTTTACAGAAACAAGATCGTCATCGAAAGATTGGTCAAGAACGATACTGGAAATTATGGTTGTAATGCCACGAATTCTCTTGGTTACGTCTACAAAGATGTCTTTGTCAACGTTATAGGTATGTAACAAAAAACATGTTATACAGATATTACTATTGTGTTTTTTCTCAAAAAAAAAAGGTTGTTTTGTTACTTTGGTTTTGTTTTTTAGCTTTGGCACCGGAAATTACCATAGCGCCGCTAGATATGAGTGCAGTTGACGACCAAAACATAAATATGACATGTACAGTTTTCGGTGCTCCAAAACCGAATATAAAATGGATCCGTAATGGTAAAGAATTGACCGGAGGCCGATACGTCATTCAAGAAACCGGAGATTTGACTATCAACAAAGTGCAATTCGAAGATAAAGGCAACTATACGTGCTACGCGGAAAATAAATTAGGAAACACGAGTGCTAGTGCAAAACTGGACGTAAAACGACATACGTATATAACCGACGGCCCGAGAGATTACGAAGTCGAAGTCGGCACTCCCGCAACGTTCCGCTGTAACGCTGTAGCGGACGACTCGCTACATCTCGAAATGTTGTGGCTGAAAGAAAACGAACCGATCGACCTGGACGAGGAGCCCAGATTCGTCAAATCCTCGGATTATTCCCTGACGATCACGAAAACGATCGAGTTAGATTCGGGTTCGTACACGTGCCTAGCGAAAACCGAACTGGACAACGCGACGGCCTACGCCCAACTCATCGTCCAAGACGTTCCGAATGCTCCGGACATGAAGGGCGTCCGTTGCGAAACGAAACAAGCCACGGTCCACTGGGAGCCGAACGGTGACAACCGCGCGCCGATCCTCCACTACATCATCCAGTACAACACCAGCTTCACCACCGACTCGTGGGAGGTCGCGTACGACAACGTCCCGGCGACCGACACGAAATACACGATCCCGATGAGCCCGTGGGCCAACTACACGTTCCGCGTGATCGCCCTCAACAAAATCGGCAGGTCCCTGCCGTCGGGCCACTCCGAAGTGTGCACCACCCTGCCGGAGGTGCCCCACAAGAACCCGGACAACGTGAAGGGCGAGGGCGACCGCCCGAACAACCTCGTCATCTACTGGACGCCCATGCCGGAAATAGAGCACAACGCGCCCGGGTTCAAGTACCGCGTGTACTACAAGAAGGACACGCCGGGGATCGACTACGAAATCCGCGACGTGCTCGACTGGAGGCAGGGCAAGCTCGTCGTCCCGGACCAGCCGTCGTTTCAGCAGTACAGGATCAAGGTCGTCGCGATCAACGAACAGGGGGAGGCGAACGTGTCGCCGAAGGAAGTGATCGGATATTCCGGAGAGAGCGAACCCGAGGAAGCGCCGACAAACTTCACGCTGCTGAAAGTGAACGACGCTACGAGCGCCCTGCTGTCGTGGAACCCGGTGCCGATTCAGTCGGTCAAGGGCCACTTTAAGGGCTACAAAATAACAACCTGGAGCGACCAGTCGTTGCTTCCCAACGAAATACAAGTTCAGGGGAACACCGCGCAAGCTTTGGTCAACAACTTGATGCCGTACACCAAGAACTATGCTCAGGTTTATGTTTACAACGGAAAGTACAAAGGTCCGAAAAGTGCAACTCTCAGTTTCGACACTCCCGAAGGACCTCCGGGTGAAATGAATAATCTGGAGGCGACGCCGCTCGGATCTTCAGCTTTCATGCTCAAGTGGACGAAACCGGATAGACCGAACGGCATACTGAGAGGTGTTATAATAACTTTTTCTTGAAATCGGCATTAAAATGTCCCAAAATCGTCATTAAAAGCACAGAAATCGTACAATAATGTAGCCCATTATTGTACGATTTTTTCAATAAGTAGGCCTTGGCGAGATGTAAACATCAAACGTCGCGGAGAAATCGCCCGTCAAAAGTGACCAAATATTCAAAACCCGGCCGATAAAGGCTCATTTAACTTTTCGTGCACATTGCGAAATTGTTTCCTATAGAAGCGCAATCCTTCAGTATACATATTTTAGTAAATTTGAAAATCAATAGATTTGTTGTGTAGGCTGCACAAGAAGCAGCAGTTTGGTTTTTCTGTCAGAAGGTGCCGTACATCATTATACTTATCCTAGGTAGAGCAATCGGTAAAGTCAAGCAACGCCGCGCGTAGTCGGTTCGTGGACGGGTGATCCCTTATTATTATTTTCTTGCCTAATAAAACATTCTTTTTTCCGATTTCAAGAAAAATATAATATGTACCTCGGCACTGAAGTTCTTTTTATGACTCATGTGGTTTATTTGCCTCGGCCAGAGGCCTCAGCAACTAAACTCCACATGAGTCATAAAAAGTTGAACTTCAGTGCCTTGGTACATAAATAACTATTCTCACGCGCCAAACATTTTTATTGTATTTTATGTTTCAGGCTACAACATTTACTATGCCGTGGTAGAACACAGCATGAAGGTTGGCCAGCGCATCCCGAGGAGCCCCCAAATAAACGATCCGGAAATACTGAGAGCTAAGCTCGCCGGCTTGAAGCCGGGCACTAAGTACAGGATTTATATCAGCGCTTTCACCAACGCGGGCGAATCGAAAATTTTCTTCATCGAGAGACAGACGAAACCGGACGGGAGCAACCCGCCGTTGCCGCCGGATTTTATAGCAAAATCTTATAAGGACGGACTTTCTGCTTCCATTAAAGTGGAATGGATCCCTAACGAGAATGCTCCCGGGTCCCACTTCTATGTCAAGTGAGTTTTCATTACCGGAATATTTTCAAGTGAGAATGTTTGTTTCTAAAATGGGAATGTTCGCATGACGTCATTGATAGTCTATACAGGATTGGGCTTAGATATTTTCAGCAATGTTCATTTTCAAAATGAGAATGTTCCCAAAATGGTTTTTTTTAAATATTGTTATTAATGTGTTTTAAAATGAAGCTCAGTATTTTTTAAATCTTTGGGGTATCATTCTCATTTTCTACTAGAAGATTATAATTTTCAAAGTGAGAATGTTCCCAAAATTAGTTTTTTTATAATATCGTTTTATTGATAATAGTGTATTTAAAATGGAGCCAAATATATTTGTTTCAAGCTTTGGAAGACATTCTCATTTTCTTCTGGAACATTTTCAAAATAAGAATGTTGTCATGGGGAACATTCTGTTTCATTTTCAAAATGAGAATGTTCCCAAAATGAGTTTTTTTTATAATATTGTTAATAGTATATTTAAAATGGAGCTAAGTAGTTTTTCAATCTTTGGGGGACCATTCTCATTTGCTACTGGAACATTATCATTTTCAACCTGAGAAGGTTCTCAAAATTATTTTTTTTTACAATATTCTAATATTGTTAATAGTGTATTTAAAATGGAGCCAAATATATTTTTTCCAACATTGGGGATAATCTCATTTTCTTCTGAAACATTTTCATTTTCAAAATGAGAATGTTCCCAAAATGAATTTTTTTATAATATTGTTAATAGTGAATTTAAAATGGAGCCCAGTGTTTTTTCAATCTTTAGGGGATTATTCTCATATTTAAAATGGATCCTAGTATTTTTTTCAATCTTTGGGGGATTATTCTCATTTTCTACTGGAACATTATCATTTTCAAAGTTAGAATGTTCCCAAAATTAGTTTTTTTTATAATATTCTAATATTGTTGATAGTGTATTTAAAATGAAGTCAAATATATATTTTTCAAGCATTGGGGACAATCTCATTTTCTTCTGGGACATTTTCATTTTCAAAATAAGAATGTTCCAAATGAGATTTTTTATAATATTGTTAATAGTGTTTTTAAAATGAAGCCAAGTATTTTTTCAATCTTTGGGGGATTATTCTCATTTTCTACTGGAACACTATCATTTTCAAAGTTAGAATGTTCCCAAAATTAGTTTTTTTATAATATTATAATATTGTTAATAGTATATTTAAAATGAAGCTGAGTATATATTTTTTCAAGCATTGGGGACAATCTCATTTTCTTCTGGGACATTTTCATTTCAAACATTTTCATTTTCAAAATGAGAATGTTCCAAATGAGATTTTTTTATAATATTGTTAATAGTGTTTTTAAAATGGACCCCAATCATTGGGGGATTATTCTTATTTTCTACTGGAACACTATCATTTTCAAATTTAGAATGTTCTCAAAATTAGTTTTTTTGTAATATTCTAATATTGTTAATAGTGTATTTAAAATGAAGCCAAATATATTTTTTCAAGCATTGGGGACAATATCATTTTCTTCTGGAACATTTTCATTTTCAAACTGAGAATGTTCCCGAATGAGATTTTTTATATTGTTAATAGTTAATAGTGTATTTAAAATGGAGCCCAGCATTTTTCAATCTTTGGGGGATCATTCTCAGTGTTCTCATATAGTGTATTTGAGGGTACAGTCTCATTTCAAAGTGAGATTGTCCCCATTGTTCTATTTTTGGACATTCTCATTGTTTCCAGAAACTTTGTTATGTCGTGTTTTTCTACGCAATAGGTACAGAAGGAAGGGTGAGACCCAGTTCCTCGAAACAAAACCGAACAAGACGGACATTTTCACGATCGTTCCAAGCCTAGAATCGAGTCAAGTCTACGAGTTTGCCGTGGTTTCGGTTGACGGTAGCGACGAGGCTGTTAGCGCAATAAAAGAAGTGAGCACATACGACGATGGGCCCATAATAATTCCGAAAGAGACAATCGCGAACGCGGGATGGTTCATTGGGATGATGTTAGCAATTGCGTTCTTGCTGCTGGTTTTGATAATTGTCTGTATTTTCAAAAGGAACAGGGGCGGGAAATATGCAGTGCACGAGAGGGAGCAGGCGAACGGACGGCATGATTATCCAGACGAAGGGGGCTTCCATGAATATTCTCAACCGTAAGTCAAATCTTAAAATCGTCGGTCAAATATCAACCGTAAGCCATATCTCAAAACTGTAGGTGAAATCTCAAACTATAGGTCAAATCTTAAAATCGTAAGTCATATCTCAAAATTGTAGCTCACATCTTAAAATTGTAAGTAATATCGCAAAATTGTAGTTCAAATATCAAAATTGTAGGTCAAATCTCAAAATTGTAGGCCAAATTTTAAAATTGTAGTTCAAATCTTAAAATCCTAAGTCATATCTCAGAATGGTAGGTCAAATCTTAAAGTCATAAGTCATATCTCAAAATTGTAGGTCACATCTTAAAATTGTAAGTAATATCGCAAAATTGTAGGCTAAATATAAAAATTGTAGGTCAAATCCCAAAATTGTAATCCAAATTTTAAAATTGTAGTTCAAATCTTAAAATCGTAAGTCATATCACAGAATTGTAAGTCAAATTTTAGTCATAAGTCATATCTAAATTGTAGGTCAGGTCTCAAAATTGTAGGCCAAATTTCAAAATTGTAGGTCAAATGTTAGAGTCGTAAGTTATATCTCAAAATTGTAGGTCAACTCTCAAAATCCATGTCATGTGATTTTTTCTTAATCTTGTAGATTGGACAACAAGTCCCATGGAAGAGCATCGATGAGCAGTGAACCAAAAGTCGGCCCGGAAAGTGACACCGACTCGATGGCTGAGTACGGTGACGGTGACACTGGTCAGTATATTTAATTTTTTATTTAGTTTTTCGGTCGAATCAAAATTTTTGGGACTGGGTTTTTATTTTTTTTTATCTTTCGGATTTTTTTTATTTATTTTCCGTTTTTGTTTTTGTTTTACTTTTCATAGAGGGAATGAACGAGGATGGTTCATTTATAGGCCAGTACGGCCGCAAGCGGGGCCAAGGCGAAACCACTTCGCAGGGTTTTGCGACACTAGTGTAGAAGATGTAAGGCACTTTTTATTTTGATTTTTTTTTGTCAGTATTCTGTAATCGGATTAACATTTATTAACAGTTTTGTGGTGGAAAACTAAACAACTAATCTACTAAAACATTATGGATAGTTTTCATTCAGCTTGGCTCATCCACTATTGAGCACAGTTTGTTGAACACAATTGATTATCTCTCAAATTGGGTTCTATCGGAGTGATTAATTGAACATAGTTAAACACAATTGATTATCCCACAAATTGTGTTTCATCTGCTAAATTGAACATAATTGACTGAATAATTGATTGTCCTACAAATTGTGTTCCATCTGCTAGTAATTAATTGAACATAGAAATAGTGTTTGTTGAAGTTAATAATTGTTAGAACACAATAATAATTGATAGTCCCACAAATTGTTTCATCTGCTAAATGGAACGTAATTGAGGAACAACAAATTCCTGTTCTACAAATTATGTTCTATCTGCTAGTAATTAATTAAACACAGTGGTTGTTGACCCTAATTGCTGTTCCATCTGAAAGTGACAGTTTGTTGAACACAAATGGCAGAACAGAATTGTTGTCCCACAAATTGTCTTTCATCTGCTAAATTGAACATAATTGGCGGAACACAAATGACAGTATTTATTGAACATAATTGCCTAAACAGTAATAGTTTATTACCCCACAAATTGTGTTTCATCTGCCAAATGAAACATAATTGGCGAAACACAAATTATTGTCCTACAAATTGTATTCTATCTGCTATTAATTGATTGAACACGGTGTTTGTTGAATAAAATGGCAGAACACAATAATTAGTTGTCCCACAAATTGTGTTTTATACTAACAATTAATTGAACCCCATATTTGTTGAACATAATTGATGGAACACCATTGATTGTTCCGCGAATTGTGTTTTATCTCCTAGATTGAGCACGGTCTGTTGAACATAATTGGCGGAACACAATCGATTGTTCGACAAATTGTGTTCTGTAAGATGTGGACCAGGATATCTGAGGCTTAGTTTGGGGGAAGGATTACAAATGTGGTAATATTTGGCAGGTCGTTTTACCGAAGACGGTTCTTTCATTGGTCAGTACGTGCCAAGCAACATGAAGCAGATTGGCCAGGCCGCGGCTTCCCCAGGTGCCACCAACAACGCTATGGCAACTTACGTCTAGAAAATTAGTGTGAATTGCTTTCAGTGTGGTGTCGAACATTTCCCGCGACTTTTCGTTGGTTTTCGCTTTAAACAAGTTCGGGTTAGTGATATGCCTTCTATCAAGATTTCGTTCTTTATTTTTTGATAATTTTGTGGTACACATTTCGTCCATTTGTTTTACATAGGTTATAGTCGAAATCAAAATGAATATTATATAGTAATATATTTTGTTGTGTTTGCCGGTTAAGTACTAACTTTCTCTATGTTTATGTATTATGACGATGTATATGTTTGGCGGGTTTGCCAGACGCCATCGCTCTCAAAACGCAAGTCTTTTTCTATACATGTTCAAGCATAACGCTTACAAAAACTATATATATATATCTTGTCGGTAATCTCAGATTGTTAGGGTAGGGATGGAAGTATAGGTAGTTTAGATTTGAAAATGACTTTTTGAACTACTTTTTTATTATGACACTGCCTAATTTATGATCGTTTATTTTTTGCCGGTGCTGTTACCAAGACCTAGAAAAATATTTCATTTCTGTTGAGTTCACGAAAGTAAAGCAATATCTTTCTTTTCCAATAATATTTCTCGAATATACTCGGAATATATATATTTTTTTATTTCTGTTAGCAATAAGTGTTAATTTTATTTTGAGTTAATTTTATGTTCATCGACATTAAGGTAAGTATAATGTAAGGAAGTAAATATAAGAAGAGGATGTGATACTCAAATTATCATTAGACTGAACAAAGGGTACGGTTTGCAAAAAAAAAATAATCTCAGTTTGGTAATAGCATCGGTAAATTACGATTTTGTAGTTTTAAGATAATGCTGTAATTATAATAGGTTTTTAAATATCACAACATTTAACTAATGTTATGAAATTTGAAAGAAGATACAGATGAAAGTTTCGTCTTGATTTGTTAAGACTGCGAAAAATTCTCACTGATACTTTTTGTTTGTTTTTTTTTGCTCAGTAGTTTGATATAGTAAATAACAACGTTTGGGATATTTTTGAAACAAAATTTACACACTAACGAGGCTAAAGCAAAGAATATCTACCTACCTTTTTTACGAAATAGTACTTTTTTAGTTTTTTACGAGACGAAGATAATAATAGTTGTTCTTGAACAAAGACTTACAGGTTTGGATACAAAAAATGTGTCTGTGTCAATTTGGGAACTTAGCTTTCTGTGTGAAACAGAACGAGGGTGCTAGTAAAGTTGGTTAACGATTTGTTGCATATACTTTGTTGCTTGTTATTTTTCGATGTACCAGCTTCTCCAATTTGACAAGCTAATCGTATATATAGAAATACTTGCTGAATAAGAGCTTTTTAATGATTAGACTATATGGATTTTGCTTTTGTACGTGTAAAAGTATATCGAAATGTTTCGTAAGCGGCACAATTTTTTTACGGTATATATGTTATCGCCAGAAAGTTGCACTGTTGGATATTAGGTAAGATTATAATTTGTTCTTGGCGTAGCCTGGGTCTTGGGCGATCCTAAAAATCGTAAATATGTTTAATCCCGAACAAAAATTAAGAAGCTTTTTCGATTGGATTTTATCGTGAGGTATACTCTGCATAGTGTTTAAGGTACTTCATGTCCGAATGGCATAAATATTGCTATTTAGATCAGATTTTCATATCTAAGCTCGATATAACTCGAATTGAGCTCACTAACAGGGTATTATAGACAATGTTAAAACAATATGCGGAGTCCGACGATGAATTTTAGAAAAAAGATATTTTGCTTACGTAGGCAAAACTCGCCTACCGGCTTTTGAATACTCTCAAAATGTTGCCTTGCAAAATTTAAAATGAAGGAATATTGCCCAATGTCAAGAAAGCTGCTTGATTTTTGAGTTTGATATTACGTATCTAAAAATAAATTATTACCGCAGCTGCTTTGACTAGTTATTCACAAGAAGTAATTAGAATATTTTTTTATTATCCTGTACAAAATAATAAAGTGTAAGTCTAAAGAAATGTGTTAAGCAGTGAGCCGTATTATATAGATTAATTTACAATCTGTATATTTATAGTTTACGAACTGTTTGTGCTGTATATTTTGGTAAGACAGTCTCCGATTTACATTTTCTTCAGTAAAAATCTTGCTGTCACAAATGGTTTTGTTATCATTTTACTACTTTTGATTATTTTCATTACCATATTTTAGTTTTAGTTTTTTATACAAAATGGTTCAAAACTATTTATGATCATTTTTTTGCACTAATAAATATTTCAAGATTAAAAATCAATTGCTCTTTTATTTACAAACTCCAGAAAAAAACAAAAAAAACACTATAATCGTAATTTTTTTCTAACCTCTCCAATCCCCTAACACTACGCAAGATAATACTAGTGAAAAATAAAAAAAAACTCAAAAAGCAGTGAAAAACAGTCAAGGTGCCGTAAAAAGATCCCTTAAGATGGCCAACAAATCATTAAAAATACCTCGGTGTGTAATTTTCCAACAATTTGGCATTTTTTTAAAAAATTGTGAAATTTCTGATAAAGGCCCCAACAAATTGTACAATCTGGCAATGCTGTGCGCCGTATAGTTCCGCTATCGCCCGCTAGATGTCCGCCTCATCTAGCGGTCAGTAGTCCAACTAACCGCGGCGTTGCCAGATTGCACGTAATATCTTCCAACATGAATTCTTTTTGCAAATGGCAACGTAGCAGTTAGTTTAGCTATTATCCGACAGGTGTCCGCCTCATCTAGCGATCAGTAGTCCAACTAACCGCCGCGTTGTCAGATTGCAAATAAATATCGCCTGACATTAATTCCTCTTGCAAATGGTTACGTAGCGGTTAGTTTGGCTATTGCCCGACAGATGTCCACGCCATCTAGCGGTAAGTAGTATAGTAAGTCGCGGCGTTGCCCGATAAAATGGAAAATGGCAACCCAGGGGTTAGTTTAGCTATTGTCCGATAGATGATGCGAAACGATTTGAAGTTTCGGAACTTTTAAACCTACCGGGTACGACATAGGTGAAATACAGAGTTCAAAAGAAGTTACGTCGTTGGTGAAATCGTATAATATGGGTTGAAATAACAGACAACGTGTGCTTGATAATATATATATTTATATTCATTGGGTTACTGGTATAGGTATATCATGACAAATATTACATATAAAACGACATAGAGTAAATAGTGCTCTGGCTAAACATGACTGACTTATTAGGTATAAGGTAATGGTAATGTGTATTGTCGGAATTACAACATCACAGACAACACCTAGGTATAAGTACATTTAATTATTCCAAAACATCACATCAGAAGATAGGCAAAAAAGATTCAAAACCTTCCGATGTGATGCTCTGATATGCGTGATTGGGGATTTAGGTACAAGAGTGCCAAAATAAGCACGAGATGATTTCACACACGTTTATTAAACATTAAACTAGCCTAGCCATATTCTTCGTATTTATATCACTAAACTCGGGCCCTACAAATTCAGGTAATATAAATAAGTACTGCTTTACGACATCATCCTTTATGGTCCTTCTTGCACCACCATACCCGGTTTTTATGTTTTTAATGCTATCTACATGTAGAAATAATCATTTTCTGTGAAGTACCCGCGTTCGGGACTATATTGAAAAGAAAATTTGGCAAATAAATTCTGATTTGACTCAAATATCAACCTGCCACATTGAGGGCAATATTTAAAAATGTTCAGAAAAGAGCGAGTGCTAAAATGTATGCAGGTGCAATTTTTGTTCAAAAGGCATTTATGAATCTGATGAAATTGGAATAAAACATGACGGGTTTATTCAATTAGGATGTAAATAATCATCCCTTTGAAATAAAACCTTTTCAAGGAATAAACCCAATTTGGGAATAAATCCAAGTCCCGGCCCAATCCTGTCTCCACTTATTGTCATTTGTGTCAAATTAGAAGCGTCCTTATTGTCAAATTACCTTGTACGCGAAATTTAATTTTTCTTGGTAGCAACAGCAAATTCAAATAAATTTTCAACTGCACAATTTTGCTTTCATATATTATTTCTACATGCAATATCTGAGATATATACCTATGCCATTCCCACAATATATTTCGAATTCCACAAATATTGCACTTACGAAGCAACGTAAAAAATACAACGAAACTGAAATCGATTTCAAGCGCGCATCCCGCTACTTCGCCTTGCCGGGTTATTTTGTTCATACCAACCGACAAATCAGGGCCTTATTTCATTTTTTGTCACAATTTTTTTTTCGATTCCACTTTTTGTAAACGTCCGAAAATTATTCAGTTTACTCAATACGCCCTAATGCGCCCTTGATTTGTCCTGTCGGCGAGACGACTGTTTCGTTTTAGCCCTTCAGTCAAAATGATTTCACCAGCGCAAAATAAAACTCAAAACAAATAATAAACTGGTAATAACCCTTCTAAAAATGGCCACTATAATGACGTCATCATCTGTGACCAAAAAAAAATACCGGTCTACCGCTTGAAATCGATTAAGTATTTCATTTCTTTCCAGATAAGTATAATTATATCCTATTTGTATTTTATATTCTCGTGTTTAAATTTTGACGTTAAAATAGTGATGTCAGGTAGGTAGGCATAATTTACCACTTTCGATAAACGCGAAAAACTGTAGAAAAAAAGTTGACTAGATGAGTAAAATCAAATAACCCTGACGAAGTAAACAAGAGCATTTGCGTTGAGATATTCGCCAGAGCCGCACTGAGGGACCACCTTTATTTAACTTTACTTTTACAATAATTTTTCAGGTCAAAATATTTCGGAAAAAATTATTGCCTCAATTAAAATGGTTGAAAACATCGATAAAATATTTGCGGCAGTGCCCAAATAGCTGAAAACAAGATAAAACCTCATAAATACATTTTTGCGATCGAGTACATCCCTGTTGCCAGGCACGCTGATATTTTACGGCCTATTGACCAGTCGCCTTATATCGCGGAATGTCATCAAACACGTTCTTTAATTTACGCCAGGCGTCAGGGTTATTTGATTATAGTTGAAATAACAATGGCATCATCATGTCAGTAGCTGTGTCCAGAAAAAAAAACAACTTTTGGCCGGTTAATGACATCACTATAAAATATATTGGCATAGGCAACTGGTTTTCTTATTGTCAATCATCACATCAATCGTCCCAGTGGCGTAACCGAAAATTCCGCCCCCTCGCAAGGGCTGAGGTTGACAAGTTCCAGAGTAGATCATCTAAAAATACGGTCGGTTTCCGAAAAATAAAATATACTCGTACTCCTATTTACACCTTGTACTGTCGATTTGTAGCGATCATTTTGATAAATAAAAAATATAGTTCAGTGCAATAAACTCTCTCCTCTTAACCTTTATACAGGAACGGGAACCAGTAATCTCTGTCAGCAAGCTATTTCTTTGCAATTTCCGTGTTCTATAACAGTTCACATAAATATTGCTAGGAAGGAAGGAAAAACCCATTTTTGCAATAAACGCAATCCCTGCTATGTCTCGCTTATTGTCATTACCTATAGTTATTGTCAGTGTCTGCAGTAAATTGAAATAAACTGATGAAGGTACACATTTTTGTTAATTTTTTTTCTCCATTTAGTGTTTTCAAACTGCAATATTTATATGAAAATATAATTTGGCAAATTTTCGCAGAAGCGTGTCTTGACAACTGACAGCCAATTCTGAATGGCACTGTCTGACTCACCGTCTCGCATATTGGCACTGTATCTATATCTACATTTCCTTCATTCCTTTCCTTAGTTTACAATAATACAGAGATTGTTTCTTCCTGTAATACATTAATACACTTGGATATGTAATACGAATAGCCACCCTATTTCCTACTAAAAACCCAACGAAATATTAGCAAACATTTTTCGCAAATATTTCGAATAGATTTTTTTACATTTAACAGATGATATTTATACTTAATATGAAAATTCTACACAGTCCCTAATTATTTAGAATTGTTTGTATATTTTTAATACTGATTGGAGAACTGGGCTTTTTTGGCAACTACATACTTATATGGAGAACTTCTTTGAACTAGCACAAAATAGGGCTCCAATTTGTTTCAAATAAGATTATCTAACACAATCGAGGTACAAGTCTAATGATATGCACAATAATTTAGAATTTGGAAATTGATGATGATAGATAAGTTAGGCTATGTCACCAACAAAATACCTACCTGCTAATGCCTAGAAGAGAAAATTTCATTTTGATTATGTTTCCGATTTTGTATTTTTCAGTGCACTTTTTGCATTAGAAAATTGCAGCTGAAATAATATATTGTGCAACAAGTTAAGCAATGAGGCACGACCTGCAATTTATAAAAAATTGTTCGTGCCTACATTGCGTTTGCTGCCATTAATAAATACTTGACACAAGCACAAGGTCTTTTCTCTAGGTATAGACCTTGACACAAGCACACTTGATAAAAAAAAATCAATATTTTGACATTCGTTAGGTTAGGTTGGGGTAGTGGAAAAGTATCAACAATATTATATTCGATATCGAAACTATTAAACTAAGGTAAAATCCAGTCTAATTTTTCCAATGTATACGCGTCGTAATTAAAAGACGCTAAAGTTGAGATTATATTTTTATGTCAACACCTAGATACCAAAAACTTAACTCGCGATTTACCCTTTAAATATCGAAAATATTGTTGTAGATTCCCTCCTTTATTATACACCAGTCTGAAGTTCGCGTTTTTATTACCAGTGTAGAATAGCTTCAAATTCCACTAGTGCGCAATGTACAGGGTGTCCCATTTTGGGTGTTTTTGGGTGTTTTTCTCAAAAATCTCGGTTAATATTAAAGCTAGAGGGTTGCGGTTTTCACGTCACTGTACTACTTTTTTGAGAGGAATTTGGTGGACCAATCAGATTTTAGATAAGTTTTATAGTTTGCGCGCATTGGCGCAGGACTGAAATTTTCGATTTTTTGGAAACCTCTCTCCTGGCTACAACTTATATATCGACAAATTTAATCAACTATTTTTATAGATTTTTTGGCGTAGAATCGAATGGAATAATTAGTTTTTTGGTAGCGTTAATAGTTTTTGAGATATGAACCAAAGTTATATATATTTTTTAAATGGAAACCATAGTTCATATCTCAAAAACTATTGACGCTACCAAAAAACTAATTATTCCATTCGATTCTACGCCAAAAAATCTATAAAAATAGTTGATTAAATTTGTCGATATATATAAGTTGTAGCCAGGAGAGAGGTTTCCAAAAAATCGAAAATTTCAGTCCTGTGCCAATGCGCGGAAACTATAAAACTTATCTAAAATCTGATTGGTCCACCAAATTCCTCTCAAAAAAGTAGTATAGTGACATGACAACCGCAACCCTCTAGCTTTAATAATAACCGAGATTTTTGAGAAAAAACACCCAAAAACACCCAAAATGGGACACCCTGTACCTATGTCAAATTCAACTTTGACTATTGTAAAACTGTCAGCTATCACAAAGTAGCCAATACTGAGGGTAGGTAGTGCACAAAATTATCTTAAATCACTTAGCAGTATAAATACATTTCTTATTTAGATTAATGTTATAGCTGTATATTTGTTTGATCCAATATTTGCACTTATTTTTTATTGTCATTCCTCATTCCATATTCAATTCAATCACAAACTTCAAGAAGCGCCGTTATTGTCCATTTACCTTGTATAAATTCTAATTTTTGTTGGTGACAGTAACCGGAAATCAAATTGTTGAGGTATTTCCTAATATGCCGTGATATGTTTTTATGGTAGTCATAGATAATCGTATTTTCGTATGAATTTTGTGCTTTTCAATTTACCCAGCCTGGTGTTAGGAATTTCTACCCACGCACTCTGTTTTATTTCATTGGGCGACGATTTAAACCACCCAGCCGACTTCCAAATTTAAATCATTCCAAAATCGCCCAACTATATTGTCAAGTTAAATACCATACCGGCAGAAAGTAAACCCCTTTGTTACTTATACACTTACATATATGATATATCAGTATTCTCTTAATATCTTTTTAGGTTTTTTTGGTAACTATAGACTATCAACAAAGTCCTAAAGAACTTATGATTTAAGCTGCTAGAATGGTGAACCATTTTTGCGATATTCTATCTACGTCGATCTAGGGAGTTTCATGAGTAAACCACTAGTTAGTTTCTTCTATCTACAGCATGTACCCATATGCATCCTGAAAGGAAAATTTTATATTAGAATATTTTGTCACCCTACATTTTACATATTTTCTTTGGAACATAAGTTTCTTTTATTTTTTTTGTCATTTAACTTTTTTAAATTCACATGACAACAAAGAC
The DNA here is from genome assembly GCA_963920635.1 of Pseudeuparius sepicola. Taxonomy (NCBI): domain Eukaryota; kingdom Metazoa; phylum Arthropoda; class Insecta; order Coleoptera; family Anthribidae; genus Pseudeuparius; species Pseudeuparius sepicola. Next base: position 1,862,819 of record OY987305.1, on the reverse strand, counting down.
AAAAAGAACCGTTATTCCTGCTTTTAAAAAAAATGTAAGATATGATAATTATTTCATTAGTTTTTCCTGTTTTGTTTTCCATTCTTTGGAGTCTTTACGTATCAAGATATTTTATCAAGTAGGTATTATTTTTTCCAAAACAATTTCTTCATTTTGTACGCTGCTTTGGATTTGGTCCAAATCAAATAAAACTGCAGTTACGTATTTTAAATCAAAGCGCAAAATTTGCGAAATTGCTATTTCCCGTCTAAAATCGAAACTCAACTGGATTTTCCATAGTCGCGCAATTGAAGTTGCATAACTATACTTCCAGAAATCTTTCAGACATTGGCTAGACCAGATATTATACACCTTACAAAATACCACAGATAAGAACAATAATTATTATTCAAGAGGAAAACTGACTTTATACTCTTGATCAACTATTATAATTATAATATAATTATAATTTGCCATAATATAAATCATAATAAACACATTAAGAGTGATTAATATTTTGACTGACTTTGTAGAGGTGAAAACATAAATAATGGCCTACTTACTTTTTTGGTAGAGTTCCAGGTTTTACAAAATTTATCTTGTGTTATGTGACAGACGTATGAAAATAAAAAAGCTTTATCGAGAAACTATAACTAAAAACAACTAAAAAATAAAAATATATACCTATCATACTTATTTTCTGGCTATAAGCTACATTTTTATGAGCCTCGTTACATTTCCCATTTTTCCAGACGAATAAATCTCAAGTAATCCCAGAGTCCATAAAATCCTTCCGTACTTAAATCCAGAGTTTTGCAAATAGCGAAACACTCCGAGTTTATATTTATTTTTCTCTTCAAAACTTTCAGTTCTTTTTTATTTCCTCGTAGGACCGAATTAACTGTAGAAAGCTAGATTATTTTATCTGCCCCAATTTGCTATAGCGCTTTATATAGGGAGCAAACGCTATCTAAGCAAGGCATCGTCCCTTCCAACCTCGATACAAACATATCGGCAGTTTAAATATTTGTTATCCATATTTAAGATGCTTTTGTAGATTACTACCATATTTTTTCATGACCAATTTAGAAACCGGGTACATTTGGCAACATGACCAGTCAAAGTTTTATGACAAGAACGACAGTAATATGACCTAGTAGACAAATTTGACAGATGACAGATTTGTAACCTATTGATCAATAGTAGTAGTATACTTACTTATAAGTATAATAGGGCACAGGCATTCTGGCTCATATAAATTCTCATTACGAATATATTGTTGTCAAGTGCCTTATAGTATCCATCATATTTCGATATTAATAATTAAATTCCGCAACTTATCGCTATTTACGCAAATTCCAAAAGCGTTTCTGTTCTAATTCAAATTTATGCTATTAATCTATTATGATATTCAATAATAGTACCTATTATTGCTCGCTTCGCGTCAGTTAAGTCCTTTAACTTCAAAGTTTAACGTAATACAATGAACCGATCCCAGCAAACACTGGAGGGAAATTGGGCCCTGCTGAGTGCTTGATTTGCAAATGCAGCAAATGCCGAGTGTTTTCCAATTAAATTTACGCATTTTTCCCCATGACATTTCCAAAACGTATCCACGCTGTGCAATTTGGAACATGTAATTAAAATTGAAAATCATAAAATGTATTTATATGTTATTAAATTTAGAGAGAAAATACAAAGCCATTCACATTTTGTGTATAATTAAACACAAGGTTTTTGTTTCCTGCATATTTAATAATAATTTTTTACTAGCGGAAGTCGTACACAGATAAGCGAATACAACACAATGTTGAAATACGAGCGGTAAAAATATAGTATAAAGTATTAACTACTGTACTGTACTGTATTTGGCTGAATGATTTCATTTAAAATATTTTATGTTTTTTTTGTAGGGACTGTCATTGCAAAATATTTTAATCACGTTATAACATAACATAGGATGAATTTACTTATATTTGAAGTTTTTATTGATATTGCGTAATTTGTCGGAAAACTGATGACTTTATTAGTTTTGTAACATTATACAAAACTTTTCGTACACATTTTGTTGTTTTGTCTTACAAATCATTGCTCACTGTGCGTGCATTGTAAAACGCCTTTTACACAGTTTACGAAACAATGTTTTTTGTACAAATATTGTATATTGTACAAACATTGTACATTGTACAAAACATTGTACATCGTACAAAACATTGTACATTTAACAAAATATTGTGCAGGGTGAGCGAAACTCGACGTCCCAGGCCTACAGTGGGAACACGAAAACTAAAAATAAAAATTTCGAAAAGGGGTTCTTAAATGGGACATACTAAGATCCAATTATGACCGAAAATAATTAGCTTTTTTGATGTTTGGGAAAATAGCCGCTGTGACGTCATCGGTATTATTTTTCCAGAAACATATCGTTTTTTCCCTATATATTGAAAGTCCTTATCATCCTCAACCACTTTTGTAGGAAAAGATTTTCTGTATCTTTTATTGTTCAAAATCTACAGGGTCAAATACGTACAAAACATGAAATTTTTCTAATCATTTTCCGAAATCTAGCTAGCCATGGAAACAATTGATAGTCAGTCTTGTGCACCCCTAAATTTATTCTACTAGAATATTTTTTAAATTTTTGCATTGTGCTTGTTATTATTGTTTGTTACAAAAAAATATTCCAGTTGAATAAATTTAAAGGTGTAAAAGACACCCTAACATACTCTTAAATAATTTCTGACTATCAATTGTTTCCATGGCTAGCTAGATTTCGGAAAATGATTAGAAAAAATTACATATTTTTTACATATTTGACCCTGTCGATTTTAAACAATAAAAGATACAGAAAATACATATTTTTCTACAAAATTTGTTGAGAATGATAAGGAATTTATATAGGGAAGAAATGGTATGTTTCTGGGAAAATAATATCGATGACGTCACTGCCGCCATTTTCCCAAGTTCAAAAAAGCTAATTTTCGGTCATAATTGGACCTCAGTATGTCCCACTTAAGGACCCATTTTTGAAATTCTATTTTGAGTTTTCGCGTTCCCGCTGTAGGCCTGGGACGTCGAGTTTCGCTCACCCAGTACATTTTACACAACATTGTACATAACATTGAATATTGTGGAAAACACTGTATATCGTACAACACATTGTACATTGTACAAAATATTGTACATCGTACAAAATATTATACAATGTACAAAGCATTGTACATTGTACAAAGCATTGTATACTGTACAAAACATTGTACGGTGTACAAAAAATTGTGCATCCCTCAAAAAAGACCCGCGTACTCACGTGGTATGAGCTGGCATCAAAAACCGGCTGCGGCTGGTGTTGTTTTCCCCTTTGCGCGGCAGTGCCCCTCCTGTATGCCCCGTAGTCGGAGGAAAACCTGGCGACTTGCGCGTCGGGACGCGCGGCTGCTGGGGCCAGAAGGTCTGGAAAAGATATGACGCCGCCCCTGTCGGCGGCAGCCGTGGCGGGGACGTCTTCTTCTTCTTCTTCTTCTGGTTCGTCGGAGGCGTACATCACTTCTTCTGGCTCGTCCACGCCGTAAGCGTAGTGGTCTGCCGTGTACCGTCTGTGAGAGATACGGGATGTACAATGATAAGTGGCAAGCTAGAAAGTCGCAGTTTAACAAAAATTACAAAAACAATCCTGGGCTTGGATTTTTTACTTATTTTGTACATTTTCCGCAAGATAGAAGTTCTCAGCTGAAGTCGTTTTGGCCCTAGTCAATGGCAGCTAAATTTTTTTTTATAAAAATTGCAAAAAATTCACCACACTCCCAAAAAAAGTCTGGGGTTTGATTTTTCACTTATTTGTTACATTTTTGGTCGCCGTTCCGATTGCCGCAAGGTAGAAGGTCGTAGCTTAAGCCCTTGTGACCCTAGAGATTTAAAAAAACGGGCGATAAAATTTTTACAAACATTTGGAAAAAATAACCATGATCGCAAAGAATTTTTCTGAAGTTTGTTTTTTTAATTCGATTTCCGTAAAATAGAACATCGTAGCGCTTAAGCCGTTTTGACTCTAGAGATTTTTAAAGTGAACGGGCGCGATTTCCGCAAGGTAGAAGGTCGTAGCTGAAGCCCTTTTGACCACAGAGACTTTTAAAATCAACGGGAACGAAATTTTGTATAAAAATTTGGAAAAAATTCGCCCCACTCGCAGAAAAATTTCTGGCGTCTGTTTTTTCATCTATTTTGTGTATTTTGAGTTGCTCTTCTGATTTCCGCAAGGTAGAAGGTCGTAGCTGAAGCCCTTTTGACCACAGAGATTTTTAAAATCAACGGGAACGAAATTTTGTATAAAAATTTGGAAAAAATTCGCCACGCTCGCAAAAAATTTTCTGGAGTTTTATTTTCACCTATTTTGTGTATTTTGAGTTGCTCTTCCGATTTCCGCAAGGTAGAAGGTCGTAGCTGAAGCCCTTTTGACCACAGAGATTTTGAAAATCAACGGGAACGAAATTTTGTATAAAAATTTGGAAAAAATTCGCCCCACTCGCAGAAAAATTTCTGGCGTCTGTTTTTTCATCTATTTTGTGTATTTTGAGTTGCTCTTCTGATTTCCGCAAGGTAGAAGGTCGTAGCTGAAGCCCTTTTGACCACAGAGATTTTTAAAATCAACGGGAACGAAATTTTGTATAAAAATTTGGAAAAAATTCGCCACACTCGCAGAAAAATTTCTGGCGTCTGTTTTTTCATCTATTTTGTGTATTTTGAGTTGCTCTTCTGATTTCCGCAAGGTAGAAGGTCGTAGCTGAAGCCCTTTTGACCACAGAGATTTTTAAAATCAACGGGAACGAAATTTTGTATAAAAATTTGGAAAAAATTCGCCACGCTCGCAGAAAAATTTCTGGCGTCTGTTTTTTCATCTATTTTGTGTATTTTGAGTTGCTCTTCTGATTTCCGCAAGGTAGAAGGTCGTAGCTGAAGCCCTTTTGACCACAGAGATTTTTAAAATCAACGAGAACGAAATTTTGTATAAAAATTTGGAAAAAATTCGCCACGCTCGCAAAAAATTTTCTGGAGTTTTATTTTCACCTATTTTGTGTATTTTGAGTTGCTCTTCCGATTTCCGCAAGGTAGAAGGTCGTAGCTGAAGCCCTTTTGACCACAGAGATTTTTAAAATCAACGGGAACGAAATTTTGTATAAAAATTTGGAAAAAATTCGCCACGCTCGCAAAAAATTTTCTGGAGTTTTATTTTCACCTATTTTGTGTATTTTGAGTTGCTCTTCCGATTTCCGCAAGGTAGAAGGTCGTAGCTGAAGCCCTTTTGACCACAGAGATTTTTAAAATCAACGGGAACGAAATTTTGTATAAAAATTTGGAAAAAATTCGCCACGCTCGCAAAAAATTTTCTGGAGTTTTATTTTCACCTATTTTGTGTATTTTGAGTTGCTCTTCCGATTTCCGCAAGGTAGAAGGTCGTAGCTGAAGCCCTTTTGACCACAGAGATTTTTAAAATCAACGGGAACGAAATTTTGTATAAAAATTTGGAAAAAATTCGCCACGCTCGCAAAAAATTTTCTGGAGTTTTATTTTCACCTATTTTGTGTATTTTGAGTTGCTCTTCCGATTTCCGCAAGGTAGAAGGTCGTAGCTGAAGCCCTTTTGACCACAGAGACTTTTAAAATCAACGGGAACGAAATTTTGTATAAAAATTTGGAAAAAATTCGCCACGCTCGCAAAAAATTTTCTGGAGTTTTATTTTCACCTATTTTGTGTATTTTGAGTTGCTCTTCTGATTTCCGCAAGGTAGAAGGTCGTAGCTGAAGCCCTTTTGACCACAGAGATTTTTAAAATCAACGGGAACGAAATTTTGTATAAAAATTTGGAAAAAATTCGCCACGCTCGCAAAAAATTTTCTGGAGTTTTATTTTCACCTATTTTGTGTATTTTGAGTTGCTCTTCCGATTTCCGCAAGGTAGAAGGTCGTAGCTGAAGCCCTTTTGACCACAGAGATTTTTAAAATCAACGGGAACGAAATTTTGTATAAAAATTTGGAAAAAATTCGCCACACTCGCAGAAAAATTTCTGGCGTCTGTTTTTTCATCTATTTTGTGTATTTTGAGTTGCTCTTCTGATTTCCGCAAGGTAGAAGGTCGTAGCTGAAGCCCTTTTGACCACAGAGATTTTTAAAATCAACGGGAACGAAATTTTGTATAAAAATTTGGAAAAAATTCGCCACGCTCGCAAAAAATTTTCTGGAGTTTTATTTTCACCTATTTTGTGTATTTTGAGTTGCTCTTCCGATTTCCGCAAGGTAGAAGGTCGTAGCTGAAGCCCTTTTGACCACAGAGATTTTTAAAATCAACGGGAACGAAATTTTGTATAAAAATTTGGAAAAAATTCGCCACACTCGCAGAAAAATTTCTGGCGTCTGTTTTTTCATCTATTTTGTGTATTTTGAGTTGCTCTTCTGATTTCCGCAAGGTAGAAGGTCGTAGCTGAAGCCCTTTTGACCACAGAGATTTTTAAAATCAACGGGAACGAAATTTTGTATAAAAATTTGGAAAAAATTCGCCACGCTCGCAAAAAATTTTCTGGAGTTTTATTTTCACCTATTTTGTGTATTTTGAGTTGCTCTTCCGATTTCCGCAAGGTAGAAGGTCGTAGCTGAAGCCCTTTTGACCACAGAGATTTTTAAAATCAACGGGAACGAAATTTTGTATAAAAATTTGGAAAAAATTCGCCACACTCGCAGAAAAATTTCTGGCGTCTGTTTTTTCATCTATTTTGTGTATTTTGAGTTGCTCTTCTGATTTCCGCAAGGTAGAAGGTCGTAGCTGAAGCCCTTTTGACCACAGAGATTTTTAAAATCAACGGGAACGAAATTTTGTATAAAAATTTGGAAAAAATTCGCCACGCTCGCAAAAATTTTTCTGGAGTTTTATTTTCACCTATTTTGTACGCTTTGAGTTGCTCTTCCGATTTCCGCAAGGTAGAAGGTCGTAGCTGAAGCCCTTTTGACCACAGAGATTTTGAAAATCAACGGGAACGAAATTTTTTATAAAAATTGGGAAAAAGTTCGCAAAAAATTGTCTAGGATTTTATTTTTCACCTATTTTGTACATTTTGAGTTGCTCTTCCGATTTCCGCAAGGTAGAAGGTCGTAGCTGAAGCCCTTTTGACCACAGAGATTTTTAAAATCAACGGGAACGAAATTTTTTATAAAAATTGGGAAAAAGTTCGCAAAAAATTGTCTAGGATTTTATTTTTCACCTATTTTGTACATTTTGAGTTGCTCTTCCGATTTCCGCAAGGTAGAAGGTCGTAGCTGAAGCCCTTTTGACCACAGAGATTTTTAAAATCAACGGGAACGACATTTTTTATAAAAATTGGGAAAAAAATTCGCCACGCTCGCAAAAAATTGTCTAGGATTTTATTTTTCACCTGTTTTGTATATTTTGAGTTGCTCTCCCGATTTCCGAAAAGTAGAAGGTCGTAGCTGAAGCCCTTTGGACCATAGAGATTTTTAAAGTCAACGGGCGCTAAAATTATTACAAAAATTTGGGAAAACTTCACCTCGATTGCCAAATATTTTTCTGGGGGTTGATTTTTTTACATATTTTGAAAATTTGGGTCGCTGTTTTGATTGCCGAAAGGTAGAAGGTCGTAACTGAAGCCGTGTTGGCCCTACAGATTTTTGAAATCAACGGGCGCTAAAATTTTTACAAAAATTTGGAAAAAATTCACCATGATCGCAAATAATTTTTCTGGTGTTTGATTTTTTACTTATTTCGTACATTTTGAGTCGCTGTTCTGATTGCAGTAAGGTAGAAGGCTTAAGCCGTTTTGGCTCTAGAGACCTTTAAAGTCATGGGGCGCTAACATTTTTATAACAATATTATTTCTTGTATATTTTGAATTACTCTTTCGATTGCCGCAAGGTAGAAGGCAGTAGCTTAAGCCGTTTCGGCGGTAGCGAATTTCAAAATGATGGGAACGCGCGGCGGTTAAATAATAAAACCGCGGCGGTTAAATATCACTCGAATTTTTGTGTGGTGTTTTCGTATATTTTGAGGTTCTCTAATCTGATATTAAGAAACTTTTTTTGAACCAGTAGAAGTTTTTTCAAAGATTTTAGTGAGTGTTTATTTTGTTTGGGATAGGAAATAATAAAAAAACAACATTTACGGTTCAAAAACTTTATTAAGTGCCCGAGTTGTTTATAAAAAATGAATGCCTACATGCTACATGCTAATACCAAAGTCTACTAGACTTTGCTAATACTACTAAACCACCACCAAGGAATAAAATACGATAAAAAATAATAACTAGTCTAGCAATCATCGCAGAAGTAGTAGAGAGCGCTGTAGGCACCGGTAACCAGTTCCAGAGCTACTATCCCTAAGACGACGAAGACCCCCCTGTAATCTTTCAAGAACTTCTGGCAACGATTCTTTCTTCCGTTTGTTCTACCTCCATCGGACATATCGACGGCGACGTGTCCGTGTCCGCGCGAACCGGCAGTTCCAGCTCGCTCCACATCCGGTGCAACCGGCTCAGCTGCGGCATCCTGAGGGCCCGCCTCTTCGACGCACCTAAAGTTCTCTTCTGGTTCCCTCTCCGGAGGTGCCGGGTCGCACATGGCCGCCACGTGCTTGCTGAAGGTCGACTTGATGGTCTCCTTCCAGGTGAAGCCGTTGACCGCTTCGTTGCGGATCGGCTGCAGCCAGATCACCCCGGCCAAGTCCGCATGGGTGCAGTACTTCGCGATCAGCTCCTTCAGCATGTCGAAGTCGCCGTCCGCCGTCCAGATGATGCCGTTGACGATGTTCTCGCGGGACGGCTCCAGGCTCTGCCACTTGACCAGGTGCAGGATCTGCTCGTCGAAGTGCAGCCGGCGCAGGCAGATGAAGTTGTACTTGTCCTTGACGCGGAAGTACTGCTTGATGTCCGCGCCATCCAAGACGATCTTGCACAGCTCTTGGTTGTCGGCGACGAACTTCTTGAAGTAGTGCAGCGGCACCTGCAGCTTGGAGAGCACGCGGCGTTCGGGGAAGCTGGAAATTAAGCGACGCGTTAGGAACCCGCAACGACGCACTTGGGGTGGTACTTACTTTTCGTCGAGAACGTTGACGGTTCTGATGTGCCTCAGGAACCTGGTGGCGGTCTCGGGGTCGATGCAGGGCTTGATGACGACCCGCATGAGGGTCAGGATTTGCTCCACGTTGATGTAGTGGCCCTCGGCGCTGAACAGGAGGGAAATCGTGGAACCGAGTTCGGCGAGCTGCATGGCTTCGGCTTCGGAAGACATTTTTTTGGATGGTTCTTAACTCGCTGAGCACTGACAGACTATTGAGAGGCCTGCGAGCGGGCGCTGACAACCTGCGCATCCGAGTAGGTGGGGATGTGGATGTGTCTCTCTCTCATGCGTTAGAAGCAGGAGACAGACGCACCTGGCCAAGCCTCGATCGCATTTTCGCAGCGGCGATTGGCGGACGACGTATCGAGTGGCTCAAAGAATTCGCCAGGTAAGTTAACAACACATTTTTGCGCTAATTTGAAAGGTTTTTCGTCAACGTGTGGTCCAAACTACCTTGCGATAGTTGACGAGCCAAATAAACGCCGAAATTCCGGTGAAAACACGAAAGAAATCGGTTATGTTATTGGCCGAAAGATCGATTTATTCTACACACTGTGTATCGAGGAATCGCTTGGCACTATGGACCCATTAACAGTGTCGCAGACGAGATAAGAAATAGCTAAGAGGTGCGTTACCGGAAATAAAAACAATTTTCGCTTAGTTTTTTATTGCCTTATCGATATTTTTGTTTATATTTTATTAATTGCTTTTGTTCCTAAGGCCCACGTAGCTTTAGTCACGTATGCATATTCTAGAAAATATTTTTATTGCATCAGCATTGCACAATATCTGGATTTTTTTTATTGCTTTCGAGGCGGAAAAAAAAAGCGTCAAATGGAAATTCTGACATATTTTCGTTCCAGGCAAATCATAATTAGCATTTATAATAATAATAATAATAATCTCACCCTCGTAATACTCCAAAACTAAGAAAAGCAACCACAGGCTTGTGCGGGGATGGGGTGGCAATTATTATTATTTCGGCTTGCTCAAGTAACACTATAGTATCATTTATTTATTATATAATTATTGTGGAATTTTTTTGCGTCAAAGATGTTTTTTGCGCCTGTCAAACACTACTTAATAATAATAATAATAATAATAATAATAATAATCAGCTCACCCTTGCAATACTTCAAAACTATGAAAAGCAACCACAGGCTTGTGCGGGGAAGGGGTGGCAATTATTATTATTTCGGCTTGCTCAAGTAACCCTAGTATTATGAGGGCGAGAATTATTATTATTATCATTTGTTTACTATTTAATCATTGTGGATTTTTTTTGCGTCAAAAATGTTTTTTTATGCCTGTCAAACACTACTTACTTTAAAAGAGTTTCGACAACTGACAGACTATAAAATTCTCTTAAGGAAGGAAACCAGCATTGCACATTCTCTGGAATTTTTTTATTGTTTCAGAAGTGGGAAAAACGTCAAATGTAGATTCTGACATATTTTCGTTTCAGGCAAATCATAATTAGCATTTATGATTATAATAATTATAAGCTCACCCTTGCAATAGGTACTCCAAAACTATGAAAAGCAAACACGGGCTTGTGCGAAGAAGGGGTGGCAATTATTATTATTTCGGCTTGCTCAAGTAACCCTTGTATTATGAGGGTGAGAATTATTATTATTATTATCATTTATTTATTGTTTAATTATTGTGGATTTTTTTGCATCAAAGATGTTCTTTGTGCCTGTCAAATACTACTTACTTTAAAAGAGTTTCGACAATTCACAGACTATAAAATACTCTTAAGAAAGGAAACCAGCATTGCACATTACCTGGCATTTTTTTTATTGTTTTTGAAGTGGAAAAAAATGTCAAATGTAAATTCTGACATATTTTCGTTCGAGGCAAATCATAATTAGCATTTATAATAATAATAATAATCTCACCCTCGCAATACTCCAAAACTAAGAAAAAAAACCACAGGCTTGTGCGGGAAAGGGGTGGCAATTATTATTATTACGGCTTGCTCAAGTAACCCCACTAGTATAATGATTTTTTTTGCGTCAAATGTTTTTTTAGTTGTGCCTTTCAAACACTGCTTAATTTACAAATGTTAAGCTATAGTCTGTCAGTTGTCACTTAAAAGAATTTTTACAATTGAATGACTATAAAACACTCTTAAAAAAGGAAATTAAGATTAGAAAATGCCAAGAATATTATTTTCTTAAAGATTATATTTCGTATTTTGAAAATAATTTTTTAGTGATATGTTATTTTGAAATATTGAGTTTATTATTTTATTTTAATTTCTTTAAAATGAAAAAAAAAAACAAAAATGTACGTTGCACACATTTTATTCAGTTTAAAAAAACTACAAACTACATTTTTCTTAATCTAATAATTCACAATGGTATATAAAAAAAATTAATGCACATGCAAGCTTAATTTCTTGGTGGTTTTGTAAATGGCCTTGTCGATTGCCTCAATAATCTTCCTGCGGTCGAGCCGAGCTCCACTTTCCACCATTTCCATTCTTACCAACTCTTCCATTACCGTATAATCTAGCTTGTCGAGATTCATAACTTCCTCCTCCATTTCTTCCATTGTTTCCATACCGGCCCCCATTTCAGCTTCCTTTTCTTTGTGGAACTCCAGCGTCGAATTTTCTTTAATATGGAACGTGATGTAATCGAACGTCTCCGTCTCCATCTCCCGATAGTTTCCATGTTCGTCCACGGTGACAAATCTCACCCTGTACTTGCCGACATTGGTCATGTACAACAGTTGAGACAAAAGGGTAGCCGCCATAACGAGTATTAGAAAATGCATGGCTATGATTCTTCGTATAGTCGAACGCAAAAAATGAAAACGAATTCTGGCGCGTTCGCGAATCTATGAGGTCTAGCGCATCGTTAGGTGAGGGGAGGTGGCAAACTACGACCTGCGCGGAATGGGCAGAGCATACGGGGTGGTCCACATGTACGGGCATTCTTGTGTGACGATTTTTTTCAGGAGTTCCCGCAGAAGGTTTCAGCGTCAGTTAATAAAAAAACATATGATACGGACTTTATTCATGAGACTGTATATGTTTTCCGTACAAAACACTCGGTGATCATGTTTAACGCCCACTTGCAACTTCAGGAAGACAATTTAGACCTTCCCATAAATTCTCTAGGGGCGCTGTTCAGTGGTAGCCACTTAATTTTCTAATTTCTACCCAAACTGTGGGCGGTGCTGCATTATTATTATCATTTATTTAGTGTCTAATTATTGTGGATTTTTTTGCGTCAAAGATGTTTTTTGTGCCTGTCAAACACTACTTAATTTAAAAGAGTTTCGACAATTGACACTCTATAAAATACTCTTACCAGCATTGCACATTATCTGGAATTTTTTTATTGCGTTTTTGAAGTGGAAAAAATGTCAAATGTAAATTCTGACATATTTTCGTTCCAGGCAAATCATAATTAGCATTTAAAATAATAATAATAATAATCTCACCCTCGCAATAATTCCAAAACTAAGAAAGAAACTACAGGCTTGTGAGGGAAAGGGGTGGCAATTATTATTATTACGACTTGCTCAAGTAACCCCCCTAGTATAATGAATTTTTTTTGCGTCAAATGTTTTTTTGGTTGTGTCTTTCAAACACTGCTTAATTTCCAAATGTTAAGCTATAGTCTGTCAGTTGTCACTTAAAAGAATTTTTACAATTGAATGACTATAAAACACTCTTAAAAAAGGAAATTAAGATTATAAAATGCCAAGAATATTATTTTCTTGAAGATTATATTTCGTATTTTGAAAATAATTTTTTAGTGATATGTTATTTTGAAATATTGAGTTTGTTATATTTTAATTTCTTTAAAATGAAAAAAAATGTACATTGCACACATTTTATTCAGTATAAAAAAACTACAAACTACATTTTTCTTAATCTAATAATTCACAATGGTATATAAAAAAAATTAATGCACATGCAAGCTTAATTTCTTGGTGGTTTTGTAAATGGCCTTGTCGATTGCCTCAATAATCTTCCTGCGGTCGAGCCGAGCTCCACTTTCCACCATTTCCATTCTTCCCAACTCTTCCATTACCGTATAATCTAGCTTGTCGAGATTCATAACTTCCTCCTCCATTTCCTCCATTGTTTCCATACCGGCCCCCATTTCAGCTTCCTTTTCTTTGTGGAACTCCAGCGTCGAATTTTCTTTAATATGGAACGTGATGTAATCGAACGTCTCCGTCTCCATCTCCCGATAGTTTCCATGTTCGTCCACGGTGACAAATCTCACCCTGTACTTGCCGACATTGGTCATGTACAACAGTTGAGACAAAAGGGTAGCCACCATAACGAGTATTAGAAAATGCATGGCTATGATTCTTCGTATAGTCGAACGCAAAAAATGAAAACGAATTCTGGCGCGTTCGCGTATCTATGAGGTCTAGCGCATCGTTAGGTGAGGGGAGGTGGCAAACTACGACCTGCGCGGAATGGGCAAAGCATAAGGGGTGGTCCACATGTACGGGCATTCTTGTGTGACGATTTTTTTCAGGAGTTCCCGCAGAAGGTTTCAGCGTCAGTTAATAAAAAAAATATGATACTGACTTTATTCATGAGACTGTATATGTTTTCCGTACGAAACACTCGGTGATCATGTCTAACGCCCACTTGCAACTTCCGGAAGAAAATTTAGACCTTCCCATAAATTCTCTAGGGGCGCTGTTCGGTGATAGCCACTTAATTTTCTAATTTCTACCCAAACTGTGGGCGGTGCTGCATTATTCGAGAGATGGGGTGCTTTAAATTAAACTCCCTGTTTACCGCCGGCCCCATTCTTACCCCCACTCACGGCGATAATAAAACCACAGACAAAAATCACAAAAAGAGAGCTGATTAAATTCCTCGAATAAACACAACTAAAAATATACCTTTTGACAATTTCCCGTTTCCCTTCCCCTCTCGCAAAAATTAAGCCACAAAAATTCATCGTTTACTTTGGAAACTTTTTTATATCCCAGCCTTCGAAGCTACGTTAAAAAAATCCAAAGAAAAGCTTTTACGCACTTTGGAACAAAATATAAACATATTTGGCTAGGTATTCGCATAAAGATAAAGTCCTTTATAAAGAGTCAAAATAACATTTAATAAATAAATAAAATCGCTGAAAGTGGGTTTATTTGTTAAACTTTTTGGAGGACATTATAGAGTCGAATTTGACATTTTTTGAAAAAAAAAACAAAATTGCTTAAAATGGCGTTATTTTTCAAAATTTTGAAAAATGTTGTATACAAAAGTTGTTTTTCAATTTTATATCGCTATACCAGATTTCAGACTTCTAGAAAATACTTTTATTTTTATTTTTACTGGTTAGTGCTTTTCTCTGTTGTTGTACAGCAAACAGTGTCGCATTGTGTTTTGGAATAAATTCTTCGCTTTTTCTAATTGTGAGAAGAAAACTTTAAGCCAATGAAACCAATAACTTTTGCCATTTATTAATTGCAACAATACATTCGTTCGGCCTCTACACTATTTCTGTGACACAAGATATAAAACATGCTAACTTGTTAAAGTCGTCATTTGAAAAAGCACCCTCCATTTTTATAATACAAATTATTAACTAAATGCGATACAGTGGGAGTTATGACAAATGACAAGGGGTTGGTTTTTTGCCGTCCTTTTTTTGGTTCTCCGATTGGAAGATAAGTTGTAAGTTAAATTGTTGACAATACTGATTAATATTTAGACTTCTTATTATTAAATACAGGGCCGAATTAGAAAAATATGAATGGAAAAAGGAATTTTCAGTATAATTGTTTCAAAACATTTAAAAAATATTTAGTGTCATACATCATGGTAACTAAAAAACGAAAAAAGATATTAGAAATCTGTTTGTACCATTTTATTGACCTTAAAATTTCGCAACTTTTTCCCCATTTAACCGTTGCCCTATCTCTCACCGTTTGCAAGATCCCCATACTGTTCATTCTTATCCGGGACACATTGTAGATGTGTTTTGTGTAAAAATATTATAACACTGGCCCAGGGCATGAACTTAGCTTAAAATTAAAAAGTCTACACCAATATTGTTTTGTTACACAACAACTATTTTAAAAAATCTAATTTTTTCCCTGTTTTGCGTTGAAATTTATATTTATTTTTATGGTTTAGTAAGAAAGCAACCAGTAAATAAGTTATTTTGCGGGAAAAATATCGTGTACCAATTTGAAGAGATATAATGAAGAAAAAACAAATATCCTGATATGTTTCTGAAAATTGGAATGGAACACATACTTTTTTCCGATATTTCCAAAGGCAAACCCAATTTTCCCAATTTTTAGTTTTAAATGTCAAATTTGACAGGCATGGGCTGTGACGTCAAGATTCTCTTTAGGCGCAATATATGCTCCAACATATCCCGAAATCATGTTTTCAAAAAAAATCGTATAACACAAATTTTTCCCTGGTGCAAACTTTATGAATAGCACTGTCTGTACAGGGTGTCCCATTTTGGGTGTTTTTGGGTGTTTTTCTCAAAAATCTCGGTTATTATTAAAGCTAGAGGGTTTCGGTTTTCACGTCACTGTACTACTTTTTTGAGAGGAATTTGGTGGACCAATCAGATTTTAGATAAGTTTTATAGTTTCCGCGCATTGGCGCAGGTCTGAAATTTTCGATTTTTTGGAAACCTCTCTCCTAGCTACAACTTATATATATCGACAAATTTAATCAACTATTTTTATAGATTTTTTGGCGTAGAATCGAATGGAATAATTAGTTTTTTGGTAGCGTTAATAGTTTTCGAGATATGAACCAAAGTTATATATTTTTTTAAATGGAAACCATCTCAAAAACTATTAACGCTACCAAAAAACTAATTATTCCATTCGATTCTACGCCAAAAAATCTATAAAAATAGTTGATTAAATTTGTCGATATATATAAGTTGTAGCCAGGAGAGAGGTTTCCAAAAAATCGAAAATTTCAGTCCTGTGCCAATGCGCGCAAACTATAAAACTTATCTAAAATCTGATTGGTCCACCAAATTCCTCTCAAAAAAGTAGTACAGTGACGTGAAAACCGCAACCCTCTAGCTTTAATAATAACCGAGATTTTTGAGAAAAACACCCAAAAACACCCAAAATGGGACACCCTGTATATTATTTATTAGAAAATAATGCCTATACAAAAAGTCATGTTATTCTTTAGTTTAAAATAAAAGTAACACCTGGCACATATAAAAAAAACAAAAAAAAACAGATATACTTTTTAATATAACAAGTTTGTAAGGGCGCATGAAATAGATAATAATAATAATAAAAATAATGTTTTCCAATGGCAGCTACTTTTCTGCACCCCTTATTATTATCTATTGCACGCGTCCCATCTTTATGGGTCTAGGAGAAATTAGTTTATACTCCTTACTTTTATGACAAATGATAAAAAAATAACAAATTATATGGTATGTAAACCTAAACTTGTTTTCTTCGTTTTAGTATATGGCTTGTTCCTGTAAATAGACTATACTTCCCAGTGCGGCGCTAAGTCGTATTCGATTTTTGCCCTAACCAAAAAAACTTGTTTAACTTTGTATTTCCGCTCCAATTCATTAACTCCCAGTGCTTTTGTGCATTCTCCACCATCGGAGCGGGCTGGCCGTGTAAACAGCGGGCTCGGATGGATATAGGTCCTTGCTAAATTTCGCAACCATTAGCCGGTTCAAATTAAACATCGTTTGGATGCAGTATCGGTAGAATATTGTAAACGGTAAATAGAAGGAGGAGACTTTAATTTGAAACTCTGACGCAAATATTTCCCCAGCCTCCGACGGAGGAGACCCGTCCTCCATGATTCTCGTAAATACGTCCTTATAGAAAGGTCCCGGAATTAAATTTTCCTTTGGCGTAAAAGCGCATTCTTCGGTTGTAGTTACCTGGATAAGAGTTACAATCTGCAATCATTACAAATTCCTTTGTGCCGTAGAACCAGGATTTCCCCCCTCTTATTCGGTTAATATTTTTGAAAACTTCTTCGAGTGTTTTATATAACTCATATTATCAATTATCCATATTATCCAAATGGCATTTTTTTTTGTTATTAGATTGTCTGGTTTTGGGTAGACTAGTGTCTATGTCAATTCTGAAAATAACCTAAGACAATTATTATAATATACAGGGTGTTCAAAACGGATCCGAAACACCCCTGTAAAATTGTGATGGGCTGCACGATTTTGATGAATTTTTGTGTGTGTATAGGAAGTGTTATCTATATTATCGTCATGGTGGGATCACTATTCCACGGCCAGATATGATGTTTTCGAAGCGATTTTTTGTAAAATGCCGTTAGGGATTATTTTATCGGAAATCTGGCAACGTAGCTATATTCAGCACCCCATGAAACCCCAATGTCCCAGGTTGTATTAATTTACATATCCGACTAACATTTCTACAGGGCCTTAAAATTGATTTTTTTATTTTCAATTAAAAATCAGGAATGCCTTGGAAATATCTGAAAATCAAGCAAACTTGTTCAAAACTGCCCAAAACTGTCGCATTAATAAATAAAATGGCAAAGAACATCGTTTTATCTTTTTAAGTATGATTTTTTCGATACGATATGTTAAAAAATGCAACTAGCGATTTCTTTTTTATAGAAAATCTGGCAACGTGGCTTTAATCAGCACTCCCTGAAACCCAAATATTAATTAATAAGTTTTATGAATTTACCTCGTCAACTAACATTTCTATAGGACCTTATAGTTTGGAATTTTTTTTATTTTAAATTAAAAATCAGCAATGCTTTAGAAATATTTGAAAATCGGATAAAGTTAATTGAAACGTCTAGATATTATCTAGGTATTATTTTAAAACGGTACTATGGTGTTATTTTTCTGTTTTCTTTGTTATTGGGGCATTTTTAGGATGTTTATATTAAGTTTACCCGAATTTCAAATATTTCCAAAGCATTTCTGATCTTTAGTTGATATTAAAAAATTCAATTTTATTAGAAATGTCAGTCGGAGAAGTAAATTAATAAAGCTTAGGGACATTGGGGTTTCAGGGAGTGCTGAATAAAGCTACGTTGCCAGATCAAAAAATCCCTAATAGCTTTTTCCAAAACATCGCACCGAAAAAAAATCATAGCATGCCGTGGAATAGTGATGCCACATTTTACAGGGGTGTTCCGGATCAAATCTGACCACCCTGTATATACGGGACACCAACAAATGCTGTCCTACTTAGATCTACAACCTACAACTATATACTTTTTCGTTTATCCATATGGTACGCCTATGCTTAGCTTTCTTCATGGTGCCAGTAATAAAAGCAATCTGGCGAATTAATATCATTCAAGAGCACGAAAATCATTGTGTTCACAAAAATTAGTAAGAAATTCCTTAGACTTTATTTCAAGTAATATTGGTACCTAATCTTTTGCGTGCGCCACTGGATTTAAGAGGTTTTTTTTCAGTTCGGAGGGTTTTTAATATCCCAGTAAAATAATCCGGGAATCCAGGAACGGTAGATTACTTTGCATTTTTCATCATTTTTATGACGTCCAAGGTTAATTCGGGGTCGAAAACAAAGAATTCACGGTAAAAACTAAAGCAAATAATTATCATCCATTATTTTTCTGGGTCGTCCTTTCATTATTTTTCTCCCAAACGATAATTTGGGGAACGGAATAATTGACCGACGAAAATGGAATCTTATACTAGATTAACTTGTCATCTTCCATCATGAAATTGCTGACATATTTAATTATAGGCAGGCACTTCTTGCACCCCCTCCCCATTGTTCCCCCCACATGGAGTGTGGGTACAGGGTGCTAAAGCACGGAATATACCGAAAGGTTAAAGTTCGTTTTTGAGTAGCATAATTTCCCTTTTGTTATTTCGGATAAGTGCTCTAGCCGCTCTTTTGGGACTTATCTGGCCGCGTTTTTCGAAATCTGCGGGTCAATTTACGTCGGATATAAGGCATTCACCGAGTTATCTTAATGGTGGTGGAAGGAGTAAAAATTGGGAAGAATGAAGAATCTCGTTTCTTTTTACAAGCTTTGTTTGTTCAGGTCAAATCTTGCAAGCTGAATTAGAACCACTCCTTGAGATCCGATTGAGTTGAAATTTTGCGTACACCTTTAGTTCTGGTGACAATACAATACTAATATGCAATACTCAATATTGTAATACTTTCAAACTGGCCGCCGTTCCAAGATGGCGGCTGATGGGTATCAAATAAAAGGGCTGGAAGAGTAGAAAACGATAAAGTTAGTGACATCACACTAAATTCAATATGGCCACAGCTCCAAGAAGGCGGATTGATTTTCGTGAACTAAAAAAATATAATGTAACAAAATTATGGGTATGCTTTGGTTTGATATATTGTAAAGTTTATTTTCTTCTTTTTATAAAAGCTTGTTTTTAAAAACACAGGGTGAGTTTTTCGATGCCCACTATGGGGATGTCGGAAACTAGCAGAGCTAGAGCAAAGGTTAAATGGGGAAAGAATTGCAGTTTTGAATGCTCAATCTAAGTTCATGGCTCACTAGATATTTTGAAAAGAGTGATTTTTTGCTATTTCGTCAGATCTCTGTAGCTCCGTTATTTCTGATTATACAGAAAAACTGTAGAGGCAAAAATTGTAGATAATTTTGGGCTTAATAAGATAATCTAATCCGATTTTTATGACGTTTGTGATTTTTGAGATATGACATAAACTCGTGTTTTTTTAATGTAAATCATAGTTGGCCGTGGCCTTATCAAATCGGCCATTTTTTGAGCTTTCTAAAGATATGATACTCGGCATAGTTATTATAAAAAATAAAAGAGCTATGGCTAATTTCCTGATTTTTTTTAATTTTCACATAGTCAGCCATGGAATATTTTCATAATTACGTTCTATTTTATAATTAGACATACTTCAAACTTTCAAATATTTTATTTTTAGCTGGTAACAAAATAAAACAAAAATTATCATGATCAGCTCTATCCAAATAGTTGGATAGGAAGAAATAGACCTATTTTCTGGCAGCCCCGATCCCCCGATTTGTCTGTTTTGGATTTATTTTTGTGGGGAACAGTACAAAATAAAGTATGAGACAATTGCTAAATTAAGAGCAGCTGTTTTAGAAGCAATTGCCAGTATTGACAGAAAGAAGAAGAAAGGCGACAAATTAAGTTTTAAAAAGATGCAATATTTGCATAAATAATAATGGTGGATTGTTTGAACACCTTTTCTATTTTAAAAGGTGACCTTTTAAAATAATAATAATTTGAATTTTTAATTTTTGTTTTATTTTGTTACATTTTGTTACCAGCTAAAAACAAAATATTAGAAAGTTTGAAGTATGTCTAATTATAAAATAGAAAAAAAAAAGAAAATAAGCCATAGCTCTTTTATTTTTTATAATAACTATGCCGAGTATTATATCTTTGGAAAGCTCGAAAAATGGCAGATTTGATAAGGCCACAGCCAACTATGATTTACATTTACAAAAACACAAGTTTATGTCATATCTCAAAAATCACAAAGATAAAAAATTGGATCAGATTATCTTATTACGCCCAAAATTATCTACAATTTTTGTCCCTACAGTTTTTCTGTATAATCAGAAATAACGGAGCTATAGAGATCTGATGAAATAGCAAAAAATCACTCTTTTCAAAATATCTAGTGAGCCGTGAATTTTTTTAAAAATCCAAAAGCTAGCTCTGCTAGTTTCCGAGATCCCCATAGTAGGCTTCGAAAAAAACTCACCCTGTATACAGGGTGATTCAGGAGGAAATGTCAATATTTTAGGTACGTATTCGGGGACCCAAAATAAACATAAAAGTTCCTATAAACATGGGTCCTATTCCCGGCCGTTACCGAAATACAGGGGTAAACAACATTCAATTTAAGGTTTTTATTACATTATTTATAACAGGTAGGCTAGGTTTTGGGTGATTCAGGCGGAAATTCCTGTTGCTTAGCAATAGTAGACCTTAATCCTCTGGATTATTGTCTTTGGGGGTGGTTTAAATCATTGGTATATTCAAGTAAAGTAAACACTAGAGATGCATTACTCGATCGAATAATAAATGCAGCAGCAACTATAAGAAACAGGCCCGTATCCATTCATAGAGCGACCCGAGCTATTCACCAGAGAGCTGACTTATGTTTAGAAGTAAACGGTGGCATTTTTGAAAACTATAAAACCTAGCCTACCTGTTATAAATAATGTAATAAAAACCTTAAATTGAATGTTGTTTACCCCTGTATTTCGGTAACGGCCGGGAATAGGA
Source organism: Pseudeuparius sepicola (assembly GCA_963920635.1). Lineage (NCBI taxonomy): Eukaryota > Metazoa > Arthropoda > Insecta > Coleoptera > Anthribidae > Pseudeuparius > Pseudeuparius sepicola. The sequence continues at coordinate 1,841,486 of OY987305.1, read as the reverse complement.
CCCATGTTTATAGGAACTTTTATGTTTATTTTGGGTCCCCGAATACGTACCTAAAATATTGACATTTCCTCCTGAATCACCCTGTATAATATATTATGTACCTCGGCACCGAAGTTCTTTTTATGACTCATGTGGTTTATTCGCCTCGGCCAGAGGCGTCGGCAACTAAATTCCACATGAATCGTAAAAAGTTGAACCTCGGTGCCTTGGTACATAAATAACTATTGCTTTTCCAGCTGTTTTTTTTTGCACAGTATTCATTTTGTACAGTAATTCAGTAATGAGTATAGTCAAAGGGCCAGGAAGTTGTGGGGAATGATGAACTGTGACCACCCTGTGGATCGTTGGGGTGAACATTAAAACAATATGGTACAACGGCACAGGATAATAATAGCAGGGGATGCTTTGGATGCCTTTTGTCCCAATTCCCGCCCGGGGGTAAAACTATAGTTAGCTAATTGTTTTAGTAGAACTCTACATTCTATCGTCGGTTCGCTATGTGATTAAGGTAGATCAAGTTCTGGATAATTAAATTTGTTTTAGAGTGGCAAAATTATTCGAACGTAGCAGAATATAAATGGAATTCAGAGGATTGCATTCATAAATTAGATAAGGTTCGTAATGTTTTATTACGAACGTTGTCAAACGGTGAGTCACACGTATACGAATCCTATTGATAAATGCTGGCAAATGTTGCTAAACCGGCACTTTATAATAATGATAATTTGTCCGGTTTTGGTCGAATGACAAATGCGATATGTCTTACGAAAAATTCGGTACAAAAATTCAATATTGGGATAGAAAAAAAAACTGAATTATTATTCTCATATAGGTATGTTTTTTTATAAATCGATAGATAGATAATACATACACACAAAGGACAGCAGCAAATTAATAATAACGAAAAAAAAACAGTCGAAATAAAAAAAACTGGTATCCGGAAATAACTTGGAAAAGGAGTTAAAATCAAATTCCCCAGAGACTTTATTCGAGACAGATTTAATATATATCGGGAAAAGTGAAAAAAAAAATCTGCTTCCGCAAATTAAGATTAGATCGAAACATGACTTTTTTAGATAATTAGGTAGCCCTATTATTTCTTCTTTCTAAGTAATTGTTGTCTTTAACGTTTCGTTAGGTTTTTTCGTTTACAACTTACAGGCAACAATATACAGAAAATTTAAGAAATTAATTGATTTGACCTTTGACCCGCCCAATATAATATACTAACAACAAAATTTTATTTTTCATCCGATTTTAGAAGTTTTTTTTTCAAAAATAGTTCACAAAAAACTACTTTGGTGCAAAATTCTTAATCAAAGGTCTACGAACTTTTTTCTAGTAAAAAATTGCGAAAATCATTTTTTTATTTAAAATATGACACAACAGCTTTAATCAGAACACCCCAAAACCCCCACATACCAATTTTGAACAAAAAATATACAGGGAGTTCCATTCTGCGCGTTATCAAAGTTGAACAAAATACGAATTTTAAAGGCATCTAGCAAGTCAAGTGTGCCATGGAATCCCCTCAAAACAGTTAAATTGTCAACAGGACCACTCAAACTGTTGGTGTGCAAAGATCTAATACAAAAATATACGGAGTGTCTTTCTCTGTGCTATCACAAAATACTGATTTTTTTTATACCTACAGGGTGTCTACTTTTAAGTGTATATAAATCGATAAAAAATGTATTTGGTGAGATATTTTCAAAAACCTTTTTTTGTTCGAAAGGTCTTCAAAAAACGCTTCTTTTGACGTTTTTACTTTTGTCAAAATGCAAATCCAGGGACGGATACGATTTTTTTATACCCCGATTTTCACAAAAACCATTTAGCGATTTTTTTATTTAAAATCTGACACAACAGCCTTAATCAGGACAGTGACTTTACTGAGAAAGCTCCATAATAAGTTAAATTGTTTTTTATTTGTTCGTTGGGATTTTGTAAAGAAATATTTTTTTTTCGCTTTTTCGTTTGCCCATAATTGACCTGGGAGTTTGAATGGCCCTGTACTTCTATAAAAAAAAAAACGGTGAAACCTACACTACGCTGGAAGACTTTCTAATTTTGTTCATAACATTTTCATACCAATGATTAGGTATCACATTTTAAAGATAATTAATTATTACTAGTTTTTTAGATGTAGATCTATCGATTTTGAACACAATTAATTGAAAATGGCCATATTATGGACCTAAAAATGCAGGAAACAAATGCATAATCAGTCCACAAAGCGCCAATTTTAATTAGACAACCAAACATGCTTGAATATGCAAGTTCAACATACCCTGCTCTGCTACAGCTGTTATATTATAGTTCAATTCAAATGCGTGGGTGTAAGTTTAATTTTAGCATTACCGCAAGTTCAGTGGATCGTCCCACGTAGGAAACGCCAAGATACATATTGGAGTTTCCACAAGTTATGGAGTTGCGAGTATGCCGAGGTTTTTGTATGAAATCTGCGTCGTTTCAGGAATACCGAAAGTTCCTTTTTACGGAACAAGTGAATTTGTCATGCTCAAGGAATAAATTGCCCGCGTTTTAAATCTGGCAGTGTCTTGAATATATCGTGTGACAAATGATGTTGCGAAGGAGACACGTACTCGTCCGTCTCTAGAAGATATCCGTTTAAAATACTTAGGGAACTTGTTGGATTTCGCCGTTTTATGCTTTGAATTTTAAGCTTGTTAGATTGTTAGAGAATTTTTGAATTTAATGTATCCACATGCAGAGCTGTGGAGTGATCGATTACTTTTGTAACCGATTACTAGGAATCGATTACTTTTATTGTAATCAAGAATCGCCGCCGATTCCTTTTTTTTGTCTGTAATCATAGTAATCGATAATCGATTACTTTTTAATCGTTTTTAAATCACGATTCCTTATTGTAATCACGGTTCCTCAATTATAACCAAGGTTCCTTATTGTAACCACGATTTCTATTTGTTTTGAAATTACCTACCATTTTTTTCATAGATGTACAGGGTGTTTTTTTCGATGACCACTAAGGGGATCTCGGAAACTAGCAGAGCTAGAACAAAGGTTAAATGGAGAAAGAATTGCAGTTTGGAATGCTCAATCTAATGCCCCTTTTGGATTTTTAAAAAAGTTCATGGCTCACTAGTTATTTTGAAAAAGGGGATTTTTTGCTATTTTATCAGATCTCTGTAGCTCCGTTATTTCTGATAATGTAGAAAAATTGTAGATAATTTTGGGCTTAATAAGATAATCTAATCCAATTTTTTATGTTGTTTGTCATTTTTGAGATAATATGACATAAAATTGTGTTTTTTTAAATGTAAATCATAGTTGGCTGTGGCCTTATCAAATCGGCAATGTTTTGAGCTTTCCAAAGATATAATACTCGGCATAGTTATTATAAAAAATAAAAGAGCTGTGGCTTATTTTCTTTTTTTTTTAATTTTCACATAGTCAGCCATGGAATATTTTCATAATTACGTTTTATTTTATAATAAGACATACTTCAAACTTTCAAATATTTTATTTTTAGCTGGTAACAAAATGTAACAAAATAAAACAAATATTATCATGATGGGGCTCCACCACATAATTATTTGCCCGTAAGAAATTACCTAGATCAGCTCTATCCAAATAGTTGGATAGGGAGAAATAGACCTATTTCCTGGCCGCCCCGATCCCCCGATTTGTCTGTTTTGGATTTCTTTTTGTGGCGAACGCGAACAGTCCAAATAAAGTATGAGACAATTGTTGAATTAAGAGCAGCTGTTTTAGAAGCAATTGCCAGTATTGACAGGCGCTCTCTAAGAAAGGCGACAATTTCAGTTTTAAAAAGATGCAATATTTGCCTAAATAATAATGGTGGATTGTTTGAACACCTTTTAAAATAATAATAATTTGAATTTGAGTTTTTAAATTTTTGTTTTATTTTGTTACCAGCTAAAAACAAAATATTAGAAAGTTTGAAGTATGTCTAATAATTATAAAATAGAATGTAATTATGAAAATATTCCATAGCTGACTAGGTGAAAATTAAAAAAGAAAAACATAAAATTAGCCATAGCTCTTTTATTTTTTATAATAACTATGCCGAGTATTATATCTTTGGAAAGCTCAAAAAATGGACGATTTTATAAGGCCACAGCCAACTATGATTTACATTTAAAAAAACACAAGTTTAGGTATGTCATATCTCAAAAATCACAAACAACATAAAAACTTGGATTAGATTGTCTTACTAAGCCCAAAAGTATTTACAATTTGTATATGTATAATCAGAAATAACGGAGCTACAGAGACCTGATGAAATATAAAATAATACCTTTTTCAAAATATCTAGTGAGCCATGAATTTTTTTAAAAATCGAAAAGGGGCATTAGATTGAGCATTCAAAACCGCAATTCTTTCCCCATTTAACCTTTGTTCTATCTCTGCTAGTTTTCGAGATCCCCATAGTGGTCATCGAAAAAAACTCGCCCTGTATTAATTGGCGCATTTACAGATTCTTCATTTTTTGTAATTCATTGGTTAAAAAAGTAACTGTCATTGCAATCGTCTTGTCATGATTACTTTGTGATTACAAAAATAACCAGTAATCGATTACTTTTTCCCAATGTAATCGAGGGCCAGTAATCGATTACTTTTTCACGAAGTAATTGTAATGAGGAATCGATTACATCTTTTGAGTAATCGTCTCAGTTCTGGCCACATACAGAAATATCAAAGGGAGTAGGTAACAACTTCAAACAACCCGGTGTGAGTATTCCTTGACGTCTTCACTGTGGCAAAGTATCCGGGGCCAGTTCGTATTGATTGATTCGGCCTTTCCAATTTCCTGCGGACCACAACTTAACATTCCGTCCCAGGCCCGCCCTAATGTTGTCGTTCTATCTTTTATTTACCATTCCGAACGGTCCGAAATTCGCGATCCCCTGGATCAGTCGAAAAAGTCAATTGGAACCCCCGGCTGAATTTCCAAGCGGATCCGGTGCCTCTCCTTATTCATGCGTAAATAGATCGCCCCTATCATAAATATGTAAGCCGCCGTTTTGATTGGAGAGGTCATAACTAAATTTTATCTTAAATCGCTGAATAGGATGCTGTAACTTTTGATAAACGTTCTGTTGCTCGATAACATACCTACCTCAGAAAAATGTATTTTTCTGAGATACCTACCTCCATTGTGTTTGTTGGGTTGCATATTACCTACACCCACCTAACCAACAAAAATAAGCGATCATATAAGGATTCCTTTTTACACCTTCGAGTACAGATATCTAAAAATGGAACATCCCACAAGATGGAAAAATTATTTCATGAGAAATTGCGGGAATCGCTTAAGACCTTGTCTATCCATTTCAAGACCTCCACTCGCAATGCAAATATATTGTGATGAAACCGCCTCGATACGGAGTGGAAAAAATATAAAAGCCAATTTAAGTTTGGTTTCCTTTTGTTTCCGTTTTCGCATTTATGTTTACCCAGGGAAATAAATACACATTGTATTTTTAGGAGGGAGCCATATATATTGGCATCGGTGTGTTGAAATTTAACCATAAAGCGCTGGGTATAAAAATATGGCGAGAAACACGCTTATTGAACTTTTTTATACCTACATTCTGCTCAAAAATTATACCTACTTTATTCTGACCAAGTACCTACAGCGTGTCCCAAATGGTTTGTCCTACCCCCTGGATCTCAGGAACCGTAAGAGATACGAAAAAACTTGAATACAAAAGTGGTAAGGTTGGCAGTGGACGTAACCTCTCTTTTATTTTCACATATACAGGGCGATTCGTATTTACAGGACAAAAATAAAATATTTAGATTTTGACAATTGCATTAATCCTTTAGAATGCATTCTTCATGAAATTTGCTACAGAACCGTTTTTTTGTTTTCTATTTTGGATGTGGCGTTGCCAAAATATCGAATTTTTCTTGGAATTTAGGGACTTCGTGGAGGTTATGGAAACTGAATGCTGTATCATTACTTTAATAGATATCAAAGATATATTTTAGCCGAAGTATGACAGCACAACCGTGTGTGGTGTGGTATGTCAAAATTGGTTTTTGCATATACAGTGTGTTCATAACAGGCTCTCAAAATCAGATAAGTAATTTCAAACAGCAATAACTTATTTTTTCAAATGGAATGACCCATATTTCTATAGTTTGTTGGATGCCGGCGTCCAAGCCCCACATTTTATGTAAATAACATTCTATACCAAAAACTACCCGTTTTCGAGATATTTAGTATTTAAGAAAATTTCTTTGCATTTTTCATTCAGATTAGAAGGTTTTATCAAGCAAGCCATAACTATTTTTCCAGACAGTGGCAGAAATAATTGTCATTTTAGATAAAACGGGAAATAAAATTCCTATACCCGTATACAGTATGTCCACGGATAGACATCCCAAGAGGACAAATGGACAAAAAATTTCATTTTTCGACAAAAAGTCATTCTTGATAAAAGTTTCTGCTTCTCGAAAAAATATGGTCCAAGAAGAGAATTTTAGATTTTTTTATACAGGGTGTCCAAAAAATACAAAAACAAGAAGTGCGATCAAGAATAAACTGCCTTTATTTTTAAAAATATCAAAAACTTTTACTTAAAGTAAAAGTAAAATAAAAGTATTTGTTCTATTATGTTTTAGGATTATACCTATTTGTTCAAATTCATCTATTTCTAAAATTATGATTTAAAAACTTCCCTACTTTTTTGCATTATGCACTGGTGCACCATTTTGTTGAAACCACATTATTCGCATAAAGTCATAAAGTAAAGATACATTTTTTCCAAAAAAATTGGTTAGGGTCCATTAGTTTCTTGATATTCAAAAATATCCTGAAGGATAATAAGGCGAAATAATAACGAAGCCGAGAAGTGACGAAAATGTGACAATGGGGTTAAACTATGCAACCGAGAATTTCATATTCAATAACCCAAAAACTTTTTAAACAAATCGAGTGTCACAATGTTTAGCAACATTATTTACAACAGTTGTGGCCTATTAATAGTGGAGAAAAAAAATTAGGGAAGCTTGTATATTGTTGCCTCCAAATTGTAAACGAAAAAACCAACAAAACGTTCAAGACAATGTTAGGTACCTACTTAGAAAGAATATTGGCCTGTGACGCTGAGTTTGAATGGCCCTGTACTTTAGCAGTGTTATGTTCCATCAACGATTCCAGGGATTGTATTATTTAGAAGGCCATTTTACAAAAGAAGAAAATAACTTAGAGGCGAAACCCCTGAAGAGATGCAAGGGGAGATAATATTATAATGCGACGGTCTTTGGTAATAATGAAAAATGGTTAGGCGACATTCGAATATATCAAAAGAAAAGTATCACGGTCTCGCGTTATTTATTTAATGTGCAGTATAATTTTCACTTAACGTAAAACCGTTGAGTGAAGGATTATTCTTCACTCAACGGTAAAACGTAGGTACCACAGTGCCTGACACATTGCCTAAACCTGACACATGTTTTATTTAATTGAAAAATGTTGGTAGAAGTCACAGTTATGAGTTATGTATGTTCCTAAGTTAGTTATCTTGGTTTCTCTATTTTTACTGACTTGTTAATGTATAGGGGTTATATTCATTGTGGTTTCTTAGCGATTTTTTTTAGTTCAGCGATGTCAAAAATAGACAAAAAAGAGAAAGATAGGGAAAAGAAAAGAGGGAGGGGAAGATGAGAACAATAAATAGAAAACAGATAGAAAATATTAAATAAGAAAAAAAACAGTTTGAGCTAAATAAAATGGGAATACATTTACGAGAATCAGTATTAGCATAGAAAAATAGGTAAATAAAAGCGAACATTATTTTTAATAACAACTATGACATATATGAACAAATAATAATTTCTAAAATTGGAAACCCAAAGTTTTCTACTCCAGAATGAGTTACTATATGTTCCAGAAATGAGAATGTATGAATAAATAAACATTTCTACACCCAACAATCACTTGTGTTTTCTTCGTTAAAAATTGCTGTGACAATTTGTATAGGGTGTCAGGTTTTGGGCTTATCAGAGTCAGGCTAAGGGTCTAGTCAAAAATCACTATGTCAGCTATTGAATAAAAAATATAAATTTTAAAATATTGTTTATAAAAAATATATCGCAGGTTTGATTTGGGCTGTTGGTAATTATTTACAGGGATGTGTCTCCTACTTACTCCATATTAAGAATCATCAATAAACTCGCCAAATTGATTTTTATAGATTAAAATTTTATAAATCAATTCTTAAGGTGTCAGGCACTGGTTAAGTTTACGCTATCACCATACAAACTTGAAAAATGTATTTGCTAAATCGGATAAACGGATCAAGACATCAAATACCGTGTAAACATACAAAGGGCGCATCGTATGGATTGACGTCTGTCGATAATTTTAATGGATAAAAACAGAACAAAAACATATTTTCTAAAATAAATAAATACAGAGTGTCCGGAAATAAATGCACCAACTTGAAAAATTTAAAAGAAAAATGGAAAATATGACGAAAAGTTCATATGAACATGGGTCCGCAGATGTTTGGTTTTCGAGATGCAGGGTGTTGAAATTGAAATTTTATTTTCGATTTTTTGAAGTAACTTTGTGAGACGACAAAATTTTCATGCAAAATTTGGTAGCCGGGGTTTTTTTGGGAAGAGAAATCATAATTTGGTATTATTTTTGGTGCAATCCGTAGAGGGCGCTGCGTACGCTATCATTATTTAATTTAATTTGCCCTAACTTTTTTGACAGTAAACTTTTACGACATTTTTGTTAATGTATCCTCTTTCCACACGTTTTCTAAGTAAAAAAGGTATACTTGGTGAATAATGCCAAAGATGACCGTTTTCGAGAAATTTTCAAATTTTTTCATCGATGCAGGTGCATATCGACACTCGTATGCAATTAAATTCAAAATAAAATTTAAATAAACAAGCACATTTATGTTTTGACAGTTTAATTAACTTGTTGTCGTTTTTTTGCAAGAAAATTTTGTCGTCCCAAAAAATTACTTAAAAAAATAGAAAATAAAATTTCAATTTCAACTCCCTACATCTCGAAAACCAAACATCTGCGGACCAATGTTCATATGAACTTTTCGTCATATTTTCCATTTTTCTTTTTAATTTTTTAAGTTATTACCGGACACCGTGTATAACATAAAAATAATTCTTCTTCGAACCAGTAAAATCTATATCACAAAATCAAGTATTCTTTTTTTGGTCTTGAGCTCGTCAAATATCTCTTCTGGAGATATGGGTATTTCAGGGTACACATAAAGGAGTGTTAACCCATTCAGTCGGTTTTCGCTAATATTGTTTCTAATATAAATTTTAAAAATTTTCAGTTTTGAAAATGGCACACTAATTGTGCAAAATATGTTTAGTAGGTTGTTTTGCCTAATTTACGGTTACGCGCTGCGACCGACGGAGTGTGTGCATAATATACGGCGGCGCGTTCTCAAATCTAATGCACAGGTTTTAATTTCAATAAGACAAGATGAAACAAATAACAAATTGTAAATGTTTGATGTTCACTGCATTTTCAGATTAGGCCAGGACGTTGAGTTAGGAATAATTCATTCAACGGCCAGGAGTATATAATTTTTGGTATTATTAATTTTGATATTACAAATCTCGTTTATCTCGACAGCCCCCCCCCCTGAATACGTCACTGCCCAGAAGGGTTTAGCTAAGCCCACGGGCGTAGCCAGGATTTAGTTTTTGGGGGGGGGGGTTAGTTTGAGAAGTAAATAAAACAACAAAAATATACTTACATGAAATTTAATATCTAAGTATATATTCATCCGAAAAACTACGACATATTTATAAAGTTCTTAACTTTAAATGAAATGGATAAATTAATTTCGTTCCTCTGCGCTAAATCTAAAACCATTAAAGAAGAAATCTTCGGCTTTAATATATCCACTACTTCATCTGCATGAATTTCTGTTCCATAGTGAATGTTCATTAACCATTAAGTCTGTTTTCACTTGTAGGGTTTCGTAAATAGTTTTTCAGTCTCCTTAGGCTCGAGAAAGACCTTTCTGGGGTAGCAGTGGATACAGGAATGGTAGCCAAGATTTGTAGTAATGTGTAAATATTAGGATAAAGGTTTTTATCGCACATATCTAGGCATTCCAAACTAGATTTCGGGGTAGGCAGTCTTCTTATCAGCATGCAAGGTAGCTGAAGCTTTGATAGCTAAATCCAAATTTGTTTCTTTATTAGAAACCCCTTGACCTTGACTACACCACTTTTTCCAGTAGTCCATACCTTTAGGTTTATCACCCTTCCTTTTTTTCCCCTCCATTTTTCGACAGTAATAATGATTCACGTATCTATCCTTAACAAGGTCATCGAATAACAGCGCACTAAAATTACTCACTTACACGGTACACTTAATTCTCTTCACTATTCGTTCACCACTTTTCACTTTTATTCGCTTCGAGTTCGCATGGAACAATACTGCCGTAAGCGCGGTCACGCGCCGCGGCGCCGCTTATATAGCAGCCCAGTAGCCGTCCAGAAACTTCCACGAACTTCCACAAAGTTCCGCTCATTTCGACCGAGGGGCGTGGCGAATAATCGAGAAACAACGCAAAGTGTCCCTACAATACAAAATAGTTCGGCTGCAACTGCGTCTGCCTCTCGTCAAAAGATGGCGCTAGGCGCTACTATTACTACATATATTCAAACGTAATAATAATTTAACTCTTCACTCCTCGTATTTTTGGGTAATATTTTGCTTATTTCGGGGAGGGGGCTTGAACCCCCGAAACCCCCCCCTTGGCTACGCCCGTGGCTAAGCCCCCGAGTTCACAATAAACGGCCACGGTATCTCGGAAACCGTCGTACCGGTTCGCTTCAAATCTTCCAAGTGCCCGCCGGAACCCTCCACTAGTGACCCCACCCCCAATGGCGGATCTAGGTTGCGGCTTTCCCTTTCGCGCGAGCCAAGGTCGCGGTTTTCGCTGTCCCCGCTCGCGCTCAACTCTAACACTACGATTTGACGAGGGGCGCAACAGGTTGCCGGCCCAACCACCGGAGGCGTCTGCAAGCTGCGCCACCGCGGCCGCAGCTTGTCGCCTCGAATTTGGTGCATTCCGCGGGGAGGGGAAGCGAAGCCCCTGCGGAAACCTCTAAAACGTCACACTCGAGCGGCGGTTTTTTATCCGCTTAGATTTCCCGTCCCCAGACTTGGGCTCGACACGCGGACACCCTGTATACATGCCGTTGGTCTATTAAAGTGGGGTTTAGACTCGATACGCGCACACCCTGTATACACATAGTTGGTCTAATTGTGGGGTTTTCAAACACCAATTGCCCTAGAGGAATTGTTCGGAGCATTGCTAACTAATTTAGACTGCATCATATCGAATTTCAGAATTTTATCTTTGTTCGTTCTGGAAATATTTATAAAAAAAACGTTTGCCAAAGTGTCCATTTTGGGGGCTATAGCCCCCTTAGGGGTCATTTTTGAGGCCACGTCGAAGACTAGGTTTATAGGAACTTTTTTCATTTTTTTGGATCGCAGAATGCGCTGGTAAATTATGGCAGGCTAATTTCGGGACACCCTGTATATCGCTGTACTCATCACTGTACCAAAAAATGTAGTGGTTAATTTATTATAACATTTTTCTTCTTGTTTTTTTTTTGTTTTTTATTAATAGTCAGTAATCAATAAACTTACTTGTCCTACCAAGTTTTTTCAAAGTAATTAAACTACTTTTTTGTTGAAGTAGTTAGTAGTTGTACTCAACTACTTTTTAAAAGTAATTTGCCCAGCTCTGCTTGTATATACTATATATTTTTAAGGCCTTATAAAAAAGTTACAGGATGTTAAAGTTGTAAGAAATATTTACCAAACTAGTTGAAATACTTAGGTAAAATTTGGTACACGTTATAACGGCATGGGTTAGCATAAAACCTGTTAATATCAACCACCTTTAGCAACCAGTGGCGCAGAAGTGGGTAGTTATAGTACAATTGTTTTTAGAAAAAAATGAATCACCTTGTATACAGCAACAAAATGTATTCAATTTCTTATGCAAATTTTAATTGTAAATAAAAACATCCTTTTGACATTTTTTTATGTGTTTGAAAAGACAGCGTCTAAAACATTTAAGGAAGATAAATTAATGTTACGCTCTGTATCTTGAAAAGTAAAACCTTGAATGGGTAATTTTATAAGAAAAGTTCATTTTTTCTACTTTGAGTCTTCCTTATGGAGCGAATTTTTAAGTTAATTTTTCAGATATACCCCGAAATAAACCGAAAAAATTAAATTTGCCATGAAACCATGGCACATAAAAAAATGTCAAGAGGATGTTTTTGTTTATCATTAAAATTTACATAAGAAATAGAATACATTTTATTGCTATATACAAGGTGATTCTTTTTTTTTGAAAAACAATTGTACTATAACTACCCACTTTGGTAAATATTTAACAAAGTCCGCATATTTTTTCAAAATTTAACACCCTGCAACTTTTTTATAAGGCCTTAAAAAGATATAGTTTATACAAGAAAGTGCGGTTACTTTTTGGTTTTCTATCACCTGTTGAAGTGTCCCAGAATAAAACTGAATCTCCCTCTATATTCAAAACATAAAAAAGTTAAGGGGGGGGGGTAAAAATAACTATGAACACCCTGTACCTACGTACCTACCCTGTACCTACCACAGGGAGGGGCAAGTCTTTTTTTAACAATAACAATAATTCTCATTCTCACCCTCATAATACTCCAAACTAGGAGTACCCCAGAAGCAACTGAATGCAGTTTACGTGACGTTTACGTGGCGTAAACCGTCAAAACGTCCTATAAAAGGTGCATCAACCCCAAACTGATAACCCCTGGCCCATGACGTCATCTGGTCCAGCGGTCCCAAGTGGCGACAATATTAAAATCACCACAAGTAGTTAATAAATAATAAAGTGAGGCACGGGCGTAGCCAGGATTGAGTTTTGGGGGGGGGGGGTTAGTTTGAGAAGTAAATAAAACAACAAAAATATACTTACATGAAATTTAATATCTATATATTCATCCGAAAAACTACGACATATTTATAAAGTTGTTAACTTTAAATGAAATGGATAAATTAATTTCGTTCCTCTGCGCTAAATCTAAAACCATTAAAGAAGAAATCTTCGGCTTTTTCTTTTAAATATATCCACTACTTCATCTGCATGAATTTCTGTTCCATAGTGGATGTTCATTGGAGCCAAACCATTAAGTCGGTTTTCACTTGTAGTGTTTCGTAAATAGTTTTTCAGTCTCCTTGGGCTCGAGAAAGACCTTTCTGGGGTAGCAGTGGATACAGGAATGGTAGCCAAGATTTGTAGTAATGTGTAAATATTAGGATAAAGGTTTTTATCGCACATATCTAGGCATTCCAAACTAGATTTCGGGGTAGGCAGTCTTCTTATCAGCATGCAAGGTAGCTGAAGCTTTGATAGCTAAATCCAAATTTGTTTCTTTATTAGAAACCCCTTGACCTTGACTACACCACTTTTTCCAGTAGTCCATACCTTTAAGTTTATCACCCTTCCTTTTTTTCCCCTCCATTTTTCGACAGTAATAATGATTCACGTATCTATCCTTAACAAGGTCATCGAATAACAGCGCACTAAAATTACTCACTTACACGGTACACTTAATTCTCTTCACTATTCGTTCACCACTTTTCACTTTTATTCGCTTCGAGTTCGCATGGAACAATACTGCCGTAAGCGCGGTCACGCGCCGCGGCGCCGCTTATATAGCAGCCCAGTAGCCGTCCAGAAACTTCCACGAACTTCCACAAAGTTCCGCTCATTTCGACCGAGGGGCGTAATAATAATTTAACTCTTCACTCCTCGTATTTTTTCGGTATAATATTAGGTAATATTTTGCTTATTTCGGGGGGGGGGGGGGGTTTGAACCCCCGAAACCCCCCCCCTTGGCTACGCCCGTGAACTGAGGTGAATTTTCGGTAGGCAATATGGCCGTGTGATATATTTCCAGTCATTTGGGCCCTTGCATAGTTTGATCGCGGATATTTTGAACGCCCCCTCACTTTACACAATGTCGATACATGAGCCACTATCTCAGAATTTATGAAATTCCTCTCTGCCTGAAGTAAGCGCTGACGCTGCCACGTCGTTTTTTAAATTGTATTATTCCAGAGCCCAGCCGTGGTACTTTCCACAAAAATATTTTCATTTTGCGTTTCAAACAAAATTATTACGAAGCTAAATTAAATTTCTTAACGTTTGTTCTCCGTATGCAATCCGCAATCCCAATAGCACTTCTATTCACGTTTCAATAAAAAAGTCACATTATAAAAGGCTGCTTCGTTGAAAGCGTTGTTAAAATTACAGTTTGATTAGTGCTTCGGCCCATTCAGTAAATTTACAAAGGCTTCCACTTACGAAAATTTAACAAATATTGAGAGAGCTTGACATTAATTTATTTCAAGAAAATGGTACGACGAATAAGAGGTTATTAAATATTTTAAAAATAATACAATTTTATGCTGAAAGTTAAAAAAGAAATTTCTTTGCCGAAACAGTACAAGAAATTAAAGACATGCCATCATCAAAAAAATGGGAGTAAGTGGATTTCCAATGAATCTTTGTTCCGACTGAACGAATTTAATGTAATTGTGCCTAATTGGAATAAAATATCGATCTAAAAGGCATTCGGCAATTAAAAAAGGCCATTTAATAAAGAAGTTTTGCGACAATTTAGAACCCGATTCCTGCTTAAGCTTCTAGTCACTTTAACAGCTTAAAAAGGAATTTAGAATTTCACATGGCAACAAGTTCACCAGAATCATTCTAGTATTAATTTATAACAGTAAAACAGTTAAAGTATGCAATCAGTGAATGAATACGAGTGTCTTAATAGTCATTAGGTACCGTCTGAGTTGCATACACTATCCAGTCATCACGAAAAATATGTAGATATTTTCGGAAATTTATTTGTGGCGCAAACAGATCCCTTTTAATTTTTTATTTTGGTTTTCAGCCACCAAAACTGATTAATATACAACTTTTTCAAGTTGCCTAGAAAATAGAAAATTCATAAATGTTTAACAGTAAATGAACGAAACTTTGAACGTTCAACTCAAAAAATAACTTCAACAAATTTGCTTTCGGAGATTAAATCTTCCTTCTTCCACGTCAAAGTGAAATGACAGATTAATAAATGTCAATTTAAAATGTCACAACAATAGAAACAATAGCCTAGCCACCTGTCTGATATTGTACCCTGTATTCTATCTAATTATCTATACTAACTTCTCTTTGAATAACTGGCAATAATATTTTACTGAATTCTACTGAACATTCAGCAACAAAGTCCGTATTTCCTAGAATAAATGCTGATTCTTTAATTTTTCGTATATTTCCTACTTCTTTGAGAATTGGTTTAGACCTATTCCACAAAATCTTATGATTGTTACTAAAAGAGTGTTCACATATTTTTGACTTCGAAATTTGATTTTGTCTGATATAATTTTTATGTACTTTTAAACGATCATCAAATGGCCTACAAGTCTCCCCAACATAGAACTTTCCACATTCGCAAGAAATTTTATAAATGCAATTTTTTGAACTTTGTACCTCATTAAATGGTTTCGTTTCAACTAGCATCGATCTTAATGTATTTTTGGTTTTAAATACTGTCCTCATATTGATTGCCTATGCGTTTTAGCTTATCTGATAGTCCAGGAATATAAGGAATAATTAAATTTACTGGTCGGTCCACCAGATTTATTTCTCTAATTCTATTAGCATTGTTATTTTGTTGGAAATCCTGAAAAACTTGCTCAACAAATTCAATAGGATAACTATTCTTTTCAAGAACATATTTTATATTTCAACACAAATATAATGATTGGAGTTAAAATGCAGATATCTATTAGTATCTGTTTGTTTTCTGTAGACACTAATTTCTGTACTATCTGATTTCAATATAGAAACATCTAAGAAAGGTAATTGATTATTATTTTCAATTTCTAGGGTAAACTTAATAGAAGGTTCTTTTGTGAATTTATAAAATTTAATAATGAATTTAATTAATCGATTCCACGTTTCCATATGATGAATGTGTCTACATATCTCCACCAAACATTAGGTTGGTGAACATATCTAGTTAACTCATTTTGTTCAAAATCTTCTATGAATAAATTGCTTATGAATGGTGATAAAGAAAACCCCATAGCCATTCCAAATTCCTGCTGGTAAAATTCATTTCCCAATTGAAAATAAGTGGTCTTAACACATAGTGTTGTTAGTTCCAATATTGCATCTATATTCAAATTTGCCCTTTCCACTAAAGTCTGGTTGTTTTCTAACTCTCTGCGTAAAATATTCGATGATTTGTCAGCAGGGACATTTGTAAAAAGACTGACCACATCAAAGCTAGCTATTGTATAATATATGTAATGATCGATGAGTAAGGAGGAAGATTTATTCTCAAAGCTCAGAAAACAAATTTCTTGAGGTTATTTTTTTATTAAACGTTCAAAGTTCCGTTCATTTACTGTTAAGAATTTATAAGTTTTCCAGGCAACTTGAAAAAGTTGTCTTTTAATCAGTTTTGGTGGCGAAAACCCAATAAAGAAATTAAATAAATATGTATATAGGGGGCATTATCACAAGTGTGTTTTTGGTTTTGGTGTTTGTTTTTAAAATTATAATGTTTTTCAAAAAACCAATGCTCTACTCAAATACTACATTTTATTGCGCATATTTGGACAAAAAAATCAGTCAAAGCTGATGTTTCGTTTGCGAAAACAATATACCTGAAATGTATTTTCTTTTTCTTCTCAAATATAAAATTACCAGAAACTTTAGGTATATTATTTTTCCAAACGGTACATAGGAATTGGCTGATTTTTTGGCAAAGCATGCCCAATATAATGTAGTATTTGGGTTGAGCATTGGTTTTTGTGAAAAACGTAATGAGTTTCAAAAGAAACACAAAAAACTCACTTGTGTTGGTAGTATTTATTGCCATGTGTGGTTATGACACCTTAATGTTCAAAATGTTCAAAATTTACCAGGTACTAATTATTTTTTAAAATTTATTTGTGGCGTAAACAGATCCATTGAATTTTAATTGGGTTTTTCGCCACCAAACTGGTTAAAAAACAACTTTTTCAAGTTGCCTGGAAAATTAATAAATTCTTAGCAGTAAATGAACTAAACTTTGAACTTGTAACTCAAAAAATATCTTCAACAAATTTGTTTCCTGAGCTTCGGAGAATAAATCTTCCTCCTTTCTCAAAGATCTTGTCATGTCAAAGTGAAATGACAGATTAATAAATTTCAGGTTAAAATGTCAAGACAACAGAAACAATAACCTAGCCACCTGTCTGATATTGTACCCTGTGTTCTACCTAATTATTTATACTAACTGCTCTTTGAATAAGTGGCAATAATATTTTACTGAATTCCACTGAACATTCAGCAACACAGTTGTCTGTATTTCCTAGAATAAATGCTGATTCTTTAATTTTTCGTCTATTTCCTACTTCTTCTTTGAGAATTGGTTTGAAACTATCCCACAAAATCCTATGATTGTTATAAAAGAGTGTTCACATATTTTCGACTTCGAAATTTGATTTTGCCTGATATAATTTTTATGTTCTTTTAAACGAACGTTAAATGGCCTACAAGTCTCCCCAACATAGAACTTTCCATATTCGCAAGGAATTTTATAAATGCAATTTTTTGAACTTTGTACCTCATTAAATGGTTTCGTTTTAACTAGCATCGATCTCAATGTATTATTGGTTTTAAATACTGTTCTGACATTAAAACGATTGCCTATGCGTTTTAGCTTATCTGATAGTCCAGGAAATAAGGAATAATTAAATTTACTGGTCGGTCCACCAGATTTATTTCTCTAATTCTATTAGCATTGTTATTTTGTTGGCAATCCTGAAAAACTTGCTCAATAAATTCAGTAGGATAACTATTCTTCTCAAGAACGTGTTTTATATGTTTAATTTCCTCCTCAAATTTTGTGTATTAGAACAAATCTCTTTAGCCCTGTCATACAAACTTTTAATTACTCCTTTTTTAATACTAATATGATGATTGGAATTAAAATGGAGATATCTATTAGTATGTGTTGGTTTTCTATAGACACTAGTTTCTATACTATCTGATTTCATTATAGAAACATCTAAGTAAGGTAATTGATTATTATTTTCAATTTCTAAGGTAAACTTAATAGAAGGTTCTTGCGAGTTTATAAAATTTAATAATGAATTTAAATCATCTACTCCATGTTCCCATATAACAAATATGTCATCTACATATTTCCACCAAGCATTAGGTTGGTGAACATATCTAGTCAACACATTTTGCTCAAAATCTTCCATAAATAAATGCTTATGAATGCTGATAAATTATAAAAAAGGAGACCCCATAGCCATTCCAAATTCCTGCTGGTAAAATTCATTTCCTAGTTGAAAATAGGTGGTTTTAACACAGAGTGTTGTTAGTTCTAGTATTGCATCTATACTCAAATTTGTCCTTTCTACTAAAATCTTATCATTTTCTGACTTTCTGTGTAAAATATTCAATGATTTATCAACAGAGACATTTGTAAAAAGACTAACCACATCAAAGCTAGCTAATACATAATGATCCGGAAATTGATAAATCTGTGCATTTTAAATCCAAACCTATTCATCTCATTTTTATCTCTCCATCCCATAGACTGAAAAGTTAATTAAAATTTAAACCTCATTTTAATGTTTTGTCGGTATAATGTATAAATGTATAATCTTGGTCAGTGACACTATGCGTTATGGACGAGAAGTGACAAATGACAAAAAATGTTAGATTTTTTGAGGTGACAGGATAATCTCTAAGAACTTTCCTGTACTGAATTTATACACACTTGTATGCAACACGTTTTACAACCGAGAATAAAATAAATACCCGAGGATAATTTGGAAAAGAACTTTTACACTTGCTTTCCTCATGAATTCTGTAGGTACCCCATTTTACAGCTACGAGCGGCATAAATTCCAAAAAATCGAAATTCGATACCGCGAAACGGCTGGCGCTTTTTTATCTTTGCGCAAATGCGCGGGCCGAGTCCAAACATAAAATTTTTACCGCATAAACGTCTGCAATCTATTTTTCAGGGGTTGTTTTAAATTTTCCGCCCTGATAAATGTCGTGAACGGCTGCGGAATTTTATATGCGAGGCGCACGCGCCCTGTATACGTATCTCGTCGTTTCCACGAAACTGCGGGCTCTTGAAATTGCGCCAGTTTCGTCGTATGTTTCATTCGTTAACTCATACAACGTTTGGTTACATTAGGTAAGGCAAAGGTTGAGCCAGACATCGCTATATCTTTCTAACTCATGTAATTATACAGAGTTTCCCAACGAAAACTTGACCCCCCTACAAAATTAGAAAACCGAAAAATATTTGAAAATTCGAAAAGACCCGTCGATTTTTGTTCTTGGGGGAAGCTTTTGACGGTCAAACCAACCCGATATGTTCATCCCCCTATATAATCCCTAGCAACCCCAACATTAAAATTTCAAATGGAACTACCTCCTTGTGACGCATCATTTTAAAGCCCTTTTTATTGCGAATACAGTGATGTATCGTTTTTAGAAATCTGTTGAGATTTGACAGAATCATTGGCTAAAAATGGAAAGTTGACAATCCACTGTACGCGTAGTAATTTCTACACAAATGCCCGCCACTAATAAGTTTTTTTATCTACTACACACGACCAAATTACCTAGTTTATATTGACGTGTCGATCAGTTTACAAAAAAGTCACAAATGAAAAAGCTGAAGCAAAACCAAAAAAGTTCATACGAATTCAAACCATATATATTTTTAAAATATGTAACATAAAGTCACTGTCACAAAAAAAGTTCCGTTTTTTTTTGCTTGTAACCACGAAATCGTTAGTTTCAGACTGCTATTGGAAGTGGAAACGGATTTTCGAAATGGTTTATTCTATCGCGAAAATTGTTGCAATTTGTTATCGAAATCATGATTGCGCTAAAGCTACAGCACGAATTGCAACAATTTCTAACCTTTCCGCGATAGAATAAACCATTTCAAAAACACGTTTACACTTTCAATAGCAGGCTAAAACTAACGATTTCGTAGTTACAAGCAAAAAACGGGGACTTTTTTGTGATAGTGACTTTTTGTTATTTTAAAAAGAGATAAGGTTTGAATTCGTATGAACCTTTTTCGTTTTGCTTCAGCTTTTTTATTTGTGACTTTTTTGTAAACTCATCGACACGTCAATAAAAACTAGGTAATTTGGTCGTGTGTAGTAGATAAAAAACTTATTAGTGGCGGGCACTTGTGTAGAAATTGCTACACGTACAGTGGATTGGCAACTTTCCGTTTTTAGCCAATAATTCTGTCAAACCTCAACAGATTTTTAAAAACGACGCATCACTGTATTCACAATTAAAAGGGCTTTAAAATGATGCGCCACAAGGGTGGCAGTTCTATTTGAAATTTTAAAGTTAAACCCTGTACTATAGTTATCTGTCTCGGTGGTTATGTACGCAGTCAGGATTATCGACTGCCGTATTCGTAACACACGCGCGCTCACTACGTACTCATGGAACGTCCAGGAATACCATGGAACGCCATCAAACACCATGGAATACCATGTACCACACGTACCTACACATCGAACGCCAAGGAATACAATGATATTCCATTGTATTCTATGGTCTTTCATAAGGTTCCATGGTATTGCTTGGCGTTCCATGGGTACGTTGCATGCGTGCGCATACGAATACGACTGTCGGTAATGCAAATTGTACTTAATCACCGAGAGAGATAGGTATATAATTACATGAGTTAGAAAGAGACAGCGATGTCTGGCTCAACGGTCCCCATACCTTACAATTAGATGTCCGTACCGTAGAAGGAAACTTGGTTGGTTATTCTCTGACAATGTTGCCAGGTTGTGCAGTATATCGCGAGTTTTACAAAAAATACTTTGAACTCTTTAATTTTATACATATTATAAATTGCATTTAAGATCTCCATAGACAGGCCACGGTCTAATTTACATGTAGGAGGGACTTACTGCTAATCCGGGTATCTAGAGCCGGCAGCTGCATTTCACTACGTTATATCTCGTAAACAATATGAGATTATGAGATACTACAGCATCGAGGCCGGGGAGTGTAAAATCCTTTAATCTCTATAAAGTTTATACCGTAAAACCCTTAATCGAATTCAGAGCTAGTACTAATTAATGTCGGGCTCTTTAAGTCCAGAAACATCGGAATAGGTGTAGGTGAGACCTGGTTCAATTTTCGATGGTTTTATGTTTTCCCATAAATGCCAAAAAAAATTAAATAATTATGATATTCACATTAATAATCAGAATTAATTATTCTGTTCGCAAAAAATATATGTAGGTATTATTCTTTTTGTCTGTACTGTCCGGCCTACATGAATTTATCGAATCGGTGACTAAAGGTCAAATTTGATTTATTAATATATAACGCCAACGTCAAACCATCGTGTTTTTTATCAAATGACAAATGGGAAAACAATCGTTCATAATTTAATGGAAACAAATTTTAAATGGACCTGTTGAACAATAAAAAAATATATGGAGAACATATAAATTGCGTTTTTTTTTGCAAAATGTGAAATAAATAAAATTGAAAAATACACTTTTAATACATATAGGTAAGGTAAACTAACGCAAATTGAACCGCTTTCGACATTTAATTTCTTAAACCGTTAGCGTTAGAACATGTATTTATAAGCAGTTTCTCAATTTCAACCACAAAGAGTTTGCCTAAATTGAACTTTATTTCACCACAGTAGTGTAACAAGGAAGTTCATGTCCTGATCCAGAAGCACTGGATCACTTAGAAAGTGGCCCTCCGTCAATACACCGTGAACATATAACACAATGTCAAATAGTGATTAAAAATTCGTCGCCCTAAAATACTTACAAAAAAATCTAATATCGACAGAAAAGACATAGAGCTGTAGCGGACCAACCTCCGTTAAAATAAAAAAAAATCCATCGCTGCAACACAACGTGACAAAAATAAACGTTTTTTAAGCGATAATCCCGAAAAATTCGTGCACTTTATTTCGTATGCACCAGCCAGCCGCCATTCAGATCCACCGAATATGGTAATTACCGACATAAAACGATATCAATTCAACCGGCAACGTTGCACAAAACAGGAAACCGAAACCCGCCAATATCGGCATATATCGACGTTGGTAAGACCGTTATTTAACCTACAATTTTTTTGTTATACTGTGGTCGGTTCGGTCTACATAACCTCGCTAGTTTGGGTCGCAGACGTCACACCATAGAGATCATATAAATAGGTAGAGTGCTGTACCAGTCCATTTTTATGGCAAATTGTGGATCTGCGCATGGGCCCGTGGAACATGCGCATTAGACCTTCAGACCGCGCAATTCAAAACAGTGGTTGTTTTTCTGAATTACTATCTCCCTACAAACTTGTATATTGATAATAAATTAAGCTCACCTCAACGTGGACTGGTCAAGACTTCGATAACTACAACTAGGTTCGTTTATACTTGTAAAACTAGTTTCGTCCAAACTACTAGAATTTGCTTCACTGATGCTAGAACTTGACTTGTTTTCATCTACCTTTATAACTTTAACACTAAAACAAATAAGCTACTAATAGTTTCTTACACCACAATCATGTTAATATACTTACTTAAATGATGGTTTAGGTGGTTTTAATAGAAGAGTTGGTACCGCATTTTCAACTAGCTGCGTTTTGACTCGTTTCGTTTTTAAACACTCTGGTGTAAAATGAGCAGAACATATTGGAGATGATCACTTAATTAGATAAAAGACTCAAACAACTAAAACGCGAAGAAACTATTAATAATTAGCTGAAAATCGAAAAAATTATGCCAGAAAGCATCTATGATGCAAACAACGGTAGGTCAAAGAGTGTCAAGTTTCACAAAACACTACCTCAAATTGCAAGTGTGCATGTCCACTGTCCTATTTATTACTATTTTTACTATTTTATGATTTTAAATTCGTCAAAGATTTTCCGCGCATCCTATGTATAAAAAATATCGTCCAGCACTCTACCTATTTATATGATCTCTATGGTTCTACCAGAGCGTATAAAACAACCTCAGTATAACTCCCCAGGGCGGGAAAATTCTGCGCACCTGTTCGCGCAGCCGCCATTTGGGAATAGATTCTGTCAAATGGATGCAGTGTCGGGGCGATTGGGCAGTTCTTTTTTGTATGAGAGATATTACAGTGCCGTGGAGTGTGCTTTTTTGCAAATTGTGCTTTGTGCTAGTATCTTTAAATAAAGAATCCCAGGAAGGAGTCAAAGCTCTATGTGTATAAAAATTCCGAACTAATTTCTCCTGCTTGTGCTTACCACACATACTTTACTAAGACTACTCTGTATTTCTGAATTGATTTTCCCGAATACACCTCTGACTTCTATTCCTCCAATATGGCGACAAGGTCATTGAATTTGCGGATGATTTCTCAAGAGTAAGTTATACTGCTGGTTGTTTTATATGCTCTGGTTCTACATAACCTCGCTAGTTTGGGACGCAGACACGGGCGCAGCCAAGGGGGGGGGTTTCGGGGGTTCAACCCCCCCCCCCCCGAAATAAGCAAAATATTACCTAATATTATACCGAAAAAATACGAGGAGTGAAGAGTTAAATTATTATTACGTTTGAATATATGTAGTAATAGTAGCGCCTAGCGCCATCTTTTGACGAGAGGCAGACGCAGTTGCAGCCGAACTATTTTGTATTGTAGGGACACTTTGCGTTGTTTCTCGATTATTCGCCACGCCCCTCGGTCGAAATGAGCGGAACTTTGTGGAAGTTCGTGGAAGTTTCTGGACGGCTACTGGGCTGCTATAAAAGTTAAGAACTTTATAAATATGTCGTAGTTTTTCGGATGAATATATAGATATTAAATGTCATGTAAGTATATTTTTGTTGTTTTATTTACTTCTCAAACTAAACCCCCCCCCCCAAAACTAAATCCTGGCTACGCCCGTGGGCGCAGACGTCACATCCTGAAGGGTAAACAAACTTTTTTGTTTACCAACAAATATTTCTCCGCAAGGTGACTTACCCGGGTGAATTTCTGGCTATGTCTTTCATTGCGGCTGCCCTTGCGGCTGACTCTTCGACAATTCTCTGCTGTTGTAGTTCTCTCGCCCTTTCCGTTTTTATCAGTTCCTAAAAACAAACGACGATGCTAAAAACGAGACCTTCTTCGCAGAAGACCGAGTTTATTTTCCAAAGGTTTAATCCCCGGTGCAAAAAAATACTAATCGGAAGTGCTCGGCGAACTTGGAAAGAATTCTGGGTGCATCTTAAAGTTGAAAGGTTAATCTCCTGCAAAAATATTAGAATAAACCATGGAACTCGGAATCGGGAATATTAACTCCTGCAGAAAAATATTAATTGTCGCGGAATTAGCGGAGGTAGGAGCCGAGAACAACGATGTATTTGCACTTTGTATTGAACAAAGATAAATGGAACCGCCACACTGGAGTGGAGAATAGAGCTGAGCGATATTATAATTTTGATGTCGATGTTTTCGATATCAGCATTTTTATTAAGTAGGTATTTCTTCCTAGACGTTTCGACCGGTGGATCATAATATTTTTTATGATTAGGTACATGGAATTATAAAACTAACCTAATAACAACTGTTATATGTTCTGTCAACGTTCAATTGAAAAAATGTCTTAGATATATCGGAACATCGATATAGTATCGGAATATCGATATATTTTAAGTATATTTTAAATAAACAAGCACATTTATTTTTTGACAGTTTAATTAACTTGTTGTTGTTTTTTTTTTGCAAGAAAATTTTGTCGTCTCAAAAAGTCACTTAAAAAAATCGAAAATAAAATTTCAATTTCAACACCCTGCATCTCGAAAACCAAACATTTGCGGACCTATGTTCATATGAACTTTTCGTCATATTTTCCATTTTTCTTTTTAATTTTTTAAGTTATTACCGGACACCCTGTTTAACATAAAAATAATTCTTCTTCGAACCAGTAAAATCTTTATCACAAAATCAAGTATTCTTTTTTTTTTGGTCTTGAGCTCGTCAAATATCTCCTCTGCTCTGGAGATATGGGTATTTCAGGGTACACATAAAGGAGTGTTAACCCATTCAGTCGGTTTTCGGTTTTTGCTAATATTGTTTCTAATATAAAATTTTAAAATTTTCAGTTTTGATAATGTTCTTTATGGCACACTGTAATTGTGCAAAATATGTTTAGTAGGTTGTTTTGCCTAATTTACGGTTACGCGCTGCCACCGACGAAGTGTGTGCATAATATAAGGCGGCGCGTTCTCAAATCTGCTGCACAGAAGACAAGATGAAACAAATAACAAATTGTAGATGTTTGATGTTCACTGCATTTTAGGCCAGGAGTATATAATTTTTGGTATTATTAATTTTGATATTACAAATCTCGTTTATTTCGACAGCTCTGGGGGGGGGGGGCAATTGCCCCTTTGCCCCCCCCTGAATACGCCACTGAAACAAATATAATAATATAGCATAACTAGAAAATAAAAATACTGCATGCAAAGGAAACTAGTTACTTTAAAAATAATGTAAATCGTAATAAACTTTAGACACTGAATAATAATCTACCCTATAACAAGACCCGACTTTTGAAAAGCTAAGGAATCTGCGACCTCAGTGGAAGCGGATGTTTTCTAAAAATACCCAACCTCGTAGAAAATCAAATAATATCACCATGACCTTTGGTTTGAAATTCCTCGATTTAGCTCAATAGTCGGAACTGTATTCCTCTTCAGAATAAATGCGTCTATTTTTCAAATAACAGACAGGCCGCTTACGACGATTTTTCACCGATAATTG
This sequence comes from Pseudeuparius sepicola, assembly GCA_963920635.1. NCBI lineage: Eukaryota > Metazoa > Arthropoda > Insecta > Coleoptera > Anthribidae > Pseudeuparius > Pseudeuparius sepicola. The sequence continues at coordinate 1,815,580 of OY987305.1, read as the reverse complement.
CCGTTTCGGAGAATCCACAGCGACAGTTCCTCTTGCCATGTTCCCCACACGAAATACACAAATGCATAACGCAAACTTTCATAAGAAATCCCGAAAGAGTTGATACTTTTGCCAGAGCATATAAAACAACCAGCAGTAAAACTCCCCATGGCGGGAAAATTCTGCGCACCCGTATGAATAGATTCTGTCAAATGGATGCAGTGTCGGGGCGATTGGGCAGTTCTTTTTTTGGCTGTATGAGAGATATTACAGTGCCGTGGAGTGTGCCTTTTTGTAAATTGTGCTTTGTGCTAGTATCTTTAAATAAATAATCCCAGGAAGGAGTCAAAGCTGCTTGTGCTTACCACACACTATACAGGGTGACCGTATTTCGAGTCTACGCATGGGGATCTTGGTTATCTTAAGAGATACGAGGTCGGTTAAATTGCGGCAAAGTTGAGGCGAGTAACATGGCAAAAAGAAATTTTGGCTAGCCCTTTTCGTTTTGAAAATAATGCGAAAAAAACTGAAAATTGTCGTTTTAGTTTTTATTTTTTTAAACGAAAACGAATGGCGCTGGACATTTCTAAGTTAAACGTTATTAAGGCACTTTTTTACAAGGAATCTAAATGTGGCCTCGCATTTTTTCTCGCCTCCCTGGACAAAGATATGACGATCAACTTTTATTTTTCTTATGAGCGCCATATTGGATTTTCGCATTTTTGAAAAGAGGACTTTTTCTGTTTAAAATATGTCACACTTTATGCTTTACTTTGTTTTTCTTGCCGTAATATCAAATTAATCGTTTTTGCATGTGTGCCTTGGAAACATAAGCCCCATATAACGTTTGATAGTTTAGTACAATTTTAAGTGTCACTGATACTTTATTTTACTGAAAAAATGTAATTTTCACATGAAGAAAAGCGTGACATGATTCAAATTTATTATTCCTCAAATATAAATGGGGTCGAAGGGATATTGGACGAGCCATAAACAATTTAAGGAAACGTGTTGCATTGTGCCTTGAGGAACAAGGAGGACAAATTGAACATTTATTGTAAAATAGGAATGTCTACTCGTCTAGCTTTTTGTTGTTCTTGTGTTTCCAGTTTGACTATTTTAGTGTTAATGTGTTATATGGCAAATGAGGAATAAATAACAAGATCTCAGATCATACTCTCGTGGTACGTTTATGATTTATTTAATCATCAAACTCTCGTGGTACGTTTATGATTTATTTAATCAATAAACTAACATTAATTGAATTTTTACTGAACCATTAAACAATATTCCAAAGCACACTTCGCAACAATGGGTAACTAGGCTTATGTTTCCAAGGCACTCTATGCAAAAACGTCAAACATTATGGGGCTTACGTTTCCAAGGCACTCTATGCAAAAAAGATTAATTTGATATTACGGCAAGAAAAACAAAGTAAAACATAATGTGAGACATATCAGTTTAACCAGAAAAAAATCCTCTTTTCAAAAATGCAAAAATCCAATATGGCGCCCATAAGAAAAATAAAAGTTGATCGTCATATCTTTGTCCAGGGAGGCGAGAGAAAAAATGCAAGGCCATATTTAGATTCCTTGTAAAAAAGTGCCTTAATAATGTTTAACTTAGAAATTTGTAGCGCCATTCGTTTTCGTTTAAAAAAATTAAAACGAAAACAACAATTTTCAGTTTTTCGCATTATTTTCAAAACGAAAAGGGCCAGCCAAAATTTCTTTTTACCATGTTACTCGGCATCAAATTCCACAACTTTGCCCCAATTTAACCGACCTCGTATCTCTTAAGATAACCAAGATACCCATGCATAGACTCGAAATACGGTCACCCTATATACTTTAATAATACTACTCTGTATTTTTGAATTGATTTTCCCGACTACACCTCTGACTTATTGGGGGAATAGTCCCCCAATATGGCTCAAGGTCATTGAATTTGCGGATGATTTCTCAAGAGTAAGTTATACCTACTGCTCGCTGGTTGTTTTATATGCTCTGCTTTTGCGGCGGCCCGTGTTATTCGCTGCAAAATGAACAATAAATATTAAAAATGGCTCACCTTAAGGTGGTTGAAGCTGCCTTGCTGCGGTGGATATGCCAGATGTCCACCGCCCGACAGCCTGAAGGTGGTGAGTCTTCTTCTTGGCTGCGACTCGTGTGCGGCGGGCATGCCGTAAAGTCTTGTCAGTTCTTCCATCAGTTTCTGACGTTCTTGTGGATTCTGGAAGCGTACATTGTACGGGGGATTGTGCACCACGGTGCCGTACACCACCGGCTTGTTTCTGAAACCGATTCTCGGCCTACAAGAAAGAAATTCGCATCAGGTCGAATTCTCGCTATACCGAATTGTCGTATAACGCTTAAACGAGATCTGGCAACGACGCAAGCGACGCTCGAGATTGCTCCGCCACGTTGCCAAACGTCAGAGACGGAAGAAGAACGGGGACAATGATTAAGCAATAAATCCAAGGTTTTTACGAAAGACCTGGATCCCCCCTTGAGACTAACTGAAGGACCGTACTTTTATTAAACGACATTTTAGGCTATTTTATTGTCAGACATAAAAAGAGGCAGGGAGGCAAAATAAAATTTTTACGAGGATGGTTGGAACAAATTAAGAACACACCTGGCGTTTAAGGAGTTCATTTGGGCTATAAAGTTTCTTTTTACAAGCTTTTATTTAACCTGCAATGTATGTATGTATGTATGTTTGGGTCAAATCTTGCAAGCTGAATTAGAACCACTTCCTGACATCCGATTGAGCTGAAATTTTGCATACACCTTTAGTTCCGGTGACAATACAATATACAATACTCAATATTGTAATACTTTCAAAATGACCGTCGCCACAAGATAACGGATGATCTATTTTTTGTCAACCCCCTTAATATGGGTATCAAATAAAAGGGCTTGAAGAATAGAAAACTATAGAGTTAGTGACATCACACTAAATTCAATATGGCCGCCGCTCTAACACGGCGGATTACATTTTCTTTTCCCTTAATATGGGCATTAAATGAAAGGGCTTGAAGAGTAGAACTAAAAAGTTGAAAATTAATAGTAAAAAAATATTTTTAAAAACAAGCTTTTATTTAAATGCTCTGAAAAGAAGAAAATAAACTTTACAAAATTACTTTTGTCAAGATATAAATATATTATATGGTCGCGAGATTCTCGTGTGTAAATTTCTTTTATAGAAAAATACTTTTTCTTTCGACAAGCTTTTATATCATATACAGTTGTATAATGTAACAAAATTATGGGTTTGCCTTGGTTTGATTTATTATAAAGTTTATTTTCTTTTTTTCAGAACATTTAAATAAAAGCTTGTTTTTAAAAATATTTTTTTACTATTTTTGGCCGAAGGCGAAGATTTAATTATGTAGTGACATGTTTACACGAGAATTCATTCTTATTTATTTGCCAGAAGAGCAGACAGATTTTGAGCGGATTAATGCAGGCTGAAAGTTTGTTAATTTTCTTAATAAAACAAGCCTATTAAACTTAACGGTCCGTACGGTTTCGAATTTCCTCAAAATTCTATTATCTTGTCGAATTAGCGGAACCCCGAATTTAATGCTATATAAATTCTCTGATAAACTTTTAATTATCCCGAAAGTATTAATCAGTTGTTGAAGTCTTCAAGGAATTAGGTATGGGTTGACGAGGTTTCATACAATTTGCCTGAAACGAGTCGGACAAAAGAAGTTGTGTTTAAAAAGCGGCCGTTTTGGCTTTGTAAAGTATTAGCTTTTCATCCTTTTAAAGTATTACACAACAGAAAGTTTGTAAAGTTTACCCTGCTATTTTTAGGATATTACTGAGGCGAGAAATTATTAATCTTATATATCAACGAGGTTTTACAAGAAAAGTGGGAATACTACAGCTCAGATTGTCAATCATTCTGACAAATTGGCTATTTATACTTATTAACTCGCTTTTTCTTGGTTTATCTCGCCCGCCAGTTTTTCCAGACACGAATAGTGTACGCAATAAAGAAATAATCTTTTGTGTAGAACATAAAAATACGACCACGCCACGTGTATGGCTGCTATCAAAAAAAAACCTATCATTTTGTTTGGTGATTGATAAAATACTATTTTTAGACCACATATTACCGTGGAAATACTATAAAGCGACCAATAATTACAAATCCATTACCTCAAACAACTTTAGCCTTACAAAGGCATGAAACCATTAAATTACGTCATAACATCCAAGTTTTGATCGTTCCCATATTAAAATCGAACCTTTTTTAAAGGCAAGTATGTTTGCTCACGGACTAAATTTCCTCAGTTCTAAATGTGGGAAGGCATTGAATTTTCCAACTAAAGCCATTAAACTGCTAACGCATCACGTTCACGACGCCGACGTAAATTTTAATTTGGTGTTTTTCGTGTTTAAATTGCCTTTTTGCGCTTTCACTTGGTCCTGTTAATTATTTTCGAACTATTTAACTAACGAACGTTTTAAATGGGCATGCGGAAATAAGGCCTATAAAGAAAAATAAAAATGATTACGACCATGGCGATTGTTTACCTTTATTCTAGGTTAGGTTATGCTTTTCCAGATAGATCTCAGAAAAATAAAAAACGTAGAACTGGCTTTGTTTTGGCAAGTCTGTTCCCATAATAAAAAAATAATGTTTACAGTTCGGGTGACAGATCTGGTGCTAACGATTACAAAGCAGTGGCGTACCTCTTATTTTTTTTAAATAGTTATAAAAATAGGAAAAATATATTGCCTTTATATCTCAATTTTTTTATAAAAAATGAAGTGCAACCCCAGGTACAACTAGTACGCGTCAATTCTAAAATTCAAACTTATCAATGTTATTGACAGTTACAAGTTGGGGACTGTTCGGCGAACACAATATAAAAAAATAAAAAATAAAAACTTTTTAAAAACAAGCTTTTATTTAAGCCATGAACTAAAACGGATAAAATAAGTTTATGCCAAAGAATATATTTTCTTTACAGTTTGCGCGACAAGCTTTTTGATTTAAAAAAGCTTGTCGCAGTTTGGCATTGAATTATCTTAACGAAAACCTAAACTTATTTTATCCGTTTTAGTAAATGGCTTACTTAAATAAAAGCTTGTTTTTAAAAAGGTTTTTTTATTATTTATTTTATTTTGTGCTTTTTTAGTACCTATTTGATTCCCACTTCAGAAGGGTGGTAAAGAAATTTAGTCCACCATCTTGGGCATCGGGCATCCGCCCTATTGGCCGCCATATTAGATTTATTATGACGTCATTCACCTTTTTGTTTTCTACCCGTCGAGCCCTTTCGTTTGATACCCATATTGAGAATTATTTTCCCTTTGGCCCTCTGGTATCTTTTACCGTGCCCCGAACTAGGTACGCCTATGTACTTACGCATTATATGTAACCTCCTTTGGCGAGTTGCTTGATTTGCAAACAATACACCCTTTTTGCCCATAACGTATAACTTAATTGTCTATATATAAGCATTTTAAACCGACGAATACTTAAGAAATACTTAAAAACAGCGAAAAATTGCTTCTAAAAGACACAGCACCAGTTATGTCAAACACAAAGTGAGGCACACTCTTGACCGATTTGCGCGTTTGTCAGATTGTGCGATTGGTATTGGTAATTGTAGGTATATTATTGTTTCCTTAGTTGTATCACAGATTAAGTACTACACGTAGTATATAAATACTGCCTAATAAGTGTCTAGATAATTATAAATACTAGATTCACCTATTAGTCAGGCAGACCTTATCTAATCAATACATAAATATCATATATTATCTACCATTATTTACTTGAAAGCAAACGCATTTGCAACTGATTGGGTATGTCCCTAGTCCCTAACTAGTAAATAAATAATAGAGTATAAAAAGTGCTACCCCTTACCAACATTTCAATCTACAGATGCCATTTCTATGTTTTTTATTTTTCTGAGATATAGATCTATTGATACAGACAACCAAACATTCTTTTGATGACGTTTTATTTCCAACCTTAAAGTAATTACTACCGCACTATTTGTTTCTTACTAGTCTTACTGAAACACTAAAAGTCATTCACTCTTTAAATTAAAATTCTCGCTTTGCAATTCGATTGTTCGAATGCGCATGCTAAATTGACTCAACTCTAATTACACGATTTGCCATAAGGATGGCTAGTTCCAGCAGTCTATCTTTTATATGATATGTCTGTGGTTAGCCCATAGAAATAGTGAGGGGAGAAGGGATGAGATGGCGGTTGATGAGGATGCCTTTTGGCCTACCTAGAGTTATTTGTCAAAGCAAAGGATATTATATTACATGCGCGTTTCATTGCATTATGTTTCGTGTGAACAATCTTATTATTTTGTAAAATGCCAGCCTCATGTATGATTTGCAATTGCCTTGAATAAGAATCGTAGACCGTAGACCCGGAGTTAACTATTTTCGGTGTATGTAGCCTTTACTCTTTACTTGCCGGATCAGCTAATGTTCCTCCACTTTGCACAGAGACGAACTCAAATGAATATTGTTTAAAATATATGTTGTTAGACGAAATACCAAAGGAATTTATCCAAAAACTCCTTCAAACTAATCTCCTACCTAACATAATAAAGGCCAAATTAAAAGTGCATATGTAGTACATTTTTGAACGTGTGCAAATCTGTACAATCATGGGTACCTTAATTAATTTTCGCGTGCATAGAATTATTGCGTTGTTGCCGTTTTGGAAAATACGCCGAACATTTATATCTAACTCTATATATAGCTAACCAACCTTTAAATTCCTTACAAAACATGCCCCTTTTAATACAGTTTCGAATTCCCCGCATTTTTTAAATCATCCCATCAACTCCCATTGTAAATCAGTTACCCGACCAGGCGAAGTCGTCGCATAATTCGCATAGAAAACCGATTAAACGTCCTAAAACAAGCAACCGGCATTCGGGTGAAAATTGCCGGGGAAATGCCAACGTACCGTTTCTCACAACATTACGATATTCTCGGCTATCACAATTTAATCCACATTGTACGGAAGTTCGGCCATAATATGGTGATCTAACGATCACTCCGGAATCAAAACTTCTCATATTTTTGTCTAGCCGTGAATGGTGTAGTTAGGGACAAGATTGTATTGTATGCAGTACTGCAGTTACTCCCTCCCCATTAATTGTTATTGCCGTAACCGCAACTTGAATACCCAGTGAGTAACCAACAAGTAGTAGCATAGTAAAGATAACAACCAGCAGTTTAACTCTCATTGGGCAGTTCGTTAACGACTGTATTCAAGGCAATACAGTGGCGTGTAGTGTGCGTTTTTGTGCATTGTTCTTAATATTGTTATGTTATCCTGGCGAATAATATAAACAAACATAAACTTATTATATATTTGTGACTTATTCGATAGGCCGAAAAAATGTGATGTAAATCGTTTGAAATGATCTAAAATCAGTTCTGTAAGATATAACCCAAACTCCAAACTCAAACGTTTATCAATCTCCTTCCATCCCTTAGATATTAATAGTGACATGTTTATAGGTAGAGGTATAAACAAATTAAATGACTGTATATAGAACATCTGTTAAAAATTGTTTAAACTATTTTTAAAACTACCTATTACAAGCCTAACAAGATTACAATTACACTTTCACAGAGACAGGGAGCAATATTTGGCTGTTACTAGTTACAACTTCAAAAATGAAGTTTAAGCAGAAATAATTCCTTCATTTCACAAAGTTGCTTTTTTTCGTTACTTCAACAAATCTTTTTATTTATTCTTACCGAACTATAATGTTACTAATTTAAAAAATAGCCTACCTATTGCTTAACAAATTTTGCCTACTGAACTGTATATATATTTACTACCACAGCATAAAAAATGCAAAATAACCTGATACCTACTACACTGTGTTTCTGAATTGATTTTCCTGAATACATATCTGATTCCTATATGGCGTCAGAGTCATTGAATTTGCTCCTGTTTTCTCAGGAGTAAGTTAAATTGCTTGTTGCTCTGGCATTAGTCAGTCAGTCAGACAACAGGTCTGACTTCATATATATTTTTTATGGCAAAATACAGCTAAAAAAGTGTTTATGTTCTAAAGGATACCTACCACTACCACTCTGTTTTTTACAGTCTTTAAAACAGTACCTACTATATATTTTAGGAAACTAATTAAAATGGGTTCTTTGCCTTCTTTGTCCTAATCTTAATGAAGTAGTTTGGGAGCTTCCCGGAAAATGTTATCTACAAAGAGAAGTATTATTCGGCTCAACGAGCTATATAGGAAAAAGTCTAAAATCCGTTTAACAAGATTATTTTAGGGCATCAGGGTTTTTCTTTCGGGTTGCACTTGTTGCATTCGGGTGACAGAAAGCTGTAAATTAGAGTTTAATGATGTGATTAGGTTAGGATCTTAATCCAGACTATTTCTTTCGTTGGCTGTTGTTTCATATTGCCAGGCAGATTTTTAAATTACATTAAATAGTTGGCAAATTGCCAACTTATATTTTGAATTGTATTTTACAACGGATTTTAACCATTTGCACCCAATCCAAGATGGTGCATCTGGAATTTTTTTAACAAAAAAGTAAACCTTCAAAGATATAGTCCTCCTTACGGCAGAATGCGTGCGACGTAAGGGGGAAGAACTCGCAAATATTATAGAATTAGTCAGAGTTCAGGGGCGTAGCTCAATTTTGTGTAACTCACTGACTTAATTTTCATATAATTGTTATTTAATTTATTGTTAATATTATTCTTAACGGTGATGCCTTAGTTAGACTATGGAGGAAGGCAAACCCTTATAACATTGGCAATTATTTCTCGTGCTTGAGAATGCAACGTTCTTCCCTGTTTACTCATTTTGCACACGTTAACTCCCGAACATACGAAACGCCACTGAGCTCTCTGAGCCGGCGGAAAAAACTTGCCAGCGGCCTAAAAAATGAGGTCTGTATGGAAGCCCAAATACGCAGTTAACTTTACGTACTATAGGAACGCAGGCACAAAACGCGTTGGCTAACTGGTTTTGTCAGCCGACTCCTTCGCAGAAGTGCTGTGTTGCCGTATTTCAAAGGCGACGATGTTGAAAAAAATATAATAGGTGTTTTATCACACCGCGTTAAAAATAAATGATAAACAAAAATGGGTAAGTGGTCCCGTGATGCGAGCTTTATTTTTTCGGTATAACGGAGTTCAGAAATTCGGCTTCAATATGATAAAACTTGTATTCGCCAATAAATAACGACTACTCGTATAGGAAATCTCGCAACGCTGCCCGCATTCTTTAGAAACGTTTTCTTTCGTGCTTTGGACTATAATATAATTATTATGAACGTTTTTCGTCGATGAATTGAACTTCGAAAGTTTAAAGATTGCGAGTTCCGCCCCCGCGAAACTACGCCCTTGTAACTAACAAAAGCGAATTCCTTTGTATTTCCTGCCGCTAATTATTTTGTAGGCGCCTAAAAAATATTTTCGTCGCAATATTTTTCGGCATTAGGGCTGCTCCTTTGTGTTTTTTTGTGCCGACTTTTGGGAGTGATTAAACGCAACTCGCCAGCTTCGCATTCAAGAAATTTGCGTTACAAAAGTCGGCAAAAAAGTCTTGTTAGCGCTTACATTAATTTTGTACGCTAAAAGGGGACCGCCTTCGCACCCTTTTCAAATAGGGAAAGGTACAATTTCCAATTTGGCCTGTCGATCCCTTTGAAGGGATGGTTTTAATTTTGTTGCAAAGGGGATGCTTTCAGGCTCTTTCGGCAAAAGCGATGAACGACATATGTGTGGCCCAGTCATGAAAATTCTTCGTAATTGCCTGGGGGTACTACATTCAAATCGCTTTATTAAAAAAACTGACTACAAAAATCATGTTTGTATTGCCTCTTATATTTTCCACCTCTTTTTTACGTACTTAATAATATAATAATATAATAATATAATAATATAATAATATAATAATATAATAATATAATAATATAATAATATAATAATATAATAATATAATAATATAATAATATAATAATATAATAATATAATAATATAATAATATAATAATATAATAATATAATAATATAATAATATAATAATATAATAATATAATAATATAATAATATAATAATATAATAATATAATAATATAATAATATAATAATATAATAATATAATAATATAATAATATAATAATATAATAATATAATAACATAATAATATAATAATTTAATAATATAATAACGTTTTCAAAGTCATGGGATTTATATGCGAATTGAATTACAATACATAAATATGGGGTCTCATTTTTCACATGCGTACGAGTCTATCGACGCATAAATTTTAATTCCCACACATCGGGCAAATAAAAACAGATTTACGGCCGAAAATAGCGAAAAAAATGTTCTGCTTCCGGTAATATTTTTACCGACCTTATTCGAAATAATCCTCGAAATATATTGGCGCCGTTTTAGCACCTGAGTTAAGCGTTTTTTGTTATAATAATAATAAACTTTATTGCCATATTACCAAATAACATAAATAAATATAAATTTATTTTCAATTAGAGTAATCCACTATTCCTTATGGCAATTATTATACCTTTACAAAGGCTTGTGGTGTACAGGGTGTCCCATTTTTTTTCTCAAAAATCTCGGTTATTATTAAAGCTAGAGGGTTTCGGTTTTCACGTCACTGTACTACTTTTTTGAGAGGAATTTGGTGGACCAATCAGATTTTAGATAAGTTTTATAGTTTCCGCGCATTGGCTCAGGACTGAAATTTTCGATTTTTTGGAAACCTCTCTCCTGGCTACAACTTATATATATCGACAAACTTAATCAACTATTTTTATAGATTTTTTGGCGTAGAATCGAATGGAATAATTAGTTTTTTGGTAGCGTTAATAGTTTTTGAGATATGAACCAAAGTTATATTTTTTTTTAAATGGAAACCATAGTTTATATCTCAAAAACTATTAACGCTACCAAAAAACTAATTATTCCATTCGATTCTACGCCAAAAAATCTATAAAAATAGTTGATTCAATTTGTCGATATATATAAGTTGTAGCCAGGAGAGAGGTTTCCAAAAAATCGAAAATTTCAGTCCTGAGCCAATGCGCGGAAACTATAAAACTTATCTAAAATCTGATTGGTCCACCAAATTCCTCTCAAAAAAGTAGTACAGTGACGTGAAAACCGCAACCCTCTAGCTTTAATAATAACCGAGATTTTTGAGAAACACACCCAAAAACACCCAAAATGGGACACCCTGTACATTGTACATGTCGCTTCTCCAGATAAGTTCTCCAAACTATTATTAGTTAATATTAATGAATATACTACACTAAATATAATTATGTTAATGGAGCACTGCAAAATCGAGTTGAAGTGTGAAATGTTCAACAATATTTCAAACAACTTTTTACAGATGTTTTATACAGAGTCATCAAATTTGTTTATACCTACACTTTTAAAGAAAACTTGAATTTTTGTATTTGAAAAAATTCAGTAAAACATCCCAAATCACTATCTAAGGGATGAAAGGAGATTGTTAAATGTTTGGGATTTGGTTAATATAATATTACAAAACCGGTTTATATAATATTACAAAACCGGTTTAGGTCTGCCCATTGAATACTGCTATTGAGGGTATTAGGGAACAGGTACAAGGTACAAACAAAAAATATTTCTACTGATGACGCCATATAGGGACACAGGTAATCAGTTTATGTTTGTTTACATTCTTCGCCAGGATAACATAACAATATATTATTAAGAATTTAGAACGAAAACGCACACTCTACGCCACTGCATTACCTAGAATACAGCCGGTAACGAACTGCCCCACCGCCCCGACGCTGCGTCTATTTGACAGAATCTATTCCCAAATGGCGGCTGCGCGAACAGGTGCGCGGAATTTTGCCGCCAAGGCACGGGCGTAGCCAGGATTTAGTTTTGGGGGGGGGGGTTTAGTTTGAGAAGTAAATAAAACAACAAAAATATACTTACATGAAATTTAATATCTATATATTCATCCGAAAAACTACGACATATTTATAAAGTTCTTAACTTTAAATGAAATGGATAAATTAATTTCGTTCCTCTGCGCTAAATCTAAAACCATTAAAGAAGAAATCTTCGGCTTTTTCTTTTAAATATATCCACTACTTCATCTGCATGAATTTCTGTTCCATAGTGAATGTTCATTAGAGCCAAACCATTAGGTCTGTTTTCACTTGTAGTGTTTCGTAAATAGTTTTTCAGTCTCCTTAGGCTCGAGAAAGACCTTTCTGGGGTAGCAGTGGATACAGGAATGGTAGCCAAGATTTGTAGTAATGTGTAAATATTAGGATAAAGGTTTTTATCGCACATATCTAGGCATTCCAAACTAGATTTCGGGGTAGGCAGTCTTCTTATCAGCATGCAAGGTAGCTGAAGCTTTGATAGCTAAATCCAAATTTGTTTCTTTATTAGAAACCCCTTGACCTTGACTACACCACTTTTTCCAGTAGTCCATACCTTTAGGTTTATCACCCTTCCTTTTTTTCCCCTCAATTTTTCGACAGTAATAATGATTCACGTATCTATCCTTAACAAGGTCATCGAATAACAGCGCACTAAAATTACTCACTTACACGGTACACTTAATTCTCTTCACTATTCGTTCACCACTTTTCACTTTTATTCGCTTCGAGTTCGCATGGAACAATACTGCCGTAAGCGCGGTCACGCGCCGCGGCGCCGCTTATATAGCAGCCCAGTAGCCGTCCAGAAACTTCCACGAACTTCCACAAAGTTCCGCTCATTTCGACCGAGGGGCGTGGCGAATAATCGAGAAACAACGCAAAGTGTCCCTACAATACAAAATAGTTCGGCTGCAACTGCGTCTGCCTCTCGTCAAAAGATGGCGCTAGGCGCTACTATTACTACATATATTCAAACGTAATAATAATTTAACTCTTCACTCCTCGTATTTTTTCGGTATAATATTAGGTAATATTTTGCTTATTTCGGGGGGGGGGGGGGGTTTGAACCCCCGAAACCCCCCCCTTGGCTACGCCCGTGCGCCAAGGGGAGTGTGACGTATGACTGCTTGTTGTTTTATATACTCTGCTTTCTTGCACGAGAAGGGAATAATTAAGCAGTTCCCTTAGGGAAGATTTCGGTACACAAAGTCAAAGTGGGTGTACGAGCTAAGCCGGTGCTTTTACGAGATAAAATGAAAACTACCTAATCCCAATATCCACTCAACTTCTTTATTTTGGGGTTAAACGAAGTTTCGCCTACGTAGTTGTGATCTAATGAAAAGGTTAATTTATTATGCTGAAGGAAGTCAAAGTTTAAAATCGCCCTATGATGAATTACAGGCACCGGGACGGTTTATACAGAGCGTGCCGTTTTAGCGCACACTCCTACTTGTATGGTTAGAGGCATATTCATAATATGCGTAATCTGGCAGGCAGAGACAAGTCAACAATACAGGGTGCAACTAAACTGATGGTCAAAAATGAAACCACGTATTCTTGGAGTCCAAATAAGGGCACTTCTTCATATATTTTTTCTCCTACGGGCCATAGTTTTTTTTATACAGAGCGTAGAAATTTAGAGAAAAATACACATATTTCTTAGTATCTCTAGAAGTATACGAGATATTTTCTTCAAACTTGGCGTGTCACATGAGCGGATGAGTTGTCAAATTTAAGGTTAATATGAAGCTTGTGAGGCCCCCAGTTGCGGAGATACAGGGTGGTATTAAAATTAATTAGTTCAGAAAAATATGATATAATCGCATTTTTAAAATTTGGTTTGAATGGTAAATTCAATTGTTAACAAAAAGTATCTCTTAGTATTTTTTCATATTCTCAGCCGTTTTTTAATTATTTTCAAAGAACGGCAATGCTGCAATAAAAAAGTCATTTTAAGAATAAATCTAACAATCTGTGGATGTCAATTAAACTTGGCATTATTTGAAGCATTTGGCTGCCAACTTTGCACCTTAGTATCAATATTTTGAAAAATTATATTTTCATTTGAAGAATTGACTGATATGCACTTTTGCTATGGACTTGCGAATGGCAATAATAAACATGCGGAAACGCATAGTTGCGTGTATTGAAAGAGACGGCGGTCATTTCGAACATTTAATAACTTAATTTTCTAATAGCAATACGTTTCTTTTATTATTGTTTTTGCGTTTGTATTTTGTTAAATAAAGTTTAATTGACATCCACAGATTGCTAGATTTATTCTTAAAGTGACTATTGTTCATTGCAGCGTTGCCGTTCTTTAAAAATAATTAAGAAACGGCTGCGAATATGAAAAAATACTAAGAGATACTTTTTGTTAACCATTCTATTCACCACTCAAAACAAATTTAAAAAATGCGATTATACAGGGTATTTATATTTTTCTGAACTAATTAATTTTACTAACACCCTGTATCTCCGCAACTAGGAGCCTCAGAAGCTTCATGTCAACCTTAAGTTTGACGGCTCATCTGCTCATGTGACACGCCAAGTTTGAAGAAAATATCTCGTCTACTTCTAGAAATACTAAGAAATATGTGTATTTTTCTCCAAACTTCTACGCTCTGTATAAAAAAAAACTATGGCCCGTAGGAGAAAAAAATATATGAAGAAGTGCCCTTATTATGACTCCAAGAATACGTGGTTTCATTTTTGACCATCAGTTTAGTTACACCCTGTATTTTGTAAACTAAAAGCCTATAAAGGCAGTTCAGGACCATTTGGCAGTTTGACAGTACCTTCACGAGAATTTAGTGAATCAATTTAGTGAATCAATTTAGAAAATATTTTCTTATCAAAATTTAATGACTTATCGCATCAGGATGGCTTAAGTTCTAGCCTACTAAAGGAACTCCGATCAGTAAAATATATATATATATATATCCGTGTGCAAAATTTTCCCATGACTATTTGGTTTCATTATAACGCGAGTTCGTATTTACTACACACTTAAATTTGCGAATAGGGAATTAAGACAAAATAAATCAAATCCAAAAATTTCATTTTGCAAAACTTGTAAACTATCTAAATAATTTTGTTTGCTCCTATTTACACACTTATGTATATTTTTACTGACCCGATGTTTAGTTAGGTATATCATGCGCGTTATTTAAACAGAAAAAGTAAAATACCTGCATTTTTATTATACAAATCATGCTCCTTATTTTTCCGCTATACCTATTACTCCTATTGTGCATAATGGAAAGTCAATATAGAGGTGCCCCCGTGTAACTTGGTGCAACCAGCTTTACGGTGTTTTGGATAGTCCACCCTCGTAAATAACGCAGGGGCGAGCTGACATTAATTTACGACCGGTCCCAAAAAATCGGCGGCTTTTCGACGACTTCAAAGGAGTGATCCGACTTATAGCATTCTCTAGACTTTGCCACGACAGTCGAGCGAGGACTCCCCCTACGATCCTTCGCATATTTTGGAGGTTATATGTGCACGCCATGGAGGATAAACAAACCATTGTTGCAACTAAAATTGTAAATTGTTTTCCCTTTACTGACGTCAATGTTTCGTTCGTAGAGCGCGGGATCTCTTTTTAACCCTAAATCGAATTAATAATAAGCTCCGAAATTTTCTATTATATTTTTGCCGGGCCAGCTCGTTCTTGCCATGAAAAATCGAGGGTAGGACACCTCGAGCGGCCTCGAATAATCTTCCAATTTTCTCTGGCTTGAGCCGTCGGTTTCCTATTTTTTCTCTGTCTTATATTAAATTGTCGCCTAAAATAAGCCCGTCAGGGAGTGAGATAAACGCATTACTCAAAAGAACCGGAAATATACCGTTTTCGAGACAATGTCTAATCGCATGCTGGCACGCCAGTTTTTTTTTACAGCATTAGTATACCTACATATTAGTATAGTCCTCCTTACGGCAGAATGCGTGCGACGTAAGGGGGAAGAACTCGCAAATAATATAGAATTAGTCACAGTTCAGGGGCGTAGCTCAATTTTGTGTAACTCACTGACTTAATTTTCATACAATTGTTATTTAATTTATTGTTAATATTATTCTTAACGGTGATGCCTTAGTTAGACTATGGAGTAAGGCAAACCCTTATAACATTGGCAATTATTTCTCGTGCTTGAGAATGCAATGTTCTTCCCTGTTAACTCATTTTGCACAAGTTAACTCCCGAACATACGAAACGCCACTGAGCTCTCTGAGCCGGCGGAAAAAACTTGCCAGCGGCCTAAAAAATGAGGTCTGTGTGGTAGACCAAATACGCAGTTAACTTTACGTACTATAGAAACAGGCACAAAACGCGTTGTCTAACTGATTTTGTCAGCCGACTCCTTTGGAGAAATGCTGTGTTGCCGTATTTCAAAGGCGATGGTAGACGCGACGATGTTGAAAAAAATATAATAGGTGTTTTATCACACCGCGTTAAAAATAAATGATAAACAAAAATGGGTAAGTGGTCCCGTGATGCGAGCTTTATTTTTTCGGTATAAAAGATTTCAGAAATTCGGCTTCAATATGATAAAACTTGTATTCGCCAATAAATAACGACTACTCGTATAGGAAATCTCGCAACGCTGCCCGCATTCTTTAGAAACGTTTTCTTTCGTGCTTTGGACTATACAGGGAAAAGTGCGTTACGAGGAGATAGGTTAACATAAAGTCGTCATTCAAAAAACGATATTGTAGTAAAACTTAAGAGAAATTCGATGGTGTACTCGGATTTTGTATACAAGGGTCGGTAAAAAGTTCTCGTAAAAAACATTTTTTGCAAAATAAAAAAAATACTTACATAACCATTAGAAAACCTTCAAATAATATTTCTGAATATTTAGTTTTTGAAATAGCTTCTGGTTATAGCGAAAATTAAATTGATTTTCTCTATTCTACAACTTACACATTCCATTTGACATTATATGATTCCTTTTTTAATTCTGATTCCAACGATATATAACTTGACCTATTTATCTCCAACCGTTTCCGATATATTTTTCAGAGAAGCTCCATTAAACTAGATACATGGTCTCATGGTCAGTGTCTGATGTTTTATCCGAGCAGGCCAAACAATAAAACCAAATTTATGGCAATCAAGTCAGCCATGATAATAAAACTGACAATCAAGTAGGCGGTATAAGTTCAATGTTTCTATTTACATGTCAAATTAGTCTCAAAATGTTGTTACTGAAGCTGTTACTAGTTACAGTTTTAACAAATGTTTTTGAAATAAGAATCGTGTGATATTTTAAAGGTCTTTATCAAAAATGATAAAAGACATGTAGAAACTTTGAGGAAGTATTGTCGCAAATATCAAAATAGAAATGTTCCGAGTGCTTCATTTATATGTAAGCTGTATCGAAACTTAAGATCGACAGGAAGTGTGATTAGCAAGAGAAAAATTGTGTTTAGAATTAGTGAGGACGAGAAAGAACGAATTTTAAATTATTTCAGAAGAAATAACGAAAAATCACAGAGAGATGCAGCGATAGTTTTTATAGTAACAGCTTCAGCAACAAAATTTTAGACAAATCTGACTGGTAAATAGAAATATTGAATTAACGGCCTACTTGATTGTCAGTTTTATTATCATGGCCGACTTGATTTGTCATAAATTTGGTGTTATTGCTTGCCCTACTCGGATCGACCTTCAGACACTGACCATGAGACTATGTATCTAGTTTGATGGAGCTTCTCTGATAAATATCTCGGAAACGGTTGGAGGTAAGTAGATCAAATTATATATCGTGGAATCAGAATTAAAAAAGGAATCCTATGGTTAAATGAAATGTGTAAGTTGTAAAATAGAGAAAATCACTTTCATTTCCCTTATAACCAGAAGTTATTTCAAGAAACTAAATATTCAGGAGTACTACTTGAAGGTTTTCTAATGGTTGTGTAGGTTTTTTATTTTGCAAAAAATGTTTTTTCGCTATAACTTCTTTATCGACCCCCGTACACAAAATCCGAGTACACCATCGAATTCCCCTTAATTTTTACAGCATTATTAATAGAAAAGACGGCTATCAGTGCATAAAGTTCTACCCTACACATAAAATTCTTCGGTATAAAACTGGCTGAATATTAAATTTTTCATCTTGCAAACTATCAATATTTTCCCTCTTTGATATCTCATCTCGGAGGGTCTGATAGGCGCTCTAGGTTAGGTATCTTAGGCTATTTTAAATTTTAAACTACCTACGTCAGCTTCGAGATGCAAATCATAAAGTTCAGAGAGAAGCATTCGCAAAAAAATCCCGCATGACGTCACTGACTGCTACAATATAATAGTCAGTTTACTAACAATAAATCATTAATAATTAGAGAATTATCTGTATGCTCCTATCGTCACGAAATTGGCAATTACATGAAACAATAATTATACATACATATACTTAGTTAAACATGGAGATGAGTATATTAACTAATATTCGTATAAATTATAATTGAAATTTAAGGCAGAAATTATGATTATAACTAAAGGCCACTAAATAATGTCCAAACGTGAACAGTAAACGTAATAAGTAGACCACATTATGTAGGGACCAAAACGTGTCGCTGAAGTGGAAATATGGCTAACAAAATATATTAGCTTATTTCCAGTGTATGCTAGGATCGGAAATTAAAGCTCAACCCGTACTTAGCTAAGGCTGCGAGATCGAGATCAAACACAACATAATTGATGAGGTTCCTAAGGTCAACATAATCATTTCGTCATTATAACCCAGCTCAATATAGATACTGCTTGTTTGGTTTGTTTATGTGGTGATTTTATTTGTAGATTATTAGATTTTTAAATAATACCACAGATGGCAAAGATACAGGGTCATTCACACTTGGCGTCCCAGGCCAATATGGACAAACGAAAAAGAAAATATGCTTCTGTACGTTTCTAAGTAACTTTTGTCTTGAACGTTTTGTTGTTTTTTTTTTTCTCATTTACAATTTACAGCCAACAATGTACAGAAAATTATAGAAATTAATTGATTTGACTCACCCATCTTATCAACGAACTAGGTCTAAAACCACGGGCGTAGCCAGGATTTAGTTTTGGGGGGGGGGGTTTAGTTTGAGAAGTAAATAAAACAACAAAAATATACTTACATGAAATTTAATATGTATATATTCATCCGAAAAACTACGACATATTTATAAAGTTCTTAACTTTAAATGAAATGGATAAATTAATTTCGTTCCTCTGCGCTAAATCTGAAACCATTAAAGAAGAAATCTTCGGCTTTTTCTTTTAAGTATATCCACTACTTCATCTGCATGAATTTCTGTTCCATAGTGAATGTTCATTAACCATTAAGTCTGTTTTCACTTGTAGGGTTTCGTAAATAGTTTTTCAGTCTCCTTAGGCTCGAGAAAGACCTTTCTGGGGTAGCAGTGGATACAGGAATGGTAGCCAAGATTTGTAGTAATGTGTAAATATTAGGATAAAGGTTTTTATCGCACATATCTAGGCATTCCAAACTAGATTTCGGGGTAGGCAGTCTTCTTATCAGCATGCAAGGTAGCTGAAGCTTTGAGAGCTAAATCCAAATTTGTTTCTTTATTAGAAACCCCTTGACCTTGACTACACCACTTTTTCCAGTAGTCCATACCTTTAGGTTTATCACCCTTCCTTTTCTTCCCCTCCATTTTTCGACAGTAATAATGATTCACGTATCTATCCTTAACAAGGTCATCGAATAATAGTGCACTAAAATTACTCACTTAATTCTCTTCACTATTCGTTCACCACTTTTCACTTTTATTCGCTTCGAGTTCGCATGGAACAATACTGCCGTAAGCGCGGTCACGCGCCGCGGCGCCGCTTATATAGCAGTCCAGTAGCCGTCCAGAAACTTCCACGAACTTTCACAAAGTTCCGCTCATTTCGACCGAGGGGCGTGGCGAATACTCGAGAAACAACGCAAAGTGTCCCTACAATATAAAATAGTTCGGCTGCAACTGCGTCTGCCTCTCATCAAAAGATGGCGCTAGGCGCTACTATTACTACATATATTCAAACGTAATAATAATTTAACTCTTCACTCCTCGTATTTTTTCGGTATAATATTAGGTAATATTTTGCTTATTTCGGGGGGGGGGGGGGTTTGAACCCCCGAAACCCCCCCCTTGGCTACGCCCGTGTCTAAAACTACAGAAGCCTGCCAGTCAGTAAGTCCATATGAGTTAAGGTGGCTGGTCACAACAGGAAACGCACAGAAAATTATTATTTTCTGTGCGTTTATTTATCATCTTAGAAAGTGATTTTATTGAGAAAGATCCAATAATTTGAATTAGTTTTTATTTGTTGGTTGGTATTTTGTAGAGAAACAAATTACTTTTGTGTTTATTAATGTTTTTTCAATAATTCCAGAACACTCTTGACCCGTATAAAGTTTCATAAAAATTCAGCATTCTGAGAGGGCCCTGAGAAAAATACCCTGTATATTTTTGCATTGAATCTTTGCACGCCAACACATTTAGTGGTCCTGTTGATCATTCAATGTTTTGAGGAAATTCCATGACACATTTGACACACCAGGTGCCTTTAAAATTCCTATTTTTCTCATTTTGGAGCCCTATAGAATGGAACTCCCTCTATATTTCTTGTTCAAATGCGGAGGTTTTTGGGTATCCTGATCGAAAAAAAAAACTAAAATCAATCATTTTATTTTTATTTTTTATTTTTTTAATTAATATTGGCTAGTTTTTATTAACATGCATATTTTTTTAACTGTTTATATCTAAATCTGTTTCGTCAAATGAAAAAATATTTTCAAGCATGATTAATATACTCAGATCAGTATAATACTTCTTATTCCTTATACACTTCACAAGACTTTTTACCCACAATAAACCACAATAAAGTTAAACAATATTTAGTTTTTAGTTTCAGACTAGGTTTTTTTAAGTTTCATTTTTGTGAAAAGCTGCTCAATTCCTTTTCAAGTATTATAATAAATATTATTATAAAAATTTGTCAGTTTTGTTTTTGTATCCAAAACGATGTTAAAGTTTTCTTTCTATGAATAAATATATTTTTAAGTATCCTGATTTTAATAATGATTGTATTAAAAAAATCGCTTTGATTAAAATCATGATTCTAATCACGATTTTAACCAATTGAATCAACTCAACCCTAAAAAATGATTTTTGTCATTTTTTACCAGCACATCTCCAGGCATTTTTTAAAATGTTGCGTTGCATTTTCTTAATTTATTCTTTTTTATTTTTGTTTGAACGACCCTGTACCACGCGGATTTTTGAAACGATTGTGTTATTTAAAAGCGAGTAGGAAACTAATACCTAATAACTGTATAAAAACAAAATTCGTAAAACTGGAAAATGCTTATTTTTGTGTTCAAATGAAAAATACACCATTCCAATCGTCCTATGTCGCCCACACGAGTGCAGGTAACGTTTCCCTCCTAAAAGGTTTCTCAGTGAGACATGGGAAAGAGGCAAGGACCCCAGGAAAAGCGGATTCGGTTAAATCCCATTCTGTTTACCGCTCGGCTGGTCGAAAAGGATTAATTTCTTATTTTCTGACATGTGGTGCCTGGGACTTACTCTGAACGCGAGCAGACGAATGTCTTCCCAATCCCTAGGACTTCCATTAACTCGATTTTGTATGCCACTTTACGGTATTACTACGATCACGATTCTAAAATGGTTTAATGATTACATGGGTGAATTGTAAGCCCAGGTATGTACCCCAAATTTGAAACTACCTTACGACATTTAAGGAAACCTAATCTTTATATTCAAGATTAAACTGTCACCACAAAATTACACTAGGTTGTTTGTGAAGCCTCCCTCTGGAAAATGTCGTATAGGTGAATAATAACACACATTGGAAGCGAAGATGGATTTCTAGATGGCGGTTTATTAGACTTTCAATCCAATTCTACTAAAGATTACCAGGAGGAAATGATGGCCGATGTATTTGAAGAATATTTTCCGCAAATGATAGAGCGGATACCAAATAATTCCATACTTGTAATGGATAATCCAACTTATCATTCTAGACTAGTGGAAAAGCTTCCAACGAGTTCTTGGAGAAAAGCGGATATTATTGAATGACTGAACGAGAAGGGGCTGCAATTTGAAGAAGGAATGGTCAAAAAATAACTTTAAAAAATAGCCAGGCTGCATAGGATAGTATTTAAGAAATATGTAGTCGACGCAATGACAAAAGAACGTGACATAATTGTGCAGCGCCATACCATTGTGAGTTTAACCCCATAGAGCTTATATGGGACCAAACGAAAGGACATATTGCAAGACATAAGACTACTTATAAGCTTAAGGATTACGGCAGCTGATGATTAATTCACTGGACATTATTACTGCAGAAAGTTGGCGAAATACGATACCTACTACATGTTATTGCGGAAGAAAATAAAATGTGGAATCTTGATGAATTGATTGACGATACTCTGGAAATTGAACCTGTTATTGTTGCCTTAAAACATGACGAAAATGATCCTATGTCTTTTGAATTGTAATATTATTTCAATAAATAAAATTATCTATGTGAAATTTCATTGCCAACATTATTAGAGTAAAATCGGGTATCGGGAAAAAAATACAAAACAAATTAAGTTTTCTATTATGCTATTGACAATGTTTATCAAAATAATTATTAACATCAAGTTAGCCATGCCAAAAATCAGAACAATGCAAAACTGTCACTAGCACTAGCTGTCAATAGCATAATAGAAAACTTATATTGTTTTGTATTTTTTTTCTTATGCGACCCCATTAAAATTGTATTGTATCGTATTCAGAAAGTTCCAATGTATCAATTTTCACCAAAAAACGTATATGGTGCCATTTAAAAAAATCACGTCGCTTACCATGGCAACCACATTTTTTGTGCTACGAAAGATTGCTTGATATCACTAAACGGAAAATAATTTCCCCTAACACTTTTATTAAAACAAGTTTTTCATATGAGGAATATTTTAAGAAATATAAGCAATATTCCACAATTTCTATCCACACTGTATTTTTAGAAAACTAAACTTTCTCTTTTAATACTGGCCCATATCAAAATAAGTGTGCAGTAGTTTTGGGAATATTTTTGTGTTTTTTTTATATCGACACCACTATTCCATATTACCCCCCGCTTTTAATTTACCTGAAAAACGTGTCATTTTCTTAGGTTAACCTATTTTTCCTATTTCACGAAATTATTGATCAAAACTACTTATTGCAATATAAAGGCAATACACATGAGCATAATATACTCAAAAATGAATAAATTATTTTGTTTATAAATATATGTCTTTTCTAAAGAAATAAAAATGGTATTCCATATTCCCCGATTTTACTCTATAAATATTAAATAGTTTGATTTATTAATATTTTTATTTTTTTCAAAATTGTTGGGTTGGTTTTAGGAACAAGTAAAACCGATAATAAATGAATAAACTTTTTATTTTTCTTACCCAAACAAACCATTTTGCAAGTGACTAACATTAGTCTGATTTTACTTGCAACAAATTAACTACCCGACCTCCCGCCTATGGGCTTACAATTTCCTTTATTAGCGTTTTATTTCCTATTGTGATTTGCCTTTTGTCGGACCCAGGTAGCGCATTATAAAGTAACCCCTGTCAGATCTGTCAAAGCTGTCAAACTCACCCGCCAATACTCCTCGACGTGGCGTAGTACGGCTCCCAGACGTTGTTCGCGAACGGATCCCTGTACATGGGCAGTTCGTTCGTGAGTTCGGCCGCTCTGGACTGCCTTTTGGAGAACCTCCACATGGCCTTCAGTTCTTCGCACGTGGGCTCCGGCTGCAGGGCCTTCGCATCGACGGCTGGCCTCCTATAAAGCCTCACTCCCGGCAAGGCGAACGCTCTGACCGCTGCTACGCACGTCAGCAGCCACGCCACCGAGCGTAGTGTCGAAGACCAACTTGGAACCATCTAGAAGAAGAAGAACCGCAGTTATTTGTGTGGCGGTCGACCTCGAGGCCTATGGGGGACAGGTTATCTCGCTTTGACGCGGCAGGCGTGGGGGGAATGACGTCACCCAGTATGCCAGCGATCCAGCGGCACCACGTAAACAACATTGGAAGCAACATTTGTGTGAAAAATCGTCTTTATTTTAACGCGCTTCGTAATTTAAATTAATCTGTGTCTGACTGTAGTGGCTGTGAAGTGTTATTAGAGATTTTTGACTTTAGAAAGTGTGTTTTTAGCCTATCAATTGCCTCTTAAAGTGGCTTTCTTTGGAAGTAAGGTATATTTTGGTATAATTTTATAATATTCCTAAGAAATAATATTTTTAATATAATAATATTTTTGGTAAAATACATAAGACAACTCTGTCAAATGAAAGGCGTAAAATGCATAAAAAAGAGAAACTCTTCAATAATTACAAATATTCAGTGTGACCCACTCAAAATCGGAACATGCCACTGGAAAAGTGATCTTTTTTGCCTTCACTAAATTTCGCAATCAATTCTAAAACAAAAAATATTTTCAACCACTACTACACACCTACTCGGTTTATTCTGAACAACTTTCCTCAATAACTTTTGGCAGTAAAATGTAGTACCAGGGTGGGCCAAATTGGACACTTTCAAAGGGAAACTCCTATTTTTAATAAAATTAGACAAAAATTGATATCGGTGTCTAAGGCTCATTTTTTATGATAAACTTAATGGCGAAATCCGCAAATCGATGTTTATCAACGTTCTTGAGTTACAGGGCGTTATTTAGAAAATGTGCGTTTTCGAAAAGTGGCCGTAACTTTTTTCAAGGATTTCGATACATGTTAATATGAAAAATACACTTATTTTGACTTTTCCTATAGATTCTTGAAGTTTTATTCATAAATGTTGGACCATAGGTACCCATGTATATTACATTTTACTTGTTTACTTGCTTTTATACCTAGTGGTTTTCTTTTCTGCATTGTTCGTCCTCGATTTTTCAAATTATATCTTCTTATACCATCTAAACTTACCCAGTAAAAATTGGATTCCTTAACCCGAAACCCTCAGAATTTTGTGTCAATCGATTTTTCAAATTTCCCCCTATTTTATACACCCTCGTAACTGGCCTCCCTTTCACAAAATGTCCAAATATGATATTGATAATATCAAATAAATCCAAAACTGGTCAAATAGTTAAAACCGTCACGTATAAAAATAATCTTACAATATGTCCCAAAGCATCATAATTATATTGAAATAAAGCCGTAAATATGGTTTGAAATTCGCAAGAGCATAATGAAATTCGAACCACTTATTAATATTGAACCAGGAATGGTACAAATTACACAAATTATAATATAGGTATTTTGCATCAAGAAAACGATGTATTTGTATACAGCTCTCATTCTGATTTCAAACTGGCATACTGGCTGACGTAACTTCCGCGTTGCATTCCTATTGGTCTTCATCAAAGTGAGATAACCTATCCTCTATAAACCTTACATTAGTTTTTTGTGCGAATGTTTCCACTAAAAGAACTGGAACAAAAAGTAAGAAAACAGTAGTAATTCCTCGAAAAAGGCCTTTCGGAACTGACATGAATCCGATACTCTTTTCGGCGGTTAATTCCAATTTATAGCTTCGTTATGGCGGGCTCGTATTTAGCCTTAAAACAGTGGGCTTGAATTTGATTCCCTAAAAAGCATATCTCCAGGCGAAAACCGATTCTCAAAGATTGCCAGAGCGCTAAAAAGGAAATTGGCAAATAATTATCTTTAGAACAAAGGATCAGACGCTTTGGATGCCGAAACCAGTAACAACTTTAAATTTCGAATTATAATTTTGGTACCTAATATAAACTTAAGTCTAATTTTATTAGACTCATTGCTATGTTGGCCGATACAAAAAATATGATTTATTCAATATCATAACCTTAATTATTCGAGTTTGTGCTCTTTGCACTTTATCAGTTTAATAATTATTACTAGAAAATTATATAAATATCCCTGCAGTTCACACAAAAACTTGTCGCAATTTGGCATTGAATTATATTAACGAAAACTTTTCTTAACTAATGGTAGTTTTTTGAACAAAAAACAACAAACAACCTAAGGTAACTTTTTTAATATCTCAACAATAAAAAAATTACCCACTTATTGCGAACTCTTTAGACCACACTGTAAGAAACACTCTATTCAAACTAAATGCAAGTGACGCGTAAACATTTACACTATGGAAGCACGTGAACAATTCTGAGGGCTAATACGAGGCAGAGCCGCATTAAGGACGATCTCTATGAATTTTATAATATAAAATATTAAAATATTATGCCCCAGTATTAAGAACTTTAAACACAAACTTTTATGGCGCACCTAGTCATTCACTTACCTGCAAATTTCTACTATTAACACAAATCGTAGCTCCAACAATTAATAAAAAGCGAAACAATTATACCGGAAAAAATAAAGTTCCACTTGCAACTCAGTACACCTCTGTAAGAAACACCGACTCGCTGCACTCGCCCGCCGGGTCAGACTTTATTACCGGCTATCCAATAGCAAGCCGATCACGTGCGTATCACGCTCTAGCCATGCAACAACTTGTGTTTATGTTTCACTTGCGTTTAGTTTGAATAGAGTTTAGACAAGCTCATATCTGACATTTAAAACTGATGTAATATTCCAATTCTTGTTGCAAATAATTTTCGTGCTAAACTTTTTTGTTTACCTCGGTAAATAATAAAGCTAGAACACCTCACATAATAAGAGAGGTTTTCGGGTTATATCCCGCAATTTCAATTTTCCTCGGACAAAAAGCTATCGGCGTCTATAAAGGACAAAATAAAAAGATAACAACCTCATAGGAGCGACGTCCAAAAGAAAAATGGAATTTTTCTTGACAGCCATTTTTATTATTCGGTACATCCGAAAAAATACTGTTATATTATACGTCCCGTCTGGATGGCGAATATTTATAACTGAATGAAACTCGGAAAGGGGAAATCTGGGTGCCTAAAATTATCTGAGGGTCGCATATAGGTGTGGTTGTTTGATCATGCCTTCATCGCCAATTATTAAACCATACTGGGTCAACAAAATCACTCCTGCCAACTCTTTATATAGAAACAACCAAAGGGATATAAATAGATTAAGCCATGTATACAGGGTGCCCCTCTCGACTCTTAAAATATTTCCTTATGATGTTTTACTTAGACCTGTTTAAACAATCATTGAATATCCGAATTTTAAAATTCAACATTACTGTTCTACAGTGTGTCCCAATTTGATACTGGACACCTCAGAATTATATGAAGGGCAAGGAAAACAAATGGTCTCTATTTTTTATTGGTAGTACCAAGGGCGGTGGTATTTGGATGGGGTACCTAATTATTTCATGGCCTGCTATGATTTTTTAAAATAGCAAATTTTCAAGAAACCCCATTAGGGTCTTTTACGAAAAAATGTTATTAAGAAAACTTGTTCAGAATGAAAAACTGAGTAGATTCGCAAAATTTCAAAACGCTAGGCCTACTTTGATTTTTAGATTTACCTCCCACTTTTTTCTTAGAAAAGTGTCCTTTCTGGAGCTTTCACGCCAAAATTTTATTTTTTCACGATGATCAAGTTTCCTTAATAATATTTTGACGTGAAAGCTCCAGAAAGGACACATTTCTAAGAAAAAAGTGGGAGAAAAAGGCGAAAAAGCTAAAAATCAAAGACTTTTGAAATTTTGCAATTCTACTCAGTTTTTCATTCTGAATAAGTTTTCTTAATAACATTTTGCCGTAATAAAATCCCTAATAGGGTATCTTGAAAATTAGCTATTTTAAAAAATAATAGCAGACCATAAAATAATTACCCCATCCAAATACCACCGCCTACGAGATACTCTCCCTTGGGACTACCAATAAAAAAATAGAGATCATTTGTTTTCCTTGTCCTTCATAGAGTTCTGAGGTGTCCAGTATCAAACTGGGACACATTGTATACAGGGTGTTAGTAAATAAGTGCGACAAACTTTAAGGGGTGATTCTACATGAAAAAATAATGACAGTTTGCTATATAAACGTAGGTCCGCAAATGCTGCGTTTCCGATATACAGGGAGTCACAGTTTAAAAAAAATGATAATTTATTTATTGCGCTGAAACGGATTAAGATATTCAAATGAAATTTGGTGGGTTTTAAGAGGACTAGAAAGCACATTTTTTGACACCCGACTAAAAATTTTATGTTAATCAGTGGCATGCATAGGGGTAATGGCCTCGATATTTTTGAGAAAATAAATGATACGCCACTGAGATAATTTAAAATAAAAATTATTTTTAAAATCCTCGTTTAATTAGTGACAAAAAAGCTCTCTTACCTTTTTTTCACAGGGGCTGCCATTTTTATGCAAAAAAAAATAAAACAACATAACGCGTATTTTTAATTTCTATTACAACAATATCAAAAACCTATCCTACTCAGCAACAATAAATCAAAACAACAAATGAAAATAAAAATATCTCGAATAAAACATTTTTAGTTAGATGCGCATAGCTATAACAATAAATAAATTATCTTTTTTTTTTAACTTTGACTCCCTGTATATCGGAAACGAAGCATTTGCGGACCTACGTTTATATAGCAAACTGTCATTATTTTTTCATGTAGAATCACCCCTTAAAGTTTGTCGCAATTATTTACTAACACCCTGTATAAAAACAAAGGTTTGACTTTAATTACGACATTCTTTTCAATTTATGAACAAAATAAACATTCTTCGGCTTAGGAATTCAGCCAGGTACATATAAATTAAGCGAAATTGTGGAATAAATTAAGCCCGCAATAAGTTAAATTTTCCTCTGGGAACTCTAGCGCTTTGTAATTTATTTTGGTAAACTTTACTACGCCACTTTCTATATACGTATATTCTAATTAAACTTAAAGCCGGAAATGTAGTCTTACTTTTATAAGCACCGTATATTTTCTCCTTTGGCTCTTATTTAAAAATCTCTGGCAGTCTCGAGAAAAGGCAAAGGTCTTATTTCGCACTTCAAACTTTTACAAAGTGGTCTAGTTACAGGATGTACCAGATATGACGTTATTCGATGTAATATTGATGGTTCAAAACTAACCTTGTGTAGAGATTTCCGAAGAATTCGAATATGAAGTGAAACCTAATGTATTGTGTTGTTAAAAGGTTATGTCAAAAAATAAACTTAACGTAAATTTTAAAAGTGACTTTTTGTTACATATTGTATGAACTTTTTTTGTTTTGCTTCTGCTTTTTCATTTGTGACTTTTTTGTAAACTGATCGAGACGTCAATAAAAACTATGTAATTTGGTCGTGTGTAGTAGATAAAAAACTTAATAGTGGCGGGCATTTGTGTAGAAATTACTACGCGTACAGAGGATTGTCAACTTTCCGTTTTTAGCCAATAATTCTGTCAAATCTCAACAGAATTCTAAAAACGATACATGACTGTATTCGCAATAAAAAGGGCTTTAAAATGATGCGGCACAAGTGGTGTAGTTCCATTTGAAATTTTAAAGTTGGGGTTGCTAGGGATTAGGGGGGGATGAACATATCGAGTTGGCTTGACTGTCAAAAAAGCTCCCCCAAAATCGAAAATCGACGGGTCTCTGCGAATTTTCAAATATTGTTCGGTTTTCGAATTTTTGGGGGGTCAAGTTTTCGTTGGGATACCCTGTTTTTGGTACAGTGTGCTTTAGCATTAAGTGCTATAAATTAAAAATAATTTGGCCTGTCTACTTCCACCAGTGCCGGAGACTCGTGGGTCAAACATAATGTTTTTTAATAAAAAAAAAAGGTATGCCATTGAAAAAGTAATCTTTTTTTGCCTTCGCTAAATTTTCCAACGAAGACCGTTAGGATTTAGATACATATTTATATGAAAAATTCTACTTATTTTGACGTTTTCTATAGATTCCTGATGTTTTATCCATAAAAGTTGGACCGCCCTGTATATAGCCCTCTTAGGGGGCATTTTTGAGGCCATGCTAATTTTCAAATCAGTGTCAGAACGAAACTCCTCTTATCTGTGCCTAACAGATTCGATAAAGAAACCCATTTATTTCCCATTGTTCGAAACAATTATCTCACTTCATTCTGCCGCCAAGAGAAAGGCAAGAGGTTAAACGAGGTAAATTTCCATTTCGCAACACTCCTCTTTTATTTCTTCATTCTTATTTAATCCAGTTGTTTGTATTCCATCAGCAGACCGAAATTTTCTGGCTTTCTTAATAACGAAACTCGCGGAAACAATTGTTTATTAAACCTACTTACTCCTTTCATAAACTCGAGCTTCAATCTTGGAAAGTTGGATCCTGGAAATACGATTTATTTCGAATAGGTTTGATAAATCTGCGTCGAGAGGTTTCTAGGTGGTTTAATTCTCAGACAAATAATAAATATAGACTAACCTAAAGGCTGCTTTGTAATCAGCCAACATAAAAAAGGCCTACTTAAAAAAAAACAACAAATTTGACACTTAAGCCTGCATCATAATGATAACCAGAGGTTGCGTTTCCTATGCCACAAATCGAACACTTTACTCTTACCATCGTTCTTAAAACTAAACTAATTCACTAATTACTAACTTAAACTATAATATGTCTTTTGTCCAATAACACCAAAATCTCCTAAAAAAACAAGAATAACGCAAAAGTAAACACTCGAAACACATCAAAGCAAACCGGTGAAACCTCAACGAAATCTGAATCAGCTGTTGGGGCATAATAAACCAAATGCGCATCGTTCACAAAGAACTTGTGCAACGTTGCCACGTTAGCCAGAGTAAGCAATTTATTAAGGATATTATTTATAGACCAAGAAGGATCGGTAAATTCACAAAATCAGTACAATTTATTGTTAAATGACAACTGTCAAAATTTTTACTATATATAGATTGTAGATATCAACTAATTGTTACAAATTGATGTTTTTTAACGTTGGTTATACATTTATTTCGTAAGTACAACATAAATTTATAAAGAAGTTTGGCAATGGTACAATAATTGCATTGTTTTGTTTTAGATTTCTATTACTAACTCAGACAAATAATGTTACTAAACATTTTTTATCTTGACAGGGTCTGTATTGTAATGAATTATTAGTCTATTTTTATTATTTTTCTGAGGTTTACCTAATTCCTTTTCTCTGGCCAAAAACACTCCAAAACTCCCAGCGTAGTTGAAGGGATATTGAAGCAGATTTCTCACATGCTACCCACCTACGTCTTTTTTATTTATTTTTAATTAAATTATTTTTTATTTAATTTTTTTTTAAACGGCATGAAAGAGTTTCAAATCTTAGCACATCTCACATCTCGTCAAGGCCAACTAATCCTATTTAATAGCTTACGTCAGTGCCAATTTTTTAGCTTTTAATGACTATTGTGAGACACTTTAATATTATACATTTAATTTGTAATTGGGTTTTTCGCCCAACTTTTTCAAGTTACTTAGAACTGTTAATCCGTTAGTAGGAAACTCAAATTCATTTATCAGAAACAGAAATCATTTTTTAGAAAAAAGTAGGGAACATCAATTTCCGGATCATTATATATTAGCTAGATTTGATGTGGTTAGTCTTTTTACTAATGTCCCTGTTGACAAATCATTGAATATTTTACGCAGAAAGTAGAAAATGATCGGACTTGTAGAAACGACAAATTTGATTTTTCCACTAGGAAATGGAAACTTTACCATGCATAAGCAATTTATTCGTGGAAAATTTTAAACGAAATGAGTTGACTAGATATGTCCACCAACCTAAGTAATATTTGGTGGAGAATTACAATGACATATTTATTATATGGGAACATTGAGTAGGTGAATTCACTTCATTATTAAATTTTATAAAGTCACGAGAACCTGCTTTCTATTAAGTTTACCCTAGGAAAAGAAAATAATAATCAACTACTTTTCTTAGATGTTTCTATACTAAAATCAGATAGTACTTATAGAAACTAGTGACATTTTAACACCAATCATCATATTAGTGTTAAAAGAGGAGTAATTAAAAGTTTGTAAGACAGGGCTAAAACATATAAAACATATTCCTACGCAAGTTGCTAATAAAACAACGATGGTAATAGAATTAAAGAAATAAATCTAGTGGACCGACCAGTAAATTTAATTATTCCTTATATTCCTGGACCATCAGATAAGCTAAAATGCTTAGGAAATCTTTTTAATGTCAGAACAGTATTTAAAACCAAAAATACATCGAGATCGATGCTAGTTAATGAGGTACAAAGTTCACAAAATTGCATTTATAAAATTCCTTGTGAATGTGGAAAGTTCTATGTTGGGGAGACTTGTAGACCTTTATTTAACTTTCGTTTAAAAGAACATAAAAATTATACCGAGTTTCAAGGTCAAAAATATGCGAACACTTTTAATAATAATCATAGAATTTTGAGGGATATGCCCCAACCAATTTTCAAAGAAGAAGTAGGAAATTGGCGAAATATTAAAGAATCAGCATTTATTCTAGGGTATACGGACAACTGTGGATTTCACTAAAAATTATTATTCTCACCCTCACAATACTCCAAGTATAGATAATTAGATATAACACAGGGTACACTATCAGACAGGTGGCTAGGCTATTGTTCCTGTTGTGATGACACTTTAACTTGACTTTTATCATTCTCAGAAAACAAAGTTGTTGAAGTTATTTTTTCAGTTAAACGTTCAAAGTTTCGTTCATTACTAATTTCCTGACAACTTGAAAAAGTTTAATCAGTTTGCAGACCTATACAGGGTGATTCAAAACTATGCGGCACCCTTTCAGGGGCGTACTTTACTCGTTAAAATAAGACGAAAAGTTCATATTAACATGGGTCCAAAAACTCTTCGTACGAAAATACAGGGTGATTAAACTTTCAAAAAAATATCGATTAACAATCAATTATTTTTTTATGCCTTAGCGCCTTACTAGTAACAAAAATGACATACTCCTACTGCCATTCCATTTGAAAATTATTTCGTTTACTTCAAATAATATTTACATACCTCAACCCGAAAAAGCGTTAGAGTCGAAAAAAGACGACAAATCGGAAAACTCCAACTTTCCGCATTTCCGCGAAAAGGAGAGAGATATGAAAAAATGAAAGAGGCTTTTTTCGTTCCAAATTATATTGTTTATTTAATAACATAATAAATTGTTGTATTGTACAGGGCCATACTATTTTTTTTGTTTAATTTATGGTACCGATTATCCTTACCTCCGCCACTGGATACTTTCGCGACCTGATATTAGCATTTATTATGTCACCCTATAATGGTATTATTGTGTACCAAATTTGGTTTAAATATTCTTATTGGTTTGGAAGGTATAAAGAAAAATCGGTATTTTTTTCAAAGTTTAATCACCCTGTATCTTCGAAACGAAGAGTTTTTGGACTCATGTTAATATGAACTTTTCGTCTTATTTTAACGAGTAAATTGCGCCCCTGAAAGGGTGCCGCATAGTTTTGAATCACCCTGTATATAGCGAAGCTATATAGGTCTGTGGTTTGGTTCAGATTTTGTGGGGAAAAACCCAAAAAAAAATTAAATGGATCTGTTTGGGCCACAAATAAATTCCCGACAATACTTTAATATTAGTGCTTAATGTTATTTTTGTTATGTCGAAACGTCTAAACTTTAGAAACTGATTGTATAAAAGATAATAAATGGTCTTCTAGAACTTTTATATAACAGAATGAGGTGCGTTCTAACTTTAGCCCTGCGTACCCACGTAATAGGACTTCACACCTTATTCCCCAAAGAGGATTCCCTTCTACGATTTTATATTTACCCCAAGTTGCCTCTACTTTAATGGAAATGAGAAAGTTTTCAGCAGCGCAAATAGCTGGTGTGTCTGTTCGCGTTTTAAAATAGGCGGTATTTTAGAGGTTCCCGTTTACATTTCTTCGGATTTCTTCGGGGAATTTTATTATAACGCGGTTTTCGAAGTGCTTCCTTGAATAAAACAAACCGGTATACGTTTACCGCTAGAAATCAATAAATTTATTTTTTGTGTTTTAAGGTTTCTCCGGCGTTTTTTGAAATCTGGCGGGTGGGTAGGTATATTCCAAATTTCGCGGAATACACATTTCGGTGTTGAAATGCAGCGGCTAATAGCCACAGCAATTAATAATTCCGTAGCTTTTTGTTAGCGTCCGCGTCGACACTTTTCAGACTCAATTAATTCTGTAAAATGGACATTAATTTGTAAAAGAACTCGACTACGGTGCATTGCTCAGTGTCAGGTTAAAATATCGCGTTAACGCAATGTCTATATTTCTTTTTAAACTCTCTCTCAAAAACTACCAATTACGACATCTTCAATACTGTCCATAACACTGGCGGCTCTATATTTATATTTTACTTCCTTGTTCATGGTATATGGGGGTTTTTAACTGTGGGTTCAGATTTTAACTTAATAAATCGCTAAATGGTTTTCGTGAAAATTGGGGGCATAAATAAATCGCAGCCGGCCTTGGACTTGCATTTTCAAAATGGTATAAAGTTAAAAGAAGAGGCTTTTGAAGCCACCCCCAGCACGAGCCGCCACTGGTCCCTAATAGGCTGAAACTAAATACACGCGGTAAGCGCTTACCATTTAAGTATGTCAATCTTCTAAAAACGAAAACTCGGCCGTTCAAAATTCCCAAAGATTCGTAACCGCCCTCGGAGTTTCCTTGACATTATATTAATCCGCCCCCACACAATAATAATGTTCATGGTATATGGGGGTTTTTAACTGTGGGTTCAGATTTTAACTTAATAAATCGCTAAATGGTTTTCGTGAAAATTGGGGGCATAAATAAATCGCAGCCGGCCTTGGACTTGCATTTTCAAAATGGTATAAAGTTAAAAGAAGAGGCTTTTGAAGCCACCCCTAGCACGAGCCGCCACTGGTCCCTAATAGGCTGAAACTAAATACACGCGGTAAGCGCTTACCATTTAAGTATGTCAATCTTCTAAAAACGAAAACTCGGCCGTTCAAAATTCCCAAAGATTCGTAACCGCCCTCGGAGTTTCCTTGACATTATATTAATCCGCCCCCACACAATAATAATGTTCATGGTATATGGGGGTTTTTAACTGTGGGTTCAGATTTTAACTTAATAAATCGCTAAATGGTTTTCGTGAAAATTGGGGGCATAAATAAATCGCAGCCGGCCTTGGACTTGCATTTTCAAAATGGTATAAAGTTAAAAGAAGAGGCTTTTGAAGCCACCCCTAGCACGAGCCGCCACTGGTCCCTAATAGGCTGAAACTAAATACACGCGGTAAGCGCTTACCATTTAAGTATGTCAATCTTCTAAAAACGAAAACTCGGCCGTTCAAAATTCCCAAAGATTCGTAACCGCCCTCGGAGTCTCCTTGACATTATATTAATCCGCCCCCACACAATAATAATGTTCATGGTATATGGGGGTTTTTAACTGTGGGTTCAGATTTTAACTTAATAAATCGCTAAATGGTTTTCGTGAAAATTGGGGGCATAAATAAATCGCAGCCGGCCTTGGACTTGCATTTTCAAAATGGTATAAAGTTAAAAGAAGAGGCTTTTGAAGCCACCCCTAGCACGAGCCGCCACTGGTCCCTAATAGGCTGAAACTAAATACACGCGGTAAGCGCTTACCATTTAAGTATGTCAATCTTCTAAAAACGAAAACTCGGCCGTTCAAAATTCCCAAAGATTCGTAACCGCCCTCGGAGTTTCCTTGACATTATATTAATCCGCCCCCACACAATAATAATGTTCATGGTATATGGGGGTTTTTAACTGTGGGTTCAGATTTTAACTTAATAAATCGCTAAATGGTTTTCGTGAAAATTGGGGGCATAAATAAATCGCAGCCGGCCTTGGACTTGCATTTTCAAAATGGTATAAAGTTAAAAGAAGAGGCTTTTGAAGCCACCCCCAGCACGAGCCGCCACTGGTCCCTAATAGGCTGAAACTAAATACACGCGGTAAGCGCTTACCATTTAAGTATGTCAATCTTCTAAAAACGAAAACTCGGCCGTTCAAAATTCCCAAAGATTCGTAACCGCCCTCGGAGTTTCCTTGACATTATATTAATCCGCCCCCACACAATAATAATGTTCATGGTATATGGGGGTTTTTAACTGTGGGTTCAGATTTTAACTTAATAAATCGCTAAATGGTTTTCGTGAAAATTGGGGTCATAAATAAATCGCAGCCGGCCTTGGACTTGCATTTTCAAAATGGTATAAAGTTAAAAGAAGAGGCTTTTGAAGCCACCCCTAGCACGAGCCGCCACTGGTCCCTAATAGGCTGAAACTAAATACACGCGGTAAGCGCTTACCATTTAAGTATGTCAATCTTCTAAAAACGAAAACTCGGCCGTTCAAAATTCCCAAAGATTCGTAACCGCCCTCGGAGTTTCCTTGACATTATATTAATCCGCCCCCACACAATAATAATGTTCATGGTATATGGGGGTTTTTAACTGTGGGTTCAGATTTTAACTTAATAAATCGCTAAATGGTTTTCGTGAAAATTGGGGGCATAAATAAATCGCAGCCGGCCTTGGACTTGCATTTTCAAAATGGTATAAAGTTAAAAGAAGAGGCTTTTGAAGCCACCCCCAGCACGAGCCGCCACTGGTCCCTAATAGGCTGAAACTAAATACACGCGGTAAGCGCTTACCATTTAAGTATGTCAATCTTCTAAAAACGAAAACTCGGCCGTTCAAAATTCCCAAAGATTCGTAACCGCCCTCGGAGTTTCCTTGACATTATATTAATCCGCCCCCACACAATAATAATGTTCATGGTATATGGGGGTTTTTAACTGTGGGTTCAGATTTTAACTTAATAAATCGCTAAATGGTTTTCGTGAAAATTGGGGGCATAAATAAATCGCAGCCGGCCTTGGACTTGCATTTTCAAAATGGTATAAAGTTAAAAGAAGAGGCTTTTGAAGCCACCCCCAGCACGAGCCGCCACTGGTCCCTAATAGGCTGAAACTAAATACACGCGGTAAGCGCTTACCATTTAAGTATGTCAATCTTCTAAAAATGAAAACTCGGCCGTTCAAAATTCCCAAAGATTCGTAACCGCCCTCGGAGTTTCCTTGACATTATATTAATCCGCCCCCACACAATAATAATGTTCATGGTATATGGGGGTTTTTAACTGTGGGTTCAGATTTTAACTTAATAAATCGCTAAATGGTTTTCGTGAAAATTGGGGGCATAAATAAATCGCAGCCGGCCTTGGACTTGCATTTTCAAAATGGTATAAAGTTAAAAGAAGAGGCTTTTGAAGCCACCCCCAGCACGAGCCGCCACTGGTCCCTAATAGGCTGAAACTAAATACACGCGGTAAGCGCTTACCATTTAAGTATGTCAATCTTCTAAAAACGAAAACTCGGCCGTTCAAAATTCCCAAAGATTCGTAACCGCCCTCGGAGTTTCCTTGACATTATATTAATCCGCC
Source organism: Pseudeuparius sepicola (assembly GCA_963920635.1). Lineage (NCBI taxonomy): Eukaryota > Metazoa > Arthropoda > Insecta > Coleoptera > Anthribidae > Pseudeuparius > Pseudeuparius sepicola. Next base: position 1,778,216 of record OY987305.1, on the reverse strand, counting down.
CCCACACAATAATAATGTTCATGGTATATGGGGGTTTTTAACTGTGGGTTCAGATTTTAACTTAATAAATCGCTAAATGGTTTTCGTGAAAATTGGGGGCATAAATAAATCGCAGCCGGCCTTGGACTTGCATTTTCAAAATGGTATAAAGTTAAAAGAAGAGGCTTTTGAAGCCACCCCCAGCACGAGCCGCCACTGGTCCCTAATAGGCTGAAACTAAATACACGCGGTAAGCGCTTACCATTTAAGTATGTCAATCTTCTAAAAACGAAAACTCGGCCGTTCAAAATTCCCAAAGATTCGTAACCGCCCTCGGAGTTTCCTTGACATTATATTAATCCGCCCCCACACAATAATAATGTTCATGGTATATGGGGGTTTTTAACTGTGGGTTCAGATTTTAACTTAATAAATCGCTAAATGGTTTTCGTTAAAATTGGGGGCATAAATAAATCGCAGCCGGCCTTGGACTTGCATTTTCAAAATGGTATAAAGTTAAAAGAAGAGGCTTTTGAAGCCACCCCCAGCACGAGCCGCCACTGGTCCCTAATAGGCTGAAACTAAATACACGCGGTAAGCGCTTACCATTTAAGTATGTCAATCTTCTAAAAACGAAAACTCGGCCGTTCAAAATTCCCAAAGATTCATAACCGCCCTCGGAGTTTCCTTGACATTATATTAATCCGCCCCCACACAATAATTAGAGTGGCGCGTCACCAGACCTGTCACATAAATTCGTAAAACAAGAAATTATAAGATTACGGAAGCTGAAACGAAATTTTGCCCGTCTTGCTAAAACTGTTTTTATACGGGTGAGTTTTTTCGATGCCCACTATGGGGATCTCAGAAACTAGCAGAGCTAGAACAAAGGTTAAATGGGGAAAGAATTGCAGTTTTGAATGCTCAATCTAATCCCCCTTTTGGATTTTTAAAAAACTTCATGGCTCACTAGATATTTTGAAAAAAGTGATTTTTTGCTATTTCATCAGATCTCTGTAGCTCCGTTATTTCTGATTATACAGAAAAAGTGTAGAGGCAAAAATTGTATATAATTTTGGGCTTAATAAGATAATCTTATCCAATTTTTATGTTGTTTGTAATTTTTGAGAAATGACATGAACTTGTTTTTTTAAATGTAACTCATAGTTGGCTGTGGCCTTATAAAATCGGCCATTTTTTATCTTTCCAAAGATATAATACTCGACATAGTTATTATAAAAAATAAAAGAGCTATGGCTAATTTTCTGATTTTTTTAAAATTTTCACAGTCGGCCATGTAATATTTTCATAATTACGTTCTATTTTATAATTAGACATACTTCAAACTTTCTAATATTTTGATTTTAGCTGGTAACAAAATGTAACAAAATAAAACAAAAATTAAAAAACTCAAATTCAAATTATAATTATTTTAAAAGGTCACCTTTTAAAATAAAAAAGGTGGTCAAACAATCCACCATTAATATTTATGCAAATATTGCATCTTTTTAAAACTGAATTTTGTCGCCTTTCTTAGAGAGCGCCTGTCAATACTGGCAATTGCTTCTAAAACAGCTGCTCTTAATTCAACAATTGTCTCATACTTTATTTTGTACTGTTCCCCACAAGAAGAAATCCAAAACAGACAAATCGGGGGATCGGGGCTGCCAGGAAATAGGTCTATTTCTCCCTATCCAATTATTTGGATAAAGCTGATCTAGATAAGTTCTTACGGGCAAATAATCATGTGGTGGAGCTCCATCATGATAATTTTTGTTTTATTTTGTTACATTTTGTTACCAGCTAAAAATAAAATATTTGAAAGTTTAAAGTATGTCTTATTATAAGAACGTAATTATGAAAATATTCCATGGCCGACTATGTGAAAATAAAAAAAAAACAGAAAATTAGCCATAGCTCCTTAATTGTCTCTACATTTTTTTCTGTATAATCAGAAATAACGGAGCTACAGAGATCTGATGAAATAGCAAAAATCACTCTTTTCAAGATATCTAGTGAGCTGTGAAGTTTTTCAAAAATCCAAAAGGGGCATTAGATTGAGCATTCAAAACTGCAATTCTTTCCCCATTTAACCTTTGTTCTAGCTGTGCTAGTTTCCGAGATCCCCATAGTGGGCATCGAAAAAAACTCACCCTGTATAAAGAACATCTTGGGCTATTATAATTTATTTCATATGAGACCGAAGGGTGAATACGTCTACTTCTTTTTTATTGGCAATCGATAAAAATAATTAACGTAAACTTACACCAGTGCCTGACACCTTAAGGATTGATTTATCGAATAATCTATAAAAATCAATTTGGGGCGTTTATTGATGATTCTTAATATGGAGTAAGTAGGAGACACATCACTGGAAAAAAATATCAACAATAAGTTGCAAACTGAAACAACAATATTTCCTAACCTAAGCACAACTTTATTGGATCCTCGCAGACCTAAAGTCAAGAAGCAATAAAGACGCGAGACTTGGTGGTTTTAGGGATTTTAATTTGTTTCTTCTGGTGTCTCATAGACGTCGGTTTGTTAGTTTTCCTTATTCCCACTTCCATTCCCTAGCAAATTAACTCAGTTTATTTGCTTGACTTAACAACAGAATCCTATGGGAAAAGCTGGCAACAAAATTGTGAAAATGATAAATCAATACACTTTCAATAATTTATAGGCGCTCGACACCATATAAGAAAGTTATGAAATATAAATCACAAATTTCCACGATTCGCCAAAGTTTTATCTGCAGTTTGCTGAAAATTCCAAATTTATAGCCGCGGGACCAACTATTTAAAAAAATATACCTATAGTAGTTTTTAGGAACCCCTAAAATATTAAACTAAAAAACCACATTAATTTTGACTATTAGGCTAAGAAACACATAAATCTAACAGTCAGTAATCTATCTCTAATCTTTGTGGGTGCCAATAAAACTTCGTATAGGATTTAATATAAAAGGGAGGCTGGGGTGTACTAAAAATAGGTCTCTTGAAAACTCCGAAAATAACTTGAAATTTTAATTTTCCCGTCACGTTCTTTTCCCTAACTAGGGAAAGTAAGGCCAAAATAAAATAACCGCAATACGGGGACTTCCTCGAAATCAATTATTCATTGTCATCGATAATATTGAATATCCTGGGAATTTTTGGAGAAAAAGGGGGACAAACTTTTAAAAGTTAATAATAATAATAATTCTCACGCTCACAATACTCTAAACTAGGAGCAGCCAATTTATAATAAAGCAAAATTATCTAAACCTATATACAGAGTAAAACAATCTTATAAATTCTTTAATTTTTAACCGACCAGAACGAAATTTTTACTAAAGGTAGATGGCATTGTTGCCTACTTATTTGACAACAATTCCATCTACCTTTGGTAAAAATTTCGTTCTGGTCGGTTAAAAATTAAAGAAGTTATAAGATTGTTTCTTAAGTGAGACACTCTGTATATGATGTGTGATATAATACTTTAAGTGCGGCGAAATGCGTTGAATGTGCAGAAAAATTGCGAATAAATACAATAATTTTTGCCTTAGTGCGGTAAAATACAAAAACGGCCTAAAACTCCATAAAAATTTTATTATTATAATTATATTCAAAAAAATCTATCCAACGAATTATCTAAAATAGTACATTTTTTATTTATAGTGCGGTAAACTACTGAACAGTGTGAAAACATTTAAAACTCTCTTTGAATCATACGGTCCCATAAAAGTAGTGCGGTAAAAGTTTAGCAATTTCATGAAAATCCAGAAATATTAATTCTAAATGCAATAATTTATAAAATGATATAACGAAAATTTACCACCAGATATCTAAAATAATGCATTTTTGCATTAGTGCGGTAAAGTGCTAAATAGCTTAAAACATTAAAAAAAATCACAACAGGAAAAAAGCATTAAGTGCCGTAAAACTTTAAAGACTTTATGAAAATACAGAAAAAACGAATTCAAACCGTAATAAGTATACAGTGTGCACACCACTTTATCCGATTTTGATCGATTTTTTTAACGATAGGTCATCAAAAACTGTACTTTAGGACAGAATGGCACATTTTATTATAATCATATTACAGGCATATTTTTATAAAAATTCTAGAAACCAATGAAAATCGGTATGTAACTAGGAACCTGTTTTACACCTGCCTGAAGTTGCATGGGGAATTGAAAGTGTAATTTGCTTTATTACAAATAGGTATAGGTACCTAAATACAAAAGACCTAAAGCAAAATTGAAATTACAATTTTTTTTTGTCAATCCACCATTTATTTCGAAAAATTTTTCATTTTGGGTCAAAATTAGAAAAATTATATTAGGCATATTTTAAAAAAAATGCTGACTACGTCACTCGATTGGACAGTTTTGTACCAACAATAAAAGTTCTAAAAATCAATGAAAATCGTGATTCAACTACCTATTAATTTTGCCTGTCTAGTCGCTTAAATCCAGTTCATAAAACTATAACTTACTTTGTTACAAATAGGTAATAGGTAAGTACTAAACACAAAAACCATAATGTAAAAAATATGAGGTATGAATCGAAGTAAATGTGGATTAGTAGAAAAAAATTAAATATCATTTTTACTTTAGTTATTTTTTGTGTTTAGGTAATAAAGCAAGTTAAAGTTTCAATCGGATAACACATACAAATTTTATAGTCACACTAAAAGAGCATAAATAAGAGCAACCATAAGTTGTTATCTAAACAATCATACAATTTTATACGAGGATATAACAAATTCCAAAAAAAAAGAAAACATAAATTATCTAAAGCATCAAGTGCGGTAAAAGTTTTAAAACTTCATGAAAATAAAAAAAATCAAACTGCAACATTTTATAAAAAAACATGCGTTATGTAAAATAATTCGTTTTTTATTTAGTGGGGTAAAAATTTTAAAAAATTAGTCTGCAATATCTTATAACCAACCAAGACTTATCTGAACATAAAGCATAAGTAAAGTTTGAGCAATCTAAAAAAACGCGAAGCATTAAGTAGGGTAAAAGTTATCTAACTTTTCTTTAGTGAGGCAGAGGGTCAAGAATTTATTAAAAATTCAACGAAAAAACACAAAATATCTAAAGCGATAAGCGCGGCATAACTTATCAAATCTAAAAAAAACATTCAATAATTGGGTTGACCGTAATAATATGTACGTGTTACCTAAAATAGTGAATTTTTGTTTGAGTGCGGTAAAGTGACAAAAACTTTATAAGAGGCGAGTCATTTAATTTCATTTTAGTGCGGCAAAAGTTTAAAAAAACTGCATAGGGATTAAAAACAATTAAAACTGTAACTTACTTTATTATAAATATTAGGTACCTAAATACAAAAACCCATATAAATTTTATGGTCACACTGTATATCCTATAAAAGAGCAATAAGAGCAACCACGAGTTATCTAAACACTTTGAATCATGCAATTTTATACGAGGATATAACAAATTCCAAGAAAAGAAAACATAAATTATCTAAAGCATTAAGTGCGGTAAAAGTTTAAAAACTTCATGAAAATAAGAGAAAATTAAACCGTAACATTTTATAAAAAAACACGGGTTATCTAAAAATTCATTATTTATTTAGTGGGGTAAAAATAAAAAAAAAATAGTCTGCAATCTCTTATAACTAACCAAGACTTATCTGAACATAAAGCATAGTAAAGTTTGAACAACCTACGAAAAAATCGCGAAGAATTAAGTGCGGTAAAAGTTATCTAACTTTTCTTTAGTGAGGCAGAGTGTCAAGAATTTAGAAAAAATTCCACGAAAAAAAAACACAAAATATCTAAAGCAATAAGTGCGGTAAAAGTTATAAAATCTAATAAAACATTCAATAATTGGGTTGACTATGTACGTGTTACCTAACAAAATTAATTTTAGTTTGAGTGCGATAAAGTGACAAAAAGTTTATAAAATGCAAGTCATTTAATTTCGTTTTAGTGCGGTAAAAGTTTTAAAAAACCGCATGGGGATTAAAAACAATTAAAATTCTTACTTACTTTATTACAAATAATAGGTACACCTAAATACAAACACTTTAATGTAAAAATTATGAGGTATGAAAAATTTATAAGAAAAAAAAAATAAATATCATTTTTACTTTAGTTTCTTAAGTTACTTAAGTTTCAATCAGATGATATATGGTCATATTGTACATCTTATAAAATAGCATAAATAAGAGCAACCAGGATTAGTTATCTAAACACTTTGAGTCATGCAATTTTATACGAGGATATAACAAATTCTAAGAAAAGAAAACATAAATTATCTAAAAGATTAAGTGCGGTAAAAGTTTAAAAACTTCATGAATAAAAAAACTTTCGTTGTCTAAAATAATTCATTTTTTATTTAGTGGGGTAAAAATAAAAAAAATAATCAAGACTTATCTGAACATAGAGCATAAGTAACAGTTTGAACAATTTACAAAAAAAATGGCAAAGCATTAAGTGCGGTAAACGTTTAAAAAGTTATCTAACTTGCAGAGGGTCAAGAATTTAGAAAAAAATCCACAAAAAACACAAATTATCTATAGCGATAAGTGCGGTAAGAGTTATAAAATCTGAAAAATCCTTCAATAATAATAACGTAATACTGCTAAGCGCGTGTTATCTAAAACGACGAATGTTAGTTTGAGTGCGGTAAAGTGACAAAAACTTTATAAAAGGCGAGTCATTTTCGGTGCGGTAAAAGTTGAAAAACCCGAAAGCCGCGAGTGCGGTGACAGGCGCCCCCCGTACTCACCGTCGCTGGCAGCTGGTGCGGTTGCTAGTGTGCTGCTGTCGGCGGCCCTTCGACGACTATCGCCGGCGCCATCGGGCTCTACGTACGCTGGCGGGCCCTCGGCCTACATCAACTGCATTTCTGGGGCGGTGGCGCAAGACTGATTTGGGCCCACTCGGCCCGACCACGGCCACCCCGCCTACCAGGGGAGACGCCGTTGGACGGCCGCGGCCCCGGGGACGCGGTGGACGGCGCGGGAAAACCCGCCGCGATTTTCCTGCCGCAGATAAGAGGCGGGATTCGCCGGGGAAATGTTTCAGGTGAATATGAATATGGGAACCTCGGGGGGACGTCGGGGGGACGTATTATTCGTGAAATTAGTACGTAATGGGGAACTTTGGCAGCTTTCTTATTTCTTTAATATACAGGGTGTCCCATTTTGGGTGTTTTTCTCAAAAATCTCCGTTATTATTAAAGCTGGAGGGTTGCGGTTTTCACGTCACTGTACTACTTTTTTGAGAGGAATTTGGTGGACCAATCAGATTTTAGATAAGTTTTATAGTTTCCGCGCATTGGCGCAGGACTGAAATTTTCGATTTTTTGGAAACCTCTCCTCACGGGCGTAGCCAAGGGGGGGGTTTCGGGGGTTCAAACCCCCCCCCCCGAAATAAGCAAAATATTACCTAATATTATACCGAAAAAATACGAGGAGTGAAGAGTTAAATTATTATTACGTTTGAATATATTATGTAGTAATAGTAGCGCCTAGCGCCATCTTTTGACGAGAGGCAGACGCAGTTGCAGCTGAACTATTTTGTATTGTAGGGACACTTTGCGTTGTTTCTCGAGTATTCGCCACGCCCCTTGGTCGAAATGAGCGGAACTTTGTGAAAGTTCGTGGAAGTTTCTGGACGGCTACTGGGCTGCTATATAAGCGGCGCCGCGGCGCGTGACCGCGCTTACGGCAGTATTGTTCCATGCGAACTCGAAGCGAATAAAAGTGAAAAGTGGTGAACGAATAGTGAAGAGAATTAAGTGCACCGTGTAAGTGAGTAATTTTAGTGCACTGTTATTCGATGACCTTGTTAAGGATAGATACGTGAATCATTATTACTGTCGAAAAATGGAGGGGAAGAAAAGGAAGGGTGATAAACCTAAAGGTATGGACTACTGGAAAAAGTGGTGTAGTCAAGGTCAAGGGGTTTCTAATAAAGAAACAAATTTGGATTTAGCTATCAAAGCTTCAGCTATCTTGCATGCTGATAAGAAGACTGCCTACCCCGAAATCTAGTTTGGAATGCCTAGATATGTGCGATAAAAACCTTTACCCTAATATTAACACATTACTACAAATCTTGGCTACCATTCCTGTATCCACTGCTACCCCAGAAAGGTCTTTCTCGAGCCTAAGGAGACTGAAAAACTATTTACGAAACACTACAAGTGAAAACAGACCTAATGGTTAATGAACATTCACTATGGAACAGAAATTCATGCAGATGAAGTAGTGGATATACTTAAAAGAAAAAGCCGAAGATTTCTTCTTTAATGGTTTTAGATTTAGCGCAGAGGAACGAAATTGATTTATCCATTTCATTTAAAGTTAAGAACTTTATAAATATGTCGTAGTTTTTCGGATGAATATATAGATATTAAATTTCATGTAAGTATATTTTTGTTGTTTTATTTACTTCTCAAACTAAACCCCCCCCAAAACTAAATCCTGGCTACGCCCGTGCCTCTCCTGGCTACAACTTGTATATATCGACAAATTTAATCAACTATTTTTATAGATTTTTTGGCGTAGAATCGAATGGAATAATTAGTTTTTTGGTAGCGTTAATAGTTTTTGAGATATGAACCAAAGTTATATTTTTTTAAATGGAAACCATAGTTCACTTCTCAAAAACTATTAACGCTACCAAAAAAATAAGTATTCCAATCGATTCTACGCCAAAAATCTATAAAAATAGTTGATTAAATTTGTCGATATATGTAAGTTGTAGCCAGGAGAGAGGTTTCCAAAAAATCGAAAATTTCAGTCCTGCGCCAATGCGCGCAAACTATAAAACTTATCTAAAATCTGATTGGTCCACCAAATTCCTCTCAAAAAAGTAGTACAGTGACGTGAAAACCGCAACCCTCTAGCTTTAATAATAACCGAGATTTTTGAAAAAACACCCAAAATGGGACACCTTGTACAGGGTGATTCAGTTTTATTTAATTTTAAACGAACGTTAAATGGCCTACAAGTCTCCCCAACATAGAACATTCCACATTCACAAGGAGTTTTATAAATAATGCAATTTTTTGAACTTTGTACCTCTTTAAATGGTTTCGTTTTAACTAGCATCGATCTTAATGTATTTTTGGTTTTAAATACTGTTCTGACATTAAAACGATTGCCTATGCGTTTTAGCCTATCTGATAGTCCACGAATATAAGGAATAATTAAATTTACTGGTCGGTCCACCAGATTTATTTCTCTAATTCTATTAGCATTGTTATTTTGTTGGCAATCCTGAAAAACTTGCTCAACAAATTCAATAGGATAATTATTCCTCTCAAGAGCATATTTTATATGTTTAATTTCCTCCTCTAATTTTGTGTTATTAGAACAAATCGTTCTAGCCCTGTCATACAAACTTTTAATTACTCCTTTTTTTAACACTAATATGATGATTGGAAAGTTCTATGTTGGGGAGACTTGTAGGCCATTTAACGTTCGTTTAAAAGAACATAAAAATTATATCAGGCAAAATCAAATTTTTAAGTCAAAAATATGTGAACATTCTTTTAATAGCAATCATAGTATATTGTGGGATAGGTCCAAACCAATTCTCAAAGAAGAAGTAGGAAATAGACGAAAAATAAAAAATCTGCATTTATTCTAGGAAATACGGACAACTGTGTTGCTGAATGTTCAGTGGAATTCAGTAAAATAGTATTGCCACTTATTCAAAGAAAAGTTAGTATAGATAATTAGATAGAACCTGAAATTTATTAATCTGTCACTTCACTTTGACGTAGCATGATCTTTGAGAAAGGAGGAAGATTTATTCTCCGAAAGCTCAGAAAACAAATTTGTTGAAGTTATTTTTTGAGTTACACGTTTAAAGTTTCGTTCATTCACTGTTAAGAATTTATGAATTTTCCAGGCAACTTGAAAAAGTTGTCTTTCGATCAGTTTGGTGGCGAAAAACCCAATTAAAAATTAAATGGATCTGTTTGCGCCACAAATAAATTTTAGAAAATATCTAGAGTGATTCAGTTTTATTCGGTGACACTTCAGCAGGTGATAGAAAACCAAATAATAGCCGCCCTTTCTTCTATAAACTATATCATTTTAAGGCCTTATAAAAAAGTTACAGGGTGTTAAATTTGTAAGAAATATGTGGACTTTATTGAATATTTACCAAACTAGTTGAGATATTTAAGTCATATTTGGTACACGTTATAACGGCATGGATTAGCATAAAACCTGTTAATATCAAACACCTTGAACAACCAGTGACGTAGAAGTGGGTAATTAGTATAATTGTTTTTAGAAAAAATGAACCACCTTGTATAGCAATAAAATGTATTCAATTTCTTACGTAAATTTTAATTTTAAACAAAAATGTCATCTTGGTAACTTTTCGTATTTGTCATGGTTTTATGGCTAAATTTGATTTTTTGTATTATTTCCGGGTATTTCTGAAAAATTATCTAAAAAATTTGCTCCATAAGTAACACTTAAAGTAGAAATAATGTGTTTGCTACTTTAAATAAAGTAATTTTTTCCAATAAACTTACCTATTTAAGCCTACACTTTAAAAGATACAAGGTTTAAAAGAAGATACGATTAATGTTATGCTCTGTATCTTGAAAAGTAAAACCTTGAATGGGTAAGTATATTGGGAAAAGTTACTGTACTTAATGTAAGAAATGCATTTTTTCTACTTTCAGTCTTCTTATGGAGCGAATTTTTAAGTTAATTTTTCATAAATACTCCGAAATAATACGAAAAAAATCAAATTCGCTATGAAACCATGACACATATGAAAAATGCTAAGAGAACGTTTTTGTTTACAATTAAAATTTACATAAGAAATTGAATACATTTTATTGCTATACACGGTGGTTCATTTTTTTTTCTAAAAACAATTATACTAAATTCCCACTTCTACGCCACTGGTTGTTCAAGGTGTTTGATATTGATATTAACAGGTTTTATGCTAACCCATGCCGTTATAACGTTCACCAAGTATGACTTAAATATCTCAACTAGTTTGGTAAATATTCAACAAAATACACATATTTCTTACAACTTTAACACACTGTAACTTTTTTATAAGGCCTTAAAATGATATAGTTTATAGAAGAAAGGGCGGTTATTTTTTGGTTTTCTATCACCTGTTGAAGTATCGCAGAATAAAATTGAATCACCCTGTACTTGCCTATCTATAGAAAGAGCGCATACCAAATGTCAGCCCTCAAATCGCAATATTTAATTTGCAATAAATAATTTAAGTTGTGACCGCAAGCTATTCATTTGAAACGACACGAAAAGCGCGGGGCAATAATGGCAAAAACCCGAAACACCTGTTGATAGTTTTCCTGGAAAAAATAAAATTACTTTTTTGTTCCGTACCTATATAAAGTGCTTTTCTTCAAAGTCCTGATAAAAAAATCTGAGACACCCTATATACATTATATTATTATGAAAATTATGAAAATTGAATCAATATGCCGCGGTTTCTATACCTATTTTATTTTTGTAGGATTTACTTGAAATTTTGCAATTTAACTAAATAATGTGATGTGTTCCATTGTCAGCGGTTTTCTACCTACATACTTTTAGTGAAAGACAGAATGGTTAATGCAATTATCACCACCAGAAAATATTGTTCTGACGAACAGTATCAATCCTGTTTTCATCAAATTAATTTGATGCTGCCACTGTCGATGGAGTGTCCATTTCTCACAAGTCGATCACGTTCTAGACAGAGTTTAATGTTCCATAATCTAAAATGATGTGATTATGAATTTGCTTGGACAGCACTTACGTTTAATATAGTGCTTAGAGTATAGAGAGTTTAACTAAGTTTTGGTTAATTTGCCTTCAAGTTATTGATTTAACGGAATACATGGAAGTGGCAAAATGCTAAATAAAAATTAAAATTCCTCTTTCTTGTCTCTATTTTGCAAGAGCGAAATTATTTGTGATCCTTACAATTATTTATTAATAGAAAATTAAAATTTACAATCCCATCCTCACAATACGGCAGTCATTGAATGTTTATCTTGGCCAGAGTTTCCGCTGGCGAATTTATTAAATTTGGAAGCAACCGCTTGGAAGTGGATTGATATTTCTGTCTTTATTTTATAAGTAGAAAAACAGAGACAGTCACTAACTGACAGCAAGCGATTGATTTCGCTTGGTAGAGTTACCAACGCACACATTGTCCAAAATTAAATGACATATTTTAAAAATTAACAGTTTTTTTATTACATTTACTGATAATAAATAATTACAGAAAAAAAATTCCCATAAATTTAAGAAAAATTTCTAAAACATGACTGGGTTAAGAAAAAATTTGATAAAATTAAAGAATTGTGAAAAATTGAATTTTGGACTATTCATAGTTTCATATTTTTAGTGTAGTTCACCAAACATTGCAATAAAACGCCATACACCATAAAATTTGCAAGAAATTTTTCTATAAATCTAAGAAATATACGCGTGGAAAATCGGTTACATTAGGGCGATATTTGTGAGAAGAAAAATTTAACTTGGGACTTTTCACAGCTTCACATTTTTCAGTGTAGGTCCGAAAATATTAGAGCTGCAATAAAAAGCGATAAACTGTTTACTTTGCAAGAAAATTGCCTATAGATTCATGTAAAAATGGATAGATTAACAAGTTTCGAAAAATTGTACTAGGAACATATCGCAGCTTCGCATTTTTTAGTGTGGGTCTCAATATATTAGAGTTGCAATAAAAAGCGATAAACTTTTTACTTCGCAGGAAAATTTGATTCATGTAAAAATAGATAAGTTAAAAGAAACTTGCGAGAGTGCAAAAGAGTTTAAAAAATTAAACGTGGGACATTTCATAGCTTCATATTTTTTAATGTTGCATCCGTAATATTGGAGCTACAACGAAAAGTTATGCAACGCCGAATTTGCAAGAACATTTTCTAAAAAAAAATTCGAGGAATGGAACGGACGAAAAGCCTTCCGTCTCCTTATGTGTCTGCCCACATTTTGTCGAAGTGTGAAAACCAAAGCGAACTTGTGTATTATGTTTTAACAACGACCCTGGTTCACGCATCTAACGCGCCGCTTTACGAGATAAGACACTGTGTTTAACTTAGTGTCTGGAAACTAGGCAATCTCTTCGGCTTTCAGGGGATATAATAGGTGGCCCGGTCGATAATGAACTCCAAACGGGATTATACCTCGGATATATCTACATACAATTCTACTTCGGAACTCGGCAAGCGAAGAAATTGTTTAACGGCTCTTCCGAAAAGTTTCGGAAAAGTTTGATATCCTCGGGTATGAAACCGCAATCATTCGCCCGCATCTTGCCCGCGAAAATGCGAATTGGATCTGCCTTATGCGAGTTTTAAAAGTTCGGGTCCTGCTGAGCAGATGCGGGAAGTGTACAGGGTGGTCAGATAAGAATGCAAAGTGCTGTATCTCGGAAACTATTCGTCGTAGAGACTTGCGACAAAAAAATTTCAGAATAAAGTGGCCAAGAGAAAAACCTGGAAATTATTTTCAGATTTCCAAGATAGTCACCAGGGGGCGTAACCGCCATCTTAAACTTTTAAAGTGATTTTTCACTGAAATCCACCTAGTAATGTTACCAAAATAATATATGCTTTTTAAAGGTAAGCTTTATTCGAGTAATTTTTGTTTAACACTTTTTGACATATCTATTGAAATGAAGTGGTGGGGAGTGATTCAATGTTTTTTTAAATAAACAGCTGTAACTCCTAAATGACTGAACGGATTTTAGCAAACTTGGTCTCGTTGGAAAAAGCATTTATTGGTCCATCAAACCCATCTTACCCGTGATATGTCTAAGTCTCAGTGATGCCGCTAGAGCGCGTTTTTTGATATAATAACAGAAAATTGCAAAATTCTCGAAAAAATTAAATGCAATAATATTACTTTTTTTTTCATAAAAATGTAGTGAAATGATACCTAAATAGGCTAGTGAAAACCGTATCTCGATATCCTCTCCCTAGCTGAAAATATCAAAGAAAGAAAATTTAGTTTTATCATAAAATTTTAAAAAGACGCTGTTACACCGGTATTTATTCTTATTTGTCTTTTTTTAAGATTTAATGATAAACTTTCATAATTTTATCTTAATTGTAAAAGTATACTTAGTTCAAAAAATTAAAAAAAAACGTGTAGGGGCATAATAATCAATGCATTTAACATGCAAGTGCAAGGTAGGCAAAATACGAAGGGTAGGCCATGGAGGAAAAACAAATGCCTAAAATCAACTTGTCAACATTGAAGCTGCTGCAATGTCCACGCATCAGCGGCTCCAACAATGCATTGACTGTGATGGAAGACAGTTCGAGCATTTAAGGAAGCATTAGTTTTATTTTAAAAAAACATTTTCAGTTAGGAATAGGATTTTAATATTTGTTGACAAGTTGATTTTAGGCATTTGTTTTTCCTCCATGGCCTACCCTTCGTATTTTGCCTACCTTGCACTTGCATGTTAAATGCATTGATTATTATGCCCCTACACGTTTTTTTTTTTTTTAATTTTTTGAACTAAGTATACTTTTACAATTAAGATAAAATTATGAAAGTTTATCATTAAATCTTAAAAAAAGACAAATAAGAATAAATACCTGTGTAACAGCGTCTTTTTAAAATTTTATGATAAAACTAAATTTTCTTTCTTTGATATTTTCAGCTAGGAAGAGGATATCGAGATACGGTTTTCACTAGCCTATTTAGGTATCATTTCACTACATTTTTATGAAAAAAAGTAATATTATTGCATCTAATTTTTTCGAGAATTTTGCAATTTTCTGTTATTATATAAAAAAACGCGCTCTAGCGGCATCACTGAGACTTAGACATATCACGGGTAAGATGGGTTTGATGGACCAATAAATGCTTTTTCCAACGAGACCAAGTTTGCTAAAATCCGTTCAGTCATTTAGGAGTTACAGCTGTTTATTTAAAAAAACATTGAATCACTCCCCACCACTTCATTTCAATAGATATGTCAAAAAGTGTTAAACAAAAATTACTCGAATAAAGCCGACCTTTAAAAAGCATATATTATTTTGGTAACATTACTAGGTGGATTTCAGTGAAAAATCACTTTAAACGTTTAATATGGCGGTTACGCCCCCTGGTGACTATCTTGGAAATCTGAAAATAATTTCCAGGTTTTTCTCTTGGCCACTTTGTTCTAAAAATTTGTTACCGCAAGTCTCTACGACGAATAGTTTCCGGGATACAGCACTTTGCATTCTTATCTGGCCACACTGTACATGGCCAGGACGTTGAGCCCTCCAGCTGGCTTCTCAGTAGTGTCACGCTACCACTGATGATGGCAAACGCACAGAAACACCTAGAGTTCTATTAAGCCAAACGACTTCTCCAAAATTCACTACAGGTAGCGCATAGTCTGCACACCATACAAATGGGAATTATTTACTGAAGGAAAAGTAAAATCTACCTGGATAAAATCTAAAAATGTTTGCTTACTGTTATACACTCACCGGCACGAAAAACGGAGCACTTACAATTTTTATTTAAAAAATGTGAAATTTTAATACTTTGCGATGGTTTATTATTATAATAAGTTAAACGCAAACAACAACATGTTTTAAGTAATTTCTAATAACAATTGGGCGCTTTTTTTTTAAATAAAAACTTTTGTTACAATTTAAAAAATTAGAACGATAAACCCACATTGGTGTTGTGGCAAAATGTCCTTAAATGAATCAAAACTTAAACGATTTTTGAGCAAAAACTAATGAGGAGCATTTTTAATAACGGGTATTACCCCCGCGAGCTCGAATGATTGCATGCATTCTCCGTGGCATGCCTAAAATCAAATGGCGAATGTCCTCTTGAGGAATAAGGTCCCATTCCTCTAAAAGAGCTTGTTTCAACTGATTTATGGTTAAAGGAGCAGGAACACGACTTCGCATTCTTCGCCCAAGCATGTCCCAAACATATTCAATCGGGTTCGCATCTGGACTTAACGCTGGCCACTCCAAAACAGGAATGTTTACATCATTTAAATACTGTTGAGTGATTCTTGCGGTATGAGGTCTGGCATTATCATGCATCAGAAGAAAGTTATTTCCAATAAAATCAACATACGGGACAACAAAATCTTGGAGAATTTCATCAATGTACCTGGCAGCAGGTAAGGAGCCTCTTGGAACGATGTACAACTCAGTGTGTGCCTCCAGAGAAATTCCAGCTCACACCATTACTGAACCTCCTTAGTATCCTACTCTAGGACTGAAGGTACATTCTGCAAAACGCTCTTGTGGTCTTCGCCATACTCTCTCGCGACCATCTGGAGATCGCAGGCTAAACCTGGACTCATCAGTAAATAAAATTCGCCCCCAATCATTTTCACCCCAGTGCTCATGATTTCTAGCAAACCGAAGTCGCGCAACACGATGACGCCTAAGAAGCTCTGGACCTGTTGCAGGTCTACGACTGGTAAGATTGGCTTCTCCAAGTCTTCGTCTAACTGTACGTTCGCTTACATTGGTATTCCGAACATGATGAAGTCTATTTCTGATTTCTACAGCTGTAGCACGACGATCTCGTAGACTTTGCAAGAGGATGAAGCGGTCATCATGAGCGTTAGTTTTTCGTTGGGGACCAGTTCCAGGTCGTCTGGTGTAAGCCCTAGTTTCCAAAAAACGTGTATAAATACGGTGCACAGTGCTATTGGATACGGCATATTGTTGGGCAACATATCGCTCAGTTCTTCCGTCTTGAAGCAACGCAACAATAGCAGCCGCTGTTTCAGGATTAACAGCCATATTTTTACCTTAAATAAACGCAGTACAGCTTTGAACTGTTTCACTTCTTTAAACTCAGACTTGTCAAAACAATAAAAACAAAAGAAAAGTCATGGCCAACTAAGACTTGTGTACTTTTTAATTTTTGGAAATTTTTATTCAAAACAGTCTAGTCTTGCTTTTCAAATAAACGTTTAATTGTTGTTAGATATTACTTAAAACATGTTGTTGTTTGCTTTTAACTTATTATAATAATAAACCATTGCAAAGTATTAAAATTTTACATTTTTTAAATAAAAATTATAAGTGCTCCGTTTTTCGTGCCGGTGAGTGTAGTTTCAAAACACTAATTGTTTTAAATTGTTTGCAATGAGGTAAATTTTTTTGAATTTCCTTCCTCCGAAGGAACAAAAACAACAAATATTCAAAGCATCGCCGTATTTCTGGTTGCGTGGTAATAAAAATTGTAATATTCAAAATTAGGTTTTCTGTTTCCATTTCCAGAGCACTAACCGTGGGCGTACAGAGGGGAGGGTAGCGGGGGGGGGGGGTTGTTACCAATAATGACACTCTTAATAAAAAGTCAAAATCGTCATTAAAAGCAGAAATCGGCACTTAAGTAGCCCATTATTTTAAGATTTATTAAATAAGTAGACCTTGACGAAAGTGGCTAAATATTCAAAGCCAATAAAGGCCCATTTAACTTTTCGCACACATTGCGAAATTGTTACCTATAGCAGCGCAATTTTTCAGTATGAATATTTTAGTAGGTTTCAATATCAATCTATTTTTCATGGACGCTGCACAACAGGCAGCAGTTTGGAGCTTCTGTTGGGAAGCGCCGTGCCTCGTCATACTTGACCCAGGTAGAGCGATCGTCAAAGTCAAGCAACGCCGCGCGCAGTTGGTTCATGGACGGGTGGTCCCTTATGATTTTTTTTACCTAATAAAACATTCTTTCCGATTTAAAAAATAGTTATTTATGTAGCAAGGCACTGAAGTTCAACTTTTTATGACTCATGTGGAATTTAGATGCCGAGGCCTCTGGCCGAGGCAAATAATAACCACATGAGTCATAAAAAGAACTTCAGTGCCGAGGTACATATTATTTTTTTTTTTGAAATCGAAAAAAAAATGTTTTATTAGGCAAGAAAATAAAAATAAGGGAACCATGAACCAACTACGCGTGGCGTTGCTTGACTTTGACGATCGCTCTACCTAGGTCAAGTGTGACAAAGACACGGCAGCTTCGAACAGAAAAACCAAACTGCTGCTTGTTGTGCAGCCTCCATAATAAATCTATTGATATTCAAACCTACCAAAATATTTGTACTGAAATATTGCACTGCTATAGGTAACAATTTCGCAATGTGTACGAAAAGTTAAACGGGCCTTTATTGGCCGGGTTTTGAATATTTGGTCACTTTTGACGGGCGTGGCTCCGCGTCTGACGTTTGATGTTTACATCTCGACAAGGTCTACTTACTGAAAAAATCGTACAATAATGAGTTACTTCAGGGCCGATTTCTGAGCTTTTAATGACGATTTTGGGACACTTCACTGCCGATTTCAAGAAAAATATAATATGTACCTCCGGCACTGAATTTCTTTTTATGCTGGGTACGAATATGGCACTAACTTCAAAGTTACATTTTTTCATTTCACATGTTTCATTTACGCCCACGCAAAATAAACTATTGTTTCATGAAAATAGTTTTTTTGCTTCGACCTTGACAATATTCTCAAGTTTAATGGTAAGTATATTATCCTCCTTATATACTTGTTATTAAAGCTCACATGATAGTTTCGAATGACGTCAGTTCTCATTACATTAATTGCGAAAGCACGTATTCTAGAACTTTCCGAGTTGTTCAAGCTTCGCTTTAGATAGAAGTTTGTTAGATGTTTTTTTTATTATTTTTCATTCTTAACTTCATGACAATATTACGAGGAGTATTGCCAAGCAAAAATTTTGTTTTAACCGTACAAACGTAACGTGCCTTGAAAAACAAAACCGGAAGATTTATGTGTGTATTCTGACCAGAGGCTCTTAATCGTTCTGTTATTGTGGCATCATCTGTATGAAGTCAGCGGCAGATGTTCCAAGAAGCCTGCTCTTATTTCACCACAGGAATTATAATCCGAGCTTATAAATTCGTCCATTAGCATTGAAATACACAGTTTCGAGTAGGAAATCTTGCCACAGAAATAGGGTTTCGTTCAATTTCTAAAACCTTATCCAACCAAACAAGTGCATTTATACAGTGTGGATAGAAATTGTGGAATATTGCTTAAATTTCTTAAAATATTCCTCATATGAAAAACTTGTTTTAATAAAAATGTTAGGGGAAATTATTTCCCGTTTAGTGATATCAAGCAATCTTTCGTAGCACAAAAAATGTGGTTGCCATGGTAACCGACTTAATTTTTTTAAATGGCACCATATACTTTTTTTGGTGAAAATTGATACATTGGAACTTTCCGAATACGGTACAATAAAATTTTAATGGGGTCGCATAAGAAAAAAATACAAAAAATTAAGTTTGCTATTATGCTATTGACAATGTTTATCAAAATAATTATTAACATCAAGTTAGTCATGCCAAAATAAGAACAATGGGAAACTGTCATTAGCTGTCAGTTGCTTGTAAAATTGTGTGCATTGGTACAGTAAACGTACTTTTTTACTCAATTTTCTGTGTACTTAAGTAAGTTATAATGGCACTTGAATTAAGTGAAATGGAAAGAATACAGGTTAACATACTAAGTACTTAAGTACACAGAAAATTGAGTAAAAACTACGTTTAGTGTAACAATATACACAGTTACACAGCTAGTGACAGTTTCGCATTGTTCTGATTTTGGCATGGCTAACTTGATGTTAATAATTATTTTGATAAACATTGTCAATATATGTATAGCATAATAGAAAACTTATTTTTTTTGTATTTTTTTCTTATGCGACCCCATTAAAATTGTATTGTATCGTATTCAGAAAGTTCCAATGTATCAATTTTCACCAAAAAAGTTAAAATCGGTTGCCATGGCAACCACATTTTTTGTGCTACGAAAGATTGCTTGATATCAATCACTAAACGGGAAATAATTTGCCCTAACACTTTTATTAAAACATGTTTTTGATATGAGGAATATTTTAAGAAATATAAGCAATATCGATATATCGATATTGTGATATATCGATATTGTAATATATCGATATTGTAATATATCGATATTGTAATATATCCATATTGCGATATATCGATATATTGATAATTAGAGAAGATAGACATATCGACATTCCGATATAGGTATCGATATGTTGATGTATCGATTTATAATTTAAAAAATGAAAGTGTAATGAAAAACCTTTTATTGTTTTCCGTCAATCTGCCTATTGCTTTTCTTGTTTTACTTGTACACACCCCACCCAACGTCCAGTACTAGCCACCTCCACAACCACAATAATAAGCAAGACAGTACTCAACACGACAAATATAAGAATCATATGACTACGTTTTTTTGCTAGTTGCTGGTAGCAAATAGCAAACATAAGGGGTTTTTAATAAAAAATGTAAATAAGCAAATATTTATCATTTTATTGATATTTATTTATAAAGGTACACAGTACCTGTACTGTATTGTCTCTGTCTGTGGCCAAATCTTTATTATTATATATATCAGACTATCGATATTTCCGAATATCGATATATCGGAATATCGATATATCAGAATATCCATATATCGGCTATATCGATATTTTCGATAACTTTTTCAATATCGCCCAGCCATAGCGGCAACGTTAAATTCCTGCAGGATGCTCAGGCTGTGTTCCGCCAAGATTAATATTTGGTATACACCTAGTTCGAGACGAATTCTCAGTCAGTTTGCTGGACCCTGAACTGTTTACAAATGAAGATTAGTTCCAGCGTTTCACTTTCATCAATTTACCGCGTCCTTGGCGTGAGATACCGATTTCGAGGAACTTCGAGCTTACTAATTTACTTTCGCATTTAAACTCTCTCAGCCAAGTGGCGTATGATAGGATAATATTTACCCAATTCCCTGTACGGAGTTTTTTTTAAGATCAGTACGTATGGGGATCTCGGAAACTAGCGGAGATAGAAGGAAGGTTAAATGGGGAAAGAATTACAGTTTTGTGGGCCCAATTAAGCGCGAATTGTCGATTTTTGAAGAAAGGCGTGGCTCACTAGATATTGAGAAAAAACCCAAATTTTAGAGATTTATTCTAATTTTACATAAAGAGTGCAAATACCAAAGTTGGAGGGAATTGTGTCTCCAATGCCCTTATCATGTCCTACGTTCCGTGACAGCTGCCATTTTCGAGATATCACACAAACTTTTTTTTAATGGAAACCATATTTATTTTCGTTATTTTTCTAAATAACCATATCGAGTATTATATCGTTGTAAACCTCTTATTAGTCTTTGCCGTGTGCCGTCCTTTTTTGTTTCTCCGATTGAAAGATAAGTTGTAAGTTAAATTTTTGACAATACTGATTAATATTTAGACTTCTTATAATTAAATACAGGGCCGTAATAGTAAAAAAATGAATGGAAAAAAGCACGGGCGTAGCCAAGGGGGGGGGTTTCGGGGGTTCAAACCCCCCCCCCCAGAAATAAGCAAAATATTACCTAATATTATACCGAAAAAATACGAGGAGTGAAGAGTTAAATTATTATTACGTTTGAATATATTATGTAGTAATAGTAGCGCCTAGCGCCATCTTTTGACGAGAGGCAGACGCAGTTGCAGCCGAACTATTTTGTATTGTAGGGACACTTTGCGTTGTTTCTCGATTATTCGCCACGCCCCTAGGTCGAAATGAGCGGAACTTTGTGGAAGTTCGTGGAAGTTTCTGGACGGCTACTGGGCTGGTATATAAGCGGCGCCGCGGCGCGTGACCGCGCTTACGGCAGTATTGTTCCATGCGAACTCGAAGCGAATAAAAGTGAAAAGTGGTGAACGAATAGTGAAGAGAATTAAGTGTACCGTGTAAGTGAGTAATTTTAGTGCGCTGTTATTCGATGACCTTGTTAAGGATAGATACGTGAATCATTATTACTGTCGAAAAATGGAGGGAAAAAAAAGGAAGGGTGATAAACCTAAAGGTATGGACTACTGGAAAAAGTGGTGTAGTCAAGGTCAAGGGGTTTCTAATAAAGAAACAAATTTGGATTTAGCTATCAAAGCTTCAGCTACCTTGCATGCTGATAAGAAGACTGCCTACCCCGAAATCTAGTTTGGAATGCCTAGATATGTGCGATAAAAACCTTTATCCTAATATTTACACATTACTACAAATCTTGGCTACCATTCCTGTATCCACTGCTACCCCAGAAAGGTCTTTCTCGAGCCTAAGGAGACTGAAAAACTATTTACGAAACACTACAAGTGAAAACAGACTTAATGGTTTGGCTCTAATGAACATTCACTATGGAACAGAAATTCATGCAGATGAAGTAGTGGATATATTTAAAAGAAAAAGCCGAAGATTTCTTCTTTAATGGTTTTAGATTTAGCGCAGAGGAACGAAATTAATTTATCCATTTCATTTAAAGTTAAGAACTTTATAAATATGTCGTAGTTTTTCGGATGAATATATAGATATTAAATTTCATGTAAGTATATTTTTGTTGTTTTATTTACTTCTCAAACTAAACCCCCCCCAAAACTAAATCCTGGCTACGCCCGTGGAAAAAAGGAATTTTCAGTATAGTTGTCTCAAAACATTTTAAAAATCTTTCGTATCATACATCATGGTATTTGCAAAGAAAACTGCTTTCAAAATCGGAAAAAAAACTGGCCCGTATTTAAAAAATAAAGTCGAACATGGTCTCTCAAAAACGAAGTGTTGTAGAACAAATCTAAAACCGCCATCTTAAAGCCCGTTAAAAAGTGCCATAAGAAAGTGTTTTTCTTTTTTCCTATCTGTGATAACAACTTCGAAAATCGAAAACGCAAAATTTTACTTTTTTCAAAATAACGCAAAAACGAAAAAGATATTAGAAATATGTTTGTACCATTATATTGACCTTAAAATTGAGCAACTTTTTCCCCATTTAACCGTTTTTCTATCTCTCACCGTTTGCAAGATCCCCATGCTGTTCATTCTTATCCGGGACACAATCTTATCCGGGACACATTGTATACAGTCCATCCACGAATTAATGTTTATTCAATTTTCGGCTCACAAAGTATAAGTAATGTTAACTTTTCCCATGCCAATCTTATTTTAAGAACAAGCAGACTTTTTTATCAAGAATGATTTTTTTCGAAAAATTGAAAATAATTTTTTTTAAAAGTAGCTATAGTTAAGTCCATCCGTGGACACATTGTATATAAAAGAAATTTTAATAATATATATGTTTTTTTAGAAATGTGTTTGATTAATCAAGAAGAGAATATTTTAAATAAACAAACAGATATTCATGATCTTAATATTATCGTTTCTAATTTACCTTTTATGGAAAAAACTTTACCAAACACCGACACTAACAATTATAATTCATCTAATACAAAATTGTATAAAAATGCAGTTCACCTTTTTTTACTTTGGTGTCATACTCATACTGACATGTCAGTATTGCAATAATTTTTAATGAAATGTCACACTAATGTAAGCCTACATTTTTTAACAACAATATATATATATATATATGTAGTAGGTACTAGCTTTCTATGTAAGTACACAAATTTTGTAAAAATTTAATATTGTTAAAGTTATATTATTTATAATGTTTTTAGTTTCTGATGAAGCAATAAAATAATTGCGAAAGCTTTCATATAGAAAAATAGTCTTTAACTTTTGAACTGGCTTTATCCCCACTAAATAAATACATACAGTGTGACCCATTTGTTTTGGGGTCAGTCTGTAAAAAGTGTATCAATCGTGCGATTTGACTATGACCGTTTTTATGAGCAAAATTTTAAGAAACCATATTAGCGTTTTTTTTTGAAAAAATCTGTGTGCGCCAATGGATTGAGCACCCCTCGAAATGGGTATGTACAAAATTTCATCAAAATATTTCAAGTAATAACGATTTTGTAGAAAAATTAAAAATGCAGCCAAGGTACGTCTTTATTTTCAAAAATTCAAAGTTGGCCATGGAAAATAATTGAATTGTTTACTTTTATTAAGTGTCAAACTGTCTAAATTGAGTTCAGAAATTGTTTGTGCTCAATACAATTAATTATCATAATTATGGAATATTTGAGCATAAGAGACAAAATAGAAATTGTTCGACTCGTGGGCGACAACGAGCGCTCGGCAGCAGAAGCTGCGGCCGAATTTAACAATAGACACCCAGGTAGATCAGTGATGAGTTACCATTAAGATACCGTTTAAATTTAAAGTTACAGTTAGATGGCAGTCCTATTCATAATGCTCGTTTAATCAGAAACTGGCTAGATAATAATTTTGAAAACTGTTGGATAGGGCGAAATAGTCCTTTCTGTGAGTGGCCACCGAGATCTCCGGACTTAACTCCTTTAGATTTTTTTCTTTGGGGTACACTTAAGCAAAATGTTTATAAGTCAAGACCCCATAATTTACAAGAACTGCAAGCTAGGATAAACCGTAGTTGTGAGGAAATTACTCCACAGCAAATACGAAATGTAATTTTGAATGTACGCAAGAGGAACGACAAATGCATTGTAGAAAATGGAGGGTTGGTAGAAGTTACAAAAATTTTATAATTTTAATTGTTTTTATGTTTTGTGTTTATAAGCATAAGGTTGTATTATTACAATTCAATTATTTTCCATGGCCAACTTTGAATTTTTAATTTTTCTACAAAATCGTTATTACTTGAAATATTTTGATGAAATTTTGTACATACCCATTTCGAGGGGTGCTCAATCCATTGGCGCACACAGATTTTTTCAAAAAAAAACGCTAATATGGTTTCTTAAAATTTTGCTCATAAAAACGGTCATAGTAGGTTTTGGATTTTATGCGAACCAGGCAATTTTTGTTCAAAATGTGCAGTTCATCGAGCTCTACAATTTAAAAAAAAAATCAGCCAAATCGCACGATTGATACACTTTTTACAGACTGACCCCAAAACAAATGGGTCACACTGTATAAGCTATTGTTATTTAACTAGCCAAGCCACGATTATCCTCCTGCTTTATATATAGATATCATACAATAAATAGTTGTTAGTACATATATTGTTTGCTTTACGTCAATACATAAAAAATAAATGACAGTCGCTCGTCGCCCACTTCAGGGGGAGTCAACTCAACTAATTTCTTCAATTTTCTGGAAATATATATCCGTGCGTAATGAATTTCCATCCGAACCACTTCTCGCTGTTGAGGCTGCTTAAGCTGCTGCCTCAAACCGCCCGTTTTCGATGTTATTTCAAAAATCATATCTTCAACACGTCCCCCACACGGCAAACCGTCGAATTTGCTGCGACGTAAGCTGCGGCCTCGGCGCGCCCCGGATTTCCCGCAGCGCAGCTGCACCGCGGTCGGACTTCAAAGGACTCCGTAATTAATCCCGACGGTGATATTTGGAATTAAACAATTGTCTTCCTGCAGCGGTGTCACCAGATAACACAATAAGCGCGCAGGGGGGGCAATAAGAAGCAGACCCTCGGGTTCAATCTCGTAGGCTTCTGTTAATTCTCCGAGGCTCTTTGTCTACGATGATGTTTAGTACGGGGGAATTGAGGATCGAGACGTTTTGGCGGCCTAATCTAGTCACTGTCAGTTCGAGTGTGTATTGCGGAGGCTACCAGCTGCCTTGCCTCATTTTAGGGTCCGGATTCATGGCTTTAGTTCAAACGCAGAATAAACTTACTAAAGTAGGCTGAGAAGCAGCAGTTGTTTTCTCGGTAGCTTCTTTGCTTTAAACTGCACTTGGTTTTTAATGTTGTCTATATTAGATGTTGCGATTTTATCCACTGCACATGCAGACGAGTGGCGTTGACAGTCAAAAATTACTTCTTTATGGACGAAGTATGAAAAAGTCGAGAGCCCTCGTGAAATATATCCAGAGTGAGGCAAAAAGGGTATAGCAGCCCCAAATAAAAGAAGCTGAAACGGCCAATCAATCTCTTATTCGCGGTACAATTTCGTTTGAGCGAATCTGGACTATATTTTTATAGAAAGTTCGTAGTGTTCAGTCCGAGGCTTTTGACGTATTAGGGTTGCTAAATTTTGATTGATCTTGAACATATATCGTGGGTCGAAGATCGCCTTTGCAATTCTAAATCTCAAGTTTGTTGGAACCAGTTAGTTAACTTTTTGTTATTATGTACCTACTTTAAACGTAAAAATTTTACCCACGTAAATTTGGAAAAGTCTAAGTGCCCGATCAGCTAACTTTTTACAAGCTTGTTTAGGTCAAGCAAGCTGAATATTACAATCACTTCTTGACATCCGATTGAGCTGAAATTTTGCGTACACCTTTAGTTCTGGTGACAATACAATATGCAATACTCAATATTGTAATACTTTCAAAATGGCCGCCGCTCCAAGATGGCGGATGATGTATTTTTTGTCAACCCCCTTAATATGGGTATCAAATGAAAGGGCTTGAAAAGTAGAAAACGATAAAGTTAGTGACCTCACACTAAATTCAATATGGCCGCCGCTCCAAGATGGCGGACTAAATTTCTTTACTACCCTCCTGACATGGGAATCAAGTAGGTACTAAAAAGCACAAAATAAAATTGAAAATAAAAAAAACTTTTTTAAAAACAAGCTTTTATTTAAGCCATGTACTAAAACAAATAAAACAAGTTTAGGTTTTCGTCAAGATAATTCAATTCCAAATTGCGACAAGTTTTTGCAAATTGAAAAGCTTGTCGCGCGAATTGTAAAGAAAAAAATGCATACTTTGGCAAATAGGTACTAGCTTATCAACCAATCACTGTCCAATAAAATTAATTGGTACCTACTTTCATCAACATTTCGCGCGACAAGCTTTTCAATTTGCAAAAACTTGTCGCAATTTGGAATTGAATTATCTTAACGAAAACCTATACTTATTTTATTTTTTTCAGTACATGGCTTAAATAAAAGCTTGTTTTTAAAAAGGTTTTTTGTTTTCATTTTTTTTACATTTTTAAACATCCTAGAATGACTCCAAAATGATATTGTCCGACGTAAATTGTCCCGCAGAATTCGAAGAACATGTCCAAATTCGATTTGGAATTGTGTCAATACCCAAAAATTAAGAAATAAGTATAGTCTTTTTAATTATGTTTAGTTTTATATTTTTAACGATACTAAAATAACAACATATTTTTCGTAAATAAAGTTTTTGATTTTGACAATGTAATTTAAAAATCGAGCTTCCATATATACCTGAAGTCGCACAGCGAGAAAGAATATTTCAAGGGACTAGAAAGCACTTTTGCAGAACGAACAGACACGGAAAGTGGTTGGGATCTAAGGAACTTACTTTATTTTAAAAAGAGTCCTGATGGACCCGTCGTTTTGTTCGTTTTTTACTGTGCCCAGTAACGCAGGGATTCACATCAGACGTGTGGGTTTGCTTTTGCCTCCAAAATCCCTTTTCATTTTGATTTTAAACTCTACCTACATCATGTTTATTATGTTACATTATACTGTTTTTGACTAAACAAAGCGTCTGTCATTTGCGATTCCGGATTCGTCCATCTGGAAAATCATTTTCACTCCCGTAATTATGTTGTTCCGAATCATTCCACTTTTTGAGCAAATAGCTGCGAAATTCGGGGGCAAAAAAATCACTTTTGATCTCCCCCCTCTGGCTAAATATGTTTCGGAATGCCGAATTATCATCCTATAATGGACCCTTCCAACATCAGTCGGTTTTGTACAAATCGCATTTTGCTCAACCAAGTGTACTACAGGGTTACCTATGTTAGAAAAGAAAATATTTTTTTAAACGTTATTCTTGGATGACCCTGTACTGTTATAGGTGGTTTTATGGCATGCATTATGCTGCTACACGTGTGTTTAATATAGACACACATTTTAATAATCACTAATATTGGTACGAAATATTGCGATAAAAGCGTAGGTATGTTCGAACTTTGAACTCTAAATCAAATAATTGAAACTCCCCTCTCGTTTCAAATTAAACCGCGATAGCTTTTTGCAGCATATTTTATCCTCGCAATACGCATAATTTGATCCGAGAGATTGATGAATACTTGGCGAAATGAATTATACAAGATAAATTCAAAATTGGGGCTTGGTGGTATTCAACTTTCTTCAATTATGTTAAAAACAATAAATGCTACGATTTACGTGGATTTATGAAACGATTTCTTATACTTTTGTTCATGACATTTTTCATGTAATAATAATGATAATAATTCTCACCCTCACAATACTCCAAACTAGGAGTACCCCAGAAGCAGTGGCGCAGCTAGCATTTAAGGGCGGGAGGGGGGCCAAATTTTCCGAAATCTTTTCTTTGTGAAATACTGCCGTCTACTGTGTTTAGTCGGATTGAAATAGGTAAACAAAAATTAGAAAAAGCCACCGAAAATACAATGCTGTTCATAAACTTTGCACCAAATGGGAATCATTTTTATTATTAGATTTTTTGAAAATCTGATTTCGGGCTATGTTGGTGCATGTTTTGGGTACACTATTGCGCCTGAAGAGAGTCGTGACGTTACAGCCCATGCCTGTCAAATATGACATTTGAAATAAAAATTAGGAAAAATGGGGTTTTACCTTGGAAATCGGAAAAAGTTAATAAGAAAATGTATTCCTATTGTATTATTGTGCGTCTATGTCAATTTTTAGAAGGATATTGGTTTTTTTCTTAATTGATATTCCAGGAATTGAAACTGAAACCATAAAATTCGTTACCTTAATCATTTTGTTTCACTCAATTTCAAAATATAGATGTGTTTTGTGTAAAAATATTACAACACTGGCCCAGGGCATGAACTTAGCTTAAAATTAAAGAGTCTGCACCAATATTGTGTTGTTATACAACAACTATTTTAAAAAATCTTATGTTTCCCTTGTTTTGCGTTAAAATTTATTTTTATTTTTATGGTTTAGTGAGAAAGCAACCAGCAAATAAGTGTCTTGCCGGAAAATATCGTGTACCAATTTGTAAAGAAAAAACAAGTATCCTGATATCTTTCTGAAAATTGGACTGTAACGCATTTTTTTCCGATATTTCCAAAGGCAAACCCAATTTTCCCAATTTTCCGTTTTAAATGTCAAATTTGCCAGGCATGGGCTGTGACGGCAATACTCTTTTTAGGCGCAATATGCTCCAACAAATCCCGAAATCATGTTTTCAAAAAAATCGTATAATGCAAATTGTTCCCATTTGGTGCAAACTTTACGAATAGCACTTATTAGAAAATAATGCCTAAACAAAAAATTCATGTTATTCTTTGGTTTCAAATAAACACCTGTCACATATAAAAAAACAAAAAAAATAAATATACTTTATATACTTTTTAACATAACACGTTTTTAAAAAACGGACTAACAGTCTAAAAAAACGTGAGACGCATCCAATAGATAATAATAATTATCTCCATTTTTTCTAACAAAAACTTGTCTGTTAAAGCAAACTCCTGAATTTGATTATAAATCAAAGTTTCATATTACCCCCTATAATGCTCGTTCTATGATACTTTTTGAAATGTCCCTAAAACAAAATAACCATCTCCATCTTGTGAGGGTGAGAATTATTATTATTATCATCTTTTTTTAGATACTTCACGTATAAATTGTATTGTTCTCGCGGAATATCACCACACGGGCTTTTCTAATTCGCATTTTTGGGCCTTCGAATAACCGAGAGAGATATTCGCAAAAAAAAGTCACAAATCAGCAGCTCTTTTTAAGCTAATTTCTTCATGCCCGCCTTCCTATTCAAATACGGGAGATAAAAACGGCGAATAATGCGAAATATACTGCACTGGGCTTGAACTCTGTAAATTAAGTCCTTCCCGCATGCCAGGATTCTTTTTTATTTAGCGGATAGGGCGAACCGAATTTACGGAGTATATTATACAGTGTGTAATGGAAAGTTGGAAACATATGGCAAACTTTTTTATTTTTTATTTGTTCGAAAATTTAATTCTAGATGAAATTGGTGCTTGTCTTTGAATGAATAATGACCCCAACAAATGTTGTGTAGGATAGATGTTTTAGCTGTCATTGTCATTTTTGAATTTTCCTATAGAGTAAACTACCTTAATTTTTAAAGATACGGAAAAAAGTTTATGGAAAAAGTTGTCAAATAGTCCTGATAAGTATAAGTAAAATATAATTAGTATAAAACTAACAGTAAAATCAGGGATAAAAGGATCATAAAATGTATAAAAAAATTTAAAAACTTCTTTAAATATTTTGTAAATAAATTATTTATAGTAATGGACAACAATCTTAAAAAAATAAAAAAAGGATATTGAGATTTATTGAAAAAGCCACATGTTGCACATGCAGGGTGGATTTTTATGAACAATATGGGGATCTCGGAAAGTAGCGGAGATAGAAGGAAGGTTAAATGGGGAAATAATTGTAGTTTTGTGGGCCAAATTTAACGCGCCTTGTGGGTTTTTGAAAAAAGGTATGGCTTAGGTAGGTACTAGATATTTTGGAAAAACCAATGACGTCAAAACGTATAGACGTGGTGCCCCGTTATTAAAATGCCCTTTATTTTCACTCCAAGATAGATAGATATAGATATATCTATACTACTCTAAAAACATGCTACAAAGACAGAAAGTCAACCGTCAACCAACTATACACCCGGTGATTCCCGGTTATAGTTCCTCCAGAATCACACTTAGATATCGCATGTTTTTTCTTGTTTGGGGGCGCCGGAAGCATCGGAACCTCACCTGAAGACTCGGGGGATGGTCTAACGACGCCAGCAGAGTCGAAATAAGTTCGCTAGGGCTCGACAAAAAGGGGCAATTTCTGACAATTTTGCGACATTTTCTGAATAATTTAATGGAGCGCTTAGATTGTGATTAGTTCTGGGCGTCAAGCGTTTATCAAAACAAACCTGTCTATAAGGTTCTGACGTCATTGGGAAAAACGAAACTTTGGCGATTTATTCTAAGGTTATAGCAGGAATATCAGATCGAAAGAAAGCTGGGATACGGTATATACAAAGTATAGTAGGTACATTATTAGTAAACAACATTTTTTTTTCTTTGATAAGATGTAAGAATAAATTGAGCTTATATCATTGATATCAGTCTTTTTATTCATTGGACTATCTTCTTTATTAATTTCAATCATTCCTAGAAAAAGTCCCTTATTTATGTTGCATTCTTTTTTTTTAATGGCAACTTGATTGAATTTAGCAATATGACCTGTGTTTATGACGTGTTCACATAAAGCAGAAGAGTTTTTATTTAGTCGAGCTTAATTTTTAAGTTGAGATATCCTGTTTTTCATATTTTTTCGAGATTTGGCCAATATATTTTTTATAACAATTAGAATATGGAATACAATTACTAAATTGTATTGATTTAGAGTTGGTGTTGGGTCTTTTAATTTTGTGTATAGATTTCCAACAGGGTTGACTTTTTTAAAGCAATCTTTACATTTTCACCATGAAAAATCTTAATAATTTTTGGTGTTAAGTCATGAATGTAAGGAAAAGATCTGTAAAAGGTTTTATTAATAAAAGGAGCATTATTCTGCAAGTGAGAATTACTATTAATATTATTGTTATGAGTTATGACATTCCTTGTATTAAATACAATTTTGTTTAATAATTTGACAGGATAGGTGAAAGTTTTCTATAAGAATTTGCTTTAATTTAATTAAATTATTTTGAGGTAAAGTTGGATGTATTTGATTTGACAATAATTCGGTTATTTAAAGCTAAAATATGGTTAATATCGATTTTGTTACTATGATAAGAATATTGTAATTAAGATATTAATTTAATTAAGATTTTTTAATAGCTAATTAATAAAAAAAATACTAAAAAATAAATTAAAATTTCATCAGTTTTATCAATGGGTATAGGTACAACAAATTATATTGTCAAAGTACTTGTTTAAAAATACCACATTAAAAGAAAGCTTTTACAAACATACATCCACTATATATTGAGCAATAATAGGAGAAATAGAGAACATGGGCCTTATTATAGCAAATAGATATTTCTTGAAAATGTTCTAAAATAGCCCCATTCTGATGGTATATGCCCATTCTGATGGTATATGCCCATTCTGATGGTATATGCCACAGGAGTGGAAGTTAGACATTTTTGTGAAACTGCATTGTACAATGTACACACAGAAGGGCTTAGCGAAATGTGTAGGATGCACGGTGGTTTGACGCAGGACCGTATTCAGAAAATGTATGTGCCTATTAATGACAGCAACTAATAAATCAACGTGACTTGGATGAAAAAATTATAAGATGCTGATAAACTTTGGCCAAATTATAATTATAATAATACAAATAATTTGTTTAAATTAATGAAAAAATAATTGCAGTATGCTTTTAATTGCAATAACTGCACTCAAATTGCCACTTGTCTATTTTCTTTGGAAATAAAATAATTTGCAAATTGAAATATATTATTTGTTATTGAATTCAACCGGTTAATTATTACATATTTTCTTTCTTAATTCGCCTCGGCGAGTTTTTATCGTCCTGTGCGGTCCCGTGTTTTCGCACGGAAGCGTGAAAAAGTCGTTCTATTTTATTTCCGACGTGGAAATACGATTGAGAAATCGTCGAAAAACCCGACTGCCGTTTCACTACTTTGCCGGCGAATGACGCCCACGCCGCGCCGTCCCTCGAATACGGCCCTGGCGCAGAGCCACCCTCGACGCCCCCGAATTAAATAGTTCCATTCATCGGTCAGACCCTCCGCCATAGGCGGCGGGAAGAATTCACTGCTGTAAATTCAACCTCAAAAACGTTTTTTTGACGACGATAATTACCGAGTCCTTATCGATCGGCAGCAATTTACTCGGTTAATTGACCAATTATTAGCCTGTAATTGCGCTCATATGCGCAGCTAAACAATGGTTTTTGTCCCAGCAGGACGAAAGGTTTTGTTTCGAAATCGCTGAAATTTCACAATTCCTCCAGAAAAAAAAATAAAACGCGCTATACCGCCACGCGGCGCATAAGATTAATCGTAAATCATTGTATATTAATCATAAATCACAGTGCTTTATTTAGGATTAACCCAATGATTACAAAATATGAAACGTGTTTTTGGCCGAGCGGCGCTTAAAACGTTTCACGCGGCGCATAAGATTAATCGTAAATCATTGTATATTAATCACAAACCACAGTGTTTTATTTGGGATTGTTACAAAATATAATATAAAAGCTTTATTGCCGGGCAAATAACTCACAGTGTTCCATTTAGGATTAATAATTTAATTTTTAATCTTTTTTTCGCGTCATTGCTATAGGATCAACCAGTCTATATTAATCACAAACCATAGTGTCTTCTTTAGGACTAATGCAATGATTTACGATTAAGTAATAGTTTAATCCCAAATCATTAAAAATATTTTATATCTTTGTGGGTCTATTAATAAATTTTGAAGCTAGCATTAAACGAGAACGTACGAAACGGCACTGGCTTTTGGGGTGGCATGGTCTGATAGCTTCGAGTGTAGAGGCGGTGGAGCGTTGGACATTTCATAATAAAATTGCTCTAATGTACAATCTGTTGCACAGCTGCCTTGCTCTTTTAATATATATCGAGGCGGCGAGAGAGAGTGTTATTTAGTTCTACCCAAGAAGAGCAAAAACGGAAAGAAAGCTGTTGCTGGGGGAAAACAAAAAACCTACTAAATTAATAACGAAGCAACCGCTTCATTTAGACACATAGTGTGTTACATCTTTTTGAACGGTCTTTCACAAGCATTTCAATGGTGCAATAAAAAAATATGGGTTCTATTTGAAAAAACGAGATTTTTTCAATTTTTCGATGTTGATATTATATAACACCCTGTATAATGTTTGAAATGGCATACAGACCATTTAATAAAGTTGACTTTCGCCTACGACAGTCCAAAATTTCAGTTTTCCAGATTCATAAATTTCAAAGTTATCATCACTATGGTCGATGGCTGCAACACTCAAAAAAATCAAAAATTTGCGAATATCTCGAAAAGGGTTAGGAATAGGGTACACATTATATTCAGAAAAAAGATTTGGAACTTAATAGGGAACCAAATGGTGTAATAATATATAGGGTGTTCTATTTGAAATAACAAAGTTGCTATCGACTTCCGGTATAACCGGAAGTGATCGGAAGTTGAAAATATTTTAGAAAGAAAGTTTACCGCCTGTTATATAAGTAACCAAAATTTCAAATCAAAATTCGAACTCCTTCCCCGTAAACTTCTAATGAACCACTTACGTGAATCACATAATACAATTAAAATTGAACTCCCTACTAAATTTTATGTCGACTTTGTCTAAACAACTACATACCTAAAATCAATAGTTTTGCCTCTAAGTATTTGCATTTTTTTCAATTATTCTTGGCTGAAGTATACACGGGCGTAGCCAGGATTTAGTTTTGGGGGGGGTTTAGTTTGAGAAGTAAATAAAACAACAAAAATATACTTACATGAAATTTAATATCTATATATTCATCCGAAAAACTACGACATATTTATAAAGTTCTTAACTTTAAATGAAATGGATAAATTAATTTCGTTCCTCTGCGCTAAATCTAAAACCATTAAAGAAGAAATCTTCGGCTTTTTCTTTTAAATATATCCACTACTTCATCTGCATGAATTTCTGTTCCATAGTGAATGTTCATTAGAGCCAAACCATTAAGTCTGTTTTCACTTGTAGTGTTTCGTAAATAGTTTTTCAGTCTCCTTAGGCTCGAGAAGGACCTTTCTGGGGTAGCAGTGGATACAGGAATGGTAGCCAAGATTTGTAGTAATGTGTAAATATTAGGATAAAGGTTTTTATCGCACATATCTAGGCATTCCAAACTAGATTTCGGGGTAGGCAGTCTTCTTATCAGCATGCAAGGTAGCTGAAGCTTTGATAGCTAAATCCAAATTTGTTTCTTTATTAGAAACCCCTTGACCTTGACTACACCACTTTTTCCAGTAGTCAATACCTTTAAGTTTATCACCCTTCCTTTTTTTCCCCTCCATTTTTCGACAGTAATAATGATTCACGTATCTATCCTTAACAAGGTCATCGAATAACAGCGCACTTAAATTACTCACTTACACGGTACACTTAATTCTCTTCACTATTCATTCACCACTTTTCACTTTTATTCGCTTCGAGTTCGCATGGAACAATACTGCCGTAAGCGCGGTCACGCGCCGCGGCGCCGCTTATATAGCAGCCCAGTAGCCGTCCAGAAACTTCCACGAACTTCCACAAAGTTCCGCTCATTTCTACCGAGGGGCGTGGCGAATAATCGAGAAACAACGCAAAGTGTCCCTACAATACAAAATAGTTCGGCTGCAACTGCGTCTGCCTCTCGTCAAAAGATGGCGCTAGGCGCTACTATTACTACATATATTCAAACGTAATAATAATTTAACTCTTCACTCCTCGTATTTTTTCGGTATAATATTAGGTAATATTTTGCTTATTTCGGGGGGGTTTGAACCCCCGAAACCCCCCCCCCCCCTTGGCTACGCCCGTGGAAGTATACCATCCAGAGTGCGTTGGCAATTAAATAATGAATATTTTGGTAAACACATTTTTATGTGACATGACTAACCAGGTCTGCATAACCATCCCATCTAATTTATTTCGAATTTAATTTTCTCCATTTCATTCTTTATAATCCAGATCAACCCGCCCAAAGTGAAAATGGTGACAGAGAAACCTTTTTTAATCAACATAAAGTTGTTTACAGAATGTGCCCGTGCCCTTAATATCGCGAAAGGCTTGGCGGGCAGAAAAAACGTGAGAAGTAACGAAAAGACAGCGAAAAAGATAAATGCAACCAATTACTCAACTGATTTATTATTTTCCCTACCTTTTGTGGCCATTTATAACTTCTTAATAATTAATACATAGCTTTTTATTTATTTGAATTTAATAAGTTTTAATCTCAGACAACAAATAGTAAACATGGACTAATAATTCAATACAATACAGACCCTGCCAAGATAAAAAAAATGTTTAGTAACATTATTTGTCTGAGTTAGTAATAGAAATTTAAACAAAGCAATGATTGCGCCATTGCCAAACTTCTTCATAAACTTATCTTGTACCACAGACCTATACCGTACTTTCACCGTTTTAGTAGACATAGCCATGGCTGGGCGGCGCGCCGCCGTGTATTCGGCTAGGTTCGTCACTCGTTGGCGGGGGGCGGGGCGTGTTTTTTGCTCGCAAAACTCGACTGATAAGCTGTGCGGGACGCATTTTCATATGTTACCGACAAGAAAAAGCGCTCGGCTTGCCGAACACCTCTGTATAAGTTACAGACGTATTTATTCGTTTTCGTCCGTAACATATATAGAATAAGAGCGTAACCTACATAGGAGACAAGTACCTATAGGTAATTGGTTTGATGGCGGGAAGAGTTTAGATTGTTAAGAGGTAGGAAAACAGGTCATACATATTTTTTTTGGATATCGGGTCATTTTTATTTTTTTATTGTAAAATAAATATACCTATACTCTAACATAAGCAACCGGAGTAATACGCAAGTATTAATCATTTTTTTCTTTTGTTATCACCCAATCCTATATTTTTGTCCACACATACACTTAAGTTATGGGGTGTTTTTTTCTTATGTACCTATATCAAGATCGACATCTGTTCGAATTCCTCGGAAAATTCTACCTACACAAGTTCAATTTTGAACCATTTAAAATTACCGAGAAGCAATTTTTTAACAAGGCCCTGTAGGTATATTAAGTCTGACGTCATATTCGAATTCCTGGGAAAATTCTACACAAGTTTAATTTTTGAACCCTCAGTTTCTCTTTAAAATTAACCAGAAACACTTTTTAACAACGCTCTGTATATCAAGTCTGACGCCATATTCGAATTCCTCTGAAAATTCTAGACAAGCTTAGTTTTTGAACCATCCGTTTATCTTTAAAATTGCCGAGAAACACCTTTTTACGCCCTGTAGGTATATTAAGTCTGACATCATAAATATTAGAATTCATCGGAAAATTCTACAAAGGTTTAATTTTTGAACCATCAATAATTTATTTTTAAAATTACCGAGAAACTTTTCGTAGCTGAAAAACGTGGGGCGCATGCGCGACATGCGCATGTATATGTATATTAAATTGCATTGTGATCCGTTTCTGAGACATGTTTAAAGTTTCAAGTCTTTAGCTCAACGGGAAGTTTGTTAAAAATCGATCACAAAATTCCGAACAGACAAACAAGAAGTAAAAACGAGAGTAAAAACGTGTGTTAAAACCGATTTAAATGACCAGTTTATTATGATATCTTCTGTTTACAAAGAAAACTAAAAAATTAAATGTCTAAACAATGGGCACTAATGAATGAAACCTGATACCGAAATTAAAAAATATAAACCCAAGTTATAAAGGTAATGTTCACATTGTATTAGATATAAATTCACAATTCCGCAATGAGGCGTTAAATGATACTTTAAGCCCTAGTTATCCAATGTGTGACACTGACATAAGGTTATTACAGCAATATTGGATACAATCAACAGATGGCTCCAAAAATTAAAGTGAAAAGTGACCCCAGTCATTGCCTACTAATTTTCTTATACTTATCTATTTAAATCTACCACAAAATACCTAGGCAACTTAATTTTTTGCAAAATCTGTCTCCTGTATCTACTGTCTTTCTGCCATATCCTTTATGCCAGTGTTGACGTTATGCATTAGCGTATTCTAACCTATAAATTTTAAATGAAATAAAAATATGAAAATACTTACTTCAACCTCGAATATATTCTTTATATTTATTTTAAATTTTTTGTTATCGCCGTCACTAATGTATTCAAAATCTTCAGGGAGATTATCCAAGCTCATTTTTTTATTTTTCAAATATCTCAACTAACGACTAGGTAGGTACCTATGTCTAGTAATTATGTTACACAGGAAAACGAATAAATACATCTGTCAGTTAAAAAGAGGTGTTCGGAAATCAAGGGCCGAGCGCATGCCCTTGGCGGTATATTATGTTACAGACGAAAACGAATAAATACGTCTGTAACTTATACAGAGGTGTTCGGCAAGCCGAGCGCTTTTTCTTGTCGGTAACATATGAAAATGCGTGCGGGACAACTGTGTACTCCCCCCGCCAACGACTGACAAACCTAGCTGGACGCACGGCGACGCGCGGCCTATTCCCCTATGTCTACCAAAGCGGTGAAATTACGGTATAGCTTCAAGCACAGACCTATATATAGGTCTGTGCTTGTACCTACGAAATAAATGTATAACCAACTTTAAAAAACATCAATTTGGAACAATTAGTTGATATCTACAATATACGTATAGTAAAAATTTGGACAGTTACAATTTAACAATAAATTTTAACTTTATTACAACTGGAAAAATGAAATGTACTAGAATTACAGAAATGTGTTGTTTGTATAAGGAATGGCAAAAATGTACGTGGCAGTAGATCGCAATATAATATAAAGTTTCCTCGGTTTTATCCACTTCCCATCGAGCCACTTTTGTTTCTCGTCTGCAGCCTGTAATGGAAATTAAAGCCAAAGTGTCATTGGAAATGCGCCGCCGTCCCTGGAATATGAATTTTAAAGATTTCGCTTGGAAATCAAAATTTAACGGCGACCCTTCAAACAAATGCAAATCGAGCACCGGACTTAATGTATCATTTAAAGTGTGCCCAAAAAGTTAGAAGCATGGATCGGGAGGTTTATTAATTAACAATTCAATCAGTTTGTCGGGAATATGATTAAAACGGAATCGAGCCACCGAAAAATGGACCCGAAGTGGAAGTTAATTTTAGCAAGAAAATGACATGAATTCGTCAAAAATTGAGCCTCCAATTAAGAAATTAAAATGTTTATAAAGCTGCTTAGGTGAAATTTGGCTTGTTTTAAAAAAGGCAATTAGGGCCGACATTTTCACAAATATGTGCAAGAAAAATGTCAGCCTAATGGACGATTATGCAGCAGGCTGGTACAGAAAGGCAATTAAAAGCTAATTTTGGCCGAACGGGAGACAAAATAAAACAATGGCTTTTTAAGATATTGCGGTAATGGCAATTTGCATTTTCAGTGGGTCCTCATCTCGGGTGGTTTCTAGTTTATAACGTACGATATTGCTCCTAGGAAAGCAGCCGGTAAAATAATTTTATGGTAAGTAGGGCCTTATACGATATACGCACGATACGTTTTTAAATGAAAAGTTGTAACTTATATCAGTGATTATAGAATTCTTAGACCTGCTTAGACATTGATAACTGTGGAGATTTAAACGAAAACAAAACCAAAAAGGAGGCAACAGCACGTGGTGTTCCCAAGCGGTCACCCATCCAAGTACTAACCACGCCCGACATTGCTTGACTTCAGTGATCGGACGGGAGCCGGTACATTACAACGTGGTATGGCCGTTGCCGTGGAAATGTCGCGACTTGGATGCACAGAATTTGAGATCATTCAATAACATTATTATTAGAAATCGGATTTGCTTTACAATTTTCTTTCTGAAGTGTATTAAGAAGAGTTCTCAAATATACAAAGTAAAAAGTTGCTAATAAAATAATCCAACTTGTTTCAATCGAAAAGACGAAACCAACAAAGAGGCAACAGAAGAGTTTGTTTAAAAATTATTCGAAAATATTAAGTTGAAACTTATTAAAAAAAATTGATACCTGTGGCGATTTAAACGAAAACAAAACCAAAAAAGAGGCAACAGCACGTGGTGTTCCCAAGCGGTCACCCATCCAAGTACTAACCACGCCCGACGTTGCTTGACTTCAGCGATCGGACGGGAGCCGGTACATTACAACGTGGTATGGCCGTTGCCGTGGAAATGTCGCGACTTGGATGCACAGAATTTGAGATCATTCAATAACATTATTATTAGAAATCGGATTTGCTTTACAATTTTCTTTCTGAAGTGTATTAAGAAGAGTTCTCAAATATACAAAATAAAAAGTTGCTAATAAAATAATCCAACTTGTTTCAATCGAAAAGACGAAACCAACAAAGAGGCAACAGAAGAGTTTGTTTAAAAATTATTCGAAAATATTAAGTTGAAACTTATTAAAAAAAATTGATACCTGTGGCGATTTAAACGAAAACAAAACCAAAAAAGAGGCAACAGCACGTGGTGTTCCCAAGCGGTCACCCATCCAAGTACTAACCACGCCCGACGTTGCTTGACTTCAGCGATCGGACGGGAGCCGGTACATTACAACGTGGTATGGCCGTTGCCGTGGAAATGTCGCGACTTGGATGCACAGAATTTGAGATCATTCAATAACATTATTATTAGAAATCGGATTTGCTTTACAATTTTCTTTATGAAGTGTATTAAGAAGAGTTCTCAAATATACAAAATAAAAAGTTGCTAATAAAATAATCCAACTTGTTTCAATCGAAAAGAAGAAACCAACAAAGAGGCAACAGAAGAGTTTGTTTAAAACTTTGTTCGAAAATATGAAGTTGAAATTTGGTAAAAAATTGATACCTGTGGTGATTTAAACGAAAACAAAACCAAAAAAGAGGCAACAGCACGTGGTGTTCCCAAGCGGTCACCCATCCAAGTACTAACCACGCCCGACGTTGCTTGACTTCAGCGATCGGACGGGAGCCGGTACATTACAACGTGGTATGGCCGTTGCCGTGGAAATGTCGCGACTTGGATGCACAGAATTTGAGATCATTCAATAACATTATTATTAGAAATCGGATTTGCTTTACAATTTTCTTTATGAAGTGTATTAAGAAGAGTTCTCAAATATACAAAATAAAAAGTTGCTAATAAAATAATCCAACTTGTTTCAATCGAAAAGAAGAAACCAACAAAGAGGCAACAGAAGAGTTTGTTTAAAACTTTGTTCGAAAATATGAAGTTGAAATTTGGTAAAAAATTGATACCTGTGGTGATTTAAACGAAAACAAAACCAAAAAAGAGGCAACAGCACGTGGTGTTCCCAAGCGGTCACCCATCCAAGTACTAACCACGCCCGACGTTGCTTGACTTCAGCGATCGGACGGGAGCCGGTACATTACAACGTGGTATGGCCGTTGCCGTGGAAATGTCGCGACTTGGATGCACAGAATTTGAGATCATTCAATAACATTATTATTAGAAATCGGATTTGCTTTACAATTTTCTTTATGAAGTGTATTAAGAAGAGTTCTCAAATATACAAAATAAAAAGTTGCTAATAAAATATTCCAACTTGTTTCAATCTAAAAGACGAAACCAAAAAAGAGGCAACAGAAGAGTTTGTTTAAAACTTGTTCGAAAATATGAAGTTGAAATTTGGTAAAAAAATTGATACCTGTGGCGATTTAAAGGAAAACAAAACCAAAAAGGAGGCAACAGCACGTGGTGTTCCCAAGCGGTCACCCATCCAAGTACTAACCACGCCCGACGTTGCTTGACTTCAGCGATCGGACGGGAGCCGGTACATTACAACGTGGTATGGCCGTTGCCGTGGAAATGTCGCGACTTGGATGCACAGAATTTGAGATCATTCAATAACATTATTATTAGAAATCGGATTTGCTTTACAATTTTCTTTATGAAGTGTATTAAGAAGAGTTCTCAAATATACAAAATAAAAAGTTGCTAATAAAATAATCCAACTTGTTTCAATCGAAAAGAAGAAACCAACAAAGAGGCAACAGAAGAGTTTGTTTAAAACTTTGTTCGAAAATATGAAGTTGAAATTTGGTAAAAAAATGATACCTGTGGTGATTTAAACGAAAACAAAACCAAAAAAGAGGCAACAGCACGTGGTGTTCCCAAGCGGTCACCCATCCAAGTACTAACCACGCCCGACGTTGCTTGACTTCAGCGATCGGACGGGAGCCGGTACATTACAACGTGGTATGGCCGTTGCCGTGGAAATGTCGCGACTTGGATGCACAGAATTTGAGATCATTCAATAACATTATTATTAGAAAGCGGATTTGCATTACAATTTTCTTTCTGAAGTGTATTAAGAAGAGTTCTCAAATATACAAAGTAAAAAGTCGCTAATAAAATAATCCAACTTATTTCAATCTAAAAGATGAAACGAAAAGAGATATTTTTTGTTAACCATTGGATTCACCACTCAAAACAAATTTAAAAAATGCGAATCTACAGGGTATTAGTATTTTTCTGAACTAATTAATTTTAATAACACCCTGTATCTCCGCAACTGTGGGCCTCAGAAGCTTCATATCAACCTTAAGTTTGACGGCTCATCCGCCCATGTGACACGCCAAGTTTGATGACTTCTAGAGATAGGTACTAGGAAATATGTGTATTTTTCTCAAAACTTCCACGCTCTGTATAAAAAAAAACTATGGCCGGTAGGAGAAAAAAATATATGAAGAAGTGCCCCTATTTTGACTCCAAGAATACGTGGTTTCATTTTTGACCATCAGTTCAGTTACACCCCGTAGTTGTTAAAAAGAGAAATAACAACTTGCCAGTAATTTCTGCTAAAATATTTGCTTGCAAACTTCCCGAAATATTAGGCCCGATTCACACCGGCACGTGTCGTGCGTTCTAACAACCCTTATGACGAGACACCGCGAAAGCTAATATGCCCCGGTTGACGATTTACACGCATAACTCGCATCGCTTGCTTGATTGACAGGGGGGCTTAATGTGCGCCCTTAAAGAAGGGGTTTCGGGACAAACGCCCCCAGGTGGTGAGCATTTAATTTAGGGCGCGCCGCGCCGCACAGTAATGGCGAAGTTTACACTAAACGGAATTTGTAATAAACAGCGGGCGGGACGGAGTTGCCAAAAGTGTGGGCGGAAAAATTACCGACGCGGTCGGCTATGGCGAATGCGATTCGTGCGCCCCCTGCGTTTTTCAGCACGCGCTCGGTATCTTAAACATATCGGTAAAAATCTTTATTTCCTTCAAAATCAGTTGAATGGTCAGGACCACTCAAAGTGTTGGTGTGCACAGATCCGACACAAAATATAAAGGGTGTTTTTCTCCGTGCAATTTTAAAATACTGAATTTTTTGGAACTTATACGGGTCAAAAATTACTGAAGCGTAGAAGGCCACGTAGTATTTTTTAAAATTCAGACTTTTTTCATCAAAATTTTGAATTTATTTTGAGAATTTTAGATTTTTTCAAAATGTTTGGCTTTTTCTCCGAATTTTAATATTCAGACATTTTCTCCGAAAATAATCAACATTTTGACACTCGTAACTTTGAGATTTTTCTCAAAAGTTTGACTATTTTCTTATAATTTTAAATTTCAGACTTTTTTCAAAATTTTAAAATTCAGACCGTTTTCTCAAAATTTTGACCTTTTTCTTAGAATTTTAAAATTCTGAAATAAAAATCAAAATTCGGAGAAAGAAAGTCTGAATTTTAAAATTCTGAGAAAAGTCTACATTTTGAGAAAAACTCAAAATTTTGAGAATAAAGTCAAAATTTTGAGAAAAAAGTCCGAATTTTATATAGAATTCGGAAAAAAACCCTGAATTTTAAAATTCGGAGAAAAAAGTCCGAATTTTAAAATTCCGAGAAAAAGTCAAAATTTTGAGAAAAATCTGAAACATTTTGACTTTCTCTCAGAACTTCAAAATTCTTACTTTTTCTCAAAATTTTGACTTTATTCTCAAAATTTTTAGATTTTTGCAACTCTGGGAGTCCTAAATTGTCTTTGGCATACCATTTTTATATTATATTGTTTATTTATTATTTTATAATTCATAGGGCTTTCTAATGTGTATCATTAATTAGAATAATTGTGTGTAATTTCTTGGTTTAATAAGGATATACGGAGTGTATGACCTTTGGGGGCAGCAGGATGATTATGATTAAGTTTATTGTGTTTTTATTCCTTTGTAGTGCTATTTGGAGAATAAATAAATACAAATACAAAAAATACAAATTAAAAATACTACTTGGCCCTTCTACGTTTCCGTAAAAAAATACAGTATATCAAAATCCCAGACACTATAAACTACGGAAACGTGGAAGGGCCACGTAGTACTTTTTTTAAATCCAGGCTTTTTCTTAAAATGTTTACTTTATTCTCAAACTTTTGATATTTTTCTAAAATATTTGACTTTTTTCTCCGAAATTTAAAATTCCGACTTCTTCTCCGAATTTTAAAATTCAAACTTATTTCTTTGACTTTTAAAATTCGGACTTTTTTTTCAAAATTTGAGATTTTTCTCAAAATTTTGAGAAAAAAATCTGAATTTTGAAATTCAGAGAAAAATGTCTTGAGTTTTAAAATTCGGAGAAAAATGTCTGAATTTGAAAATTAGTAGAAAAAAGGCAAAATTTTGAGAAAAATCTCAAAATTTTAAGAATAAGGTAAAAATTTTGAGAAAAAATTATGAATTTTCCAAAAATTACTACGTAGCCTTTCGTAATAAATGAACTAAATCTAATAAAAAATACAGAAACCTGCCAGTCAATAAGTCCATAATATGGGTTAAGGTGGCTGGTGTGCCAAAACAGGAAACGCACAGAAAATGTATCGTCTTGGACAGTGACTTTGTTGGGAAAGGTCCAATAATTTAAAATGTTTTTTATCTGTTGGTTGTTTTGTAAAAAATAAATAATTTTTGTGTTTATTAATATTTTTTCAATAATTCCAGAGCACTCTTGGCCCGTATAAAGTTTTATAAAAGTTCAGCATTTTGAGATGACCCAGAGAAAATCTTTGTACACCAAAATCTTTGTACACCAAAACTTTGAGTGGTCCTGTTGACCATTTAACTCTTTTGACGGGATTCCATGACCATGACACACTTGACTCGCCAGATGCTTTTAAATTTCCTATATTTGTTAAAATTTTGTATGTGGGGTCTTTGCGGTGTCAAATTTTAAATAAAAAATCATTAAATGGTTAAATTTTATACGGATTTAGGATTGTTTTTTTATTGCAAACATTTTCAATCACAGAAAATTACACGTGCAGAGCCAGCTATTGCCGATTAGAACTGGAAGTAAATTAATCATTCAAATCAAAGCTTTTTAATCACAGCTTCCTATATAATTTTTCCAATGAAAAATATCTCAACTAATCTCAGACGAAAATAATTCACCAATACCGAAAAAAAAACGCTGAAAATGTCCCGATCCAGGACAAAATTCTGACGGATCATCTCGACATAAAAACCACTGGAAATTT
The DNA here is from genome assembly GCA_963920635.1 of Pseudeuparius sepicola. NCBI lineage: Eukaryota > Metazoa > Arthropoda > Insecta > Coleoptera > Anthribidae > Pseudeuparius > Pseudeuparius sepicola. The sequence goes on along the minus strand of OY987305.1, from coordinate 1,733,235 downwards.
AATACGGGGAAATTAATTAAATGCTGTAATTAAAGTCTGAATTAATTAAGGATGTTATTGCCCCTGGTTATATTAAGCGTTGCTTAAGACTGCGGTATTTAGGATTATAAAACTCCCGATTAATGGAAAGCATTTGCCTATGTAAAGTGGATAAGACAAAATACAGATCTTATTTGTCTTCGCCTGTAGTTAGTTCTGACAAATTACCAAAATTCCCACGGGGAAACAGATCTAGTTTTGTTCCGCACAATTAATTGAGAACTAAGCACTTGATTACACCTACTTTTTGTTTTCCATGTCGATTTTTTCACCACAACACTCTACAAGACAAACACGACGATTTCTGTTTTTGGAACTGTCATCTGGAGGTTTAAAACAAAAGCTTTCTCATTGTTGCAAAGCCAACTAATAAAGTGTTTTTTTTGTGTGTCTCAACGTTCGATTATTGAAAATCCGTCCAGCTAGATAAATAATAGGCGGGGCGCGAACAAAACCAAGACCTTTGACCTTTCCTTTGAAAAAAAAGATCTTCGGTGTATCTGGGCCCTTCCTTTTCCACTGTCGCGAGCGAAAAGCTTGAGTTTACGATTTTTTCCTATTATACCCACTTTTCAGGGCTATTATGAAACTTGGACACTGTCCTTTGAAATATATTTTTATTTTCAATAAAATTTGTTCTATTGTTAACGTTACAACGCCGTATACATGGACATTTCCTCGGCCTCGGTCTACATAACGTTTCAGTAAATCACAGTTTTCCTTAACATAGATATACAGGGTACTAGCAGCTAGAGCAAAGGTTAAATGGGGAAAGAATTGCGTTTTGAATGCTGAATCTAATGCCCCTTTTGGATTTTTAAAAAAGTTCATGGCTCACTAGATATTTTGAAAAGAGTGATTTTTTGCTATTTCATCAGATCTCTGTAGCTCCGTTATTTCTAATTATACAGAAAAACTGTAGCGACAAAAATTGTAGATAATTTTGGGTTTAATAAGATAATCTAATCCAATTTTTTATGTTGTTTGTGCCTTTTGAGATATAACATAAACTTGTGTTTTTTTAAACGTAAATCAAAGTTGACTGTGGCCTTATCAAATCGGCCATTTTTTGAGCTTTCCAAAGATATAATACTCGGCATAGTTATTATGAAAAATAAAAGAGCTATGGCTTTTTTTTTTAATTTTCACATAGTCAGCCATGGAATATTTTCATAATTACGTTTTATTTTATAAGACATACTTCAAACTTTCAAATATTTTATTTTTAGCTGGTAACAAAATGTAACAAAATAAAACAAAAATTATCATGATGGAGCTCCACCACATAATTATTTGTCCGTAAGAAATTACCTAGATCAGCTCTATCCAAATAGTTGGATAGGGAAAAATTGACCTATTTCCTGGCCGCCCCGATCCCCCGATTTGTCTGTTTTGGATTTCTTTTTGTGGGGAACAGTACAAAATAAAGTATGAGACAATTGTTGAATTAAGAGCAGCTGTTTTAGAAGCAATTGCCAGTACTGACAGGCGCTCTCTAAGAAAGGCGACGAATTTAGTTTTAAAAAGATACAATATTTGCATAAATAATAATGGTAGATTGTTTGAACACCTTTTAAAATAATAATAATTTGAAGTTTAGTTTTTTAATTTTTGTTTTATTTTGTTACATTTTGTTACCAGCTAAAAACAAAATATTAGAATGTTTGAAGTATGTCTAATTATAAAATAGAATGTAATTTATGAAAATATTCCATGGCTGGCTATGTGAAAATTTAAAAAAATCAGAAAATTAGCCATAGCTCTTTCATTTTTTGTAATAACTATGCTGAGTATTATATCTTTGGAAAGCTCAAAACGGCCGATTTGATAAGGCCACAGCCAACTATGATTTACATTAAAAAAACAAAAGTTTATGTCATATCTCAAAAATCACAAACAACATAAAAAATTGGATCAGATTATCTTATTAATCCCAAAATTATCTAGAATTTTTGTCTCTACAGTTTTTCTGTATAATCAGAAGTAACGGAGCTACAGAGATCTGATGAAATAGAAAAATATCACTCTTTTCAAAATATCTAGTGAACTTTTTTAAAAATCCAAAAGGGGCATTAGATTGAGCATTCAAAACGGCAATTATTTCCCTATTTAACCTTTGTTCTAGCTCTGCTAGTTTCCGAGATCTCCATAGTGGTCATCGAAAAAAACTCACCCTGTATACACACATCAAAAGAGTCTAAGGGACAAATACAAAAATGCGCATATTTTCTTAATTATTTCGTATTTAAATATTCAAAAAATTAGTACGACTAAGAACAGTTCTAGCAACTGATAATGCAAACATACTTTAAAAAAATTACAGAATTTTTTAAAATTCAAGCGATGCTAGGTATTTGTCATTCAGTGTTGGGCAAGTTTGGTTTGATTTTAAAACATTATTACATTATTACTTTCATCAACATTAACATTTCGCGCGACAAGCTTTTCAATTTGCAAAAACTTGTCGCAATTTGAAATTGAATAATCTTAACGAAAACCTAAACTTATTTTATTCGTTTTAGTACATGGCTTAAATAAAAGCTTGTTTTTAAAAAGGTTTTTTTATTTTCAATTTTTTCTATTTTGCTACAATATTTTCGTTCGTCAAAATTTTAATTAATTTAAACAAAATCACACATAACACGGACTGTATGGACTATGGCTTAATAGTTTTTGAGTAAAGATCTCTTTTCATTGCTGAAACATGTTTCATCGAATTTCGTAAAAGAGAACATTAATTTTGTGGATGATCGTGTAGGCAATCTCCTGCTCAAGAGGATTATTATTTCAAAGCCGCTTACTGCGCATATTTGAAACCGATATCCATCTACAAGATGGCACACGCGATATGGCCGGTCATTCGCGAAATGTGGTAAATACACCCGTACGTCAACAGACTTTTTCCAAAATGAAATAAGACAGGGAAGCCCCCAGGTGTTTCCCACTAAAATCGATATCGTCTGTCCTATTCTGAAGCTCATCAGGTTGGAAAAACGATCAGGTGAGGACATCCACCCACACATTGTCCATCTCGGCGTATGATTGTCCCCAAATTGGAACTTGCTACAAAAGGATCCGATAGGGGCTCTTTAAACATTTCCAATTTAGTAAAAAGTCCTCCACTTTTTACGAGTGCCCTCGAGGAAATCACACGATATATGCAATTTCCTAAAACGATTTCTCTTCTCTTAGCTTTTAATGTATGCAAAAATTTCGAAATGCTACTACATAAAAGGACAGACAGTATAAACTCTTTTAGGGGTTCTAAAGCAAATAGGCATAGGTTATAAGTGGTGCTTCGAAAAATCAATCATTTTGCATAGAGTATGGAAAAGTTTAAAATTATCGGTCATTTTCAAGGTAATATTTTAGGCCCTCACAAAACTATTATCGTAGCTTTAAAAATGCACAGATAAGTACAGAATTTCTAAAGTCGCTTGAAACAGCATAAAAAACTCTAATAATTGGCGTCACAAAAAGAACATATATTTATAAGCATCACGCAGTTTTCAAAAATATGCACATTCTACAAGCAACATAACATTTCACATTTAAAGTTTTTTTAAGGTTTTCGTCAAACACAACGTAAAGGAAATTACGCGCAAGTATATCCTAAGATCTGTGAAATTATGGCACGGCTATCCACCGCATTTCGCTGCACAAGTGGCCAGCGGTCGAACAGTGTAACCCAAGCAAGTATTGGTGATATTATATTAGGCGAGCATGCAGTTACTTGTTTTTACTACAATATCTATCTTCTCTGTCTCCTTCATCTCTTTTTACTACTAATACCAGGTTCGGTTTAACATGGTAAAAAAAGTGTTTTATCTCGTATTTTATTGCCGAGGCGCCTGTTCTCGAGCTACCCTGGTAAAATATAAATGAACTCACTTGGAACAGTGATATACGGGGCACGATCTATTTCCTAGCATTTACCACGCTCTGCTACTGGTAAAAATACCAGACTTATCAGCAGAAATCACCCGTATAAAATTCAAAGGTTTTTATGCGGTCGACGTCGACCTAGTCAAGGAGGCAGCCAATAAGAAAGCGAGCGTAGCGATTTGATTGGTCGGCGTTTCGGAGATCCACGGAGCAGGTGTCGACGTGGGCCAGTTAGGCCAGTATAACCAGTGCCGTGCACGGGAATAAGGGTTGCGCTTTATTTTACGGATTTTGGTTTTGTGTATAGATTTTTGTGTGGTGTTGTTATTGGTTTGAATTATTTCAAAGTTTATTTTATTATTTTTTAGAGCATTTAAATAAAATTTTTATAATATTATTAAGGGCCGCACTAGCAAATCAAACGCCTCCCAAGCGTTTTAATGCTGACTTCATTTATACCATACCTAGCGAGTGATAGTTCGAATGCAATTGATATTAAAAGCACAACAAAGAGCTAAAAGGTAGTTATGATTTAGCTGTCAAGACCCTGGAAGCCTTCAAGAAAACCATCCAAACACTTTCCTGGAAATTCTACCCCGGAAAAAATTCTATGCATTCCATATTTCATAGGAGTTGACATGAAGGAATGTGCAGTCGTATTTCAGGATAATGTGTAGGTACCGGTGGCGGCATATGGTTTAGAAACTGAAATATTTCCCTCTTGCGCGTAAAATTAAATATCGGAAAACGTGTCAACGCAGAACACATTATTGCTCTCCATAAGGTAATCCTACGCCGATGGCGTGAAACCGAAAAATTGCATTAATCAAATCAAAATTCCGCTACCAAAATGCCAAACGCCAATCCGGGACTCAGGTTCCAATCGATATCAAGCATCGACAATGCACAATTCTGCATAATACGACAAACAGAAAGTTTGTAGGTTGTAACCTCAGAAAATAAAAAAAAAACATAGAAATGGCAGGGAAATATCCAAAATATTTATATTTGCAACAACTTAAACACAAAACAGTGACGAGCCAGAACACTAAATTTATTGAAAATATATTATTGCTGTTTTATACCGTCCGCGCAGCAAAATAACAATCAATATGACAACTAGATTATCATTCATAAATTCATTTTTTTAGTAGTGTAGTAAAACTAATGAGTAATAAAATGGGCAAAAGTATAAAAAAAGCAAAAATAGTCAATAAGAAGGGTAAATAGTTATGTAATAGATAATTGATATTATTTATGTGCAACGATTGATCAAATGAATAATGATATTGGATTTCTCTTCAGACAGTTTTGTTTTCCATAAAAATGTATTAGACAACAGAATATCAACCTTACTTTAACTAGCACTAGTATTGTTTACATCGTTAGCACTTTGTAATCATGACAACCATGGAAACAAAACATTGCAGTAGTGAAAGCCATTTCTATGTTATTATTTTTTTGAGGTTGTAACATTGTGTATAGTAATCGCATTCTTTGATATAATCAATCAAGTAATAATAGAGAGTCACGAAGTATCTCCTGTAGAAAATAGATATTTTCGAATAAATATTTATACGTTGTTTGTGGTAATAAGAGTTTGCTTGGTAATTTTTTTATATATCCAACACATGCCTGCACATGGTTATACTTTTAAAATAAAATCATACGCACTATATTATAGTGTAATCCAGAGGAATTGATAGCACAGATGAAGTTACAGAGCCATAAAATGATCGTAAACCACAAGCGGAGTCATTTTCTTTTATCTGTAATGTGGAAAATAGAAAAATTATCTTTAAAAATATGATTGTATGCTGAATTTTGTTTTGTTTTTGTTGTCAAAATCTCTTTCAGACAATAAACATATTTTTATTATGGACAGTCCTTAAGGACATGCATTTTCGCTGGGAGAAACAGAACCGAAAGTCTATTCTCATAGACAAACCCAAAATCATTTGTTGGAGAAGGGCGATAAGAATATTTCGACATAAGGAAAGGAAATATTTAGACCATCAGATAGCGATAGTGACGCATAGGTACAATAAGCCTCTAAGAGCTCTTGGAGAAAAGCGAATATTATTGAACGAGAAGGGGCTGCAATTTGAAAAAGGAAGCGTCAAAAAAGAACTTTTAAAAATAGACAGGCAACATAGGTCAGGATTTAAGAAGTATGTAGTCGACGAAATGGCAAAATAGCGTGGCATAATTGTGCAACACCTGCCGCCATAACATTGTGAGATTAACCCCATAGAGCTTATATGACCCCCAATGAAAGGACATGTTGCAAGACATAACTGCTTATAAGCTTACGGCAGCTGATGATCAATAATTCACTGGACATTATTACTGCAGAAAGTTGGCGAAATACGATACAAACATGTTATTGCGAAAGAAAATAAAATGTGGAATCTTGATGAATTGATTGACGATACTCTGCAAATTGAGACTCTTATTATTGCCTTAGAATACGAGGATTCTTCCGAATTTTCCGAAGACGTTATTTTGAATTGTAATATTATTTTAATAAATAAAATTCTCTATGTGAAATTTTACTGCCAACATTATTATAAATATTAAATAGTTTGTAGTGTTTCAAATTTTAATATTTTTGCAAAATTGTTCGGTTGATTTTAGGAACAAGTAAAAACGTTAATAACAAACCATTTTGCAAGTGACTAACAGTGTCCTGATTTTACTTGCACCAGACCCTCCGCCTATGGGCTTACAATTTCCTTTATTACCATTTTATTTCCTATTGTGATTTGGACATTACAGGGTGCGCCCAAGGAAGAAGGCAGGCAAATACATTGAACAAATGGCAAAGCCTTTTGTCGGACCCAGGTAGTCTCTTGAATAATTTATAAACAAAGTGGAGATTCCACTGCATGGTAATGTTTCGAATGGTAATATCTTGCGTTTGATATAGATTATTGTGCGAGGTAGGAAAACTATAAATTGTATGTGGTAAGGACGCACAGTAGTCTAGATATGCACTTTCAATAAAAGTTACGCGTGCTAGGCCCTGAAGAAAGCGTGTTTGTGCGCGGTAACGTATCGATTGGTAATACCACAGAACAAGGAAGGATAGAATATAAACTAGAAGGCGCGCGGCGGCGCCTTTGATCTTTGGAAGCCGGTGGTCGCCATGTTGTCTGTTTAGAAAACAGGGCCGTATTTAGAATTTAGTGAAGGGATAGTGTAGGTCTGTACTCAGATATTTTAAATCATTCATTGATAAACACAAAACAAATCATACATACTGAAATGATGATTGGAACAGGCAAAAATGTTAATTGGATTTTGAAGGAATATTTTTAATTTAAGGTAGTTAGATAACTGAAATATTTAGTAGGTATGGAAAGGCGATTTTTCTTATCTTATTCAAAAAATTTAATATTTTATTGATCTTAAGATTTGATGACTGCCCGAGCAATATTTTTTAAGCAATCATTTTGTAGAATACAAATGAAAAACAAAACATAGGTATTGTATGTATTAGAATATTGTCTTGATCGGATTAATTAAATATACCTACCCAGTTCTAAAACAGTTTCGTTTTTGTCTCCTTCATTAAAATCAGTAGGTACCTACGACTATGCGAAAAAACTTGGACATTTGTATGCGAATAGATATACTTAGTAAAAAATATATTTTTTCCATAAAATAAACTTTATTGATGTTTCCATATAATAAGCTTATTTTTGTTTGTACATTTTCAATTTCTGTCCATAATTTTTAATGCTATTACGTACTACGTACTATATTACAGGCGTGTTTGTCGTTATTATGTACTTTAGAAGGGTGCCTAACTTCTCGATAAAAAAAACTAAGCGCAATTAGTATTCATAGGTACATAGGTATGAACACAGGTAAACGGAGTAAACCCACACTAGTAACAAAACGTATGTCCTGTTTCCTGTTTATGCAGACTTAATTTAAGGACAGGATTTATGATTTAATTTAGCCCTTATTATGTATTCTATTTAGCCACATTTGCTTCATGTAAAATTTAGCCCAAAAAACATATTTTTGATTTGAAAGGTTTTTTGTTGTTTTTGTGCCTTTTTGTCTTAAATTACATGTAAGTTCGATAATTTTATTTACGAATGACTTAAGATATTAACTTATTCTTAAGTGAAATCGCGTGAACTACACCATGCATTTTCAGTGTTTTAACTTACGATTTTTAAATTAAATCCTTAAATTAAGTCTGCCTTTAGATACTTAGGTGGAAGGTTATGATAATACAGTAAATTGCACCTGAACAGCAACTAATTCCCAGAGATTTCACAATTAATTATCTACCAATGCTCTTTTGGAAAGGAGAAGAACGATAACCTGCAGTTGTAACTTTTGTTCACGCACGCAGCCTTTCGCTGCGCACACAACGCCCCCGTTTTTGTCTTACTCATGATCATGAGACAAAACACTGAACAAAACAACACACTCAACTGAAAACATGGCTGATATAGGCTGCGCCGCCCAGATGCGCAGGCTAGCTCCGCCGCCTTGAGTTTAAATTCTCCCCTTCCTTGTTCTCTGGTAATACCGTGCTGGGTAAACATTATGCGAGGTAACAATGGTAACAAATAGACTTACCTACGCGCGCATGGCACGTCGACGCGGCCATAGGTATGTTCAGTGGCGTCAAGCGGTGGGGACGACGAGAACCGTTGCGGCACCACTGTTCTGAATGAAACGGCGGGAGTGGGGACCGAGAGCAAATAGATAGCCGGCCCGCACCCACCTCTATTCCCAAACGCTAACCCCTGAATTTTGTGAATGAAATGCAACAGCTAGTCGTTCAATACTACTGCCTTCCATTTAGAAACTCCTTCGGCGGGACCCCAGCGGCGGCAATAGGACACGGGCTGGAGGGGGCGACGCCTACTGCGCCCCCGTCCATTCACAAATCACCCCTAATGAGCGCAAAAATCGGGGTGGCCTTCAATACGGGAAACAATGCCGGATGGGGGGGTCCCGGCCTTCATATTCGCGTCGCCTTGGATAGTGGGAAGGCGGGGAGGGATAGATTAAATAAAAAAGCCTCTACCGAGCGGGGGATCGAACCTGACACGTCCGGATCAGTAGCATGACGCCGGATCGAGTGACCCACCGCGCAACGCGTGAAATTTCTGTACAGTTGCCCCCCCCCCCCCCGCCTGGAAAATCATCGTTTACCTTTAACTTTTATAACCACGTGCGAAGAAAGATAAACATATTATGATTATAAAAATTTAGCCTACATGGACATAGAGTGTGGATAGAAATTGTGGAATATTGCTTATATTTCTTAAAATATTCCTTATATCAAAAACATGTTTTAATAAAAGTGTTAGGGGAAATTATTTCCCGTTTAGTGATATCAAGCAATCTTTCGTAGCACAAAAAATGTGGTTGCCATGGTAACCGATTTAATTTTTTTAAATGGCACCATATACTTTTTTTGGTGAAAATTGATACATTGAAACTTTCTGAATACGATACAATACAATTTTAATGGGGTCGCATAAGAATAAATAAAAAAAAAAGTTTTCTATTATGCTATTGACAATGTTCATCAAAATAATTGTTAACATCAAGTTAGCCATGCCAAAATCAGAACAATGCAAAACGCGGTTTTCGCCAATAAGTTTATCATAAAAAATGAGCCTCAGACACCGATATCAGTTTTCGTCTATCTCCGTCAAAAACAGGAGTTTCCCTATAAAAGTGTCCATTATTTGGCCCACCCTGTACATCGAACTGATTTGGAAATCTTTAAGCCAAAGGTTTTTATCGCAGGTCTGCAAATTTCGCCGTAAAAAGAGGACAGCATAGTGAAAAAGGTTCGACCAGGTCAGAGTTTGCCCCATGATCGATTAACCTGTCCAGACGATTTTGCTAGTATAGGCTACGGCAAAGATATAGTATATATATCTTTGGCTACGGTCAGCGCCTGAACACGTATAGACATAGACACTCTGTAATTAGGTTTGTATTGGGTGTTTGCGTTTGCGGATCGAATACAGCTTTCACCTATTTTACATAGACCTGGCTCTGAATATTCAAGCCATGATTAATTCCCCTTTTCCTCCTTATATCCGCAGCTTTTCGAGCTTTCCGCATTTGCATAAGAACAAAGAACACTCGGTAGGCGACGCCAACGCCAACTGGAAAAACCCAACTCCCGATTTTTTCTAATACCGTGACTTATTTACTGATGTTTTGGGACCAAACAACGAAATACCTACGTCCTACGCCCCATGTTTTGTTTCGAGAGAAATTTTAGAATAAAATGACTCAATACCTATTTTTGTATTTTTAAATGCTATAACCTAATAAAGAAATTTCCAGGAAATATTTCCTTTTTAGCCGTTCTGTGCTGTCTGCTACCTTATTATTGGATGGAAATTCTTGTAAAAAAACGAGAACACCGTTACCTATACTTCCAAGCGTTTGTTATCTCAGACAAATAATAAACGTCTGCATTGTAATCAGCCAACACAAAAAATGCCTACTCAAAACAAAAACAACAAATTTGACACTTAAGCCCGCATCATATGATAACCAGAGGTTACATTACCTATGCCACAAATCCAATACTTTACTCTTCCCATCGTTCTTAAAACTACACTAATTCACTAATTACTAACTTAACCATATGTCTTTTGTCTAATAACCCCAAAATCTCCTCAAAAAAACAAGAATAACACTAAAGTAAATACTAAAAACACATCAACACAAAGAGGCGAAATCTCAACGATCTCTGGATCAGCTGTTGGGGCATAATAAAGCTGGATCACAAAGTGCAACGTTGCCAAGTTAGCCAGAATAAGCAATTTATTAAGGACATTATTTATAGACCAAGAAGGATTAGTAAATTCCCAAAATCAGTAAAATTTATTGTTAAATGATAACTGTCCAAATTTTTACTATATGTAGATTGTAGATATCAACTGATTGTTCCAAGTTGCTGATTTTTTAACATTGGGTTGATCACACATTTATTTCGTAAGTACAAGATAAATTTACGAAGAAGTTTGACAATGATGCAATCATTGCATTGTTTTGTTTTAGATGTCTATTACCACAGACATATATAGCTTCGCTAAGCTATATAGGTCTGTGCTATTACTAACTCAGACAAATAATAAATAATGTTACTAAACATTTTTTATCTTGGCAGGGTCTGTAGGTATTGTATTGAATTATTAGTCTGTTTATTATTTGTCAGAGTTTGTTACATTTACCTATAAATCGAAAAAATGTTAAATAAAAAAGTTGTAGATAGAAAGTGTACTTTTTACACATTATGTCAAAAATTATTCAGGCTTATTCAACAATATACAGAGTGTTTCATTTTTAATGCCGAAAATTTTAACAATCAAAAGCACTCGTCAAAATAATGATATTTTGTAGTATACACTTTTTCTCCTTTGGACTTTGTTTTAGAAATACAGAGCGTTGTAGTTCTCTTTTTGATATTGAATTATGGCAATATCTCCCAAACTGAAATTTGGCACTGCTATGTTTTTGGGGATGGAGAATAAGCTGAAGATGTCAATTTCTACGTATCTCACAGAGGGCGCCACTTGTACTGTTTTTGGATCGTACTTTTACTTGTAGCTTTTTTGAGGTTATCTTTTTGCTCTTGCAGGTTCATGATTTTTGTGGACCTTTTCATTTGCAACAAAAGTGTACTCTTGTTTTATAACGATAAAGACAAAATTGACAAAGCGTGCCCCAAAACACCTGTTAACTCCAATTATTCGAACCATACAATTGATTCATAATTTTAAAAAGATGTTATTGTTGGCACATTAAAAGTTTCCGGTTTTTATACAATTTAGGTTATATTGCAAATATGAGTATCTCAAAGCATATATGTATATGATATACAAGTCTATCAAAAACTATTTTTTATGCGTCAGAAGATAGGAAAGACTGAATTTAAGAAATGCCAATGTAAACAAATTACCTCGTCTTCTTCCCCCCGACCGCTAATGTAGAAGCAAAATAAAACTAACAACTAGTCGCTTTAAAATTAAAGTTTGAAAGTTGGTGTAGCGGAATTTAGTACTGGAAAATATAATGAAAATAAATTTATATCCTAAATGCTTGACGGTACATCAACTTTGCAACGAACTAATAGAATTTTAAAGCTTTAATATCATTTTCTTTTAAAAAACACACGTTCTTATCCGCATTTAGCAATAACAATATACTTAATATAAAGCTAGTGATCTAAAAATAGTTCTTTTGCAGTTACAAGTTTTTAAACATTTTCAGAAAGTTCAAAATTATAAAAAATACAAAAACGAAATCTGTTGAAATTTGGTAGAATTTCTAGGTCAAAAAATAAAAAAATCTAAAAGAGGGTAAAATAACAACTATGAATATAATTAGGTATAAAAAAAATCCCCACCTTGAAGCTACATAAAATGTCTTTTATATGTATTAAGTTTCCCTGTCTTTTGAAAATGCATAAGTAGGGATTCCATTTAAGAAACTGGTGAATGGGGTTACGAACTTTTATCAAAAAAATAAAGATTCCCTTGTGGGTGGCTGATTATTTTAATAAAACAGTTTGAACTGCTTCTTAATTCTGTTGCCTTGCTATTTTCATGCTTAAAGAGTTTGAAGCATTGTCCAAGAGTCGCCAAAGGAAGTAGAATTCACCCTTAATCTCCTTATTTATTAACTCCAGTATCAAAAAGGTTTGGGAATTAGCGAGTTTGTTAGTTATAACTTATTATTAAATCCGATTAGAGCTTCTTATACCCCTCCAGACCATAAGAAGGATAATATTGCCGTTTCATGACTTTTGAATTAAGGACCATGCCTGGCTTTAGCAGGAAATTAATCTGATTAATTTTTAATCAGTCAAAGGTTAAAGTCATACGAACCCAAAACCACAAATAATGCACAATATAATTTAAGTACCTACACCAAAATGGACAGTCAGTTTGATCAGAAAGAGGGATATAGCCGTTTTATAGCCACGCCAAATTCGCTGTTTCTATTTTGTGGTAAGAATTTTATTTAATGCGGTTTTATAATTGATCTTTAGACTTACGTAGGTGTAACTATTGATTTCGGTTACATTGGTAGATTAAACATTATGACGTTATAGGAGTTGAACAACTGTATTTGCTGTTTGTTTTACAAATCAGAAAGAAAGGCAAATATTGTTCAAGAAAGTATATGTTTGCACCAAAAGGTCATATAAGATTAAAAAGTTATAAAATTTATCATTTCATCTGGTTGCAAAAAGAGTGTGGGACGATGCCATAAGTGTTTTAAATTACTTCCACAACACTAGGTAGGTATACATACGTTTGAGAATGATTATACGAGGGAATGAAAGTTCAAAAATTGTCAATGAGTACTTTATACCCTTTTAGGATTTGGCAAATATTGTATTAATTGGCAGCGGCTTCTGCTTTGGGGAAGTATTACGATAATTTTATACTTCCTGTTGGAATCTACAACAAAAATTCGTTTAGATATTATTTATGTAGGACTCCGGCATGTGCAGTCTTAAAAAATTACGATGTATTTTCGTCAGAGACCAGCCACATATAATAAGGTTCGTATTTCAAGTTTTGCCTCCTTGTATTTGACAAGGGTATTGTAGGGACATGATTTCTTATACATTCCATAAGGGGTTTTATAGGGTTGTGAAATTTTATTATTTGGTTTTTTCGTTGGAAGAGAGGAACAAAAAATTTACAAAAGAGACAGTAAAATGCAAAAAATAGTTTTTCGTTCAATTTATTACTTCATCCACTCTCTGCGAAGTAGATACCTGAAACTTAAGTTTCGGAGCTACTAATTAAAACAAAAAGTTGATAAATTCCCCTAATAAACGACGTCAATTTATATATTTCTCGAGCTAGGGGATTCTATCCCTGAAATCAATTAAAAGTCCGGGCAAGATTGTTCGAAAACGCTTAATGTTTTATTATAAAAAATGTACCCCGAGTTGCCCCATTAATAATTTCTATGGGAACTTTCCTCGGTCAATTTACGTTTAATTTCAGTTCCAACTTTTGACTTCCACACTGATTAAATCAAGCGATAGCGACCGGTGTAGCCGAAATTAAATCAGTTTTCGTTAATTCGCAACTTTTGCGCGTTAATCTGTTCCAAAAATACTTTCTTCTAAATTAAAAAAATTCCCACAGCCAACGGCTGGTACACAGTAAGTGGGAGTCCTGTTTAAATTACTTAACTAAGATTTACTAGACAGATTAAAAGTTTTTGTCAATGACGGAAGTGGCCAAAATCAATATCTGGCATGCAGTGTAGACTCCTGGTAGTAGGGAGTGGCCATCTAAATATGCAAGGCGTGGCCAACGAAACACAGGGCGTGGCCAACTATGAAAGGCGTACCTATTTCTGGTACATAGTGATGGAGTCAATTTTGCGCGTTATTTAAACAATTCTCCGAAGCAACCTAAGCAAATGCGCCGCTAGAGATTAACTATATTAATTAAATATACCCACTTTATGTAGACCTTTCTCAAGAGGGGGATATCTTATGCAATTCCAATAATTCCTTCGGTTCTATGTTCTATCTGCGTACACGTGGTGGGATTCTGTCGAGAAGACAAATTTAACGTTTAATTTAAACTGAGAACGCGAGCAGAATAACGGATGTTTGGAATTCAACATAATTTCCCTTTGGATTTCGACAAGAATTATGATAGCATGTAGTACATCGATAGTAACGTCATCTAAATGTTAAGGTGAGATATAGGACTAGCACCCACGTTTTTATCCAGACTGCCAGTGAAATGTCAACACCAAATACAGGTAAGTACGTACATATTCAAGTTTCAGAGAGCCATAGAGGTCGAGGGTAGCTAATTCGATTTTGGGAGAAAACAAAAGAGTTGGGTATTTAAAAAGATAAATAATTTATTTTTTTATCGCTCTGGCTTCAGTCGGGCATCCCTAAATTAATTAATCGCCGAAATTTAATTTCATACTTTCATCTCGAAATTCCAGAATTGTGAACGGGAGGTTTATTACGGTGTCGTCTTCTGATGTGTACATACCTACCTTATTCATCAGGTACGGATTTCAATGTTGGTTTCCTGCTGTATTAGCAAAAAAGTTGTTTCTAAAGTTTAAACTAGTGCTCTAGGTAGGTACCTACTTTAAGAAATTTGTTTGTAAATTCTAGTGCATATACAGGGTGAGTCACATCTAAAGGCAGAGCCGAAAACACAAGGTAGAACTCGCTAAAATAAGCACATATGCTTAATAAACATCAGCTCAAAAGCGCTCGGTTTTTCATATACAGCGTGTTGAATTTTTTCCAAAAATAACATATTTTTTTAAATTTCTTTCGAGCCCATTTATGAATTCCAACCAAATTTGGTACACATTATGCATTGGACGGTTGCTATTTTGTGCAATAATATGACCCCGTTCAGATAACCAGCGGCGTAGATACAACTAGTTACTGTAAAAATTTTTGGCTAGCCCATTAAATTTGGAACAAAAAGCGCCTCTTGGTATTTTTTTATTTCTGGTACAGTTTCTTCGTAATTTCGGATTTTTTAAACTAGTGCCAAGGTGATTATGTTGGCATTTAAAATAAAATTATTTGTATCTACGCCGCTGCTCATCTGAATAGGGCCATATTATTGCACAAAATGACAACCCATAATATGTATCAAATTTTGTTAAAACTCCTAAACGGGCTCGAAAGAAATTAAAAAAAATATATGTTATTTTTGGAAAAATGTCAACACTCTGTATATGGAGAACCAAGCGTTTTTGAGCTAATGTTTATTAAGAATATGTGCTTGTTTTAGCGAATTCTACCTTGTGTTTTCGGGTCTGCCTTTAGATGTGACTCACCCTGTACATAGACGTCAGATAGTGGCAGATTTAGGTGTTCCATTGTCGCATACCTACATAAACCTCGAAGAGGGTTGAAAAGTACATCAACGTTGAGTAGAGTGAAGGGAAATTTACAAGTGGGCCCTGGGGATAACATATGGAAAATTCGATTTTTCATTTTTCACAATTCAATTCGATATTTTTAGCCGTGTTAATGAAATCAACCAAAGACTTGAGGGTTGCTGGTGGCTAAAGGGTTGAAATAAGAGCGTAATCTTGTAAAGAAAAATCGAGATTTTGACCCCTTTATTCTTCTCAACATCGATGTACTTTTCAACTAGTATATATGCGGAAATGTGGCACCTAAATCTGTCACTGTCTGACGGTCTAATACATGTATTCTGAACTAAAGATATTGCTTATCACTTATCACACTTCTGTGATTCTATGTAAAACCAAACGATTGTGTGGAGTGTGAAATACTTTTTCAAGATGCCAGAATCATAGTTTCAAGCTCCGGGAAGAGATTTAATTTGTTTCGTATATAGTGACGTATTCGTTCAGTTTTAGGCGGTTTGGTTACTAACGTTACCTATATAATATTTTTTCATATCAACAAAAAGTTAAATCTCATTTTCCTCATTGAGAAAACGTCATAAACAACCAATATTTCCACAGCAAACTGAAGTTCAAAACGAAATTCAAATTTAAGCGCTAGATAAGTAGAGATCTGCATCGAGTGAGTGTTGACACTTGGTCTTGGTGCTTATTGGTTGCATCAGCTTCAGCTTGCGCAACAACGCCCAATTCCAGCGCAGTCCACGAGTCCTCCCATCTCCATTTCCGGTCTGATTCTGATGACACGAGGCCACGTTTTGACCACGTCGTGAGAATTTGTGGATTATCGCCATCGCCAAGAGACACCGAAAAACCGAGCATGGGCTCCGTTCGGAGATTCTTCGAGATGCCATGGCGCGTTTTTGCGGATTATCTGGTGGATGTTTGGACCGAAATCAACAGGAGGATGCCGACGCTTCGATGGCGGAGGAGACTAGAAATCACTGAACAGGGAAACCAAGGTAAGATTCAAGACTTCGCACCTAACAATATTGATTTTCATTTAACTAGGTACATTGATTCCTTTATTAAAATAAAATTTCTTCACCTCTGGGAGAAAAGCAAGACTTTTAACCGCATGTTTAATTTTTTCGACCTTCTCAACTTAAACATTTTAAAAATTTCAACATTTCTTCACTTCAAGGTGAAGAAATGTTGAAATTTAAATCGAAAATAGCGATTTTCACATTCAAATTTCGCGCCGACCCGAATTCTCGTGTGCTGAGCCAACAGAAACCATCGAACTGACAAATGTCAGTTCGATGATAGAAACTTTTTGTTTGTGAGTCTTTGCTGTCTGCCGTGCCATGTAAGTATTGAATATTCAAATTTTCCGCCTTTTTGCAGTTTCTGGAAAGAAAAGGTAATTTTATAATTGGATGTTAACTATTTTATATGCATTTAAGGGAATAAAACTAAGTTATAATACGATATTTTAAGGCAAAAAGTAAAAAAGTCTTCAAAAGTTTCAAATTAATTTGATGCAATGCTAACTGATTGATCTCCTCGCGAGCGGCAAAACTACTAACCACAAATGTTAGGTAATTTTTATTTTTTTTTCCAATAAATTGACACAGAACTGTTGAGAATTTCAATAATTATTTAATTTTTGCAAATTAAAAAGGTTCAGACGTTTAAATTTTTGGATTGTGAATAAAATCGATGTTTTCGATTTTCGATTTGAATTTTGCGCGTTTTGGATAGTAGGTGTTTGTTGGCCAATAGGGACGCTTGTAGCAGTTTTTCCGGTGGTCGCTGCCTGCCGTGACGTGTAAGTGTTTTATGTTAAAATTTTCATAATTTTTTCGAAAGAAAACCTGGTTTAAATGAGATTTTAACAACTCGGAGGTGCGCTTAATATATCGAGAAAGTTGTTGTAGGGTCTTTTGGTGTTTACGGATTTATTTGCGAATGAATTTAGTAGGTAGGTTTAGGTCATCTTTTCGTACGTATTTTCGCGATTTTACTTTTAATTGTCCTAGGCTTGGAGGCATTCTGTTCTATAATTATTATTCGTGAATTTAAGACAATAAAACTAAGTTATAATAAGATTTTTAAGGTAAAAAGTAAAAAGTCTTCAAAAGTTTCAAATTTTACGCGACGCGACGCTTATTAATTGGTCTCTAGCGACCTCTCGTAGCGAACGACAAAACTACTAACCACAAATATGTTTAATTTTTAATTTATTTGGATAAATTGGCACAGGACTGTTGGGAATTTCATTAATTAGGTATTAAATTTTTGCAAATTAAAAAGGTTCAGTCATTTGCGTTTGGATTGTGAGCATTGTGAGTAAAATCGATGTTTTCGATTTTCGATTTGAATTTTGCGCGTTTTGGATAGTAGGTGTTTGTTGGCCAATAGGGACGCTTGTAGCAGTTTTTCCGGTGGTCGCTGCCTGCCGTGACGTGTAAGTGTTTTATCACAATTTTTTCGTATTTTTTCTAAAGAAAACCTGGTTTAAATGGGATTTTAACAACTCCTAGGTGCGCTTAATATATCGAGAAAGTTTTTGTAGGGTCTTTTCTTGTTTACACGGATTTATTTGCGAATGAATTTAGTAGGTAGGTTTAGATCATCTTTTCGTACATGTTTTCGCGATTTTACTTTTAATTGTTCTCCTAGCTGCTTGAGGCATTTTGTTCATAAATTTAAGACAATAAAACTAAGTTATAATAAGATATTTTAAGGTAAAAAGTAAAAGTCTTCAAATGTTTCGAATTTGACGCGATTCTCTGTTATTGATTGATCTCTAGCGACCTCTCGCGGCGAACGGAAAAACTACTAACCACAAATGATTAATCTTTCATTTTTTTCGATAAATTGGCACAGGACTGTCGAGAATTTCAATAATTATTTAATTTTTGCAAATTGAAAAGGTTCGGACATTGTTTAAATTGCGAAAGCGTTTGGATTGTGAATAAAATCGATTTTACCGATTTTCGATTTGAATTTTGCGCGTTTTCAATCATAGGTGTTTGCTGGCCAATAGGGACGCTTTTAGTAGTTTTTCTGGTGGTCGCTGCGTGCCGTGACATGTAAGTGTTTTATCTTCAAATTTTCATAATTTTTTCGTATTTTTTTAAAAGAAAACCTGGTTTAAATGAGATCTTAACAACTTTGAGGGGCGCTTAATATATCGAGTAAGTTTTTGTAGGGTCTTTCCGCGTTTACACGGATTTATTTGCGAATAAATTTAATAGGTTTAGGTATGTGTTCGTATGTGTTTTCGTGATTTTACTTTTAATTGTCCTCCTAGCTGGTTGGAGGCATTTTATTCCCCTTTAATTATTTTTCATGAATTTAAGACAATAAAAGTAAGTTATAAAGTAATCAAAAGTTTCAAATTTAACGCAAAGCTTATTGATTAATCTCTAGCGACATCTCGTGGCGAACGGAGAAACTACTAACCACAAATGTTTAATTTTTATTTTTTTTTCGATAAATTGGCACAATACTGTTGAGAATTTCAATAATCATTTAATTTTTGCAAATTGAAAAGGTTCGGGCATTGTTTAAATTATGAAAGTGTTTGGATTGTGAATAAAATCGATATTATTTTCGATTTGAATTTGGCCCATTTTCGATAGAGGAACCAGCTAATCGAATAGGAATGCTTTCTGTAGTTTGGCTAATGGTCTAAAAAAGTGTTTTATCTTCAAATTTTCATAATTTTTTCGCAAGAAAACCTGGTTTAAATGAGATTTTAACAACTCTGAGTCGAATAAGTTTGATTTAGGTCAAAATAGCCTAGGAACATTTCGTTTGTGGCTAAAAATCGGCGGAGGGAGCGGTCTCGCGTGTTTTCGTTTTCGTTCGCCACTGCTCCGACGTTTCGGTCATTTTTTTTTAGCCTTTCCGTATGATATGATGGGTGTTCGGTGTTTATGGGCCTTATGGAAGAAAATATCGGCTTAATTTGTTTGTTTCCAAACCGAATCGCTCGTAAATCGCCTTCATAGGTCGTCGCGAATACTAACCAAAGTTTCTCGTGAAATGCCATAAGTTTTTCGTCGTGTAAAGGCAGCGTTTTTTATTTTAGCCAGCAACATGGCGGCGAGGGAAGTGGAAAACCCCAACAATAACATTGAGGGCAACGATACGAACAATGCGGAGCCAACGCTGGTTAGATGCTGCCTACCGTAAGTACAATTTAGTTCTTGCATGCAAAATTATGTGCTCTCTTCTTGATATTGTCTATTAAGGCTACCATTATCTCTTCAAAATTAATAATTTGTAGGCCACTATGCAAAATACACTTGCCCTAATTCTCTTTTTAGATTCTACAACACGAAAACCTGCGGTTTCGGGGCCGAGTGCGAATTCCTGCACAAGGCTCGCTACGAGATGGACATAATAAGCGTAATGCCGAACCGCGAGTCGTTTTTGGGACGTCCAAGATTGGTGCAGAGAATATGCAAGTACTACCAGCGAGGACACTGCGTTCACTTAGATAACTGCCGTTTTAAACATGGAGAAGAAAATGACGATGAACGGAGGGAAAGGATGTGCCAGACTCCGGCACAAGATGAGCCTGCAAACGCTGAAACTAACCAGTAAGTTTTTCTAAAATAGTAATGTAAACACATTTTTCGCAAATACTGGTGGATAGGGTCAAGAAGAATTAAGCGATTTTAATTTTTTTGTGGTAAATTCAAATTAGCCACAATTGGATGAAAGTTAAATTATGTATTGGCCAAAAATAAAGCATTCGAAAGAAATGAAAGTTTGAAAGTGATGTAATGGTACAAAAAAATATAAGTGGACAGTATGACTAATTAAATAACTTATTATTTAATTGAATGGCTGGTTAGGTTAGGAAAGGCATAAATACCACAAAAACAATCTGATTTTTTCCTATAGGGCACAAGACTTTTGTCTTTGCTTTTCTGTCAAAAGAAGATTTGCGAATATTTCATTTACTGCAAAAAAGTGCTATGTGAAATTGACATAGTGTGCAAACATTTGGAAGATATTCTTTTTTTTTTTCAAAATATCTTTTATTGTCACTTATCGTGCACTTAATTTATGGCCATCATAATCGTCCTTGAGTGCCACCATTTGTCAAACTGTTGAAAATTTCGAGCATATTATATTGTTCTTTACATAATGCCCGCGTTCCAGTAAGACAGAGAAATGCTCAAATTGCTGAGAATATTGCTGCATTCGACGAATGGCAAGCACACTAGGTCGATGAAAACATATTTAAAAGATAAAAAATTGGATAATTTCCAGACGTTAATGAAATTGCACACCTCACTATACATATTCGACAATGACAGATAATTTTTACATATCACATATCAGTTCTATTAAAAAAACCTTATATAATCCCAAGATCTGGCCTTTTTAACTTTATTTCCACATTGATGTTGCTTGGAAAATACTGGTCAAAGTTAACGTCACATCGCTTGAAATTTTGCATTTAACGAAATATTTGCATAAAATGTGCTTTCACAACAATTGATTGACAAAAATTGTAAAACTAAACTAAAATCAAATAACTCTTACGCCTGATTTAAACAAGAACGTGTGCGTTGAGATTTTTGCCAGAGCCGCACTGAGGCATAATCTTTATTTAATTTTACTTTTACAATTGTTTACGTCAAAATATTTCGGAAAAAATTATTGGCTTAATTAAAATGAGTCAAAACATCGATAAAATTATTTGTGGCAGTGGCTAAATAGCTGAAAACAACAAGATAAAACCGCATAAATACGCTTTTGCGATCGAGTACATCCCTGTTGCCAGATGTGCTGATATTTTATGGCCTACTGACCAATCGCCTTATTTCGTGGAACGTCATCGATCACATGCTTTTATTTACGCCAGGCGTAAGAGTTACTTGATTTTAGTATAGACATCATTTGATTTAACGAAAATCACCGAATTTGTATAGCAATTGTAAGGCCTTTATGTTTGTATTATCCGTGCTGTACTATCACAAAAATGTGACTTATACTGTAAAAGTAAAAAAAAAAATAGTATAGCCATGTAGTCAGCTGTAAGTATACTCAACGTTTTAGAATTTACCAGGCCCGTTTAGCACAAATCGAATACCTGAGCATTGCGCATCGGGTAAAAGACATAAACGAGAACAAAAACGAGCTATATAATAGCGACGGCAGAAAGAACAATAAAAACCACGAGCCTGATGGTAAAAACAGCGAAAAACTCGAAAAAAATGGACTATCCGACGAGGCCCGCAATGACAGCGACAGCAAAAAGAACAATAAAAATCAGGAAATGGATGAGAAGAATAAAGAAATATTGCAAAACGGCACAACCGAATCGAACGAGGGGGCTTGTGCTTCGCCGCCGAGGGTTATAGACTTAGACGAGTGGGTCAAAGCTCCAGAATTCATACCTAAGTCGCAGCTAAGGTATAGTTTTGGGCTGGAGTACTAACGACTCGTTTTATTGGCTTGGTTATCATTTCAAAAGCTATTGTTGATTTATTCGGTTCCTTCTAACATTGTTTGGATATATTCGATCAGAAATTTCATCTGTAACAAACTTAGTCAAAACGACAACAAAATGCTGATTACGCGCATAAAACTAGATGTTCATTGCCTTAATTTTTTATTCATTGGTCTATAAACTGGGCTTATTTTTTAATACAGGATGCCAGTCCTTATGCTTTGCATGATGAATGAAATTTCTGATATTTCCTTTAAAAAAAATTGCAAAATGAAATTTTATTTATTTATTTTAATTTAAATTGAATTCAAAAAGACTTGTACCTTAACCTATTTAACACAGTTTTGTTGGATTAGAGTACTGTATTTAGATACTTTTAATGTATTATTGAATTGAAACACTTTTTAGCAAAAATAGTAGTATTAGAATAGAACGTATTTTTCAGGTTTATTTTTAAATGCAGTACTTATGTTACAAGACATTTTTACCACTCTACTAATGCTATTTGTTCGTTTCATACTTCTTATTTTGTTTTCTGTTTATGTTGCCTTGTAAATAGCACACATTAGTCATTTATTCGCACGGTGAGTGATATAGGATGGTCCAAATAGTACCGTATGTTAATTTGAACCATCATATACACTGTGTTTCCCCAAAAAGTTGGAAACATAAGAAACTTTTTTATTTGTTAGAAAATTGTATTCTTGATAAAAGTTACTGCGTGCCCTTTAATGAAAAATAACCCCCACAAAACTTGTGTAGGATAGATGTTTTAGCTATCAATGTCATTTTTGTTAATTTCCTCGGATTCCTCAAATATTCCTACTTTATCGTTAAAAGCAACTAATTTGTTGTTACCCACGCTGTTTGACAAAACTATTTTTTTATTAATACTACAATATATGGTAATAATAAAAAAAATAGTTTTGTCAAACATAAAATTTGGTTAACTGGGTGGGCCACTCTTACACAAATTACTTGTTTTTTGTTTTTAATGATAATGTAGGAATGTTTGAAAACTATTGAAAGCAGCCTGAATTTAAACATGATTCTGAGTTAAGAACGGTGTGATTAAACACTTAAAAAATATTCTACATCGTCTTGTTTTTGAAAAAACAACGAAAATAAAAAAAAACATTTGAGTTATCCATTTCGAATTTCATATTTTGCATATAGTTATTAATTTCAAACAACTTTCCTTATACCTTTCGTATCTTTACAAATTAAGTTAGTTTACTATTGAGGAAATTTCAAAAAATGGCATTGACAGCTAAAACATCTATCCTACACAACTTTTGTTGGGGTCATTTTTCATTCAAGGACAAGGACCAACTTTTATCAAAAATAATAAAATGTTCTAACAAATAAAAAATTAAAACTTTTTGGGACGCGATGTATAATAAGGGCTTCCATAAAGTGCCGACATCTCTTCTATCTTGACTATTTTCTTTCTAAAGGCCACGTAGCTATGCTGAAGCCCTAAGCCCCGGAAGCGGGCAGGCAGTCCCGAAAGACGCCTCCCGCAAATTGTGTCCGTATGCAAGTAAAGAGGGAGTTTGTCGCAATTTGGCAAATTGCGCATATCTCCATGGAGAAATGTGCGATATGTGCGAGAGATTTGTCCTGCACCCATATGATGAAGAAGAGAAAAAACGGCATCGCCAGGTAAGTCAGTTTCTGTAAACAAAATCGTTGCGCAAAAATAAAACTTCGATATCGGCCATCGTGTTTCGTGGCAGTATATGTATATGTCCTAATTTGAATGAAATTATGTTTCGTTAAGCAATTATGTCTTACGGAATTTGGGATTTAATAATTTAACTTAACTTTAATAGGTCTATTAGCTGTTATCTCCAATAATAATTATCAATACTTTACATGATAATAGTTCTGTTTTAAATGTGGTTTGTAGGTATGCTTATAAAGTTAAGCTCATTAATGTTTGTAATAATAGTTACAGTTTGTTCAGCGAAAGTTCGGCCCTACGTCACAACTCCCGTCCTTGTCTGACTCGTGAATATACGACCGATATCCATCGTATATTCACAAGTAAGACAAGGACGGGAGTTGTGACGTAGGGCCGAACATTCGCTGAACAAACTGTACGTCATTCTTTGAGTGTTTTATCAACTGTCAGTTGTTAAAACACATCTTTATTATCGGTAATATAATATCATTCAGCGCAGCGAGTTTCATTTTATTCAAAATTGACTAATATTTTTCATGCAACATTTATGAGGAAATGAAGCTTAAAAGGCACTATCAAAACAGGTGTTTTGACAACTGACAGACTACTTTGTAAACATACAAAACGACAATTAAAACATATCCAGTTGTGGTGGCTATACCATTTCACAGTTTATTCAACAAATTGCTCACGTAACCGAAATATCTAAACGTTTTTTGGCCGTTTTTGGTAATTTCGATTATCCCCTTTGAAGGAGTGCCTCCAAAGGCACGAAAAAGACATGGAGCTATCCTTCGCCATAGCCCGCTCCAAGGAAAAAACCTGCGGCGTTTGCTTCGAAGTAATAATGGAAAAGGGCAATGGCGAGCAGCGTTTCGGGATACTCCCGAACTGTAATCACTGCTTTTGTCTGACGTGTATCCGGAAGTGGCGCCAGGCCAGGCAGTTTGAGAACAAGATTATCAGGTAAAAATAAAAACGAGATTCGGGAAATATGAAAGCATTCTCTCGAATCTACCAAATGTTGTTTCAAACCGTTTACAAGATATGTAAAAGTAAAAGTCGTCAAAAAGTTAGAAGCATTTTAATAAACACTATGATACGTCACTTTGTGCAAAATCAAATATTTCATTTAGTTCAAACCTTTGCACAAAGTTACAAACTCTGGCCATCTGGTCAGGGATATCGCCTTCATTTTCAGCGATATTACGATCATCGCCAATATCTTCATAATCAGCAATCTTACCCTTGCTGGTGATAATATTACCGTCTTTATTTTCAGTAATACTAAATGGTGTACTTAATTTGAAGCCGTTATTTCAAACCGTTCATAAGATATCTATATAAAAGTATTAGTCGTGAAAAAATTACACCCATTTTAATAATCAGTATGATACGTTACTTTGTGAAAAATCGAATATCTTATTTAATTCAATCCTTTGCACACGGTTATGTATCATCCCAAACTCTGTCCATCTGGTCAGGGATATCGCCTTCATTTTCAGCGATATTACGATCATCGCCAATATCTTCATAATCAGCAATCTTACCCTTGCTAGCAATAATATTACCATCTTTATTTTCAGTAATACTAAATGGTGTACTTAATTTGAAGTCGTTATTTCAAACCGTTCACAAGATATCTATATAAAAGTATAAGTCGTGAAAAATTTACACCCCTTTTTTAATAATCGGTATGATACGTTACTTTGTGCAAAATCTAATATTTTATTTAATTCAAACCTTTGCACAATGTTATCTACGTATCATCCCAAACTTTGACCATCTAGTCAGGGATATCGCTTTCATTTTCAGCGATATTACGATCATCGCCAATATCTTTATAATCAGCAATCTTACCCTTGCTAGCGATAATATTACCATCTTTATTTTCAGTAATACTAAATGGTATACTTAATTTGAAGTCGTTATTTCAAACCGTTCACAAGATATCTATATAAAAGTATAAGTCGTGAAAAAGTTACACCCAGTTTAATAATCGGTATGATACGTTACTTTGTGCAAAATCTAATATTTTATTTAATTCAAACCTTTGCACAATGTTATCTACGTATCATCCCAAACTTTGACCATCTAGTCAGGGATATCGCTTTCATTTTCAGCGATATTACGATCATCGCCAATATCTTTATAATCAGCAATCTTACCCTTGCTAGCGATAATATTACCATCTTTATTTTCAGTAATACTAAAGGGTATACTTAATTTGAAGTCGTTATTTCAAACCGTTCACAAGATATCTATATAAAAGTATAAGTCGTGAAAAAGTTACACCCAGTTTAATAATCGGTATGATACGTTACTTTGTGCAAAATCTAATATTTTATTTAATTCAAACCTTTGCACAATGTTATCTACGTATCATCCCAAACTTTGACCATCTAGTCAGGGATATCGCTTTCATTTTCAGCGATATTACGATCATCGCCAATATCTTTATAATCAGCAATCTTACCCTTGCTAGCGATAATATTACCATCTTTATTTTCAGTAATACTAAAGGGTATACTTAATTTGAAGTCGTTATTTCAAACCGTTCACAAGATATCTATATAAAAGTATAAGTCGTGAAAAAGTTACACCCAGTTTAATAATCGGTATGATACGTTACTTTGTGCAAAATCTAATATTTTATTTAATTCAAACCTTTGCACAATGTTATCTACGTATCATCCCAAACTTTGACCATCTAGTCAGGGATATCGCTTTCATTTTCAGCGATATTACGATCATCGCCAATATCTTTATAATCAGCAATCTTACCCTTGCTAGCGATAATATTACCATCTTTATTTTCAGTAATACTAAAGGGTATACTTAATTTGAAGTCGTTATTTCAAACCGTTCACAAGATATCTATATAAAAGTATAAGTCGTGAAAAAGTTACACCCAGTTTAATAATCGGTATGATACGTTACTTTGTGCAAAATCTAATATTTTATTTAATTCAAACCTTTGCACAATGTTATCTACGTATCATCCCAAACTTTGACCATCTAGTCAGGGATATCGCTTTCATTTTCAGCGATATTACGATCATCGCCAATATCTTTATAATCAGCAATCTTACCCTTGCTAGCGATAATATTACCATCTTTATTTTCAGTAATACTAAAGGGTATACTTAATTTGAAGTCGTTATTTCAAACCGTTCACAAGATATCTATATAAAAGTATAAGTCGTGAAAAAGTTACACCCAGTTTAATAATCGGTATGATACGTTACTTTGTGCAAAATCTAATATTTTATTTAATTCAAACCTTTGCACAATGTTATCTACGTATCATCCCAAACTTTGACCATCTAGTCAGGGATATCGCTTTCATTTTCAGCGATATTACGATCATCGCCAATATCTTTATAATCAGCAATCTTACCCTTGCTAGCGATAATATTACCATCTTTATTTTCAGTAATACTAAAGGGTATACTTAATTTGAAGTCGTTATTTCAAACCGTTCACAAGATATCTATATAAAAGTATAAGTCGTGAAAAAGTTACACCCAGTTTAATAATCGGTATGATACGTTACTTTGTGCAAAATCTAATATTTTATTTAATTCAAACCTTTGCACAATGTTATCTACGTATCATCCCAAACTTTGACCATCTAGTCAGGGATATCGCTTTCATTTTCAGCGATATTACGATCATCGCCAATATCTTTATAATCAGCAATCTTACCCTTGCTAGCGATAATATTACCATCTTTATTTTCAGTAATACTAAAGGGTATACTTAATTTGAAGTCGTTATTTCAAACCGTTCACAAGATATCTATATAAAAGTATAAGTCGTGAAAAAGTTACACCCAGTTTAATAATCGGTATGATACGTTACTTTGTGCAAAATCTAATATTTTATTTAATTCAAACCTTTGCACAATGTTATCTACGTATCATCCCAAACTTTGACCATCTAGTCAGGGATATCGCTTTCATTTTCAGCGATATTACGATCATCGCCAATATCTTTATAATCAGCAATCTTACCCTTGCTAGCGATAATATTACCATCTTTATTTTCAGTAATACTAAAGGGTATACTTAATTTGAAGTCGTTATTTCAAACCGTTCACAAGATATCTATATAAAAGTATAAGTCGTGAAAAAGTTACACCCAGTTTAATAATCGGTATGATACGTTACTTTGTGCAAAATCTAATATTTTATTTAATTCAAACCTTTGCACAATGTTATCTACGTATCATCCCAAACTTTGACCATCTAGTCAGGGATATCGCTTTCATTTTCAGCGATATTACGATCATCGCCAATATCTTTATAATCAGCAATCTTACCCTTGCTAGCGATAATATTACCATCTTTATTTTCAGTAATACTAAAGGGTATACTTAATTTGAAGTCGTTATTTCAAACCGTTCACAAGATATCTATATAAAAGTATAAGTCGTGAAAAAGTTACACCCAGTTTAATAATCGGTATGATACGTTACTTTGTGCAAAATCTAATATTTTATTTAATTCAAACCTTTGCACAATGTTATCTACGTATCATCCCAAACTTTGACCATCTAGTCAGGGATATCGCTTTCATTTTCAGCGATATTACGATCATCGCCAATATCTTTATAATCAGCAATCTTACCCTTGCTAGCGATAATATTACCATCTTTATTTTCAGTAATACTAAAGGGTATACTTAATTTGAAGTCGTTATTTCAAACCGTTCACAAGATATCTATATAAAAGTATAAGTCGTGAAAAAGTTACACCCAGTTTAATAATCGGTATGATACGTTACTTTGTGCAAAATCTAATATTTTATTTAATTCAAACCTTTGCACAATGTTATCTACGTATCATCCCAAACTTTGACCATCTTGTCAGGGATATCGCTTTCATTATTGGCAATATTACCATCATCGCCAATATCTTCATAATCAGCGATCTTACCCTCGCTAGCGATAATTTTACCATCTTTATTTTCGGTAATACTAAATCTGAAGTCGGCCCTTAAAAAATCTTTTTTACCCGTCCTGCGACTCATTTCGTGACTGACCAAACTGTCGTCTGCGCAGGGCATGTCCTGAGTGCCGGGTGACCTCGGACTTCGTCTGCCCGTCGATGTACTGGGTCGACACCAAAGAGGACAAGGACAAGCTGATCGACGATTACAAGAAGGCGTTGTCGTGCAAGGACTGCAAATATTTCAAGCGCGGCGAGGGGAAGTGCCCGTTCGGCAACAAGTGCTTCTACCTGCACGCGTTCCCGGACGGCAGCACCTGCGACGTCGGCCCGCCGCCCCGTCAACGCCGCCACAGGAACGTCGAGAACGACATCGACATGCTGCAGGTGAGTGCGGCCGATGTGTCGCGTAGTTTCTTGTTTTTGTGTAGTACACTGTTTCCGTTGCTGTACAGGGTGTCCCATTTTGGGTGTTTTTCTCAAAAATCTCGGTTATTATTAAAGCTAGAGGGTTGCGGTTTTCACGTCACTGTACTACTTTTTTGAGAGGAATTTGGTGGATCAATCGGATTTTAGATAAGTTTTATAGTTTCCGCGCATTGGCGCAGGACTGAAATTTTCGATTTTTTGGAAACCTCTCTCCTGGCGACAACTTATATATTATTATATATCGACAAATTTAATCAACTATTTTTTATAGATTTTTTGGCGTAGAATCGATTGGAATAATTAGTTTTTTGGTAGCGTTAATAGTTTTTGAGATATGAACTATGGTTTCCATTTAAAAAAATATGACTTTGGTTCATATCTCAAAAACTATTAACGCTACCAAAAAAACTAATTATTCCATTCGATTCTACGCCAAAAAATCTATAAAAATAGTTGATTAAATTTGTCGATATACAGGGTGAGTCACATCTAAAGGCAGAGCCGAAAACAAAAGGTAGAACTCGCTAAAATAAGCACATATGTTTAATAAACATTAGCTCAAAAACGCTTGGTTCTCCATATACAGCGTGTTGAAAATGTTCCAAAAATAACATATTCTTGAGATTTTTTTCGAGCCCGTTTAAGAATTTCAACCAAATTTGGTACACATTATGCATCGGTAGGTTGCCATTTTCTGCAATAACTTGTCCCCATTCAGATGACCAGCGGCGTAGATACAAATAGTTACTTTAAA
The DNA here is from genome assembly GCA_963920635.1 of Pseudeuparius sepicola. Classification (NCBI taxonomy): domain Eukaryota; kingdom Metazoa; phylum Arthropoda; class Insecta; order Coleoptera; family Anthribidae; genus Pseudeuparius; species Pseudeuparius sepicola. The sequence continues at coordinate 1,703,110 of OY987305.1, read as the reverse complement.
TAATTGTAAAAAACGGAATACGGTCGTGGGAAGAAACAAAAAAATTGCCTTTTTCGGAAAGCCCATTCAATTTGGAGCAAAAAACCCCTCTTGGTATTTTTTTATTTCTGATACAGTTTCTTCTTAATTTCGGATTTTTTAAACTAGTGTCAAGGTGATTATGCTGGCATATAAAATAAAATTTTTGTATCTACGGCGCTGCTCATCTGAACAGGGCCAAATTATTGCACAAAATGACAACCCATAATATGTATCAAATTTTGTTGTAATTCTTAAACGGGCTTGAAAGAAATTAAAAAATATATGTTAAAAGATTCAACACGCTGTATAGCGTTTTTGAGCTAATGTTTATGTTTGTGTTTATTTTAGCGAATTCTACCCTGTGTTTTCGGCTCTGCCTTTAGATGTGACTCACCCTGTATATATAAGTTGTAGCCAGGAGAGAGGTTTCCAAAAAATCGAAAATTTCAGTCCTGCGCCAATGCGCGGAAACTATAAAACTTATCTAAAATCTGATTGGTCCACCAAATTCCTCTCAAAAAAGTAGTACAGTGATGTGAAAACCGCAAGCCTCTAGCTTTAATAATAACTGAGATTTTTGAGAAAAACACCCAAAATGGGACACCCTGTACAGGATGGGCCAAATTGGACACTTTTAAAGGGAAACTCCTATTTTTTGACGGAGATAGACGAAAACTGACATAGGTGTCTGAGGCTCTTTTTTTAGGATAAACTTAATGGCGAAAACCGCAAATCGATATCTGTCACCGTTCTTGAGTTACAGGGCGTTTTTCAAAAATGTGCGTTTTCGAAAAGTAGCCGTAACTTTTTTCGGGTTGAAAATTTTGTGTTTCTGTAAAAACATTCTTAAAGCACTTTTTTACGTGGAATCCAATGCTGCCACTACATTTTTTTCTAGTCAATTGTTTAAGAGTTACGGATAAATAATATTATTTTTTAAACGGAAGACCCTGTACATTTTTGCATTTTTTTAATATAGCAAAAAATTACTATACCAAAAATATATAACACTTAATGATTTACTTAAGTAGTTATCAATTACTAATAGCTTTTATGATTTCATGTGTATAATTATTGGAAGCACGCCCTTTCAACAAGTAGGCTTTGGACGGTGAGACAATGAAACAACCGTGGAAAAATGTTTTCTGTTACCTACCTGTCAAATTTTCAGTTAGGCTGTTTAGGCAGAGTAAAGATTTTTCTATTTTTGTGTAATTTAACTTTATAACATACCTACAATGAAATTTAAAAGTTATGAAAAATGGGATATGATAGTCTGTTTTATACAATCCGGGGAAAATGCCTATCTCTGTTTAACTCGTACCTACCTTTTCGGCCTACTATTAATCAAATCTATTAACTATTACTCTAACACTATTAATCAAATTGTGTCGCAATCTTGCAAAAATGTGCTGCTTGAAAGGATGTCTTCTCTCTGGATACCGCTCGTAGTATAAATTGCTCGTTGCATCTGATTTTCCCCCGGATTGTATAAAACAGACTATCATATCCCATTTTTAAAAATAATATTTTTTATCCGTAACTCTTAAACCATTGACTAGAAAAAAAATGTAGCAGCAGCATTGGATTCCACGTAAAAAAGTGCTTTAAGAATGTTTTTACAGAAACACAAAGTTTTCAACCCGAAAAAAGTTACGGCCACTTTTCGAAAACGCACATTTTCGAAAAACACCCTGTAACTCAAGAACGGTGACAGATATCGATTTGCGGTTTTCGCCATTAAGTTTATCATAAAAAATGAGCCTCAGACACCGATATCAGTTTTCGTCTATCTCCGTCAAAAATGGGAGTTTCCCTTTAAAAGTGTCCAATTTGGCCCACCCTGTACATAACACATAGCCTTCTGCTTTCTTTGCTATCCTTCATTTCATACTTTTATTTATTAGTATTTTGCGAAAAGGCCATTGGGGGTTATAAAACAGTTATTGTGGATTTTTTTTGGTGAGGGTGTTATTTTTTATGAAAAATTGACAGTTTTTCCTTAAGGGCGATGTCCAATAACAGGGAAAAAAATATGTTTTCTTTAATTGCCTTATACACTGCGTCCCGGATAAGAATGATATTGATATTGCAAACGGTGAGAGATAGGGCAACGGTTAAATGGGGAAAAAGTTGCGCATTTTTGAGGTCAATAAAATGGCACAAACAGATTTCTAATATCTTTTTTCGTTTTTGAGTTATTTTGAAAAAAGTGAAATTTTGGGTTTTCGATTTTATTTTTCTGAAGTTGTTATCACAGATAGAAAAAAAAGAAAAGCACTTTCTTATGGCACTTTTTCTACAACATTTCGTTTTTGAGAAACCATCTTCGACTTTTAAATACGGACCTGGATTTTTTTGCAGATTTTGAAGGCACTTTTTATTGCAAATACCATAATGTATGACACGAAATATTTTTAAAATGTTTTGAAACAATTATACTGAAAATTCCTTTTTTCCATTCATTTTTTTCTATTTCGGCCCTGTATTTAATAATAAGAAGTCTAAATATTAATCGGTATTGACAACAATTTAACTTACAGTTTATTTTGTACAGCAAACAGTGTCGCATTGTGTTTTGGAGTAAATTCTTCGCTTTTTGTAATTGTGAGAAGAAAGCTTTAAGCCAACGTAATCAATAACTTTTGCCATTTATTAATTGCAACAATACATTCGTTCGGCCTCTACACCATTTCTATGACACAAGATATAACATACTGAAAAAGCCCCCTCCATTTCTAATGACAAATTGTTAACTAAATGATACAGTGGGAGTGGGAGTTATGACAAATGACAAGGTGTTGGTAAATAAAGTCAAAAACGCAAAATTTTACTTTTTCAAAATAACTCAAAAACAAAAAAAAAATAGAAATCTGTTTGTGCCATTTTATTGACCTCAAAATTGCTCAACTTTTTCCCCATTTAACTGTTGCTCTATCTCTCACCGTTTGCAATATCACCATGCTGTTCATTCTTATCCGGGACACAGTGTATAATTGTGATAATAATTCTGACAATAAAAACTGCCTTATTACCATCATTTTAAGGAATATTAATTGTTTACCAATTATAAATTCAACACTGAAGAATATTTATCACAAGTATTGTTGGAATGCATGTTAATAAACAGTATATGATACGTCACTTTGTGCAAAATAACGCAAAACTCTAGAGAATCTGTTAGTTGTCAAAATGTTTTTAATTTTTAATTCGAAAGTAAAACTGCTTGAAGTTACGTATCATCCCAAACTCTGGCCATCGTTAGGGATATCAGTCACATCACCATCGGAGATACCTTCATTATCAGCGATATTACCATCATCGTCGATATCTTCATCACCAACGATACTACCCTCGTTAGCGATATTACCGTCAGTAATACTATCGACGTCAGCGATAATATCATCAGCTCAGCGAGTTTTCCTTTTATTCAGGATTGACTGGTGCATCCCTAGCAAAATTTTTTTGGAGATAAAGCTTAATAGTGCCTTAATTTGGGATGATACGTCACTTTGGGAAATATTTTGAAGAATATGTATCGCCGCCCGACAGACTCTAGAAAACTCAAGATTTAGTTCCGAAAACTATCGATTTTCTGGTTATGTATTTTTCTGGGTAACGCTCAGAGCTCGGACATATAAACTCCCAAATCTCGGTTACTAATTCTCACCGGTCGCCTTGCAGTTGCTTGACGATGCCGACGAAGACGAAGAACTACTCGATATCGCTATGGAGCTGGAAGGCTCGATCCATGAGGCGCGCCTCTTTCTACAAAGCCACGTCCCGTCAGATGACGAGGATAGCGAAGACGAGGCTTTCGCCAATCCGACCGAAGGCCCTTTGCCGATCGGCATTCCTCCGCGAAGTTATTTCGAGGATAATGACGACTTGGTTCGTCCAATCCCTCTCAGAGGCGTGCCAGCCTCGGCCACAACTTTGGCTTCCCCAGGAGATGATGTCGTAAACGTAGACAGATACGACAACGATGATGATGTGCCGGTAGAAGATATCGCCATCCAAAGCGGTTTTGTCGCCCTTTGCGGCCTAAGACCCATCGTTCACAATCCCGATGTGGTTAGTGTAGATGTTGCAAGCAACCTGGAAGAAGTCGCCAGCGAAAACATGGACAACGTAAGCGACATGTCCACTGCAAGTATCGTCGAAGGCGATATCGTCAATTCCGAAGACATTATGGATAGTGCAGATGTTACCCAGGAAGATGTGGACAACATGGAAGAAGTTTCCAGTGAAGATCTGGGCAACATAAGCGACATGTCCACTACAAGTGTGGTCGAAAGCATCGCAAACATCGCAGACCTAACCGATATCCCCGACCAGATGGATGTCGCCGAAAGTAACGGTGGTAATGACGCCGAAGAGGAAGGTTCCGGTGATGATGGTAATATCGCTGAAGATGAAGATGCCAGCGATGATGGTAATATTGCCGACGATGAAGATATGTCCGATGATGATGTTCCCGATGAGGAGATGGGTTTCGACGATGGCGATGATGTTGACGATGACGAAATGGAACTAGATGTTGTATTACGGTGCAGGTCCCTCGAAGAAGACGAAGAGGCCAAGAGACTATACGAACAGCGATTTATACAGCTTCACGATGAGAACGCGGCAAGATGTCAACATCTTGATCTGCCGCTTCCGATCAGATTCGGTGTCGGGGATGAAGACCCAGATCGTTACGACGATCTGATGCAACTTTTTGACGTTTATGATAGTGCCGAGGATGAGCCCTTCGAGCAGTTCGAGGAGTTCAAAACTAAGGTTGTCTATCATGAGGACACAAGAATGCTTTAAATTTTTTCATGTTTTGTTTTTAATTTTCAATTCACCGCTGTGTTCAATGTGAATATAAAGTCTGAGTGTTTTTAAGTCAGTATTAAGGTACCAAAGAATCGTCACTAGGGCTGTGTTAAATGATTTTTTTAGCTTTAAGGCCTAAAATAGGCTACATTGAATGTGTTCCAAAAACTACCGTAGTTTCGAGACTTCGCAAAATTTTGTCAATGTTGTAACAAATGCAATACTACGGATTTGCATGATTTTTAAAATATGGCTATAAGTTTAGATTAAAATACCTAAATCATTTTTTAAGACCGCATGGGGAACTGAACTCGATGTACCTGTCAATTTATGTAATTTGTAAATGGATGTTCCTTAAATATTTGTAGTTATAGTTCGTTTTGTAGTTACTTTTAGTTTTGTAGTTATAGTTAGTTCACAGTTGTTCTATTTTTGAGTTTGTTCTTGAGTTAATAAAGTTTCTTTCATTCATGTTTTATTTTTTGAAATGGTACCCTGGAATCCACAATACTTTAATGCCTGTATAATTTTATTTTTTATTCGTTCTTTCATTTGTTCATCTAGCTTTGGTGTAAATGTTGTTTTCAGGGGCGTTTGCTACTAACATTTTTTTAAATAATAGCGTCAAAATTACAATTTAAAATAAGAAATGGTCCAGACACTTTAATGCTGGTGATTTTTCGTCTTTTGGTGAAGGAGTTCTCCAGGTTTGTTAGTATTAGCTTTCTACAATACATAACAAGTACATAGTGTACAAGGAAACTGGAATAAGTTCACAAAACTCGAAAGTATTCCACTTTCTGTCAATAATAATGTAAATATGTTCCAAAGGTGTTTCGGAGTTTGTGCTGAAATGTTTAGGAAAACTGTTGGCGGATTTCGATTGCCTTATATTGTTTTTAATTCAAACCCAACAAATTTGGTACGTTTGAACTACCCTGTTAGTTCAAATGAAATGTGCATTTTGAACTACCCCGTTAGTTCAAATAAAATGAGAATTTAGTGATCGCTATTGTGACAGAAGTATCTGAATTACAACACATAGGCGAGTGTCGTCATAGCCATTAAATGTGAGTTTCCTACACTATTATTTTCTGCGACCAGTCATTAAATTACAAAAAAATAAGTACTTTTCAAAATTTATTAAACTAAAATATTTCAAAATAGAATAATGTGTGCATAAACTTGTGGTTTCGATTTTGTTAAATAATTCGCAAAATAGACAATGAAGATCTGCGATGTAAATGTGGAAAATATCCTAAATTTAAATTTCGCGCCAGAATTAACCAGATTTGACAGTTGGTAAATAAACAGAAAGTGGGGTTAAGTAAAGAAGTGTTGACCTTTGTTAAATGCTGCAAAAATTGTTTGATTCTTAACATTTCTTCAAGAAAAAGAAACTATTATAGGCTCTACAAAATTGCCACAGGTTAGTATTGCAATAAACAGTACTTGAAATTTTAAACATCAAAATGCCATGTACATACTTGGTTTTATTGGAAAGGTAATGAGATAACTAAACCAATGTTATTTTTCTGAAAAATCTGAACGTTAAAGCCCGATTTATAAACTTTGATATTTGACGTTGTTGTTTGAAGTTTGACGTTTCCAGTTAACGTGGACGCAGCTCCGTTTACAAAGTCGTTTATAAACTTTTTCCGTTCGGTTTAGAATTTTCTGTATGCCTGCGTGGTATCAACGCTAGAAAGATAAACAATAAAACAACAACCATTGTCATCAGAGCGAAGTCGTTCGATTTCAATATTCCGATTTAGCAACTTTGAATCCATTCTGTCTACTACTGTGTAGCTTTATTTTGGACAATTAATATTAAAAATATTACACAAAATCAATACATATGATCAGCTAATAAACTGAGAAACCATGTGACCTACCACGTGACCTTTAAAAAGGCACTTCATTGGCCGGAGATGCAACGGCAAATGGAAAAAGATAAATGTTGGTTATCCCCGACGGAATGTCAAACGGAATGGAATTTAAGTTTATAAATACTAATAGCAAATCTTTGATGTCCAACTTTCGGTTTGACGGCAACGTCAAATGTCAAAGTTTATAAATCGAGCTTAACATTTCCAAAAATTTCTTGAAAATTTTCCTACTTATTTAGTAGCTAAAACAGATAGGTAACCGAATAACTTATTCACAGTACCAAATTTGATATAGGACTAGAAGATACAATTTCAGCTAACACGTTGATTGTTAAATATCTATTAACATAATGAATATATTCAAAACTGAAGGCTCATCGTAAATGACAGCAATCAAATATACTTCAACTTTTAAGAATGGTAATTAAATTTAAATGCGACTACTTAAGTAAATTTTATATGGAAGCACAATGGTCTATACTAAAATCAAGCAATTATGATGCCTGGCGTAAATAAAAACAGGGACATACTCCATCACAAAAGTGTATTTACGCGATTTTATCTTGTTGTTTTCAACTATTTAGACTGCCACAAATAATTTTATCGATGTTTTGAACCATTTTAATTAAGCCAATATTTTTTTCCGAAACATTTTGATGTAAACAATTGTAAAACTAAAATTAAATAAAGGTCGTGACTGAGTGCGGCTCTGGCGAATATCTCAACGCACGTGCTCTTGTTTACGCCAGGCGTAAGAGTTTTTTTGGTATAGTGGCATGATTCTCGTTTTATGTGTGAGAGGTCCCGGGTTCAAATCCTGGTCGTGGCTACTTTTTTTTAAATCACATTTTCGAAAAGTCAAAATATATATAATTTTTGTAGTTAATTTATTTAATAAATTTGGTTGTCAAATTACGTTTAAACACTGAATAATTAAATTATTTGCAGTTGTTAAATTCTCTTCCTAAATACAACTCGTGGTATGTCTAATACTCAGATAATACTTTTCTTTAATTTATTTACTCATTATAATCCCAATGCTAAGAAAATATATCGTTCCCGCTGCTCAGCGGTATTTTCATATTTGGGATTATAATTTGTAAAATTAATGAAAGTTATTATCGATAATAGGCACACCACTTGTTTATTATCCCTGAAAATTTATTAGTTATAAACGTGTACCGTAGTGAAAATCCTGTAGAGGTAATAGATCTCAATTCTATTAGAAGACAATAAATGATATACAGGCTGAGTTTTTTTCGATGCCCACTATGGTGATCTCGGAAACTAGCAGAGCAAAACAAAGGTTAAATGGGAAAAGAATTGCAATTTTGAATGCTCAATCTAATGCCCCTTTTGGATTTTTAAAAAAGTTCATGGCTCACTAGATATTTTGAAGAGAGTGATTTTTTGCTATTTCATCAGATCTCTGTAGCTCCGTTATTTCTGATTATACAGAAAAGCTGTAAAGACAAAAATTGTAGATAATTTTGGGCTTAATAAGATAATATAATCCAATATTTTATGTTGTTTGTGATTTTTGAGATATGACATAAACTTGTGAATTTTTAAATGTAAATCATAGTTGGCTGTGGCCTTTTCAAATCGGCCAATTATTGAGCTTTCCAAAGATATAATACTCGGCATAGTTATTATAAGAAATAAAAGAGCTATTACTAATTTTCTGATTTTTTTTTAATTTTTACATAGTCAGCCATGGAATATTTTCATAATTACGTTCTATTTTATAATTAGACATACTTCAAACTTTCTAATATATTGTTTTTAGCTGGTAACAAAGTGTAACAAAATAAAACAAAAATTACAAATAAAAAACTCAAATTCAAATTATTATTATTTTAAAAGATCACCTCTTAAAATAAAAAAGGTGTTCAAACAGTCCACCATTATTATTATTTATGCAAATATTGCATCTTTTTAAAGCTGAATTTGTTGCCTTTCTTAGAGAGCGCCTGTCAATACTGGCAATTGCTTCTAAAACAGCTGCTCTTAATTCTCCAATTGTCTCATACTTTATTTTGTACTGTTCCCCACAAAAATAAATCCAAAACAGACAAATCGGGGGATCGGGGATTCCAGGAAATAGGTCTATTTCTCCCTATCCAACTATTTGGATAGAGCTGATCTAGGTAATTTCTTACGGGCAAAATAATTATGTGGTGGAGCCCCATCATGATAATTTTTGTTTTATTTTGTTACATTTTGTTACCAGCTAAAAATAAAATATTTGAAAGTTTGAAGTATGTCTTATAACAAAATAGAATGTAATTATGAAAATATTCCATGGCTGAAAATTTAAAAAAATCAGAAAATTAGCCATAGCTATTTTATTTTTTATAATAACTATGCAGAGTATTATATCTTTGGAAAGCTCAAAAATGGCCGATTTGATAAGGCCACAGCCAACTATGATTTACATTTAAAAAAACACAAGTTTATGTTATATCTCAAAAGGCACAAACAACATAAAAAATTGGATTAGATTATCTTATTAAACCCAAAATTATCTACAATTTTTGTGTCCACAGTTTTTCTGTATAATCAGAAATAACGGAGCTACAGAGATCTGATGAAATAGCAAAAATCCCCCTTTTCAAAATATCTAGTGAGCCATGAACTTTTTTAAAAATCCAAAAGGGGCATTTGATTGAGCATTCAAAACCGCAATTCTTTCCCCATTGAACCTTTGTTCTAGTCCTGCTAGTTTTCGAAGTCCCCATAGTGGGCATCGAAAAAAACTCACCCTGTATAATAAGATTGTAAATGTCTAAGAAATCGATTAATGAATAGAATAGAATAGAACTACAATATAAGGCAATATAAGAAATCGATTAAAGTATGAGATATATTGTGGTTCTACAATATAAGGCAATAATCCGACAACAGAGTTGTCCCTAAATCTCCCCATGTGGCGGTTGCGTTTTTGACAGTGTATGCTTTCCAGTTGATGCTCTGGGACTTCCTGGACGAGCGGGACTTCCCTTGGCAGTCGCTGGCCGACGACCTGGAGGACCTCGTCTCGTTTCTGGCCGACTCGGACGAATCGGATTGGTCGGATTACGAGCAGTACGACCTGTTCGTCGATTAGTCGCGGATGGCCACCTGGGACGGTATTCGGCTCCGCTCGGACTTGCCCTGGTACATTGAATATTTTCATGCCTTTCCGTCGTCGATTTGACTCCACGATTTACCATCCTTCCTTTTTCCGGTGTTTCGTTCCCCCTACCGACGTCCGTTGTGTTCTTTGGCAGATTTCGAGATTCGAATTAAGTAACAAGATCGAATAAAAAGTTTGATCTGTGTTACCTTATTCTCAAATTGGTGCGATCTGCCACTTCATCTGAAACGCCCTTGCAAAGTTTCTCTGTCAACGTTGCGACGTACCTATGGTTTTTATTTTTAAACATATACGAACTTTTTTCTGCTTCAAAATTAATGGAATCATTGAGTACAAGATTATCGAAGGATTGCCAAAATTTACAGTTGTGTGGCGCCATCTGTTAGACAAATGAATTAAATAATTGCCCATCAAAGCAAAACAAAGATGGTTCTAGCCTACTACAAAAATGTAATCTTTGACGAACATTGTCCTTCTCTATTTTACTGAAAAGTTAGTAAAAAAATTGGGTTATGCTATTTTTGTGTACTCCACTGCCCCAGTAGAGCATACACGCAGCATCAAATTGCTTTAAAACAAACAAAAATGCAGAATAATTTTTTCTCTGGCCAAAAGTGAATAGCCATAGGTATGTTGCAAGAAAAATCGAAGATTACAGCGTGTCCCCATATTGTTTGCACGACTCTTGTCAATGACAAAAAATTTTCGAGTTCAAATTTGACATTTTTATGGTTCAGCCCTGCTTAGTTCGTGACATAATTTTACTTTCGAAAAATTATGTACGCCTTGGATATTTTGACAAAACTAATTTTTCCTTTTTGTAGGTTTTGTGACAAAATAATATAAAGAAAACTTGTTGAAAATGAAAAGCTGAGTAGGTTTGCCACATTTCAAAAGTCTACGCCTACTTTAATTTTTGACCTTTTTTCAACTTTTTTTTAGAAAAGTGCTGTTTCTGTAGCTTTCACTTCAAAATGTTATTAAGGAAACTTGTTCGTGATGAGAAACTGCGTAGGTGTGAGCAATTTCAAAAGCCTAAGCCTACTTCGATTTTTATACGTTTTTAAGTTTTTCAGCAGAAAAAATCAAAGTTAGGCCTAGGCTTTTGATCTTTTGCGAACCTACCCCGTTTTTCATTGTCAACAAGTTCGCTTAATAACATTCTGATGTGAAAGCTACAAAAAGGAAACTTGTAAAAAAAGTGGAAAAAAAGTAAAAAATCAAAGTAGGCCTAGACTTTTGAAATTTTGCAAACCTTCCTTTTCAGTTTTTCATGCCAAACAAGTTTCCTTAATAACATTTTGTCGTAAAATCTACAAAAAGGGCATTTACTGGTGCGAAAAAATAGTTTTTTCAAAATTTCCAAGGCATACGTAATATTTTGAAAATAAAATTATGTCACAAAGTTTCAAACCAAGGTCAAATCTGAACTCGAATTTTTTTTTGTCATTTACAAGGGTCGTCTAAACCATCCGGGAACACACTGTATTTGTTGGCTGTAACTAACATGTTGCGAATTTTACACTTAACAAAAACAAAATTTGCTGCTAAAATGGACATACTTTACTCATTGCTTTCGGTATGAAAACTAAAACAAAACAGTTTTGCAATAGTGAGGATAATATTTGAAGTTCTTTCAAATCTATGTCGCAATGCAAGACGAGAAGTGTCGTCTAGTTTTATATTTTCGGAGTATTATCTTCAAAGTCCACATTTATAATTTTTCTTGAAAATGTAAGAGTACAGGGTGTTCGGTTTATATACTGCCCCCATACAGCCCTTATTATTTTATTGGGAAAAAAATTAATATCTGAACTGCCAGAATCTGTCACCAGATAAAACAAAAGTTGGAAAAAAATATAAAATTAGTTTTTTTTATAAATATTTGCATTTATAATACTTATTATAATATAATATAATTTCTTGTAATTGTTACATTTACACTCGCTAATCTTACATCCTTATATATATTATATATATATTATATATTATTATAATATTTATAATACATTTATAGTACTCGTCATAGCTGCTAAAATGTTGGAATATAAAATTAAAATTTTGAGATTTTGCTCTAATATTTTCGGAATTTGGGTAAAATTTCAATTAGCATTTTAGTATGTCAAAATAACCTTTGGTTAAAAAGAACATTTTTTTGTTGATCAGCTGTTGTCTTTATCACTAAATCCATCAAGTTAAATAAATTTAGTATACAATTTGAAAATGCAATATTTCAAAGATATAAAAAAAAACAAGTATATAGAGTTTCATTTCAAACATTTTTCTCTCAAATAATAAAGGGTACAGGAAGGACACTAAATATGGGAACACCCTGTACATGTGTTACGCTGTGGTGTTAAGTGTTAAATGGTGTCTCTGAAATTTTCTGTTGTGACATTATGGTAGTTGTCGGTCAAATTTTGAAGGTAAAAATATCTGGAATTGTCACAATGCAAGAATATATCTGTCAGTATATTACACGGTTTGTTTGAACCTGGAAATTTCTCAAATCTGTCTTAACTGTTAGAATAAGTTGGAACTGTCCGTATGGAATGATATTAAGCAAACGTATATTGGCGGAGAATGTATTGTGAAGGAAATTGGAAGTAGAGTATAAAAAGCTTTCAAAACTAGAGTATAGTTTTGGTGCAAAAATGGGATGAGCACGGACCTTTTCGGTTTTCTAACACCAAAGAATAAGTGTTGTGTCGAGGTATGTTTGGTTACCTCCCTAAATTTGCGTTCTAAAATATCGTTACTTACCTCATTTTTGTACTAGTCTTCATTTGTCAGTTACCTTAGAAAGTTGTGTGTGTGATATGAAACTAAACGAAGTATAGTGATGTTTTCAGTTTTAAAAATATATTCTGCAATGGTTTTATTGTGTGTTGTTGAAACTTTTCTTGCTCCTCCTAGTTTTCGAATTTTTTTGGGGATTATCCGATTACTGTGCCTTTTTCTACTTCTGATATTGGTAATAGTGCTATGTCGCAAAAATATCTCTTAATATTTTTGAGCTGCGCGATCGAAAAATACAATTTAATAGGTAGCGAGAGAGAACCTTATTAAAAGTATTTTTCTGCCAATAGAAACACGCACAAAGATTTCTGTCATATTTCGTATTGTTGATCTCGTTTTAAAATGTGCCAGTATATTTCTCTAGATTGTTACTTTCAGGGATTTTCAGTGTTTTATTTCTAGAGTGACAAAAAAACAGTTGTTCAAATTAACCAATTATTATTGGTGCTGATGAAAAACTCTTGAGAAAATCAAGTCCCCAATTTGTAGTATAAAATTGAGAATTTGTTTTGCGAGTCACAAATATTTTTCTACTCCCATAATTAATTTATTAGACATTTTGCTACCATGAGATTCATTATAATCCAATTTTAATATTTGTCACCGAAATTCAAATAGTGTATACATACTAATTTGAACTTTAAATTGCAAAATTATCCTTGGGCTAAGATAATTAACAATCTTTTAGGTATTTTTAGAATTTATGAGTCCCCAAAAAATTCTTACAGAATTATAGTAACTTCCATTAGGGGATTTAATTATTTTGACACCTCATACAGTCGTGAATCGCGGAAATTATTCTGATTGGTTAATTTGAACTGAAAATTGGTCTCCTGCACAGTTGATAAACCCTGGAAGAAACAAAACCTTTTTTGTGTAATTAAGTGGTTATTTCTTTAATTCATTGGGAAATTTGTTAGTTAGGACTATGTATAATTAAGTTTGGAGTGTAATTGTTGTTTCCAATGACGAAAACCAGTAAAAATGCTTTTTTGAGGTTAGTCTGCACATTGATCCATTGGTTGCGTTTAAGACTCCCAATCATACCAAACACTTTGATTGAAGCGCTTTCTAATTTCGTTTGCTAGCGCTAGCATTTCGTTAAACGGCTAATTTTATGACAGTAAAGCTGGCACCCGGAATGTTGAGTTATAAAAATAATATAAGCTCAAACTCAGCCTCAAAAAAGTAAATCACGAAATCGAAATTTTACAATTGCTTTCACCACAACAAAATAACATATAGAGCCAATAAAGGGAACTGACAGAACAAAGTAAGGTTAGAATAAACCGCTTATACCAATCGCGAGCGACCAAGCGCAAAATTTTTACGCTCGCTAATTTTGCAATCCGCTGAAATCTAGCGAAACCGTTCAAAGAGCGCAAGCATCAATCTGCTTGCAAGCTATTGCAATCGCTTTGTTGTCTTAAGTTAAAACACCCATATTGCGGTAGTATATTTAGCACACTAGTCCACTCAAAGCACTTGAAACTACTTACACATAACAAACTGTTAGTCAATCTTAAAGATTTTCCCGAGAAATTAAGCAAATAATAGAGGTTTGTCACTTAATTCAACAAAAATGGGTTTGTTTTACTCGAGGGTCTGTCAGACGTGTACGAGACCAATAGGTATTTTTGGGTAAGAAATTTTCAATTTCTAGCTAATTCTCAAAATTTGAAATTTAGGAGGTGGAAAAATTGATTTTGGTTCAAGTTTTGGCGATTTTCGAAAATAGTTCAGCGCATGCGCGATAACTATTATTTTTTGATTATGTTTGTGGCTGTTTGTTTATAATATTATGTTTAGGGCATTTTTGGTTCATACAACAGCGAATATTCGCACAGTAAAATCCCAAAAGCTGCACTTATTTCATATATACTAAAATCTCTCTTTAACTGTACACCAGAAATGACATTCCTTCATTTGGTAATCCAAGGTTTGCAACATTGTTTTGGGCGCGTCGGTGCAGGGGCGTATTTAGCATGTCTGGCAGAAATGTCAGAACTTGTGACAGAGGCCTAACCTTAACCTTGATATTCTGTGGTTCTAACCTAACTTCAAACAGAAACTATGGGCTCTGTTCCAACAATAGTGCTGAACCCGTTCTAGCGAATCAGAATGCAGAAAAGTAACTCCAGAACTGTTTTCAACCAATTAGATCAGAACTGCTATTGGAACAAACCCACCATAGCTTTTTTTCTGTGCTTCAAAGAATAATTTTAATCAAGGTTATTATGGGTATTTTGGGTATTGTCGCCATATTTTTAAAGGTACCCTGCAATTTTTTTAATCCCCTCATCTCTTAATAATATCAATATGGCCTCCGCTTAGGTATGGAATTTTAGGGGCCTGTCACAATCTATACTATATCCAAGTTAAAGAGGCAGTTTATCAAAACATTGGCCACCACGTGACCTATTCTCTTATTGGTCTGGCCGTCGTAAAATCTCAAGTAAATTTATTTTGCTACTTAATTTAAAGAAATTTATAAAGATCTACGAAAGGTAAAAACGCAATTTTTAGAATTTCTAAAAGAATTAGTTCAGAATTACAAGCCACTTGGAATCTCATATTAGTCCGACCCTGGTAATCGATCGCAATGCGGTCATGTGACTATGTTTATATCTACTGCCGCTGTAACTTGGATAGAGTTTAGTCGTTGAGTATTTCTTCATTCAACGCTTTAGTGTACAGTTAAAAAGATTTTAGTATACCCGCGATTTTTTTTAGGATATTAAAAGGTGGGTTTATACACGTTTATTTAAGAATAAGAATAGTAATAAGAATAAGAGTTAAATCCTAAATTTCGATTGGAAGTGTTTATACAGCAGTAGTATAGCAAAGGGGATTCTGGAGCGGAAGTGATGTCACAAGACTCTCAAAGCGACTAGTCGTTTTTAGAGACGCTTAGATGTTTTTTGAGACGCTTAGACGTTTTTCAAAACGCTTTTCGAGTCGTTTAGTCGTTTGTTCAAGTCGTCTACCCGTTTTTCCGAGTCGTCTAGTCGTTTGTTCAAGTCGTTTAGACGTTTCGAGTCGCTTTTCAAATTTCTCGCCTTGGCGGCCATCTTGTCACGTCACTTCCGCTCCAGAATCCCCTTTGCTATACTACTTACAGCCGAAATAAGAATATAATAATAAGGCCATCGACGCTTTTACCTTGATGTCCTTGATTCTTACTCTTAAAATGAAAATGCGCATGCTCCTAAATGTCATCATTGGCTACTGCACGGTCGGACCGTGCAGTATTGCCTTTTTATTAACAGCTGACGTGTTATTCCTAAGACTATTACAAAGTGTATACATAGCTCTTTTGGTTATTACTATTCCTATTTTTATTATTCTTAGATAAAAGTGTTTAAACCCACCTTAAGAGACTTAAATATGCCCCTAAATATCACATACCTTATATATTTCGTAAGATAACCTAAAAAAAAAGTTGAAAAGCTGATCTTTTGCGCATGCGCCGAAGTCAAGTTCGTGTCATTTGTCAGTTCAAATTAACAATTGGTTAATTTTCGCGATTCGCGACTGTATGAAAGTATGAACCACATACCTAATATGTATGTGGTATGAATCTTACTACTTGGTTATTTATAATAGGTATTTCTATAAACCGAATGGTTTTGTTTGGTTAAACTAATTTGGCAGTTGTGAAAAGTCGCAGTAAGATTTTGTTATAAGCTGTAATCAAATATTAGGAGAGGCAGTGTTATTTTTGATTAGCATGAAATGCATCGGCCGAGAATATATTGTTGTTAAGAGTTTAAAACTGAAAATATTGATGATTGAAACTAAAAGAGATAACAAAATGAATATTTTCTTGTGGTGCTTAGACAGATGAACTGGAAACAGGCAGGACACAGCCATGTTTAAAGATCTGTGATTGTTAGTGTTAGTTTATTGTTAGTTTTCCGTTATATTGGAATTTTACTATTTTACAATAGTGAGCTTGACAGAGGGACTCGAATTTGTCATGAGTTTGTGTAGCTCAGGGTACAGTCACAATTTCACTTTAGCGTAATATATTGATAAGCCGATGGGTATCGCTTTAATTCGTAAATTATAAAAGGCGTTATCTTCTCTCTGTCAAAGGTATTGTATAAATAGCAATATTTTGTTTCTAAGTTGAGATGGGTTTTGTAATGATATTTACAACATTTTTACTTTAGACATTAGCTCAAATTGCCTTGTATAGGTTTGGGATGGAAGTCTAGGCTTTATGTTTTGTTCTGTTACAATTCAGCTGTCACTTTGTCAGAAGCTTGTCACTGAAACTTCTTGTTGTATAATTTTCGAATCCGTTTCGTGCAAATGGCTTAACCACTGTTGGTTTCCTTATTATTTTGTTTAGTCCCAAAGTAACCTATTTAGGCAAAATACGTGACTGTAAAAAAAATTGTAATGCGTTATTCATATTTTGTTTTTATTCTGTACTTACATAAATGCTACAATTAATGTACAAAGTATTTCATTGACCTTTTCCTGTTAGGTACTAGTTGTTTCCAAAATTCAGGGGTAAGGATAAACATAAAAGGGGAAAATACAAAAATAAAAATTTGGAATACATGTTTAATAGAGTAAAAAAATATCACTAAACAATACACTTTATATAAAAAGCTTTAATTCACGATCACATTAACAAAAATATAAAGGAGAAATGTTAAGCTGCTAAAAATATAACTTTAAAAATGGAAATATGTATAAAATAAAATTAACTGGAACTAAGAACTGCATTATAATCTGTACTTTTTATCTAACATTTTGTATTACTTATTAAACTTGAAATTGAGACATCGATATTATAAAAATTTAATCACCCTTAAATAGTGGGAATAATTTCGAAAATCCTATAGCACAAATTGCAATAAAAATATATTAGTGATGTATTACGAGTAATCAGTATTCTTTGTAATCATACTTTCACACTAAATAAGGGCATATCTACATTTACAAGATTAGTAAAAATTGTTTTACAATAAAAAAAATTAGGTACCTAACCCGATCTAATAATATCGATGAATGCTTAAATATAAACACTTTATAAACCCGATATAATAATCTATATGCACAATTCATTATATATTTACAAAAAAATAGATAGGATACAAGTATGCATAGTAAACGTAATTCAAATAGTAACGTACAAATCACTGGACGTGAAGTCGATTTCCACATTTAAATACAGTTCCGGTACTGATCACTATTTTCCACATAAACGACTGATATAATCTAATATTTAAAAATATTAAATTGCGATAATTTCTCTTCTACATAATACCCCAGGTTCAAAACTTACGTATATAGACTCTTAAAAGATGTTTCAATAACCACAGAGATCATCATAGTTCGGTGTACACCGTTTCACAATTCTTTCTTTCATCGAATATCCTACTACAAAATATATTTAAAAACTCGGATATTTCTAAAAAGAAACGTGGGAATGCCGACAGCTTAAAACAATCTAAAACATATATCTCCCGAAGTATATCAGTCGGATACGTGTACGGAAAAACGACTATGGAATCTACTTAAAAACTAGTCTAACCGGACCAAAACGGTTAATAACATTTTTTTGCGCCATCGCGCGAACAGCACTGTCCGTGTCGCGTCCCAATCAGCGTAGCGAGGCACTCGGGAAGGAAACTAGCAGCCGCTGGAGGGTTAAGTACGCATCCAATCACAGTCACCTGATCGTGCGCCATATCACAGTACAACACGCTCTGTCGCGCACCCGAGCCCCTACCGTCACCCCTTGTCCTCATCGGCATTTTTCACGACCATTTGCATTCCTATTTTTGCACATTTGGAGTTTGACAAGTCGAAACAATCGAATTACGGTCACTTTGATTAATACAGAGCATTTTTTCATTGCCTACTTTTACAATTTACACACGAAATAAATAGTTTTGACAGGTATGACGTTTGACAAGTCAAAACAGTTGAATTGCGATCACTTTGATGAATAGAGCATTTGTTTCAACAAGAATGACAGCTGATTTTTAAATACTTTTACAATATGCGCAAAAAGCCAAAACAATTCGAGGTTACTTCGATCTAATAAAGAGCAGTTGTTTTGACAAGAATGACAGTTTACATGTCAAGGAGTAATGACAGAAACACTTTCTGTATGTTTTAGAAGTCAAATAGTGACATTCCTTGCATATTAAGCCTTTATTTGGCTCATAGTTCTACCTGTTTTAAATTTATTACACTAAGACAATAAAAACGCTAAATTACAGAAAGTAATTATTCTAGAAATAATATGTTTTCTTTGATCACCACTCTAATCGGCATAATATAGTCTTTCTTTATTAGATGACATTACATTAGACTGAACTGATCTTACTCGACAGTAATGTAACTTAATGGAATTGTAAAGACAGGAAAGTATTATACGTTAAAAGGAATGCAAATGGCCATTTAAATGCAATTAATGGATCTACTTAGCATGAAAAAAATATTTAACGAATATTGGCAGTGTATAAAATAAATTCGATTGCAAGTCCCATAAAAATTGCCATAAAACAACTTAACAGTTTATGAAATAATAATCGATGCATTTCTAGTTATGACGCATTTCGTTTTTATGAAACAATAGACAATGCAATAGAAATCAATAAACCTGCTCCAAATGAGTAATTTCTATGCGATTTGCATTTAATCACCCAATTTACAGTTTTGTGCGATAATGACAATGAAAGAGCCAATTTAATTTCTACTTTTATGTGAGGACTTCATACTTTTTCTTTTTTCTGTAACGGAGTACAAAATCTCTTTCAATGTGTGACATTTACTCCTTCGTTTACTCAAAAACTGTGTAAATAAAAAAGTTCCAATCCTACACATTGTACACAGTATGCTGCATACAAACACTTTGTACATTGTACACCTTGTACCAAATATTTTAGTTTATTTTATTGCCTAATTTTCTGGACAATACTGTAATAGAAATGAACATGTACCTAATGTACAAGGCATTTTGTTAGACAACTAGAGAGTAGCATCCACACTCAGAATTAATTAAAATAATTCATAGCAATTTTGATTAAGTACATCGAATTTTACCTGCAAAAACCAACACCTCGTGCATTCGTACAATGTTCCCCTCGTCCCAAGCGTACACCGTACAAAGTGTTCGGTGCGCAAACCCCAGCGCAAAACTAAACGAAAGTCTCCTCCTCAACTATCAAACAAACCCTCTCATCGCCGGCGGTGTAGAACAGACGGGGCGGACGGTCGGTGGCCAGTCAGGGTGGGGGCAGCGTTCGGAGCGTGGCCGAGGCCCGCCGGCCGGGTCAGCATGCGGGCCCGCCCTCCTCGCACCCCAGCGTGTACGCCACGGTGTCCAGCTTCTGCGCCAGGTGCAGCCGCCGGCACTGGGGGTCCACCTTGAGCGCCTCCACGATCTGCAACACGGGGTAATCGTAAAACCAAAGAAAACACTCAATATAATGCTTATCATTGGGGTACACTGGAATGGTACATTTTTTCAAAGTGTGCATTGACCTAACTACACTTTGTACAAAGTGTGCATTGTTCATAGTGCAATTTGTACAAAATATGCATTGTTCATAGTACACTTTGTACAAAATGTGCATTGTTCATTATACACGTTGTACAACGTGTGCACTGTTTTTAGTGCAGTTTGTACAAAGCAGAAACTAACAAAATACTGTAATATCTTGGCTATAAACTGTATCAAGAATTACAACCATGAAGGATACTACTACTCGGAAACACTTTCTAGTAGTATACAGACATGTTTTTGGGGAATTATTTTCTAAATTGATAAAAATAATGTAGCTTACCGGCTCGCTATATTTAGTGACATAAATGTAGAGTTCCTTCAGTGCCGCCACTGTATCAAACTCTTCAACTTGCTGCGCTGACAGTTGTTGCATTGCCGACCCCATCTCCTGATCCGTTATTATTGGTAACATTGCAACATCTGCGTAAAACTGTGACACCATTTCCCTATACCTCGGGATATCCTAAAAAAATGAACGTAAAAAAATAAAAACACTATTAAATCAAAACTAACCTTAGCGAACAGTAGCTTGTTGGACGGCGAATCCTTTCCTAATCTGTGTTCGGTGGTCGAACAGGCGTCCATAAAAGTTTGCGCTATGACAGACAGACAGGAATCCAACGTTGTCGTTTTGTTTATATCAAAAATAAAGTCGGGATTCTTAATGAAGTTAACCCAAAACCGCAAGGGAAGACTGTTAGATTTCCAGGCGTGAACCACCTCCGGATCTTGTATTCCGTGTTTTCTTGCCGCTTCGTCTAGTAGGTCGAATAGCCACTTGACAGCTGGGGGTAACGCCTCGTTCACGGTTAATATTGTTAAAAAGAAATCGTCCACGAATTTTTGTATCGTTCCTTTCGTGGATAGTAGGCGGGTTAGGAATATTTCCGGAATGGCTTTATGAGTTCTTTCGCCCATTTTGTTGTTAGGGAACTGATGGTCGTCGATCGGTTTCACCAAATGATATATCCGGGTATTATGGGCCGATTCTATGTCACCGTTTGTAGCGATAATAGGAGACTGCGAGTTGTTAAAATACATTCCCGTCACGCAATTGTGACAGGGCTGCTTGCAGTTGTTGTAGCTGTCGTTCTGTCGCGAAATCAGTGTCATAACCGCGCTTTCCTTAACGCCGTAATGTGCGAGGGTGTTTAGTTTTTTCCAGCCGCAAAGGTTTTTCGAGGTTAGGTCTTCATCTTGTAGGGTTAAATGACCGCCTCTGCCGTGCCTCCACTCTAAATCTACCTCATATATCGAAGGTCTTTGGGAGAAGGGGGTGTTCTTATATAAAGCATCTAATATTTTTGATTTAACTTGACTGATAGTATCACAGTCTAAAACTTTACATTGATTTTTTTCATCTAAGTCGTCTTGGACAATATGCAACGTCTGAAAAAGAAATATTGATTAAATACTCAGGAGTCGACACAAAGATGATAATAATAATAATAATATGTACTGTTTATTAACTACTTACCACAACACTATGATCTACATTTTCTCTCAACAACCTCTCTTCAGATAAGGAATATCGGGCATCATGAGTTATGGCATCGACAAGACCCTTCTCGATTTGATGCTTTATGGCTTTAAATAGTAAAAACAACGAAGATCCCGCATACTCCTTCAAATAGTAATACATGCAAAGTGCCATCCAGTTTGTCAACATTTTCTCCACCACGCTCTCGGTGCGCCTCAACATTAACTGAGGATGCTTTGTATTTACAGATTTGTCTATCAACCTTAGTAGCAGACACTTTAGAATATCAGTCGCATATTCCATTTTGTCCATTAAGACTACCATTAATAATGACGCAACATTTACTCTAAAATTAAAAATAAAACGTAAAAACACAAGTTACGGTACAAGAAAAATGTTACTTACTTATTTCTAATATTAAAGGATTTCTGAGATTCTAAAATTTCGATAAACGTTAATACAAAATGTTTATTGTTTATTAATTGCTCGAATTGCAGCATTGCTGTGTCATAGTTGGTTCGCGGGCCATTCATTCGAACCTAAAAGCAAATTTTTTTTATTAGATTTAATTCAAAATATGTTTTTCTTTCTCGAATATCAGTTTCGCACAATGTAAAGTGCCATCCCAACTCTCGCTCTTTTAAGCTTTATTTTTACATAAATATTTTTAGCAAATATTA
The DNA here is from genome assembly GCA_963920635.1 of Pseudeuparius sepicola. Lineage (NCBI taxonomy): Eukaryota > Metazoa > Arthropoda > Insecta > Coleoptera > Anthribidae > Pseudeuparius > Pseudeuparius sepicola. The sequence goes on along the minus strand of OY987305.1, from coordinate 1,680,747 downwards.
CTTCAAGTAAGTAATTAATTAAGTTACTTCAATTGCGAAGTAGTAATTTTACTTGGGTATTCGAGGTAACTTAAATAAATTAATTGATTTAAGGAAGTAACTTAATGAAGTTACTTGGTTGAAGCAATGTTTTCCTAGCAATATTTTTGTGAAAATAAAACTTAAAATTTTCGGATTTAAATTCTTAAACATTTAAAAACTTACCTTTGGGGCATTTAGAATAGGATGATCACTGACCCCCGGAAAGAAAACCTTCATAATATAACTAGTGTGATCAAGAGTAGGAATCCCCGAATTTTCTAAGTCGGCAGTCAGATCCGTCATGTCCGTTTGTAACTCGGCGAAGGCTACGAAACGAAAACGTTGCAAAAACATAACGCTTCATTAAACCAATTAATTACCTAGCTTGCATTCAGATCTGACGTTGCTTTCCAGTGTATCCATCTGTATTTGTATTCTTTTGTATTCGCGCTCGGCTTGCGTCGATTTTCTTCTGTACACAAATAGGACTGCGACGAAAAACAGCACAAACAGTATAACCCCGACTGCTATCATAATTATCGCCTCTGGCGGAAAAGCAAACGATTTGAATATGTCGTATTTCAAATAACCTATAGAGAATCGCAGGCTCCTTCCCACTCTCACCACGACCAATGGCAAATTTGTATCCGTCTGAAAAGTAACAAAACATCACCCAAGGATCTAATTTGGGACATGGGAACATACCTCAATTCCATTTTCGTCAGTTCCTAACGGTTGTTGTTCGGGCGGTGAACAAACTAGCTGGCTCATAGCCAAACTAGTGACGTTACACGGTTTTCTCCCTATAGTTACCACCACGTCGGCCTCATCACTTGCGGAATTCAAATTTTCACCTTCAATAACTAATGTGTCACCCTTATACGATTTCACCTGATGTGGAAACTGGTAATATTTCGGATCTTCCTCGTACGTTATTATGTAACTTAATTTTGGAACGTGTTTATCGAGTTTTCTGACAGATTCCACATTATCCATGATGAAACCAATCCTAAGTTGTAGTTTAGGTTCTTCATTCTAAAAAAATATATGGTAAGTAATTAATAGTGTTCTGTCAAACCATGAAGCGTGCAAAATGACGTATCGTCCATTATTCTGCCTTTTTCACGCTATATTTTCACACAAATGTTGCTAGTTGTGAGAAAATGATAGTTTTTAATTGTGTAAGTAATTCAATTAAGTTGTTTACTTCAAGTAAGTAATTTAATTAAGTTACTTATTCTAAGTAAATAATTTAATTAAGTTACTTACTTCAAGTAAGTAATTTAAATAAGTAATTTAATTAAAAACACTCTTTTTGACAACTGACAAACTATTGATCACTTCAAATAATGTTTGAACTAACCAATAATGCAGCTGATTTCCTTAAAGACCGTCCATTCCTATAACTGCTATGAGATAAGTAGTGTCCATTAATTCCAGGACTGGGGCATTCCATCGATCCAGCATTAAGAACCGTACACATGGTCCTGTTTATCGTATTGTGTGGTTTGTTCAGGGTAGAAACCTCCATTTCGGGTTTTTGTATGCTGTCGAAATTCGTGCCATAAACAAAAATCATCTTCCCGCCCGAAACGAAACTATTCAAAGGCTTTATTTCCCTTATCGAAGGATCTTGAGTGTAGTTAAACGGATTGCCTTCTAGTGTTCGATTAGCACCATCGATACTTAAAGTTATCTTAGCGATGTTTACTGGACGAGATGCTCTCGACGTTATGCAGGTCAGTCTCTCTCTCGATGCTTGCGTCATGTTGACTTGACACACGTAATCGTCTAGGTAGGCTGTTATTTCGGATCCGATGTTTAAATATTGCCCCGATATCGCTAGTAAGGTACCCCCGGATTGAGGACCCATAGGAGGGAATATCCCGTTCAACCTTATGTCTTTATAACTAAATTCGACAGACGATTTCGTGAAACCTGCTTCATTGCCTACTACGATAGGAACGGTGTGTTCTTTTTTAGACGGTCCGGTAACACACTGTATCCTCACGGATACCTCGTAATTAACGAGTTCACAAGCTACGTCTCCCACTCGTATTTTGCCCTGGACATCTTGTTTTTTGAGGCCGAGGTTGCTGCCTTCGATAGTCACTAGAGTGCCGCCTTCTATGGGACCGCTGAGAGGTTTGATCATATCTATCCTGGGTCTAGGACATTCTGTATGAGGTATATGTTGACAGCTACCCTTGTATTGACACGAACTGCCGCACCACGTGCACTGATACTTTGGGTTCCGTGTTACACACAAAGAACAGTCGGGGTGTTCTCTATGAGAACCAAGAATATCACATTTGTACAGAGTAACGTTTATGGAGTCTATATGGTGGCTTCTGTTCCACACAACCCTCACGCTTGCCTCATATTGACCCTCATTCGCTTCATATGAGTACTAAAAAGATATTACCGTTAGCAAAAGACATAACGTTAAAGATGGACGGCTTACTGTCGTTTTATCACAAACTATGTATTTGTTAGCGTCGACCCTAGCTGGGACAAGCATGGTGGCACCTTCTATGAATATAATACACTGAAAGCCCGTGTGGCCGGCTTGAGGTTGAGGCAAATTTTTCACCTCGAATACTATTTCCTTTAGGACATTGTTAGGAAGTAATATCACATTACGCGTCTTGAATTGGGGGCAGTACGAGAAACCGTGGCTCTGCAGTCTAGTCGGATTCTAAAATTGGGATTATTTCATCACACACATCCAATGCAATCTATTTTTTATATTTAGAATGTTTTACGGCATTCTAGTTTTAATTCTGTTTTAAGAGAGTTCTATATCATATGATTTTGTGGCGAATATTTTGTTTGATCCAAAAAGGACATTTCGTTAACCAATCTGGCTTTTTTATACTTTATTTAAATGTACGAGGAAAAACTAACCAATTTTGAATGAAATGAAACTTATGAGAAAAAGCTAGTTTCAATTAAGTTACTTATTTGAAATAAGTGCCATTTAAGCATCTAATGTAGTAACTTAATTTACTTACTTGAAGTAATAGCTTCCTCACAACATGTGAAAATAAAGCATAAAAGAGCAAGACCACTTTGTGTATAATTTTGCATTAAACTAAATATTCGCAACACATTATAAAATACTCTAATCAAAACTTTAACAACGTGTATCTCGCTTATACTATAAAGCTTCTATCACAGTTGGCGCTTTAAAAAGATAATATTGTGTACACAAATAAAATCTAATAAAAGTATATAATAAGGGTAAAGTACAAGGGGTAAACCACAGCTAGAATTCTATAAGTTTCCTAAGATTTCTTAGGAATACCATTAATTAAGATTAAGCAATTATGATTTATTGGGAATTTTATGAGGTTTCCTAAGATTTCTTGGAGATTACATAAGATTTCTTGGAAGCTCCATGAGATTTAATATTTATTGGGAATTCTATGAGATTTCTTAGATGTTATATAAGATTTCCAAAGATTTCTAGGAAATTCCATAAGATTTACTAAGATTTCTTGGGAATTCCATAACATTTCTTGTGATTTATTAGGAACTAATAGGGGCCTCTCCCAGCTTCGCAGGGGTAAACATTTATTTATATCCCTAATTTAACTCGATTAACAATATAGCCTACGTTACTCAGTGATAATGTAGCATTCTATTAGTGAATGAATTTTTAAAATTGGTCCAGTAGTTTTGAGTTTATTCATTACAAACAAAAATACAAATCTTTTCTCTTTGTAATATTAGTATAGATGTCAAAAGATTTTGGAGGATTTCTAAGGAATTTCATAAGTTTACTAAGGTTTATTGGGAATTCCGTTAAAATTTTCTACGATTTCTTGTGATTTCCATAAGACTTATTAGGAATTCTATAAGATTTCAGGAGATTTCTAAACATTGTCTTAAGATTTACTAAGATTTCTTGGGAATTCCATAAGATTTCCTCTGATTTCTTGTGACATCCAAAAAGTTTCTTAGGGATTCCATAAGATTTACTAAGATTTCTTGGGAATTCCATAAGATTTAGTAAGATTTCTAAGGAATTTCAAAAGATTTACTTATGGTACCGAATTCCTTCTGCAGTTTACCCCCTCCGATTGTAAAGATCTAAAATAGTGTTTTACGTACGTTTTCTCCGCTGATAATACTCCTCTGACACACCGAAGTGTTGTCCGTACACTTATTCTCGTAAACGCACCAGTTGCAAGCCCACTTGGACTTCACGCACTGCCCGCACGTCGTATGCCTATCACAGTCGTAGTACGCGAAATTCCTCGACACGAAATCCTTGTTCGTCTCCGACGAGCGCACGCTCAAAGGCACCAACACGTGATCCATCCCGTACGGTATCGCGGGCCGCTTCGACATTCTCGGGGTGGGGCACGACAGTCCGAACTCTGTCACTTGGGCGTCTATCGGGTCCGTCTCGCCGAACACGCACTTGTACTTCGCGCCGTGCGGCAGTTCCGGCAACGTTCTTATGGTTAGACGGACGGTCGTCATTTGGTTGATGGGGATGCGTTCCGGTTGGACCATTTCGAAGTCGATGCACTGCTGGCCGGTGCCGAGCGACAGCCAACGTGGGGCACTGTGGGAGGCTTGTTGGCACGCACTCCGGATGGTACATCTAAGAAAACACAAAAAAAAATAGCGTAGAATACATGTTAAGATATTTTCTAAAATTTATTTGTGGCGCAAACAGATCCATTTAACTGATCGAAAGACAACTTTTTCAAGTCGCCTGGAAAATTCATAAATTCTTAACAGTGAATGAACGAAACTTTAAACGTGTAACTCAAAAAATAACTTCAACAAATTTGTTTTCTGAGCTTTCGGAGAATAAATCTTCCTCCTTTCTCAAAGATCATGCCACGTCAAAGTGAAGTGACAGATTAATAAATTTCAGGTTAAAATGTCATGACAACAGAAACAATAGCCTAGCCACCTGCCTGATATTGTACCCTGTGTTCTATCTAATTATCTATACTAACTTCTCTTTGAATAAGTGGCAATAATATTTTACTGAATTCCACTGAACATTCAGCAACACAGTTGTCCGTATTTCCTAGAATAAATGCAGATTCTTTAATTTTTCGTCTATTTCCTACTTCTTCTTTGAGAATTGGTTTGGACCTATCCCACAATATCCTATGAAGAATGTTCACATATTTTCGACTTAGAAATTTGATTTTGCCTGATATAATTTTTATGTTCTTTTAAACGAACGTTAAATGGCCTACAAGTCTCCCCAACATAGAACTTTCCACATTCACAAGGAATTTTATAAATGCAATTTTTTGAACTTTGTACCTCCATTAAATGGTTTCGTTTGAACTAGCATCGATCTTAATGTATTTTTGGTTTTAAAACGATTGCCTATGCGTTTTAGCTTATCTGATAGTCCAGGAATATAAGGAATAATTAAATTTACTGGTCGGTCCACCAGATTTATTTCACTAATTCTATTAGCACTGTTATTTTGTTGGCAATCCTGAAAAACTTGCTCAACAAATTCAATAGGATAACTATTCTTCTCAAGAACATATTTTATATGTTTAATTTCCTCCTCAAATTTTGTGTTATTAGAACAAATCGTTCTAGCCCTGTCATACAAACTTTTAATTACTCCTTTTTTGACACTAATATGATGATTGGAGTTGAAATGGAGATATATACACTAGTTTCTATACTATCTGATTTTAGTATAGAAACATCTAAGAAAGGTAATTGATTATTATTTTCAATTTCTAAGGTATTCTTGTTGAGTTTAGAAAATTTAATAATGAATTTAAATCATCTACTCCATGTTCCCATATAATAAATATGTCATCTACATATCTCCACCAAACATTAGGTTGGTGAACATATCTAGTCAATTCATTTTGTTCAAAATCTTCCATGAATAAATTGCTTATGAATGGTGATAAAGGAGGCCCCATAGCCATTCCAAATTCCTGCTGGTAGAAAACTGGTGAAAAAGTGTCAAAATTACTAAGATTTCTTGTGAATTTCATGTAGATTTTTTGGAAATTCCATAAAATTACTTGGGAATTTCATCAGATTTATTGGAAATTTAATAAGATTTCCTAATTCTTTGGGAATTCCAGGAGATCTCTTAAGATTCCTTGAAAATTTCGTAAGACTTCATGTGCATTTCATGTAATTTCTTGGAAATATCTTGATATTTACTAAGATTATATGGGAATTCCGTAAGATTTAGTAAGATTTCTTGAGAATTTCATAAAATTTCTTCAGACTCCTTGAAAATTTCTTAAGATTTCTTGTGAATTTCATGTGATTTCTTGGGAATTCTTTTTATTTGGGAATCCCATGAGATTTGCAATTTCTTGGGAGTTCCGAGATTTCTTGGTGTTCCATAAGATTTCTTAAGAATTTCATAACAACATAATAATTCCAAAAATTTCTTGGGAATTCCATAAGCTTCTGTAAAATTTCCTAATATTTTTTCCATAACATTTCTTAGGAATTCGATGTGATTTGCAATTTCTTAGGAATTCCGAGATTTCTTGGAATTCCACCAGATTTAATTTTATAAGATTTCTTGGAAATTTCATAAGATTTCTTAATTTTTTTGAGATTCTTAAGATTCCTTGAAAGTTTCTTGTGAATTTCATGTGATTTCTTGGGAATTCCTTGAGATTTGCAATTTGTTGGAAATTCCGAGATTTCATGGAATTTCATGAGATTTCTTAAGAATTTCATAAGATTTCTTGGGAATTTCATGAGAGTTCCTAATGTTTTGGATATTCCATGGGATTTCTTAAGATTACTTGAGAATTAGGTACACAAAATTTCTTGACCGAAATTTCTTGGAATTCCATAAGACTTCTTGATTACATAAGAATTCCTAAAATTTCTTGAGAATTCCACGAGCTTCCATTAAATGTCCAAGATTTTTTCCATAAAAATTGCCTAACATTTTATAGGAAATCGAGACTTGACAATATCATAAGATTTCTTGTGAATTCCATAAGTTTTCCTAAGATTACTTATCCTCGTTCTTCTCCCAACATTAACAATAGATTTGAATTACCGAAGCTTGAAACTGTATATGCGTATGCAGAAACCAAAATAAAATTTTGACATTTTTTCATCAGAGTATTTTATTTTTCTTACTTTTTCTCCAGAGAACACCATCCGCAATATGGATCTTTCGATTCCAAACAAGCAGAACAGTTGATGTACGTGCTGCAGTGCTCGACGTTGATTTTGGTAACCTAGAAAAAATATAGCTCTACCAACAGACTCTTTGCTAAAAAGCTATAATTTTTACCTTCGAAGTTGACAGAATGTACAGATGTTTCCCACTGGGCGACAGGGTGGTATCGGGCAAAATAGTGTTCCCGTCGTCAACCACGACCTCTTCGTATTCCGGAGGTTCGGGTCCGTTAACCAAAACCTTTTTGATCCGCCCGTCGGTTGTCCCGAGAAAAGCAAGCACATGTCTACCGGTAGAAGCTGTCGCAACTGCCGATAGCGACGTATTTGGGAAAACGATGGCCGCATTCGCCGTTATAGGCCACTTCCCGCTTATTTTCAAGCCCACGTCGCAGAAATTGTGTATGTTCCCTGCGGATCCGCTTTCGGGACATTTACCGTCGAGGATGAGTCCGGAAACGTAGCCCATGTTGCGGTCTTTGATGCTGCCGTTGAAGCACATGTGAATGTTTTCTACGAATTTCCCCTCAATGTCACGCAGGGGGTACAAGCATAGTGCCGAGTGGTTTTGAGGTTCGTTCGTGATACCTCGAGCAGGTCTGAAGATTGCTACCAACACCGGCGATGCCACCTGTATACCTAACGCGTTCGCGAGTTCCTCCCCAGCAGTTGTTATCTTAGCATCTTGCACCAGGTTATATTTTTGATCACCGTCAACGCATTGCAACGTTGTTTCAGTGTAACTGTCGTAATTCGCGTCGCTGATGCACATCCTCGCCAATCTAGACACGTAACCTTCTTCTTGACCGGGAAGATGCGACTGCTTCTGCACTATCAAAAAATAAGCGTAGTCGCTGGCGTTGAACCCGTAAACATATTGCACGATAAAATGGTCTCTATACTTAACGTCTATGTTCAGCATAGACTGTTTAAACGAATATTCGGCCAAGTCCAAATTTTGCAGCTCGCGACTAGCTATGGCCGGAACGTCGTGCCTATACTCGCCGTTGTTTGTGAACGTTGTCCCGACGTACATTATGTTCGATTTTCCCCAACCACCGTAACTGTTGGGACCGATGAACGCGTAAGTAGAAGCGTTCGCGTCATTGGCTGCTATACTTCTGGCAACGAACTCCGGGTTTGCTTTGATGTCGTTTAAATTGTGCTTGTAACAAGCGCCTTGTTGTACGGAACCACATGAGATCAGTATGTGTTTGTTAGGTTCGATAAGCAGAATTTTGTTGTAATTGTCGGTTAACGAGAGAGCTATTTCCGGGTCCATACAACCCGAAGCGTGGCATAAAGGACTGTCGTTTTTGGGACCGGTTGATACAACTTTTTCTAGCTTCAGGTTGGAGTCTAGTTGCAGCAAACGGTTCACTCCTAGAAAAGAAGATTAGTTTGTGCTATAAAGAAATATACCTAAATCAGTTAGAATGTAAGAGCTAAGACAACAAATGCAAAATAACTAGGCTTACACTAAAATAAACGACTAAGGCGTTGTTATTAAAACAGGAGAATAATGAGGTTCAATTTGTCTGTATTATAGATTTACAGACAGATTTATAATATTAGCTCAATTTAGGTCCATCGCATTAGTTACAGTGTCTTTAATCCCACGAAATAGCAAGATGTATAACACTAAAAATTAATCATTTAAAATAAAAAGACAAAATGGCGCACACTTTCAAAACATGTGGTTACAAGTAAAATTAATAAGTAGGCGAGAATTTAGTTTTCCACTACATAATAATTTTATTTTCACAAAAAAAATGCAAAAAATTACAAATCTACTAATTCATTTTTAGTTTTAATTGCCCGGCAATTTTCCAACTCGAATTTGACCATGTTTTTTTTCGGATTCTATGGAATAAATACCAATGGTCACACCGATAAAATTAGACCTGTACACCCCGTTTCGCATGTTCGGTCGTTGATCCCCGAGGTCGCTGATCCCCGGTCCCATCGACCCTCTCGGTCGTTAGTCCCCGGTCCCAGCGGCATCTTCGGCCGTTAGTCCCCGGTCCCAGCGGTCCGCTTACCTCCGAGATAGACCCTGCCGGTGCTCCCGTCGACCGCCATGTGAGCGAGCCGCAGCGGCGGGTCCCCGGGCCGCGGGTACATCTCCGGCGGCGGCTGCTGCTGCGGCTGGACGGCCGCTGGCCCGCCGGCCGCAGCGACCACCGCCGCCAGCAGCAGGCCGAGCAGCGGCAGCGGCGCCAGCGGCCACCGGCCGCCGGCCGCGTCTACCATCGCCGGCCCACGGCCCGCCGCCAACACGACGGCCACCACCGGCGCCCTGTCGCCGATACGCCCCGCCCGACCATCACTGAAAACAGAAAACGGGCGTTAACGCAAGGAAAGAAAATACGTCGAAAACGGAGGGGGGGCATCAAATGGTCGCAACGATCGGCAGCTGAGCCGGAAGAATTCGCTGCGGCCGGTCGTTGGGCCAGAAATGATCGCCGCGAACGATCGTTGGGCCAGAAAGGGTCGCTGCGACTCTGTCGTTGGGCCAGAAAATATAGCCGCGAATGGTCGTTGGGCCAGAAAGGGCCGCTGCGATCGGTCGTTGGGCCAGAAAGGGGCCAAATAACCAGTGAAACGCATCGCAGCGCATTTTGGTTAGTAAATTCGTTGGAAACGAGGTAAAACATCGAGTGGTCGCAGCGACCTTTCGAACGTACGCTAGTCTACAAATAGGCAGTCTTCAACAATTATTTTTGAAAATCATTTGGTAATAATTAATCGTTTACTGACCGAATTGTAAGCTAATTTAATTACCGTTAACATGGTAGTCGAGCGACATTAGGTAACTCGATTTAACTAAAGAAAATTCTCCCTAGAACTTAACCTGCCAACGAAGTTTTCCGAAAATTTATGCAGGTCGACCTTTCAAAGGGCGATTACTATTTTACCGGTGGCAAACTCGAAATTGACATTGCTTAAACTACGGAGCCGCCTCGCGAGAGTCATAAATTCGTCAATAACTAATTTCTGGCCGTGATAGGTGTCGCTCGGTATTGTGGATTGATTGTTAGGTATTATCGACAACTTTTCGAACATTCGAAAAGTTGAAAACTGCAGAACTCTTATCGAAACAAAAGCAAACAAGAAACAGCGAATTTGGCGCGGCTATAAAACGGCTAGGGTGAGTGACATGTCACTAGCATATACAGTGTGGCCCACCTCAAAAAGGAATATCCCCACAAAATTTATATTTGTCATCCGATTATGATCGAGTTTTTTTTTCACTAAAAACTGTACTTTAGGGCAAATCGACACATTTTACTTTAAAAAACCAAGGCCTACTATGACATAAATTTTTGGTCAAAATTGGAAAAATCATATCGGGCGTATTTATATAAAAAATCCGACTACGCCACTGGATTGGGCATCCCTTAAAACGTGTTAGTACCAAGTTTTATTAAAAAATATCGAACAATAAAAATTCTAGAAACTTTATTACAAATGGGTATGGTAAAGGTACCTAAAAAAATTAAGTAAAAATGAAATTTTTTTTTTCTACTAATCCACCATATAAATCGGGAAGTTTTTCGACTAAAAAACAAATCGGCCTGTATAACTGGTGCTGTTGCATAGAGCAGAATGTGTTTATTTTGCTGTAGGAGTATCGAACGCCAAGTGCCAAATCAGTCAAATGCAGTGCAATGAAATTAATATATCTAAAAATAAACCCGTCTGTTTATTCTCAGACAATATTGAAAACGGCTTTCCTCGCAACGAAAGGCAACTGCGATTCAATTAAAACGCAACTTGTTTGTCGCGTTTTATAGGTGAAATCTAATAAATTCAGCTCGCGTTTGATGCGTCTCTTTCATACATTTCTCCAAGCTGTAATTTTCAATTTTCAGACGTTCGTTTTTATAATAAATAACGTACTACGTCTAATAAAATGTAGAAAGAAGCAGAAGGGCGCATTCCTTTGAAACAAGATTACACGGTTGATTGTCCGACATCGCCAAGACAACCTGTTTTGTGCGTAATCACACGACGTGATCGGTGAAAAATTAGATTCATCCTGTAACGAAATGTCATCGGCGTCGGACGTCACGCGAACATTTTTGTGGAGAATCGACCACAGTTCGCTTTTTACATGAAAATTATTCTTCTTGCTCGATAAAAACCTTCGGGTTTATACAAAATTTACGCCTGAATGTAATATTTAAATGTACCCAAAACATCCGTTAACAAAGAACGCAAAATATGCGTAGGATAACAGCGTTGAAATTAACAAAAAACGAGCTTAAATGTGCCCCGAAAAGTATCATATGGAATATTGAATCAGTTCAGTTCATCCGTGTAGTTTCAGAGCTCCAGATGTAACAAACAGTACAGTTAAATTCATTGATTTGGTCGGCGCGTATACGGATGTTAATAAATTAACATTATAACTCGTACTAGTTTAATTAGCATGGCTGCAAATATATTACCATTACCTAAGTGCGTGACTCCGGCGTATTTTATATTTTTCTCTAACACAGTGGTGAACATTTTCTTTTCTAAGCTAATAGAATCATGGTTAAATACATAATATAATATTTACATTGTGACGCGGTGGTCTATATCATCTACATTGTTAATGCTAGAAAAAAAAGTATAGATAAAACTTGTAGAGAAACATGAGTACTGCATTCCGAAAATATTTTTCAATATACAGGGTGATCCAATAGGTAGTGGCGATCCAAAGTTATGTTTTTTGTTACATTTTTAGAAAGCCCTTAAAGAGTATGTTCTTTTTGGTACAGGATATTAAGGTTCTATATTTACAGGTTAGGGAGTTATTTTAAATTTAAACGAAAAAATGGGCCACTTTTGGAAATGTATTACTCAAAAACAAAACAAGATTTTGGGCTATAACTTGGACTGGAGATTGCCTGTTACGCCTAGTTAACAATTTTTGACCGATATTGAGAGGAACATACCGGGCGACTTACTTACGCAAATCACAAAGTTTACTCGCTAATTTTAAAAGGAACACCCTATATTTTATTACATGTTTGGAAAGCCCTTAAAGAATAGATACTTTTTGGTAATTTATTTTCACAGATTCAAAATATTCGTTGTGTGGCTATTTTTAGAGATTTATTTATTTATTTATTTCTGTTCTACACTTTTTACAAATATGTTGTATTAAATTACAATATGGTGACACCTGAGGAGTGAGAAGTCCTTGTCGTGTGTCATACAGAAGAAAAATTCGTGTTCATGGTATTAACATTAACAATAATTTCTTATGTGGTACATATTTTCAGAATCTAAAAGTGTTATACAGGGTGATTCACGTAAGTGGTTCATTAGAAGTCGTTAGCAACTTTGTTATTTCAAATAGAACACCCTATATATTATTACATCATTTGGTTCCCTATTAAATTCCAAATCTTTTTTCTGAATATAATGTGTACCCTATTCCTAACCCTTTTCGAGATACATATTCGCAAATTTTTGATTTTTTTGAGTGTTGCAGCCATCGACCATAGTGATGATAACTTTGAAATTTATGAATCTGGAAAACTGAAATTTTGGACTATCGTAGGCGAAAGTCAACTTTATCAAATGGTCTGTATGCCATTTCAAAATATTGTACAGGGTGTTGTGAAAAAATTCCCAATATCAACATCGAAAATTTGAAAAATCTCATTTTTTTCAAATGGAACCCATATTTTTCTATTGTGCCATTTAAATGCTTGTGAAAAGGCAGTTCAAAAAGATATAACACACTATATGTCTAAATGAAGCGGTTGCTTCGTTATTACGCAAAATACGTATTTTTGCAGCTCCATATCAAGAAACAACGGACCTTTTCTAATACGCGGCCATGGATTTTTCATATTTGTGATTGTCATTTATTGTGTTCCAAACAATAAAATATTAACTGTTGACAAGAATGGCTCAAATTAACTATTCTAACGAAGATATTTTGAATATGTTTTACACTCATGGAGAATGTAAAATAATTTTAGAAAGAACAATTAGAGTTTTTAATGCGGAAGGCATTTACCTAACAGGTAAATAGCATAATATGAATAAAGTGTTTTACTTATACCTATGTAGTTTCTCGTTTTTTCTTCTAGTACCTATTATTAGATATGTAATTGTTAGTATTATTTAATTTTGTATTGTTGCTTCTCAGGGAAAAAATGTTATTAAATAGCCCTTAACCTTGTCATATAATTGCGTTATTTCATTTTCCATGGCCCCCTATAATGTGACGCTCCTTGAGAAATGGCATCTTTGTTGATACAGAACAGAAAAAATACGTGTTTTGCGTAAGAACGAAGCAACCGCTTTATTTAGAAAGAAAGTTTACAACCTGTTATATAAGTAACCAAAATTTCAAATCAAAATTCGCACTCTCTTCCCCGTAAACTTATAATGAACCACTTACGTGAATCACCCTGTATATTAATCTAAACCAACTAAATATTAGATCGCAACTAAATTTAAAATACATTAGATAATTACATTGTGGAAGTTATTTTTTAAGTTAACGTTTAAAGTTTCGTTCTTTTAATGTTAGGCATTTATGAATTGTCCTGGCAACTTGAAAAAGTTGTCTTTTAATCAGTTTGATTCGGGTTTCTGCGGCGAAAAAACCGCTTAAAAATTAAATGGCTTCGTTCGGTTTTTCCGTCCTTATCCCCAGATTACATCGAAGGTATTACAACCTCCGCCTGCGAAGCCTAGACTGAAATATAGGTATCGGACCAATAGAATTACGGCGTTTCGAGATAAAGTATTACCCTGGCATTTTGTTTTAACACCCCTCATTGTGTTGAGTCGTGTTCGGCTAAGGCCCGTTCTTTAACCTTTTATAGACAATACATTAGCGTTTAACGGCCACAATTACCATCGGGAGTGACTTATGACATTCGCGGGAAGCGAGACTTATTTAAAAGTTCGGCTTCGCCTCCGTAACAGATTCGGACAATGGCTGACTAGTGGGAGCGCGACCAACATATCCTGTGATTTTTTACATTGACATTCTTTGCTTAATACGGTATATTTCGAACGAACGATAGGCAAACCGAAGATTTCTAATTTAAGAATTTTTTTGGAATTGAATTCCAAAAAATTCATAAGATTTCTTGTGATTTCTATAACTTTACTAAGATTTCTTAGGAATTCCATAAATTTTTTATAAAATTTCCAGGAATCTCCATGAGATTTACTAAGATTTCTTTGTAATTCCATAACATTTCTTGGAAATTCTATAATTCTAATAATTATATAAGTTCCCTAAGATTTCTTAGAAATTCCATAGGATTCCATGAGATTTCCATAACATTTCTAGGAAATTAAACGAGATTTACTAATAATCCTTGGGAATTCCATTAAAATATATTAGGAATTCATACAAGTTCCCTAAGTTTTCTTACTAATTCCATAGGATTCCGTAATATTTCTAAGATTTATTGGGATTTTTTGGAATTTCCATAGGATCACATGAGCTTAATAGGAAATTTCATGGGATTTACTAAAATTTCTTGGGAATTCTATGAGGTTTGTTGAGATTTACGTAGTATTCTATGAAATTTCAATAATATTTCTATAAAATTCTATTAGATTTTCTAAGAGTTCTTGGGAATTCCATAAGATTTTCTAAGATTTCTTGAGATTTACATAGGATTCTATGAAATTTCCATAAGATTTTTAGGAAACTCAATGAAATTTACTAATATTTCTTAGGAATTCCATAAAATTTCTAAGATTTATTGGAAATTCTATAACTTTAATGGATTTTCTTGTGAATTCCATAAGATTTCCATGAGATTTCTAGGAAACTCAGTTAAGATTCTTAGAAATTCCACCCACATATTATACCTACACCAGGTCCCTTCTGCGGATTTGCTTTCTTAAAATGGTATAGCTTACTGTTTATTGTAAACGAATGTATGATCTATCGGACACATAGTGTATTGCTGAAATCGCAAATTGGCGAGTTGACCGCATCAAAATTTATAATTACGTAATATGCAGATTTGTTATAAAATATCTCTGTTTCACCAATAATTGGGTATTTTAGCGGAAAATTAATACGAATAAATATGATTGGTAGTTGGTAGTGTTGGTATTTTAAAGTTTATGGTAATTCGTGTAATTTCTACACTCGTTCGATCGCAGAGTGGATTCCATAAAAGATTAACGAGAATTGCGTTTTTATCGGTATTTATGGGCTACTTAATAAATCCGTTTATGACCGGGTAAATATGGCCAGTTGCTATTAATAGATAAAACCTCCAGATCAGATTCATCAAGTTTGACACCACTACGGCCAGGTGCCATTTATTAATGTTGACGTCTCGAACGTTGAAAAGTTCTTTCTGCACTGCGCCAAACGCTTCCGTATACAAATAAATCACGTATTATTACCAGACCTCACTTCTTGCTTTTACGAATAAAAACCTCATATACCTTCCTTCTACGCAATTTCCCGTAAACAGGGTGTTCAGATTTGATCCCCTGTAAAATTGTGATGCGCTGCACGATTTTGATGATTTTTTTTTGTGTGTAGGAAGTGTCCTTATGCACTTTTGGGACAATATCGTCATGTTGGCATCACTGTTCCGCGGCCTGCTATGTTTTTTTAGATACGTTTTTTGAAAAGTGCTATTACGGATTTTTTTATCGGAAATCTGGCAACGTAGCTTTATTCGGCACCCCCTAAAACCTCAATGTCCCAAGTTTTATTAATTTACTTCGCCGACTAACATTTCTACAGGGCCTTAAAGTTGGAAAAAATATATTTTTTTATTTTCAATTAGAAATCAGGAATGCTTTGGAAATATCAGGGGTGTTCCGGATCAAATCTGAACACCCTGTATGTGCCCCACGCCAATTTTTAAACGTCTACAATTTTTTTACTTCACTTTTCAGGTGAAAGTAGATATATGAAAACCAAATGGTTATTTTGAGGGTGGCTATAATAGCATAACGTTTATTTAAATGCCCAATGTGTATATCCTAAGCTCTTGCGCAGCTATACAATTTCCATAAACACATATCTTCAGTCAGTGTTCAAATTAATAGATTCGTATTACGGAGTTTATTGTAATTGCTTTAGAAAGCCATGGTTATTAGCCATAATAGTCTTCATTAGTCGGAAAATTAACGTTGTTTTTACAGTTGAAATATCTTTTACGCGTCTTAGAAATCTCAAATATATACTGTGGATATTTGGATCCCATCTTCGTAACGTCTTCATTAAAAACTTCATTACAATTCTTGGTAAGGGATGAAAAATTAGTGGTAGGTAGGTAGATGTCCTATTATTGCAAGTGTGGCAAAAGGGGAAAAGGGTCTAAAATAATTTATATTTATTTTCTAAAATTTATTTGTGGCGTAAACAGATCCGTTGAATTTTAATTGGGTTTTTCGCCACCAAACTGGTTAAAAGACAACTTTTTCAAGTTGCCTGGAAAATTAATAAATTCTTAACAGCAAACTTTGAACTTGTAATTTAAAAAATATCTTCAACAAATTTGTTTCCTGAGCTTTCGGAGAATATATCTTCCACCTTTCTCAAAGATCATGTCACGTCAAAGTGAAATGACAAATTAATATCAGGTTAAAATGTCATGACAACAGAAACAATAGCCTAGCCACCTGTCTGATATTGTAACCTGTGTTCTACCTAATTATTTATACTAACTTCTCTTTGCCACTTATTCAAAGAGAAGTTAGTATAAATTTGTTTATTTCCAGACTCGTAATGAAATATACTATTAAAATTTGTTATTTTGTAATTTTGTTAAGGAAATCGAATTTTCTAGTAAACTTTCCTTCATTCTACTCAACATTGATATACTTTTCAACCCTCTTCGAGGCTTGTATGCGAAAATGGGGCACCTAAATATGTCACTATCTGACGGTCTAAAACCCTGTGGCAAAGCAGTACGTTATTTATTAAACTTGCTATGAAATACAACACCAAAAAACATTTTTCGCAGTGTAGGTACCAGTCCATTTCCCTACTAATAAAGTATTAAAGTTATCTGTCTTCTAGCTCATTTGAGACTTGCCGGGAGCTTCGTGTAAATGATATTTATACCGCGAAAGTTGGCTAAAGCATCTGCCCAACTCCGTACTTAAGACTTTCAAAACATGCTATATGCATTTGTTTAATTATGCCACGTCATGCGAATGAATATCATAACCCCATTTTGTTTTCTTTTATAATGTCACCTGAAAGTAAACCACACAGTGGCGTCACACACCGTCTCCGTTTACATTTTGAGCTTGAAGTTTAAACTGCCTCAACGCTAATAATCCTTATTGAAATATCCCATATTTTTACTATTGTAAAAACATTGTTAAACTTTCAACTTTCACTACTTTAGTAAGATTTGAAGAAGTTAACGATTTATTAATTTTAATACTGGTGAGGCTGAAGCTCAAAGCGCCGCAGCTGAGGCTCTTTATTACCCTGCCTCATTACCGTATGCTGAAGTTTCCGTATTGTGTTTTTACGGTTTAAAAAGTGGTACGGCGTTTCTGTGAGATTCCTTAATAAGGGCCAGCACAAAAGAAAACACCGGGCCACGCACAACATAACTTTTATAGTGTTCACCGCCGCGAGCATGTTAATTAACAGTATTTCAGAATTTCGCTTTTAAAATTCGGTATCGCGTTTTGCCGATGGCTGTGTTATGTAATTTACCTTTAATTAACCCCCATGAGGCGGGATCTGATAATGAAAACTCTGTAAATGGAGGAGGTCCAAGCCGAAAAACAAAGCCAGCGCCCGTGCGATTTTCTCATCCAAAATGCCAGGCTGTTCCCAACATTTACACGAGGGGGTTCTACAGCCTTAATATTTTAATTATACAACTCTCGACCAATTTTACTTACTTACTAAGATTTATGGTACTAACAGAGCTGTAAAATATACAAATTTTAGGAAATAAATAAAAAAATAAATTATAAGTAAATGATAATAAGAATTCTAATTTTTTTAAATATTTTACACATTTATATTATTACTAAAATTATTACATAACTACAGTTAAAGAACAAAACTTTCTTTTAAAATAGTTTTTTAAAATTTATTGATGACATCATTTCTTGCATTCCTAATAATAAAATTGATGTAACTTTTGCAACTTTTAATAGGTTGTTATAATGAAAATTTACAATTTACAGTAGAAATAGACAACTGTATAGCTTTTTTAGATATTATTATTATAAAAAGGAAGTTATACAAATTAATATATGAACCGTTATTTCCTGACATTTTACTAAGATTTCTTAGGAATTCCATAAGTTTCCTATAAGATTGGAATTTCAATAGGATTTCATGAGATTTTGCTAAGATTTCTAGGAAATTCCATGAGATTTAATAATATTATTTGGTAATTTCATGAGATTTCTTATGATTTATTGGGAATTCTGTAAGCTTTCTAAGACTTCTTAGAAATACCATGAGTTTCCTAAGACTTTTTAGGATTCCCATAGGATTCCATGAGATTTCCATAAGATTTCTAGAAAATTCTACGAGATTTTTAAAATTTCTTGAGAATTCCATGATCTTTCATAGAAATTCCGCCTACGTATTGATTGGGTTTCTTCTTCATAACTCTAGACTTTCAAATTTTACCAATCAAATTCTCACATCAAACTTAGATCCGGCAACAGCGCACTGGCTGTGTGATCACAAATGCTATCGTTCGCTTACAAGAATATTAAAGAAACTTAGGTTAGATCAAATTAGGTTGGCTTATTCGTGTTCTATAGCAAACGAACACAAATATCGAACATCTATGAGATTTAAAGTTCGAGAAATAAATCCTGATAAATTTTTTAATTACACCGGCAAAGGTCCTTTTATTCGGAGCCGTGTCGATTAAAAATCGAGGGGTAATTCTTCTGAAAAAAAGGGATAAGTAATTAAGATTTAATGTAATTAATACAATTTAGGAAATGGTAAATAATTGTCCAGATCCGAGCGATTCAATTCCATCATGGCCGGCAAACACAGAGCACTGCCTATAATGAAATATTTATTTAAAAATTGATTGGGGCTCGAATATTCGCTGTTTCCGAGCAAAAAAATCAAATTGGACCCTGGCATGGCTCATAACACACTATCAATTTTATTTGGATGTTGACAAACATGGGAATAATGGGTAACTTTGTACGACAATTTAATTCAGCCTAATAAAACATCTTTTTTCCCCTATTAAAACAAATTTGAAGTTCCTTTTTATAGTCTTGCGGTTTATTTATACTAAATTCCACATTCGTTAATAGAAAGTTCAACTTCGGTGCCTTGTAGTCCAATAAAGATGCAAGTTTTGCAAAAAAAACCTTTTATTCAGGTCATTTTTTGAATAATGTAATATAATATAATATAATATAATATAATATAATAAAAGTAATGCGCTGTAACTTATGAGGAAAAGTTGTTCATAATTTGATCCCCTACAACTTTCATTCGGGTCATTTTGCTCTAAAAAATGTTTAGGAAGCCAACCCTATTGTTTAGGAAATCACCCTATAACGCAATTCGTACCAGGAGTTGGAGTGTGATCTTTTGGTTGGAAACTCAGGAGACAGTCTTTATCGGACTACTGGTCTTTTAACAGTCTTTATTGGACTTCTGGTCTTTTAACATTCTACAGAAGTTTTAAAATCTATAGGCTGTAAGTTGAAGATTTTCTAAAGAGATGAAAAATAATGAACTGGCCATGCTGTTGCTAGCACAAGGAGTTAATAAAGGATAACTTATATTTGGACCAAGCCAGCTGAAGGGAAATCGAGTCCGCATTAGATGTTTTCAACTTAAATTCCTCCCTGTTTTTATTAAACTGCATTACGTTTAACCGACTATTTTAGAGGATAAGAAAATCTTGCGAGAAACCGTTAGAAAAAATATTTTTAATTCTAGCCAGCTTACGGTCGTTTGTGTGCAAATAAAAACGCCCTTACCAGCTTTGCATTAAACAGCAATAATTAAGGATTAGCCGGAAAAAGGCTTGCGATTATTAAGTTTCCTTCCCCCTTGAGGCCATAATGAAAATTTAGCGAATGTGAAGAAAATACCAAAGTGCTTACTTACTTTAAAACGGTAGGGAATTTTCGTTGCTATGTTAACTTTGGTTATCGTTTGTTTCTGGAATTTTTCCTTCGGCAAAGATCATTCGCGAAATTTGTTTTTGAAACGACCCCGAGAACATTTTTGTTATTTCCCGAGAGCGGCTCTTTATTATGTATTATGCAGGGGTTGATAATGGAGTCCTGTTGGTCGTTTTTGGGTTTTACATTCGTGTCCGGATCAAAATAATGCGATATATAATGTGCCTGACATACATTATGTATAAACATTACCGTCGAATATAGTAGTTATTAATATTACAAAAAAAATATTATACAGGGGGGCTTATATAAGTGGCTCGCTCAAAATATCTAGACTATTTTTGACAGAAAAAAAAATCGGTCGCAGGTGCGACGAAATCTATGACCAAAAATCGAAAATATTCTAAATTTTTGAACTGCTGTATTTTTTTTATTTTTCGAAATATAGCAAAGAGTTTAACATGAAAATTGTTTGGAAGAACCGACAGAATTTACGTATGATATGATATTAGTTTTGATGTGTGGATTACCGTAAAGCTTGAACTCTCTTGGGCTAGAGCTAGAAAATTAAATTGTAAGTAAAAATATTTAATTGTGTGTGTTTTGGAAACCAAAACGTCCCATTCAATTTAAAGTATCACACTTGCCCGTTTGTTCTGTATTTACTTAAAAAAATAAGACAAAATATTGGTAATATTTGTGGTTGACATAAGATCTAGTTACCCATGAAAATAAATATGCAATAATAGCGTTATGACATCCCTATTGGAATTTTGCAAATGGGGATATTTAAACAGATGAGTTTACTCAACAGCTCCGCAAAATGTGTAATACTAAAAAAATGAGAATACTTGAAATATGCAGCAGCTGTTGAAGAATGTGCGGTGTTGTTTGTTGTGTAAATACTAGGAATTCACTGAGCATTTATTGTATTGTAACAGTAGGTAATTTTATTATTTCATTTTTAGGATAATTGCTATAGCATTATCTACCTCTTGAGTGTTACGTTAAATTGAAAATATTAAGTATTTTTAATTTACTTTGTAAAATAGCAAATTTTCAAAAAACCCTATTAGGGATTTTTTTACGACAAAATGTTATGTTCGGAATGAAAAACTGAGTAGACTTGCAAAATTTCAAAAGTCTTAAGGCCTATACTTTGATTTATAGCTTTTTGGACATGTTCTCCCATTTTTTTCTTAGAAATGTGTCCTTCCTGGAGCTTTCACGTCAAAATATTACTAAGGAAAAAATAAAATTTTTACGTGAAAGCTCCAGAAAGGACACTTTTCTAAGAAAAAAGTTTGAGATAAATCTAAAAATCAAAGAAGACCTAGATTTTTGAAATTTTGCGAATCCACTCAGTTTTTCATTCCGAACAAGTTTTCTTAATAATGGGGTTTCTTGAAAATTTACTATTTTAAAAAATCATAGCAGGCCATGAAATAATTACCCCATCCAAATACCACCGCCTATGAGATACCCTCCCTTGGGACTACCAATAAAAAAATAGAGACCATTTGTTTTTCTTGACCTTCAAATATTTCTGAGGTGTCCAGTATCAAATTGGTACACACTGTATATGTCATTTCTATGTTTGTTATTGTTGTGAGGTTACGAATATTATTTGGTAGGTATGTGAAAGGCCCGAATTTCGCTATGGGCCTTTTTTGACGAAGGGCTTTCATTTGTACCGTTTAGCACCCTTCATACGTACCACCTAATTAATAATTCTCAGTTAGCCCGAAAATTGAATGTTTAATTAAAACACATCGCGCTCTATACGTAGACTTGCCCAGGCATCTAATTATAGTAAATTGCGGACGGGCATAAGTACAAATTATCTCTGGTATAATTCAGGCTGGCCCTGTTAAGAACAGGGGGAGCGTTCGGGCTAGCACACCGTGTGTTGCTAAAAATAGGGTTTGCCATTACCGGGAATACGTTGGATAATTGTTGGAAATATTAACATGACTTTTAGGGGTGTTGGGTTAGGTCTGTAGTACATTTACGGCCATAGCGTGATCACATTAATTTTAATTGTCGCTTTTTTCGGATGGATTGCTCCTCGATTCTTAATCAGCAGATGTAGTGCCAGGCTTTAAACCTGGGCAATAATGTAATTAAAAGTTTGCAGGGATTTACTAAGCTAGCAGCGACAAGAAATCACTGACAACGAAGCTTCGGCGAAAACATGGATAAATGGGCAAGTTCGTAAGGTAAGAACTCGAATTCAGCAAGCAAAGGTACTAACAGAAAAAAAAATAGAAATAATCTATATACAGTATGTCCACGGATAGACTTCCCAAGAGGATAAATGGATCAAAAATTTCATTTTACGGAAAAAGTCATTCTTGCAATACTCAATATTGTAATACTTTCAAAATGGCCGCCGGTCCAAGATGGCGGATGATGTATTTTTTTGTCAACCCCCTTAATATGGGTATCAAATGAAAGGGCTTGAAGAGTAGAAAACGAAAAAGTTAGTGACATCACACTAAATTCAATATGGCCGTCGCTCTAAGATGGCGGATAATGTATTTTTTTGTCAACCCCTTTAATATGGGTATATCAATGACCCCCCTTAATATGGGTATCAAATGAAATAGCTTGAAGAGTAGAAAATTATAAAGTTAGTGACATCACACTAAATTCAATATGGCCGCCGCTCCAAAATGGCGTATTACCTATTTGATACCCAACATAGGTATCAAATGAAAAGGCTCGACGGGTAGAAATCAATAAGTTGAATGACTTCATACGAAATCCAATATGGCGGCCGCCCCAACATGGCGGACTAAATCTCTTTACTCTCCTGACATGGGAATCAAATAAGTACTAAAAAGCACAAAATAAAATTGAAAATTAAAAAATACCTTTTAAAAACAAGCTTTTATTTAAGCCATGTACTAAAACGAATAAAATAAGTTTAGGTTTTCGGTAAGATAATTCAATTCCAAATTGCGACAAGTTTTTGAAAATTGAAAAGCTTGTCGCGCGAATCGTAAAGAAAAAAATGCATACTTTGGCAAATAGGTACTCGCTTATCAACCAATCACTGTCCAAATAAAATTAATTGGTACCTACAGTTATCAACATTTCGCGCGACAAGCTTTTCAATTTGAAAAAACTTGTCGCAATTTGGAATTGAATTATCTTAACGAAAATCTAAACTTATTTTATTCGTCTTAGCACATGGCTTAAATAAAAGCTTGTTTCTAAAGAGGTTTTTGATGACTCAAGCAAACAAATGGTAAACAATACAAAAAATATGAAGGTACTTACAATAGGTACCTATTATGTTGTAATCACATACAAGCAGCGCTTATACCTACTGAACTGCTTCCCTAATTTGTATAGTTATTGTTTACAAATGCAATTTCCGTTCGGTATTTGTATGTAAATAAACTTAATTATTATTATTCTCAATGTCTGTAGCCTTTTTAGTGAGTTTTACCCGAGCTTTATTTCATTAATTTCGTTGACCTCACACGATGAATTCAATATTGTTTCAGCTTCAAGCTTCCCCCTACAACCAACGTATTTTTAGCGCAAATTGCTTTCAATCGCACTCGTGGCCATATGCAAGATTATTCAAACAAAACTTTTAATATTTTCCAGAAGAAATTATTTCGCAAATTTTTGTTTATCCACTCGCTTTGTTCCAATCAAAAATACATTTCATTTGCAACAAAACAAAACTGAAAATATAAGCGAAACATGTTTGGTTATTTAGCAAAAAAGGGTAGGCTTGCGTTGTTTGGCTCCTGTAATAAAATATTCTTCATAATCATTACTTAATGAAACGTAAACATGCCGGCACATTATTTCAATGTAAAAACAAATGTTGAATGCGAAAAATGCCCATACGGACCTTACATAATACATGGCAGTCGTCTATGGAAAATAACGCAAAATTTTACAAAAACTCAGTTTCATTTTTCCGAAAGGAAAACATATTTAGTACTAAATGCTATAAATTTAAAAAAAGGCCTGTTTACTTCCACCATCATTTTTTTTAATAAAAAATGTTAGGTATAGTATAAATGAACTCACTTGGAACAGCATAAAAACGAGATCGAGTCATAGGCGGCACGCGGCCCTTTATAATATTATACAAATTTTATTTAAATGCTCTAAAAAGAATAAAATAAACTTTGAACAAATTCAAACCAAAGTAAACCGATAATTTTGCTACTCACAAAACAACCACACAAAGATCTATACACGAAACCAAAATCCGTAAAATAAAGCGCAATCCTTATTTCTGTGCACGGCACTGGTTGTACTGGCCTAACTGGCCTACGTCGACACCTGCTCGTGGATCTCCGAAACGCCGACCAATCAAATTGCTTTTCTATTGGCTGCCTCCTTGACTAGGACGACGTCGACCGCATAAAAACCTTTAAATTTTATACGGGTGATTCCTGCTGATAAGTCTGGTATTTTTACCAGTAGCAGAGCGTGGTAAATGCTATGAAATAGATCGCGCCCCGTATATCACTGTGTTCCAAGCGAGTTCATTTATACTATACGTCACTAGAAAAATAATATATATTTAATATTTAATATATGTATTAAAATATTAATTTAATTTAATTAAATATTAAAGCTATTTTAGTTTTTTTTTTCGAAAATGTACTGTTATTGAAAAATTCATTTTTGTACTTTTTAAGTTTAGTAGAAGAAAATCATAGCAGGTCTAGGCTTTTAATATTTTGCGCTTAATTTTTATTTCCAAGACACCAATTTCCAAGACACATGCTCTTTTCTAGAATCTAGAAACCCCTTTTGTGGAGTTTACGACAAACTGTTATTAACGAAAGTTGTTCAGAATTAAAAACTCAATTTCAATAATCTAGCCTAAAAAAATTAAAATGATTTGTTCAAAAAAGGTACATTTTTCAAAAAGAAGTTAAAAACAGCTTTTTTCTTAGAACTGACTGTGAAATTCAGTGAAGGCAAAAAATATTGATTTTCCAGTGGTCTACTATTTTTTGTAATTAAAAATATGATGGTTGATACGGTGGAAGTAGACAGGCCGAATTATTTTAATTTATAACATTTAATGTGTCTAAACTGTACCAGTAGATAAGCTATGTGCATACAAGCTCACTTTCCCCATGTTAATCCCCATAAGGCCAAAACGCGGAAAAAAGTGACTTCCTTAAAAATTTTCATGAAAGTTTATGAAAATTTCCATGAAAATCGGGGAGTCGTATGAAGTCAGGCAGCGAAGTTCGGAAAGTTTAATCCAGTTTTTACGGCGTTTTGGCCTTATGGGGATTAACATGGGGAAAGTGCGCTGGTACGCACATAGCTTACCTACCGTGGGTCATTTTTGTATTTTTAGCAACGGTTAACGCAAGACAAAAATTTAACCCTATGATGCGACGCTGTATAGGATGTACCATTTTCGACACAATTGCAGGTGCAGTCTCGGTTATTTTTAGAGATAAGGAGTTGGGGACACTGGTCGACTTTTTCATAAAAAGAAAGGCCTCGTAAAATTTTGATTTTTAAAATCTGCCATTATTTATTCGTTATGCGCTAACTTGTTTTTTTCTAAGAGGTAAGAATTTCAAAATATAAATATGAATATATAACCTGCAAAACTATTCATTGAATTTCAATCGGGTTTTTCGCTACCAAAATGGTTAAAAGACAACTTTTTCAAGTTGCCTGGAAAATTAATAAATTCTTAACAGTAATTGAACTAAACTTTGAACTTGTAACTCAAAAAATATCTTCAACAAATTTGTTTCCTGAGCTTTCGGAGAATATATCTTCCTCCTTTCTCAAAGATCATCTTACGTCAAAGTGAAATAATGACAGATTAATAAATTTCAGGTTAAAATGTCATGACAACAGAAACAATAGCCTAGCCACCTGTCTGATATTGTACCCTGTGTTCTACCTAATTATTTATACTAACTTCTCTTTGAATAAGTGGCAATAATATTTTACTGAATTCCACTGAACATTCAGCAACACAGTTGTCTGTATTTCCTAGAATAAATGCTGATTCTTTAATTTTTCGTCTATTTCCTACTTCTTTGATAATTGGTTTGGAACTATCCCACAAAATCCTATGATTGTTATTAAAAGAGTGTTCACATATTTTCGACTTCGAAATTTGATTTTGCCTGATATAATTTTTATGTTCTTTTAAACGAACGTTAAATGGCCTACAAGTCTCCCCCCCAACATAGAAGTTTCCACATTCGCAAGGAATTTTATAAATGCAATTTTTTGAACTTTGTACCTCATTAAATGGTTTCGTTTTAACTAGCATCGATCTCAATGTATTTTTGGTTTTAAATACTGTTCTGTTAAAACGATTGCCTATGCGTTTTAGCTTATCTGATAGTCCAGGAATATAAGGAATAATTAAATTTACTGGTCGGTCCACCAGATTTATTTCTCTGATTTTATTAGCATTGTTATTTTGTTGGCAATCCTGAAAAACTTGCTCAATAAATTCAGTAGGATAACTATTCTTCTCAAGAACGTGTTTCGTATGTTTAATTTCCTCCTCAAATTTTGTGTTATTAGAACAAATCTCTTTAGCCCTGTCATACAAACTTTTAATTACTCCTTTTTTAACACTAATATGATGATTGGAATTAAAATGGAGATATCTATTAGTATGTGTTGGTTTTCTATGGACACTAGTTTCTATACTATCTGATTTCAGTATAGAAACATCATTGTTTTATGATTTGGGGATATCGGAATTTAATATAATAATATTAAGTAGTGCAGCTCCTTTTTCCATAATTTTTGTGCGAAGTTTCTTATTAGACGTTTTTTTATGTTTATGTCAGAGTAAATTATTTCTATAAATAGCACTGTTTGTTACTTCGCGAAATTGCGTAGAGGGCTTCAGTTCTTTCCATAGTTTCAAAGAAAACATAAAAATAGCCGCCATAAAATTACGAAATGAGGGAAGGTAAAATGAAGAGTCGAGAGGCGGGGACGACGAGACATTTTCCAAAAGCGGGCAAAGTACACATAAAAGTGTCTGCTTATTTACCCTTATAAATCTGAATTTATTTTCAAGAAAAACCTTTACTCGCTCCTTAATAAAATGTCAAACACGCCGACGTCTCGGCAAAATGTACTTTCCATCTAAAGATGAATTTATTAATAACTAACAAGGCTAATGAGGACCAAGAAAAAGACTTTTTAAATATTTACAATGGTTGTTTACAAATAATGCAAGCCGGAGAAAAACCTTTTCGGCGATAGGCTGTCCGCCCGTTTCACCAGGATTTTAACGAGACTTCTGCTTTGGAATTTTTATAACAATGACGGCGACTAGCCAAGTCGCCAGGCCCATTCAGCTTCTGGCTCTCGCATTCTCGATTATTCCCATCAATTTAATTAGGGCTTATAAAGTTTCAATGTACAGGGTTATTCACCTACATTCTACCTCCCTTAATTTGTAATTTGTAATTTTTTTTTAATTTTTTTTAGAGGGAACACCCTGTATAGTTCTCGATTTTCGAAATCTACGAATTTTTCTGGTTTCGACGATATATCTACAGGGTGTCCAACTTTAAAACTGCACAAATCCGTAAAATCTTCATTTTTGGAGATAATCACCTAAACTTTTTTTTGTTTGAGAGGCCTTCAAAAACCGCTTCTTTTGACCTTCCTGGCATTTTCAAAATGCAAATCCAGGGCCGGCTGCGATTTTTTTATACCCCTGATTTTCACGAAAACCATTTAGCGATTTTTTTATTTAAAATCTGACCACGCAGCGTTAATCAGAAATTGAATTAATTTTCTTAGGAGGCTATGTTTTGGTATTTAGGCATAGCTTTTAATTCTAAACTACTTTTCTTAATAACCTCTTGCTGAATTTTTTGAAATAAGGGTACTTTGTGCATTTTTTATATTTATTGACCTACCCTGTATGCTGTTTAACTTGCAACCATTCTAAGTGCACCTACAGGGTGTCCCATCTAAAGAACCATAAGTTTGGTCTATATCTCCAAAACGCGACATTCATTTGTTTTTCTAAATATACAACTGAAATCGCCAAAAAATTTTATACAATTTTGAACTTTTACATTTTTTTCCAAAATTAAAAACAAAAAGGTCAAAGGGGTAGAATGTTATATGAATAACCCTGTACATATATATTTCGCTACATTACGGTGTAACCTAAGTACGTTCAAAGATTTCAGGGTGGTGATTCCATTCTAAGAAAAGTTCGAAAATTCTTCGTTTTCGACATGCGGCGTGTTAAAATTCTCTAAAGAAATCGTCTTGTAACTGTTACTGATGTATCTGTCCATAAGTTTTGATCCTAACTACCGCAGATCGGCTCGACAAAGGGCACATCTCGGGGATTATTCATTAATATTAATTATTGTTACGTTCTCCCTGAAAAATCCCTGTCTAATAAGGCTCGAACTCCGGATCATTAATATTTGTTTAAAATGGTTTTAATTGGATTTACCTAACGCGATTATGCTCTCCAATTAATGTCCCACGCGATTTTTACATGGACCTCTAAAAACAGTAACGTCGAGAGGCTTTAACGGGTAAAAATTTTTCGATCCCGGGCAGCGTTCAGAGATATAATAACAGAGAATTGTTCTCTGCTAATAAGTCCGGGCACTCGGCCTTGTGTAAACAAACGTTTCCCTCTTGCCCTCTCCCGCTCCCCTCCTCATCGAGCCGATCGATATCTTATAATATAAGAAAATAAACTGTACACAGTTTAGCTGAGAGCGGTTCCTTCGCATTCTACCGGGTGCTCGCAAAATATTACCGACCGACCGTGACTGTGTTGTAGTAACGCTTTTTACTGCAGTGCAGATGGCTGTAAAACCAGTTCAAAAGACTATATTACCTTTTTTCCAATTCCTGAAGTCCCTGAAAGGTAAGATTGAGTTTGAGGTACCTACCTACAAAAATTAAGACATTTTTATGTGACATTTGAATACTTAGGTATTAATTGAAGATATAATATTAAAATATTGGAAATTTGAAGGTGCCAGCAATGGAAGAATGCCTTAGGGTTCGTCGGAAAACATAAATTTGCGAATATTCCACCTGAAGAGGCATATAAACCTATAAGAATTTGCAAGGCACATTTTGATGATCAGTCATTCACTTCGTCCGGAAAACGTTTAGTAAAAACGGCTGTCACCTCGGCTGTCCCATTAAGATTATTGCTAGAAGCTTATGGTAAGACGCATGCTTGTGTAGGTACGTATGCAATATTTTGTTCTGTATTGTTTATGTCAATTTAAATATCAAAATATTTACTACAGGATGAAAAAGTAGATATGATTAGTTTAACTCTTTGTCGTTAAATATTTATTTGTTATTTATGTTTTTGTCTGCTCAATGTTTTGTTAGGCTTTATTAAAATGAACGTAAAACATAAAAAATTGCATTT
This sequence comes from Pseudeuparius sepicola, assembly GCA_963920635.1. Lineage (NCBI taxonomy): Eukaryota > Metazoa > Arthropoda > Insecta > Coleoptera > Anthribidae > Pseudeuparius > Pseudeuparius sepicola. Next base: position 1,651,046 of record OY987305.1, on the reverse strand, counting down.
TTATTCATATTCCAACCAAAGTCTACAGATATACCGATATACCTACTAATTATGTAGATTCTGGTAATAGCTACCTTGCATTTTAATTTAACTGTACCTACCAAAAACTAACGGTACACTTACCTACACAAATATTGTTGTACCAAAGTCTACAAATAGGTATACTAATATTTGTAGACTTTGGTAAATAATGGATAGTCAATATGAACCTGCCCCCGTATAACTAGCTTGACGGCGACTTCGTTTAGTCGCCCTCGTAAATGCGAAGCGTACGAGCTGACGCTGATTTACGACCGGTCGCAGAAAATTGTCGGCTTTTCCGAGAGATCAAAGGAGTGAGCGGACTTTAGTATTTCTAGACTTTGTCCCGGGTGCGATCTCTATGGACAATAGTTTGATCCATCAAAGTTGTGGAACCATGTTATGTGGGACTTATTTACATAATCTAAATTTAAAACGGGCGTTAATACATTCAAATTACATTAAAAACTCATAAATCAGTCGAACTAGATATTGAACGGAATGAATCCCAATCTTAACACACTCGATACGGAACGCTCCAATGAACCGATCGAATTAGATTCTATTAACGGGTAAAAGGCGATTAAATCGCGTCAACAGGCCCAAAATAAAACGACTCGGTGACCCCTTCGAAAAAAGTATCGTAAAATTTATCATCGAATAAATTTAAAATGTGTTCGAACCCGACCTCCGGCGCTCACCACGAAACGATGGCTCCAAATATGTTATAATTTATTAGGGAAATTAAAAACGGATTATGTTTCTTCGATCCGCTGTGCTGTACCTACGAATGCCAAAGTCGGCGTCGAATTTCAATCCTCATCACGCCGAGACACAGATATTTCGTACGCGTACACCACGTAACGTGAAAAGTTCAACTTGAAATAGATAATAACACGCTCGACTTTTCTTGCGCTTAACAAACGAGTCTAATGTTTAAATTAAGATTACAACAATAACCAATAAACTAGACTCCGAAAGGCAATAATATAAATCTTATGTAATGTTGACAAAAACGCACATGTTTAGAAGTACCCTATGGCTAAAGTCGCTTGAAACAGCATAAAAAACTCTAATTGGCACCACAAAAAGAATATAGGACATAGCGTCACGCAGTTTTCAAAAATGTGATTTTCTACAAGCAACATAATATTTCACTTTTAAGGGTTTTTAAGGTTGTCGTCAAACACAACGTAAAGGTTAATACACCATATAATATACAGGGTGAGTTTTTTTCGATGCCCACTATGGGGATCTCGGAAACTAGCAGAGCTAGAACAAAGGTTAAATGGGGAAAGAATTGCAGTTTTTAATGCTCAATCTAATGCCCCTTTTGGATTTTCAAAAAAGTTCATGACTCACTAGATATTTTGAAAAAAGTGATTTTTGCTATTTCTTCAGATCTCTGTAGCTCCGTTATTTCTGACTATACAGAAAAACTGTAGAGACAAAAATTGTAGATAATTTTGGGCTTAATAAGATAATCTGATCCAATATTTTATGTTGTTTGTTATTTTTGAGATATGATATAAACTTGTGTTTTTTTAAATGTAAATCATAGTTGGCTGTGGCCTTCTAAAATCGGCCATTTTTTGAGCTTTCCAAAGATATAATACTCGGCATATTTATTATAAAAAATAAAAGAGCTATGGCTAATTTTCTGATTTTTTTTTAAATTTTCACATAGTCAGCCATGGAATATTTTCATAATTACGTTCTATTTTATAATTAGACATATTTCAAACTTTCTAATATTTTGTTTTTAGCTGGTAACAAAATGTAACAAAATAAAACAAAAATAAAAAACTCAAATTCAAATTATTATATTTTAAAAGGTCACCTTTTAGAAAAAAAAAGGTGTTCAAAAAAAATCCATCATTATTATTTATGCAAATATTGCATCTTTTTAAAACTGAATTTGTCGCCTTTCTTAGAGAGCGCCTGTCAATACTGGCAATTGGCTCTAAAACAGCTGCTCTTAATTTAACAATTGTCTCATACTTTATTTTGTACTGTTCCCCACAAAAAGAAATCCAAAACAGACAAAGCGGGGGATCGGGGCTGCGAGGAAATAGGTCTATTTCTCCCTAAGCAACTATTTGGATAGAGCTGATCTAGGTAATTTCTTACGGTTAAGTAATTATGTGGTGGAGCTCCATCATGATAATTTTTGTTTTATTTTGTTACATTCGCAAATAAAATATTTGAAAGTTTGAAGTACCTATGTCTTATTATAAAATAGAACGTTATTATGAAAATATTCCATTGCTGACTATGTGAAAATTAAAAAAAAAAAAAGAAAATTAGCCATAGCTCTTTTATTTTTTATAATAACTATGCTAACTATGATAGGGTCACAAGCCAACTATGATTTACATTTAAAAAAACACAAGTTTATGTCATATCTCAAAAAGCACAAACAACATAAAAAATTGGATTAGATTATCTTATTAAGCCCAAAATTATCTACAATTTTTGTCTCTACAGTTTTTCTGTATAATCAGAAATAACAGAGATCTGATGAAATAGCAAAAAATCACTCTTTTCAAAATATCTAGTGAGCCATGAACTTTTTTAAAAATACAAAAGGGGCATTAGATTGAGCATTAAAAACTGCAATTCTTTCCCCATTTAACCTTCGTTCTAGCTCTGCTAGTTTCCGAGATCCCCATAGTTGGCATCGAAAAAAACTCACCCTGTATACACCATATCGATTATAACTATTTACGCAAGTATATCCTAAGATGTGTAAAATTATGGCACGCCTATCCACCGCGTTTTTACGCTGCACAAGTGGCCGGCCGTCGAACAGTGTAACCCATGCAAGGATTGGTGACATTATATTAGGCGAGCATGCAGTCACTTGTTTTTACTACAATATTTATCTTTATTGTCTCCATCAATTTTTGCTACTAATACCAGGTTCGGTTTAACATGGTCAAAAAAGTGTTTTGTCTCGTATTTTATTGCCGAGGCGCCTGTTCTCGAGCTACCCTGGTAAAATATAAACGAACTCGCTTGGAACAGTGATATACGGGGCGTGATCTACTTCATAGCATTTACCACGCTCTGCTACTACCAGACTTATCAGCAGAAATCACCCGTATAAAATCCAAAGGTTTTTATGCGGTCGACGTCGACCTAGTCAAGGAGGCAGCCAATAAGAAAGCGAGCGTAGCGATTTGATTGGTCGGCGTTTCGGAGATCCACGGAACAGGTGTCGACGTGGGCCAGTTAGGCCAGTATAACCAGTGCCGTGCACGGAAATAAAGATTTTGTGCGAAACAAAATTATTCGTTTGCTTTGGTTTGAATTATTTCAAAGTTTATTTTATTCTTTTTGATGAGTGGTTCTAATTCAGATTGCAAGATTCGACCTACACTAACAGGTGAAGTTAAATAAATACTTGTAAAAACCAAACTCCCCGGCATGTGCGTGTTCGACATTAAAAACCCTGCCTGGACAATTTACAACTTTGTCTAGCTGTGTACGTACGGTGCGGTATGCCGGGGTGTAAATTTGCTTTTATGGAAAGTCGGCTAATTAAACGTTTTTATGATTTACGGTGGCCGTTAAAATGTTTATGATTTCAGTCCCGCCTTGAGAGCGGGCCCATTGATGGCGGGACATTAATAAATACCGAGCTTTTGTTCCGACTTCCAATATGCGCCGAATGATAACTCGTGCGTGCCGAAGGTCTGCTTATGCTGTGCCGCAAAGCTGTCGGTACGAGCGGCAGTTTCAAAACAAGCGAGAAAAGATGTTTTTGTTAGGATATAATTGTGCCAAATATAGCCTATTAATTTATTCTGCGATAGTCTGTACTGTGGTAATATGTACAAAGGACGGCAAAAGCAAAGCACAAGCATTTCAATGGTGCAATAAAAAAATATGAGTTCCATTTGAAAAAAATGAGATTTTTCAATTTTTCGATGTTGATATTGGGAATTTTTTCCCGAACACCCTGTACAATATTTTGAAATGGCATACAGACCATTTAATAAAGTTGACTTTCGCCTACGACAGTCCAAAATTTCAGTTTTCCAGATTCATAAATTTCAAAGTTATCATCACTATGGTCGATGGCTGCAAAACTCAAAAAAATCAAACATTTGCGAATATCTCGAAAAGGGTTAGAAATAGGGTACACATTAAATTTAGAAAAAAGATTTGGAACTTAATAGGGAACCAAACGGTGTAATAATATATAGGGTGTTCTATTTGAAATAACAAAGTTGCTATCGACTTCCGGTATAACCGGAAGTGATCGGAAGTTGAAAATATTTTAGAAAGAAAGTTTACAACCTGTTATATAAGTAACCAAAACTCGCACTCCTTCCCCGTAAACTTCTAATGAACCACTTACGTGAATCACCCTGTATACCTTGAGATATCCATTAGACAATTATTTTGAAAAATAATACCTAATTGTTAGTTGTTTCACGTCCTTCAGTGTTCATGTTGGAAATTCACAGGGATAGGACATAAATAAATAAATGCAACCTTTTAAAACAATTGCCGACGTTTCGTCAATATATTTTGACTTTTTCAAGGCTAAAAAGAAAAACACAATGTCGTAAGAACTACAGAAAAAAGACGAAATACAATACAAACCGAACAAGAAAGTAAAAACTCACCAAGTAAAATCAGTTGAACATTATAGCACTTATGAAAACATTGTTAAAGACCATATAGACAATTGAAAGACACATTGTTACCGTAAATGCACACGTTATAAATAAATAAAGCGAAAATGGAACCACACACTCGAGCAGGAAAGGTAGAATGAGGATAGTTTCTTTAAATTGAATGGGTAAAAAAAAATTAATACAATTGGTACGTTCATATACACAGTGTGTCCGCATGTGAGTGGCGATCTCACCTCAAATATTAGTTCGTTATTCTCGCGTTTTTTTTTTGTATAAATCCAACAAATTACTATACACTAAGCTCAAATTTTGTGTATCCGTTCTACAGTTTACAGTCTCATTAAGTCTAATATGTATCATCTCGCTAACATTTCTCTTAAACCAGTTTGTTTCTCTATCTAAAATATTGGCATTGTCATAGTCAAATAGATGGCCCTCCTCAAAATGATGTGCTGCCAGAGCTGTTTTTTCTTTTTTATTTTTGAATTTGTCATTACAGTCATATTTGTGCTGTTTTATTCTGGTCTTCAAATGTTGTTTAGTTTGACCCACGTAGGACTTTGAACACTCACTGCATGGTATTTTATAAACGATATTAGAACATTCACCTTTAGAAGTTTTGTCCTTGAGTCGTGAGAATAATGAATTCGTGGTTTTTGTATTATAATATGCTAGTTGGGTTGATTTTGACATATTTCTAATCATCTGAGCAATTTTGTGAGAAAGACCCGGAATGAAAGGAATTTTGAAATATCTGTGACCAGTGGTAGCGCTGTTGGACGTAGTTGTTAATATTTGTGAGTTGTTACTGTTACTAGGATTATATTCATTTATAATATTATTTACAAACGTCGTAGGGTAATTGTTTAGTATTAAAATTTTTTTTATCTTCACAAGATTTTCTTTGTGGTATTCTGGGCTACTAAGCTTGGTTGATCTAAAAATTGTTTTAAAAGGTTGCATTTATTTATTTATGTAATACCCTGTGAATTTTGAAAATAATACCTAATATTCAGATAATTCCGAGGATAATTCGCTCACCTTTTAGAAATTCGGTAATTATTTCCACCCCCGATTTTCTTGAAATTTTGACTACCTTCCCTATTTTCGAGGTCCTTGAACACGAATCCCGGTCGTACGTAGTTTTCGAGAAAATGAAATTTCAAATTTCCTTTTGATATCCCGGATTTCGCGACGATATTTGTGGTTGTATTTGAGCTGAATTTTGCTGTACGCAGCTCAAACTAATCACCACACTATTTTGCACCTTTTGCATCATCGAAACTTCGCGAAAACCCGCGGAAAAACCGAAATTTTGAAAGATTTTTGCCGTGTTTACGTACGCTATTTTCGCCCATGCTTGACATTCGGCGCGCGCCAACGTACTATCTCACTTTATTACTCTCTACTATACTTACGCCTATGGAGGCGGTTTCACATAGCACTCGACTGCGGGCGCAGTGACTGTTTGGTGGGCGTGGTTCCGCTGCCAAACGAATATCGATATGATCGGATTACGCTGTTATCGCAGATACTGTTATAACTAGAAACACTCGTATTTCTAATTTTCAGATAAAAAAATGTATCATCTAATCAAATTATATCGATATGTTACAGACCGTATGTATACGGTCTAGGCTGTATCTATACGGCCTAAATGGCGCAGACCGTATGTAAATTACATGGCATTTCATATACGGACTAATAGGTAGACCGTTAACATACGGACTAATGACATTCAGACTGTATGTACAATCGTAGTGAATTACCCTTCTGTTATATAAGTAACCAAAATTTCAAGTCAAAATTCGCACTCCTTCCCCGTAAACTTCTAATGAACCACTTACGTGAATCACCCTGTATACGTATTTTCTTGCTCTATTGAAAAAAAGTCAAAAACATCAAAAATACATAAAAGTTAGTTTGTGCGTAGTACTCCAAAAAAATGTTCAGACTTCGGGACTACCCCGATTTGACCCACCTCTACAGTAGGTAACCCACGCGCCTGGTACAAAGGGGTTAATAATTTCTCCAAGGATTACTTTACAAACAGAGACAACATATGAATTAAATTGTAAATGGTGATACAGGATCAAGTTCAGTGCTCAAAAAAGCGCGATACCATATGAAAAACGCGATTTTACTGCAATTTAATATTCGAGCGATAAACTAGGGTTAGTAGGCCATTTTGAACAGGCCATCAATGCGCGATTTATCTTTGTAAAGGGAATTTTATGAGGACTTAAACTAAATCCCGATAGATACATTATATAGCCTTTAAAAACAAATAAGTTCACTATCACTCGTGGAGTACACTTGATTTTTTTTATTGTTTTTATAAAAGTAAATTTATTATTCGCCTAGCTAGGTACAAAACGTATTGGCTGGCAACACTGGCGCTACAAGCTTCATTTAACCATTAATAAAATGTATGTAACAAATAATAGGAATTGTTTTATTTTTGTATTTATTTTTTTTTATTATCGCATTCTGCCTCTTATATTTAACAATGATTATCATTTTTAAAGTAAAGGCAGAATGTAAAGGCGAAGTCGGCCATAAAATCGAGAGAGATGGGCTATGATTTTCCTACCTGCTCTCCCTTATGTTTTGGAGCGAGGCGTTCGGCTTAAAGAACCGCAAGACCCACTTTTTATTGCTCTGTCCTTGTCTGATACATTATGTTAATAAAGATAATATATTCAAATTGAGTAGGCCTATAAAACAGGGCAGTAATTAAATATCTGGTTTATTTTGTAATAACAATGCAGCGTGAAGTATTCAGTGCCCAAAGTAGAAAATTAATATTAAATGTGGTGAAATATTTCCAAGAAAAAAAAATAGAACACACGTGAAAATTTATCGGTACTTCAATGTGCATCGGAGGCGTTACAGATTAGTACAAGGACCATTTCACGAATTAGGCAAGAAGGCATTAAACATATTAAAATGGTAGGTACAACTAAAAGTGAAGCAGCCCCGAAAACTAAAGATTTGACAGAATCGGATAAAGGAGAAATAAGAAGTTTGATTTATTACATGACAACTAACAAGCAACACTTAACTAGGAAAAAAATATGCGAAGAACTGGGAAAAAAAGGGAATTTTGAGCTGCAGCAAATCAACGTTAAGTGTAATTTTAAGGAATCTTGGATTTAAGTACAAAATAAACTATGGAAGACAATACTTAATGGAAAAGCCAGATATGGCTCTCAAAAAGAGTGTGTACAACAAAAAAGCGAATGATGGCAAAGTGTTTATAATTGTTCATGCTGGTAATAAGGACGGATTTATTGATGGCGCTGAGCTTATATTTTCAACTAAGAATTAAATGTATATTATTATTATTTATTTATTATGTTATACTGACTTCTGACTATGTAAAGTTTATTTTATGTTGATATTTAATTTGTAACTAAAAAAATAAATATATATATTTTTGCCTAACCATTACAATAATTATTTAAATACCTAAGACCTACTTTGAATTTCAGGATCATTATCTTTTAATTGCCAGTCTAAATTACCGAATTAATCTTCAAAAATTACAAATGAAATTACAACAGGTACCTAAGTACAAATTTTTATTCCGTCCGTTCATATCAGGTAGTAAAGCAATAATTTATTCTAGGCCGACCCTGCCTGCCTTAAACAATCAACTAGTAATACAAGACAAGTACTAGGTTTTCTATCTCTCTCTCATCCTTTCAGACGCACGTCGAATACAAATTGGAGGAGGAGACATGAGTGTAATTGTGCGAGTGCAAGTAAAGCAATAGATATAGCGCTCTCTCTTTGATGATTTATTGCCGAATTCGCCTTTACATTCTGCCCTTACTTTAGCAATTTAGCAATGGTTATTATGAAGATTATTACTCAAAATCTACTCCATAGTGTATTTAAAGTTTAATTCAAGCTCTTGCAATGTAAATAACTATTTTGTGAAGCTTTAATAAAAAAAAAATATTTTGTTGCCGCAACAAATTCTTGCTTCACTCACGTTGCGATGTGTAAGTAATATAATATATCATATTAAGAAACCACACACGAAATAATATATTCTGCGAAATTATTGATGAAGGCATATTTACGAATCTTATGTCAGCTCGCATTTGATTTCACATTTAATTAATCATGTTTTTTCGTTGCCACGATTTCTAAATACCTGACGTATCCCATCAATTTCTTATCATACTGGGCAGACAAAAAAATCCCCAAGATTATGACACTGCTAAATGCCGTTTCAAATAATGCTATCTCTTGTTGTCTTCCTCATCTATCATCAGGGATCTTCGTTTCGGGCTAATTAACCCTAAAGTTTTAGCGTGGGTCAATAAAATTAGATTAAATAATTAAGCAATTAAACAGTCGAGTGTAACTAGTCCAGGTTGTTGTGCGGAATCCGAGAATTTTGTACGCGAGGCCGCACATCAAATACTGCAGGATATGCCACTGTAAATATTTTGACTAGAGGTGGATGCATCAACAAGTATGTACGCGGTGTGTACCTACACGTGTGCCAGTCTCCAAAACAAAACGGTTACAGCAATCTAATTAATATTCATCTCCAAGAATGTAGAATAGTAAATAACATAACCTGAGTCCTCCCTCGACTGCCATTTTTATTTGAAACACCATGAACCGAGAATTAAATAATAAAATGGCTCATACCAAAAATGATAAAGAATTCGAATGATAAAATGAAATGGTATTTTTCTTTAAGCAGGGGAGGGCACTACACGTGTTTCAAAAATTCCAGACCCGTATGTAACACATTTAATTTTTTGGGCTCCTTAAGAAAAGTTCACCCCCTATACGATTTTTTATAATCCAATGCGGGGATATAAAGTTACATACAATAGTGTCGAAAGCCACGTAAGTATTTGTTTTTTTTGTCACATTTTCAACAGGCGTCAAATAAATTATCAAACCAAAACCCGAGGCAAAGCCAGTCACAATTTACTGAAGAAGTACAATTTGTTCCAGTTTTAAATTGACAAACTTTGGGAAACAATAGAACTTTTAAAAATAATGCCACTTTCTTATATACTTAATGTCTCCATTGGCTCCCTAAGGAAGGTACAGGGTGTTAAATTTCGCAGAAAAAGAAAGATATTTTTTAATATCACTGAAACTACATTGATATTTGGCTTCAAATATTACGAGATTCTAAGAAGCCATGCAATAGTTATTGCCACAGAATATATACGCTACGCGTAGCGTATATTTTCTGTGGTTATTGCCTGCGAAATACTGGTCAAAATTGATAAATCACCTTTTACATATGTAAAAAAGGGTAATAATTGAGAATACTATGGAAAGGTGAGCAAGGGATAGATGTGGAAAGGAAAGGACTATCTGCTCGAGTATCGGAAAATTATACACTTTTTATTATAGACAAAATTGTCGCATACTTTCAAATTTTTTAATAACTTTTGCCGGAAAAATTTGACAATATATTGAGACTTCGCGCATGCGCATTATTATAGAAAGGTGAAAAAGTATCAATTATTGCTAAAAAAATATCAAGAACCCTATATGGAGAAATACCAATAAATTCCAAAATAATGCCAAAAAATTCCAAGAAAATGTCAAAAATTCCAAGAAAATGCCAAACATTCCAAGAAAATACCAAAAATTCCAAGAAAATACCAAAAAATGCCCAAAAATTTCCAGAAAATTACAAAAAATGCCAAAAATTCCAATAAATACAAAAAAAACAAAAATTCCAAGCGCGTGTACACTAAAATTCCTCAGTGATTTCCCCCTCGGGGTAGGAGAATTGAAATATGAAAATATTGACTGGTAGAAACGTGGAAGATAACATTTGAATCTCACAAAACATAAGATACAATCAAGAAAGTCAAGATATGGATTAATAATCTACGCACGCCATCTGGATTAATGATATTTTACTAAGAGTCCATATGAAGAGAAAAGTTTGAGTACCACAAAGCTATATAATAATATCAAATACTGAAGGGGAGAAAGGTGGTATGACAAGTCAGTGCACGCCACTTTATTCCCGAAAAAAGAAAGGAAAGTCCTGATTTTTTATGGAGCGAGTGTGGATAATGGTCCTAGTTACCAATAAGACGAATCAACCAACCATAACATAACCTAAAATATATTTATTTCCAGTCCAAACACTGATAAGAGCGTTACAACGATGTCATCGGTGGATGCTAGAGCTGCTATTGGCTAGTATTTTAAGAGCGGCAATGGGCGGAAAGAAGAAGACAGTATTTTTGTAATATACTTATGCCTCAAGGATAAGATTTGTTTTTTTAATACAATGCCCCGGAGCTGTATCTGTATCTTGTCAAAGAAACTTGAATAAATTCAATACATACCGGCCTATAATATTAAACGTTTTGTGGCCTACATAATATAAACATACACGCGTGGATTTACTTTATATTGGAAATTCTTTCCACCCTAATGGAGAACTGGAAACTGAGAGTGAAGGCAGAACGAGCGCCCTTTTTAATATTTCATAAAAATTCCGCTGCTACAGTAAAAAAAGAAATAACAATGTTGTCACGACGTGTCCTACATACAGGGTGAGTTTTTTCGATGCCCACAATGGGGATCTCGGAAACTAGCAGAGCTAGAACAAAGGTTACATGAGGAAAGAATTGCAGTTTTGAATGCTTAATCTAATGCCCCTTTTGGATTTTCAAAAAAGTTCATGGCTCACTAGATATTTTGAAAAGACTGATTTTTTGCTATTTCGTCAGATCTCTGTAGCTCCGTTATTTCTGAAAATACAGAAAAACTGTAGACACAAAATAGATAATTTTGGGCTTATCCAATTTTTTATGTTGTTTGTGATTTTTGAGATATGACATAAACTTGTGTTTTTTTAAATGTAAATCATAGTTGGCTGTGGCCTTATAAAATCGGCCATTTTTTGAGCTTTCCAAAGATATAATACTCGGCATAGTTATTACAAAAAATAAAGGAGCTATGGCTAATTTTCTGATTTTTTTTTATTTTCAGATAGTCAGCCATGGAATATTTTCATAATTACGTTCTATTTTGTAATTAGACATACTTCAAGCTTTCAAATATTTTATTTTTAGCTGGTAACAAAATGTAACAAAATAAAACAAAAATTATCATGATGGAGCTCCACCACATAATTATTTGCCCGTAAGAAATTACCTAGATCAGCTCTATCCAAATAGTTGGATAGGGAGAAATAGACCTTTTTCCTGGCAGCCCCGATCCCCCGATTTGTCTGTTTTGGATTTCTTTTTGTGGGGAACAGTATAAAATAAAGTATGAGACAATTTTTGAACTAAGAGCAGCTGTTTTAGAAGCAATTGACAGTATTGACAGGCGCTCTCTATGAAAAAAAAGATGCAATATTTGTATAAATAATAATGGTGGATTGTTTGAACACCTTTTTTATTTTAAAAGGTGACCTTTTAAAATAATAATTTGAATTTGAGTTTTTTAATTTTTGTTTCATTTTGTTACATTTTGTTACCAGCTAAAAACAAAATATTAGAAAGATTGAAGTATGTCTAATTATAAAATAGAACGTAATAATTATGAAAATATTCCATGGCTGACTATGCAAAAATTAAAAAAAAAATCAGAAAATTAGCCATAGCTCCTTTATTTTTTGTAATAATTATGCCGAGTATTATATCTTTGGAAAGCTCAAAAAATGGGCGATTTTATAAGGCCACAGCCAACTATGATTTACATTTAAAAAAACACAAGTTTATGTCATATCTCAAAAATCACACTCAACATAAAAAATTCGATAAGATTATCTTATTAAGCCCAAAATTATCTACAATTTTTGTCTCTACAGATTTTTTGTATTATCAGAAATAACGGAGCTACAGAGATCTGATGAAATAGCAAAAAATCAGTCTTCAAAATATCTAGTGAGCCATGAACTTTTTTGAAAATCCAAAAGGGGCATTAGATTAAGCAATCAAAACTGCAATTCTTTCCCCATTTAACCTTTGTTCTAGCTCTGCTGGTTTCCGAGATCCCCATAGTGGGCATAGAAAAAAACTCGCCCTGTATAACAAAATACATAACCACAATCCAATATTTGCAAACAATATTAGTATTTCTTATAAAAACAAATATTCAACATTTGGAACCATGTACAACTCTATAACTACACCACGTCTTATAACTAGGACAGCGTTCGCTGGAGAAATCTCACAGTAGATAACCCCGAATGTTTATATATCCGTTGTGCTGATAACACCGATCATCCAGAATAATAAAGGACATTTTGTAGTGGTCGATATGCAAATATTTTGATTTCGGTTCTAAATGCAAGGCCATAAAATGCTAAGTGGTCATCACCGGTTTAATTAGGTAAATCGACAAATCGGACCCTGCGGTATCGCTCACGATGTGGAAAATCGTTTTTTATTTTTATCGTAAATACAAGGCTTAAACAAGTTTTTAGACAAAGGCGGCAAATGAAGGCTAATAAAACTACTCAGGTCTTATAAGGTCCATTCGCATTTTCCTTTTTCATAGACCCCCACCACCGTGTGGCTACAATTTTTTACATCATGACTGATTCACCCTGTATATGACAATACCTGGCACACTTCTTGCTTCGTACATTGTGTATTTCTAGAGAATTCTACTTCCTACATATTAGTCACAAGTCACAAGTTATAATTTGCTGAGTTACCAATTTAGATTCTGAACGGATCAACAAGTCCACCACGTGTAATATTGGACCAGAGTTAATTGCTGAAACTCGATGTGCGACGTGTGTGATTGAAATTCTGCTAAGTTTGCCTTACGAAATGTCCTATGCAGCTGCGTTACATCTGCAGTTTATACCCCCATAAAAATTAACTCTTTTCCTGGGATGCAATATCCATTAACAATTTGCTAATTGTTGGTAAGTCGTGACTATTTATCTGACACCGGAACAAAGAATTTTCCACAATATTTTCAGATCTTTCATTCGCTAGAAGTAACATTTTTTGTTTCCGACATTAAACAAGGCAAAACATGAAAACATCCCTATTATTGGACCTGAGGCGAATTTTTTTTTATCAAATCGTTATTTTCGCTTCCTTCTTTCCTGGATGAGATAATTGTATCGACATACCGATCACCTTACTGAAAAGACTAACGGCAAATATCTGTCTGAGAGAGTTCCGTTCTTGTATCGATTCCTTCTAAATGTCTGTACACACTACAGTCTATCTCTATGAGTTTTTTTTATGTCTGGACGCAATAAATAACACTCGGTCGATATTTTTTTTATTCAGGTGCGAAGATAAAAAAGAATCGGTCGATAATAGCTAGTCGTCCCACTCCTGTTTATTTTCAGCTAATTTGTCTCCTAATTAAATGTAGTGAAAATTGCTGAATAAGACCGTTCTTCGAACTTGTTGATTACAAATACGAGAGTCGAGGATAGAATCGGAAAATAAATATCGGTACTTTAACAACCAACACTATAATAAGATCAAACATACACCAGAGTATGGAGAAAAAATTATAGCATGTGTTATTATCACAGTATACCTACAAAATAAGTGTGTTCACTAACTTCCAAGTCTATAGGAAAAATGCAAAATAAAAACAGCGCAGTTTTGCACAGACAATATAGCCTATTTATGCTGGGATAATTAAGTTTTTGTGGTAAATTCTACGTGCATATATAATAAAAAAAATCGAGAACCGAGATATGTGTTTTATGGCATACTTGACCTAACTTTCTTAAATAATAAAAATAGCACGTTTCCATACCCTTAAGTCGAGCAATTTTATTATACCTAATGAAATTCTGAATTGGGGAGTTGTCGGAAAGCGAGGCCCTGGATCATTTTTGGGCCCGGATATATTAAAATCCTCCGGATATTATGTTTGCGAGATCCATAGTTGAACTACTGCAGAAATTAAAATGGTGAATTAGTAATGCCTTGTCTCGGGACCACGCGCTATAATTTGGCTCTGCGGGAACATATGCCAAGCCAATCAATAAGAAATACGCCCGGGCCGAGGGCTGAACGTTTAAATTTTAATCTAAATGGTAATAAAATATCGGGGAAATTGATTGGGGGGTACGGAGTCACCCTGTGGAATTTTCCATAGGTGTACCGAGATTCCAAATCACAAGTTTTACCGGAAACGCCCACCAAAAATCCCAAAACTTTCATCTCTACAATTTTTTCTTTAACTCGAAAAATAAATGAGTTAAGGGGCGGGGGGTAAAATGTTATGTGGAACCCTGTACAGGGTGGGCCAAATTGGATACTTTTAAAGGGAAACTCCTGTTTTTAACGGAGATAGACGAAAACTGAGGATCTTTTTTTATAATAAACTTAAAGGCGTAAACCGCAAATCGATATCTGTCACCGTTCTTGAGTTATAGGGCGTTTTTCCAAAAGTGGCCGTAACTTTTTTCGGGTTGAAAATTTTGTGTTTCTGTGAACACATTCCTAGAGCACTTTTTTACGTAGAATCCAATGCTGCTACTACGTTTTTTTTTCAAGTCAATGGTTTAAGAGTTACCGATAAAAATACCATTCCAAAAATATATAACACTTGATGATTGGAAAAATGTTTACTGTTAGCTGTCAAATTTTCAGTTAAGCTGTTTAGGCAGTGTAAAGTTTTTATATTTTTGTGTAATTTATAAACTTTGTACAATGAAATTTGCAAGTTATGAAAAATTGGATATAATAGTCTGTCTGGGGAAAATGCAGATGCAACGACCAATTTATACTACGAAGAGAAGACATCCTTTCAATTCAAGGACATTTTTGAAGATTGCGACACAATTTGATTAATAGTGGGAATTTTGAAAAGGATAGGCCGAAAAGGTAAGAGTTAAACAGAGATAGACATTTTCCCAGGATTGTATAAAACAGACTATCAGAACCCATTTTTCATAACTTTCAAATTTCATGTAGGTATGTTATAAAGTTTATAAATTACACAAAAATATAAATATCTTTACACTGCCTAAACAGCCTAACTGAAAATTTGACAGGTAACAGTAAACATTTTTCCACGATTGTTTCTCCGTCCAAAAAAGCCTACTTGTTGAAAGGGCGCGCTTCCAATTATACAGTGTGGATACAAATTGTGGAATATTCCTTATATTCCTCATATCAGAAACATGTTTTAATAAAAGTGTTAATGGAAATTATTATTATGTATTATTATTACTAAACGAGAAATAATTACACACTGTACACATGAAATCATAAAAGCTATTAGCAATTGATAACGTCCAAAATTTGCATTTAGGAGTTAAGGGTATAATCAGACTGAGCAGTTGATATATTCTGGTTAGAAAAAAAGCCAATGTCCAAAGTTACATGGTATTGAAGTAATCTTAAGTGGGAAAAGGCCTAAGTCCAATGCGTTTTAATAGAAAATGGGCCAATGTGTGGACATCAGCCCTTTCACTATAACTGATATATAAAATAAACGGCCAATGTCCGTAGTATCAGGATATTGGCCGTTTGTCATTTTTATTTTTTTGGACATTGGCCCTAATTTGTTTTGAGGTTAGTACTCTATCCTCAAATTTCGGTCGACAGTATTTGACTGTTCTGTGGTCGACAGTTTGTGTTTAAGTTGTATGTGTTATCAAACTGAATAAAAAAATTTTGTCTGTACAACTTGTTTTATTTTCGAAGAAAGGGACAATGTCCATATTCGCAAAATTATTTTCGGGGCCAATGTCCATTTTTTTGCAACTAAAAAGAAATATACTAAAATAGCTAGTATCATCTTAAAATACATACTTTTTAGTCTATATGTCACCTCAAATTGAAAATTATCAGAAAAGCTTATTTGCATTTTTAAGCTCACAATAGGTAATTATAAATTCAAATTCATTTTTCTCGAATCAGCTGAAATGGACATTGGCCCTTTTTCTACCAAAGTACAGAACTACTTAAGTAAATCATTAAGTGTTATATATTTTTGGAATGGTAATTTTTTGCTCTATTAAAAAATGCAAAAATATACTGGATGTTCCATTTAAAAAAATTTTTTTTTCATCGCTAACTCTTAAAAAATTGACTTGAAAAAAAATGTGGTAGCAGCATTTACATTCTACGTAAAAAAGTGCTTTAGGAATGTTTTTACAGAAACAAAAAAATTTCAACCCGAAAAAAGTTACGGCCACTTTTCGAAAACGCACATTTTCGAAAAACGCCCTGTAACGGTGACAGATATTGATTTACGGTTTTCGCCATTATGTTTATCATAAAAAATGAGACTCAGACACTGATATCAGTGATAAAGTGTCCAATTTGGCCCACCGTGTACACTGTGGTTTTACATCAGTTTTATGCAATTTTCCGTTAAAAATGAGTTAAACTCAGATGTGGTCTCGCTAGAGACGTTCGCGTGTAAGATTTTTAAAGCATAATACCCTGGAACTACTCCTGGGAAATGGTTGTTTTTTTTATTTCCGAACGAATATCTAGGTTTAGAAACGGAATTCCTAGGACACATAATTCCGCAACGTGAACCCAAGGAAATCCGAGAAAGGAATCCTACGTTTTGTACTTTTTTTGTGTGTGGGCTTACATTTTAATTTTTTTTCTGCAAAGACATTTTTTGCCTCGTACCCCCAAATTGGAAATTTGCTTGGTAGCACGTGCCCTCCACGCATGCATACCACGGGCAGCGGGATGTCAATAATAGCTTTCGGTACTGAAATGATAAAGGGGATAATGCCTTTATTGTTTGGCGTTGATTAAAACAGGTTTTCCAAACTATGCCGATTAAATGATAACGTCATTTATTCAAAATACATGGCTTGTCATGCAACAGGTCCGCTCGTCGGGCTAATCTGATCGTTTTTTTTATTAATATTTTGTCGAAAATGTTCTTGGAATGATGAAAAATAGCTTGACGATCTTGTAGAGGAGATATTGACTCCATGTATATTTATTTGGTGGATGAATACAATTTGGAGGTATTACGTTTCATTTGAACTCTCTGACATTTTATATACAGGGTGAGTTTTTGTCGATGCCCACTATGGGGATCTCGGAAACTAGCAGAGCTAGAACAAAGGTTAAATGGGGAAAGAATTGCAGTTTTGAATGCTCCATCTAATGTCCCTTTTGGATTTTCAAAAAAGTTCATGGCTCACTAGATATTTTGAAAAGAGTGATTTTTGCTATTTCATCAGATCTCTGTAGCTCCGTTATTTCTGATTATACAGAATTTTTTTTTGTTTTTTTAAATGTAAATCATAGTTGGCTGTGGCCTTATAAAATTGGCCATTTTTTGAGCTTTCCAAAGATATAATACTCGGCATAGTTATTATAAAAAATATAGAGCTATGGCTAATTTTCTGATTTTTTTTTTTAATTTTCACAAATTTTCACATGGAATAAATTTCATAATTACGTTCTATTTCATAATTAGACATACTTCCAACTTTCTAATATTTTGTTTTTAGATGAAATATTATAAATGTAACAAAATAAAACAAAAATCAAAAAACTCAAATTCAAATTATTATTATTTTAAAAGGTCACCTTTTAAAATAAAAAAGGTGTTCAAACAATCCACCATTATTATTTATGCAAATATGGCATCTTTTTAAAACTGAATTTGTCGCCTTTCTTAGAGAGCGCCTGTCAATACTGGCAATTGCTTCTAAAACAGCTGCTCTTAATTCAACACTTGTCTCATACTTCATTTTGTACTGTTCCCCACAAAAAGAAATCCAAAACAGACAAATTGGGGGATCGGGGCTGCCAGAAAATAGGTCTATTTCTCCCTAGCCAACTATTTGATATGATCTAGGTAATTTCTTACGGGAAAATAATTATGTGGTGGAGCTCCATCATGATAATTTTTGTTTTATTTTGTTACATTTTGTTACCAGCTAAAAATAAAATATTTGAAAAGTTGAAGTAGGTCTTATTATAAAATATAACGTAATTATGAAAATATTCCATGGCTGACTATGTGAAAATTTAAAAAAATCACAAAATTAGCCACAGCTATTTTATTTTTTATAATAACTATGCTGAGTACTATATTTTTGGAAAGCTCAAAAAATGGCCAATTTGATAAGGCCACAGCCAACTATGATTTACATTTAAAAAAACAAAAAAAATTTCTGTATAATCAGAAATAACGGAGCTACAGAGATCTGATGAAATAACAAAAATCACTATTTTCAAAATATCTAGTGAGCCATGAACTTTTTTAAAAATCCAAAAGGGGCATTAGATTGAGCATCAAAACGGCAATTCTTTCCCCATTTAACTTTTTTTGTTCTAGCTCTGCTAGTTTCCGAGATCCCCATAGTGGGCATCGAAAAAAACTCACCCTGTATATGTATAACCCACGTCCAAAAAAGTATACAGTATGATTGAGTCATGACGTAAAAAATTTAACAACAGGTGGGAAAAAATTGCTTAATACGAATTCGAAATTTAAAAAAACGGATGCGCGTTGTTTGCAGAGGCTGCAGTAGCAGACAAAACACAAAAGTAAGCACAAAATGTGCAAAATATTATGCATCGAAATTCCAAAATTACTACAGGTACAGCCTGAACTTGCCGTGCCCTTATAAGTAATCTGTAATAATTAGTGGCGAGCTGACATTAAATTACGACCGGTCGCAAAAAATCGGAGTGATCCGACTTATAGTATTCTCTAGACTTTGCTATGACGTAAGCACCGCGCTACGCTGCCTCTGCCCAGCTCAGGACCGCCTGACCAATGAGAGCGCAGTTATGAAGAAAGCAGAATAATAACCCTCAAGCTTGTAAACACTAACCTGGCCCAACAAATTTATTGTTTGCACTGTGGGCGCGACACTGACACCTGTTTTTTCAGCTTTCTTGCGGGAAAATTATCTCGGATTTCATCAAGTGGTATTTGTGAGACTGGCATAACCTATAGACACAACAATTATTACAACTTCTTGGTTTGCTTAGGACCCAATGTTAACATCGACGAAATTGTACGTGATATTTGCTCGGCTTTCTCTTGGGACGGGAATTTAAGTATTTGTGTGTCGCTAAAATCTAGTGACAAACTTTTACGAGAGACCGAATTTGAATATTCATAACAACTGTGTTCTCCGGATTTAGTTGGGACATATGAAATGATACACGACATGTTCACTTATTCAACATCACCATAAGGAGTACAATGGAAAATAATATAATTTTATCGTTGCGGGTTGCAGGGTTGAATGCTTCAATTTTAAATGGCATATGTAGCGAGGGATTTCAGCCGCATTACTGGGGTTCCCTATTGAATAAACTTGGCGGATGCATTTTTAATGAAAACGATGAAAACTCGCTCGGGGTATATTATAAATAAGGAATGTAAGTGGGATGCTGAATAAAAGAGGTGGTTTTTACAAATGGATATCGCTGGGATGAGCGGAATAAATTATTAAAAGAAGCTGAAGCTCTGATAGCGGATACTTGGGTAAATATTTAGAAAGCGGGCCTTTTAAAATATGGCAAAAATTTGGCTTCGTGTAATTTCCTTTTCGTGCCTTTTATATTTACTTTCGGGGCGTTTAAGTGTTGGGTTAAACTAGATAAAAAATCAGATTTTTACATTCATTATTTAGAAAATATTAAACATCAAACATCTAACTTACAGTGTAAATTGATGCTTCTCATAAATGTCCTCATGCATTGTGGTTTTTAAAATATCTATTTGCAAAAGCATCCTAAAAATATATTAGGCATGTTAATAATCCAACAATACATATAATAATATATATAATACTGGTATTACTTATTTATATGAAATGATTTTGCAGCTGATTTTGCATGTTAAAGCACAGAAATTATATCTTAAAAAATGTAGTCAAAGTATACATGGTTATTTCAGAAGAAAATAAAGTTAAGAAAATGTAGGATATACAGTGTGTCCCCAGATGAGGTACCGCACTCTTGTGAAGTTTCTTATATTTGATTTTTCGAGAAAAAGTCATTCCTGATAAAAAGTTTTGCTTGTTCTTAAAATAAGATTGGCATGGAAAAAGTTAACATTACTTACACTGGGTGACCGGAAAATTGAAAAAACGTTAATTATCTTAAGAGTAAACTGCCTCTATTTGTAGAGATAGTGAAAAAAGTTATAAAGAAAATTTGTTCAGCGTAGTAAGTTACTTACGTGCACAAAGAGTTAGGCCTACTTTGATTTTTGTTTTTTTTTCTTGTTTTCCTTTGATTAAATGGTTTTCTGTAAATAGTATGACAAAACTGTATTAACAAAAGTTACCCAGAACCCAGAATGGAAAACTGCGCCTAATGACAAAATTTAACAATTCTAGGCCTACTTTGTATTTTGGAAAATATTGTAAGAAACTCAAAGTAGGCCAGGATTGTCAAAATTTTTTCGTCGTACATACTTTCCTACTCTGAGTAACTTTTGTTAATACAGTTTTGTCATACTATTTACAGAAAAATATTTAATCGAAGAAAAACATGAAACAAAATCAAAAAATCAAAGTAGGCCTTACACTTTGAACTTTTGTACACCTAAGCAACTTAACACGCTGAACAAATTTTCTTTATAACTTTTTTCAGCATCTCTACAAATAGAGGTAGTTTACTCTTATGTTAATTAACGTTTTTTAAATTTTCTGGTCACCCAGTATAAGTAATGTTAACTTTTTCCATGCCAATCTTATTTTAAGAACAAGCAAAACTTTTTATCAAGAATGACTTTTTCTCGAAAAATCAAATATAAGAAACTTTACAAGAGTGCGGTACCCCATCTGGGGACACACTGTATGTATTTCATAAGCTTCTTATTCTTGCTTGTTTTTCTTATATTTTGTACTACTTTATCTATATTTTTATTAATAGAATTATTTATTTAGCTGGTTAAAGGTTCAAGAGTAAAACATTGAAAAATCTAAATGAATAAAAAAAGTATGATTAAAAACACACAATATTATTTGACAAATACCACATGAGTACAGGGTCTCCGTATATTTTGAAGTACCTCACAGCATTCATTTTTGGAGATAGAAAAAACACACAAAGTGTCCTTGGAACGAGAACCAAAAAATAAATGCCTCAAATATAAGGGAAGACCCTGTACATTAAAAAATTAAGTATGCCATGAAAATACTTCACTTAAAAGCAACATGAACCTTCATTACTATTTTTTTAAGAACCACGTGGTAGCGCCTAACATCTAGTCAGTTATCAAAATAAAAATAGAATTAAAGTTGCAATAATTTTTATAACTAAACTGAACGAAATCTGACACATTTTGACTCGGAAAAAACTTTTCAAAACGTATCTAAATCAAAATTATAAAAACTACATAAGAAAATTTCTAGCCTATTTCTCATTAAAATCCTCGGTAATTAATTTGTATAGTGTATCCACACCCGATTTTTTTTATTTGCGGCTACCCCCCTATTTTCGAGGTCCCTAACACCAACCTCACTTCAGTTTTTGGCGGTCACGCCTAGTTTCCGATAAGATGAATTTTCACATTTCCCTTTGACAGTTCACTTTTCGCGGCGATATTTATGGTTATACTCGGGATGAATTTTTATTGTACGCAACTCAACACTATTTTGCACCTTTCGCCACATGGAAACTTCGCGAAGACCCGCGGAATTTCCCCTTTTTTTTAGAAGACAAATCGGGTGGATGATACACTATAATAAATAACGACCAAAATCTCACGCCTCTCTGATATTTACCTATGGACCACTGTCCGTAGCGCCGTTCGGCGCTCCTAGGTAACATCGAACATCGAACGCGCACAAGGCTGACGCGACCGCTGCGCTCCGCGTGCACATATACACTTGTTGATGCAACCAGGGCTCGGGAATCGTCGGGATCGAAATGTTGGGAGGCGAGCCGAGCGGGCGACGAGCTGGAGGCTCCCCCCCCCCTTCCCCGCGGGCCATAGGCGCCCCCTGGGGCTCGCCCCCTCCCCCACAACTCCCAAGACAAACTTCGGGTGTGTGGTCGTTCGAAAAATCACGAACCAAGACCAAGGCGAACTCGAGGCAATATAAGCAGCGTCCAGAGATATACTAACAAGTCCGGGCACTCGGCCTTGTGTAGACAAACGTTTCCCTCTTGCCCTCTCCCGCTCCCCTCCTCATCGAGCCGATCGATATCTTACAATATAAGAAAATAAGCTGTACACGGTGTAGCTGAGAGCGGTTCGTTCGCATTCTACCGGGTGCGCGCAAAATATTACCGACCGACCGTGACTGTGTTGTAGTGATGCCTAGTAACGCTTTTTACTGCAGTGCGGATGGCAGTAAAACCAGTTCAAAAGGCTATATTACCTTTTTCTCATTTCCTAAAGTCCCTGAAAGGTAAGATTGAGTTTGAGGTACCTACCTACAAAAATTAAGACATTTTTATGTGACATTTGAATACTTATGTGTTAATTGAAGAATAATATAGATATAATATTAAAATATTGAAAATTTGAAGGTGTCAGCAATGGAAGAATGCCTTAGGGTTCATCGGAGAACATAAATTTGCGAGTATTCCACCTGAAGAGGCATATAAACCTATAAGAATTTGCAAGGCACATTTTGATGATCAGTCATTTACTTTGTCCGGAAAACGTTTAGTAAAAACTGCTGTCCCCTCGGCAGTCCCATTAAGATTGCCAGAAGAGTATGGTAAGACGCATGCTTCTGTAGGTACGTGTGCGTAATATTTTGTTCTGTATTGTTTATGTCAATTTAAATATTAAAATATTTACTACAGGATGAAAAAGTAGATGTGATTAGTTTAACTCTTTGTCATTAAATATTTATTTGTTGTTTATGTTTTTGTCTGCTCTGTGTTTTGTTAGGCTTTAATAAAAATGAACGTAAAATATAAAAAATTGCATTTTTATTCATGTTCCAACCAAAGTCTACAGATATACCTACTAATTATGTAGATCTTGGTAATAGCTACCTTGCCTTTTAATTTACCTGTATCTACCAAAAACTAACGGTATACTTACCTACACAAATAATGTTGTACCAAAGTCTAAATAGGTATACTAATATTTGTAGACTTTGGTAAATAATGGAAAGTCAATATGAACCTGCCCCCGTATAACTAGCTTGACGGCGATTTCGTTTAGTCGCCCTCGTAAATGCGAAGCGTGCGAGGTGACGCTGATTTACGACCGGTCGCAAAAAATTGCCGGCTTTTGGGAGAGATCAAAGAAGGAAGCGGACTTTAATATTTCCAGGCTTTGATATAATTGTCGAAAAACCGCGGCTTTATGGACAAACGATCGGTTTCAATAATCTTCTGTGAAGATCGTAGAGGGGGGACATTTTACCTCCGCTCTTGGGACGCCAGTGGACACACCGAGGTTCCCATCAATTTCGGCTAATTCGCATTATGGAAACTAGGGTTTTTTGCGAAGAGCAAAAAGCACCGATGGTAATGCAAATGTTTTCGGCCATGTTTACGGTCGTTAAAACTTCGTAGTACCACCGCACCGTCGGGAAAATTACGGAGGCCCGGCGCATTTTTTGCGATTATCGGGGAAGAACGCCCTTAGGATGTAGGGCGAGGAAAGTTACTCTGGAGTGCTGCTTAAAAAAAGGTTGTTTGTTTTAAAATATCGTCGATAAGTTTCGAAATGTTCGCACCTTATTTTGCTGAGAGTGCTGAAGGAGCCGCGACAGAACAACGCCATCTGGTAGTGAGTAGCGGAACTACATTGGTTTTCATTTCTAGATTATATGTCTGGAAATTAGCCAGAAACTGCCGGTATTATTTTTGTATCAAAATTTGCAGAAATGTCCCTATTATGTACTCAAAAGCTAAAAGTCAAACAAAATCGTTCAGTTTCAGAGCTATACAAATCGCTTAAAAGCTGACACGGGAAATATGGCCGGGCGATTAAAATCGAGCATTTTAATTTATTTATTAAATAATAGCGTTTCAATGGTAGGTTATCTTTTTCCGATAAAAATATACAACGCATTTTAAAAGGCAGTTTCACAAAATGAATGCAACTGAATTTGACGAATGTATCTGGTTATTTTCTTTTGCTACTGATTGGGAAAACATTAAATTGTTTTGCGCAAGAGATAATTAACAATAGGTTGAAAAAAAAACGTCTTGAAATATTAAATTAGGAAAATAGTTATTTATGTACCAAGGCACTGAAGTTAAACTTTTTATAACTCATGTGGAACTTGACGAAATTTTACAATCTTTATAAAACAATTCCTGGACACGTGCCTAAGGCCCTACGATTATTTCAAAAAATGAATATATTTACGTAATTAGCAAGTTTTTAGACTTTCTTCGAAATATGGCGGGAAAGCACTTATGACGTCACAAGTATTTTATAAAGGCAATTGGCAACATGGCGATAACCTCACTCCCAGACTTAGTATGCCCCGTGAAACCACATTTAGTCAAGAAGTGTTTTTTTATAAATATTCAGTCGCGTTTGTTGGCAAGATTGGGCCTAGGTATTGAATTCGGACTCAGTACTTCTACGCATTATGACGCCTTCAAGATGGTCCCTAGCCCCAGGTTCTCCGTTTATTAATAACTATATAGAGTAACCCAAATATGCAACACGCATATTTAGCATATGATATGCATTTTTTAAATATTTGCATATACTTATCCTTAAAATATGGCATATTGTGCATAATTGAAAAAATTTAGGATAATTTATATCTTTGGCAGGCGTTTCATTCATTTTTGGGAACAGGGGTCGGTGTCTAGGTACATCAACATTTTTTCTTCCTACACCTGTTCCTATTGATAATTTTTTGCTCGTTTTGTCAGATGCAGCACTATACATGGTAAGAGCCGGGCAAAATTTGAAAATCATTTATCCGAAGTAACATGGCTTGCTCGTGCTTTAAATAGAGTTGATGAGGAAATTAGGAAACATTTTCCGCTTGTAAATAGTTTAATTTCCAACATGAAAAAAGTCTTCCTTAAAACGCCTATAAGGGTTCAGTTCTACAAAGAAAAACTACCAAACACTCCTCTTCCACCTCAACCTGTTATTACAAGATGGGGCACTTGGTTGGAAGCTGCATTTTTTTATTGCGAGAATTTTTGCCAACTGAAAGATCTAATTTCAGAATTTTCGAACGAATCTTCCCAGTCCCTTACAGATGTCAGATGTTAAACAACTATTCGAAAACAAGGATATAAAGAAACAACTTTCCTTTCTAAAAGCAAATTATAGCTTTCTTTATAAAACAATAACACAAATGGAGGAATCTAATTTGCCATTAACCGGAAGTGTAGAACTGGTTGGATTGCTTTTCAAAATGTCACAGGTAAAACTGGGGACAAAATATTTCAAAAATTTAGAAATGTGATGGAAAAAAATAGTGGGTTTCAGATTCTTAGCCAAGTAGCAAATATTTTAAAGGGAGATTTTACCGAATCCATCGATTTGGATCCTGTGATAGTGAGCAATTTTAAAAGCGCACCTCTTACATCGGTTGACGTGGAAAGGAGTTTCTCCATTTATAAATTTTTATATTCTGATAGAAGACAAAATTTTTTAATTGAGAAATTTGAGCAACATTTAGTGGTTTATTGTTTTTACAACTAAATTTCAACCTGATTTTATAATTTATAATAAATGCCTATTTAGATTTAGTTCAATCGCCCTGTATGTAGAAAATTTAAAATAAAATATTGTTACTTTTACTATGTATAAATACATTTAGAAATTTGTATGTACATTATACTATATGTTTATTTGTAAATGAAACAATAAATTTATATTTTTAAAGTATTTCTTAATTTGCATATTTTCAACATTTTCCTGCATATTTTGACTAAATTATTTGCATATTTATGCGCATATTTTTAGGGTTTCGACTTGCATATTTGGGTTACTCTATTAATAACTCATAATACTTTACTATTACTACAACCATTGAATAATGATTATACCTTAAGGAATACCTTAATCAATGGTGTTACCTATGTTGGTGCATCTACTGTAAACTGAGTACAATTTTAGAGCAATTAAAAATATTGTCAAGTAACCTTTTTAGTTACCGACGCCTCAACAATTTAAAAAAATAAAAATAAAAATTTACAAAATGCGTTTTCGTTTTCGGATTTCCCGTACTTCCTTCGATTGTTATTAGGGTGCAACCACACCGAGGCGTTCGTGCGCCCGAAAATAAAGTGGCTAAACAATGTTTTTGCCAGACCATAGCCCATCAATTTTTCTTTTATTCCAGGGCCTCCGATCCGTCGCCTTCGTGCGACGTTTGAAAAATGTATTTCATAAATAATGATTAAGGCGTCTGGAATAAATCATGAATGCACTAGTTTTTGTCCAGGGGCCTGCACGAATCTCTATACAAGCCGAATTCCGATATAATAAAAAACAATTTTTAGAAGAAATAAAAAATAAATTTGTCCATTTAAAATATCAATAATATCCTAGTTATAGGACACCCTGTGTAGGATATAGGGCATTACGGAAGTAAAAATCGACGGGTAGTCCTACAGAAAAAGTTTCAGTGCACTACATTCGTAGCCAATTAAATTTACCTCTATGGGATTGGCGTTGAAAGCTAACTCGATGGGACACTGCGGACAAATGTTGGAAAAAAGTTTGCCATTGAAAACAAAAAATACATGGGTCTCTTAAAAATATACGCATATTATAGTTTTGTGTGAGCATACTGCGTTTCCTCTAATGCATAGGCGTAGCTAGCCTTTTTTCTCCGGGGGGGCTTAAGCCCCTGAAGGAGATGCCGTTTTCTGTGTATCGTGGGTTATTGCTCGGATGAATGAATAGTCAATTGTCAATTAATTAGGTAGGTACTTATTTGTAAATGAACTTACTGAACTAAATGAAGAAAATTAAAGTACTTACGCAAACTATAGTAGAGCTTATTTAGGCACAACGTTATTAATTTAAATACGCACAACTTTACTACATACAGGGTGAGTTTTTTTCGATACCCACTATAGGGATCTCGGAAACTAGCAGAGCTAAAAGGTTAAATGGGGAAAGAATTGCAGTTTTGAATGCTAAATCTAATGCCCCTTTTGGATTTTTAAAAAAGTTCATGGCTCACTAGTTTTTTCTTTTTGTTAACTTTGAGTGCTTATGCCCATTATCACCTTTTCTTGTAAATACATTTACACTTCACTCACTAATCTTACATCCTTATTGTCATTGTAACAAAATAAAACAAAAATTATCATGATGGAGCTCCTCCACATAATTATTTGCCCGTAAGAAATTACCTAGATCAGCTCTATCCAAATAGTTGGATAAGGAGAAATAGACCTATTTCCTGGCAGCTCCGATCCCCCGATTGGCTGTTTTGGATTTATTTTTGTGGGAAACAGTACAAAATAAAGTACGAGACAATTGTTGAATTAAGAGCAGCTGTTTTAGAAGCGATTGCCAGTATTAACAGGCGCCCTCTAAGAAAGGCGACAAATTCAATTTTAAAAAGATGCGATATTTCCATAAATAATAATGGTGGATTCTTTGAACACCTTTTTTATTTTAAAAGGTGACCTTTTAAAATAATAATAATTTGAATTTGAGTATTTTAATTTTTGTTTTATTTTGTTACATTTTTTAACCAGCTAAAAACAAAATATTAGAAAGTTTAAAGTATGTCTAATTATAAAATAGAACGTAATTATGAAAATATTCCATGGCTGACTATGTGAAAATTTAAAAAAAAAATCAGAGAATTAGCCATAGCTCTTTTATTTCTTATAATAACTATGCCGAGTATTATATTTTTGGAAAGCTAAAAAAAATGGCCGATTTTATAAGGCCACAGCCAACTATGATTTACATTTAAAAAAACACAAGTTTATGTGTTTTTGTATAATCAGAAACAACGGAGCTACAGAGATCTGATGAAATAGCAAAAAATCACCACTCTTTTCAAAACATCTAGTGAGCCATGAACTTTTTTAAAAATCTCAAAGGGGCATTAGATTAAGCATTCAAAACTGCAATTCTTTCCCCATTTAACCTTTGTTCTAGCTCTGCTAGTTTCCGAGATCCCCATAGTGGGCATCGAAAAAACTCACCCTGTATACTAATACTGCATAAGTAAAAATATAGATGTACATTGGCGTCTTCGCAGTATTACATATCAATCACAGTAAGCAGTCACGTCCAGCCGTCCAGGTTCGCAGTGATGCCAGGGACTCTTTAAAGTAATGGGACCCAGCCGAGGACCCAGCATTATACTTTCCAAAGTGAGGCCTATTCTTTCCAAATTCTAATGGTATCAGTGATGCCATGTATGCCATTTTATTGGAGAATCTGTTAATAAAACGGGTACCTACTTTGCTTGTTAGTAAAAATTAATAATGGTTTCCATGATTTCTAAAAATTAGAGTTGACAATATTGTGTCTACAAATACAGAACATGGCAACTGTCAAATGAAACAAATTTATTGTATAGTTGAAATTCTTTAATGTAAACCTATAATGTCAAAAACATTATAAAAATAAACGCTGGAATTTGTCAGGGGGGGCTATTTTTATACCAGGTGGGGTTTAGCCCCCCCAGCCCCCCCTTAGCTACGTCAATGCTCTAATGTCTTAGATCAAAAATATCTCCCAATACCGCACTAACCGCAGTTTACTGTGAACGGAGATCCCCGGATCAACGCAAAACAAGAACTGTGATCCACGCAGTGCGTCCCAGGTTTTCTGGAACCGCGGTTAATTTTTAGAAGGAAAAACGAAACTACGGAAAACACGCTATTTCAGACGAGCGGAGGTGTTACGTGTTATTATGTATGAGGTTTTCCAGAGAAAATCCAGAAATTGCATCGCGACAGGTGTGCAAGATGAGACACCAGCTATTGACCTTTCTAGGAGTTTACACAAGGCGGCGGGCGGTGTGAACAAACCCTTAAAATTACTTTAGAATAAAAAAAATATCACTCTTTTTGTTTTATACCGGGTAATTCAGTCATGATGTAAAAAAATAGCGACTGTGTCAATATCTTGAGTATACAGGTGCGTGGACCGTGTAGTGTATAAAGTTTCACGATTCGTCAGGCCATGAAATTGTAACTATTGAAGTTGAAAGTAAACAGTGACTTTTCTCACCTGTGGTTAAATTTTTTTACATCATGACTGAAGCACCCTGTATATTTTTAGGAACAATAAGCGTTTTAAAAAAGGGGCAGACGCGGAATATAATCCATTTAATTGAAAAATCTATGCAGTGAATGCGAAACAATAATTCCTTCACTTAATTATGAAATATCCCCCTCTCAATTATTTTAATTACAAACCGAGAAATATGCCACGATGGAATCTCAGCACTTCGTGGCAAACAACACGCCTCAAAACTAATAAATTTATACTACTGTACGTTTGCGAAGCGCTTAAAATATTAATATCGAAAATACACAACATTACGTAAATAAACAAATAAAATAAAATTCGCCCGTATCGTAATTTGTTTAACATTAATATTCCGAATGGATCTGGAAACGCCGAAATATCCATAATCTAGCACAAAAACACCGCCAGTTTAAATTGTATTGCTATTATTCTCTCTATTACATTTTAAACTCGAAATATTTCAGTGTGTTTTTTTTTCGGTCGCTAAATATTATTTTACTCGCTGCGCGCTAAAATTAAAAGCTTACCAGTTGGATGGCTCTATTCTTTGTTACATGATATACCTATACCTGGTTGATTCAGTCATGATGTACAAAATTTTAACCACGGCTGGGAAAAAATAGCTTAATACGAATTCGAAATTTAAAAATTCAAAAGTCAACAAAAAAAAGTGCAAATATACATCAAAATTAAAACACTCTACCACTGTTTACTTTCAACTTCAATAGGTACAAGTTCATGGCCTCGCTGAACTCTCTACACGTCACGGTCCACACACCTGTACTCGAGATATTGACAAGACTGAGTCGCCTAGTAGTCACAGTCGCTAGAGCGCTACAGTCGGTACTGTTCCTTCCTATCGCCACCAACCGACCATTGCTTTTGTTCTGGGAATAGTTATTCAACCGTACTTAGTTCACATTGACGAAAGTTTAACGTAGGACTTAAACGAATTCCTACTACTTTTTTAAGAATACCTACCTTGAAATAATTTTTTTTGATATGAATTAGCTAGCTGCGGTTAAATAACTATTCACAAAAACAATCCTCCTACTTTCCGAGATGGGTGGAGCCATCGTCATCCATTGGGCGGTGCACTGGCAGGCTGTTTTGTTGCTTAGAAACAACAACAACAAGCAAATACTGTTGCTTATTATGTGAATACAACATTTTCTTATATATTTTTCAAATCGAAACACCTTGTATAAGGACCCTTCCCGACGCACCGTAGATTGGAACCAGTTAGTTTTAATTTAAATCGAATGCCAGAACGAGTGACGCAAGATTACTTGACAAGAAAATATCAATTTTAAGATATATCATCCTTGCATGTATGAGCCTGAATTCATAAATGCGTTTTGCAAGTCCGATTTTAAAAATGCGCATTCTGCTCTCCGAGGGGTTTGTCCTCAACCTGTTTCGCGATTTTTTTAACGAACCAAGTCAATTACATCAGTCCGACATCTTTATACATCGCCGAACGTATCTTTGTTATTGTTTAAATCCAAATTTAAAACAGCCAGATATAGGTATTTACGATAATGAAAACGTAGCCACACATACCACTCTATCGCCCAATGGAATATAAGATAAAATTAGCCACTAATGGCGGATGCTCCAGCACTCTATGTATACAGGGTGGCCCACCACGAACTGCATCGATCTATATATGGAAAACTAAAAGTAGGAAAATTCTGAAAATTTGGCACCTCACCACTGCCGATGGGCGCTGCTCAACTAAAATATTTTGGTGAATCTGGCACTTCCGGTTATACCGTAAGTCGATATCAACTTTCTTATCTCAAATGGAACACCCTGTATATTATTGCATTTTTGGATTCTAGACATCATTTTGGTACAAAAACATGCAACATGTCCTATGTCTAAATCCAACCGTTTTTGAGATATTTGCATTTTTCCGAAAAAAATTACAGGTGCAGACCTAAAGTCAATTAGCAATTTATATGAGGAAACCGCGAAATTTCAAAACGAATTTTTGGCATCGTGTAACAGAAGCCCTGACCTAGTGATCTCTGCTGAGAAATAAATCCGTTCATATACAGGGTGTTCACAAAATATGAATAAAAATTACATTCAAAATGTGCTTAAATCTCGAAATTTTCAAATGGAAACCCCATTTTTTTAATGCGATCTTATTCACCACTAAAAATGATGACAACTTTGTGTAAGGTTTCCTATACCTAAATGCAGTAATTTTCGATTAATTTACGAAAAACCCACTTTTCGCCATAGACATAGGACATGTTGCATGTTTTTGTACCAAAATGATGTCTAGAATCCAAAAATGCAATAATATACAGGGTGTTCCATTTGAGATAAGAAAGTTGATATCGACTTCCGGTATAACCGGAAGTGCCAGATTCACCAAAATATTTTAGTTGAGCAGCGCCCGCCGGCATTGGTGAGGTGCCAAATTTTCAGAATTTTCCTACTTTTAGTTTTCCATATATAGATCGATGCAGTTCGTGGTGGGCCACCCTGTATACGATCTCTGTGCTCCGTCATTGGTCTAACTGTGGCGAGAAAACGAGCAGTGTTGCCGTATGGCTCTTGTAAACTAGTCAGAGACATCGAAAGACTTCAATAATTTAACCGAAGTAAAATTTCACCGACAAGCCACGTGGAAAACAAAAGAATAACCCTTTTACTCAATATTAAGCCGACTGCTCTAGGATATTACTAACATGCAACCCATAAAATTCATCAGCAATTATGAAGGGGACTGAACTCAGCCGATGCTTCTAATTGGCTTGAAGTTTTATTGCTCTCAGTTCTCATGTCCCTTTGGGGAATAAAATAAGAAATATCTTATCGCCACCAATCTGAAGTTAAATCTATAATGCGAATGTTTACAAATAATGTAATAATGTGCATAACTTTCAACTTATTGCGCATTTTTTTGCATAAAACTCAGATTTAAAAACAAGATACTTCATCGAACTTTCTGAAACTGTAAAGTTTCTGCGCTATACAGAATATTGCATGCATTTAAACCTGTACCAGCGTTCTGCCTCGAATACTGTTTTCCAGCAACAATGAGCTTTGTATTGACAACAACGTGATAATTAGAGCACAGTTGAGCTCGGAAAATAATAGAACAATTTTCCGACATCTCCGGTAAATCTGTCGCAACAAATTTTAGTTTGTTAAAACTTTTTGCCTTTTGCCACACATAATTGCGTACCCCCTTTATTTCCAACCAAACCCAAATCTAACCGGTAAGACAAGTATCCTCATTTTATTTATATTCCTACTTGAAATGAACTGGGAGCTCGGTCAAATATTTCCAATCAGCTGTGAATAAATTTTATTACGCCATTCTGCCTTACATATTCTCGTGGGTAACACTGTTGCTTTGAAGAAGCTTTCTCAGAAAATCAAATCCCCTTTTTGCCTCCGATCTAAGTAGTACAAGTCATCTAGTTGAAATTCACTCTGTGTACATGGGCGATAGAAAATTCCCCGTAGAACGTTTTTGTCCAGAGTACGGATTTAAACTTTTGCATAAAATAATAATTAGATTGAGACCAATCCATTAGTGATGGCTCTTCTACGGCTTGTTTTACAAACAAGGGAAAATAATTGAGTTTACCGGGAAAACGCAGATACTTGGACGACGCAAGAAGAATATTGGGAGCATCGGATTCAGTCACTTCAATTTAAAACCTGGGGATACCGTGAGGAGGATACAACAAATAGATAAGTGAGAAGGATATACGACAACTGGACGCGGATAATTGGACGCGCGACAATTGGACGCGTGCGACATTTGGACGCGCGAGAATTGGACGTGTACGACAATTGGGCGTGTATAACAATTGGACGCGACGAGATCCGGACGCAAGATTCTTGGATTTACGAAAAACAATTATGTTAATATAATAATAAATTATCTTAATTGGCCCAGAATAATTTTCAAATGATTTGTGAAAAGGCTCAAATGGTAGGTAGGTAAATAATATTTTAAATTAATCCTTTCTCTTCGGTAATCAGTTTATTATTCATAGTGCCGAGTGGTAGGTAGGTAAATAATATTTTAAATTAATCCTATCTTTTCGGTAATCCCTATATTTTTTTATATAAAACTGAGGTAACCTACCCCTTTGGCATTAAAACCTTCGCATCCTGTGCAAAGTAAAGATGGTTCTCCAGTTTGTGACGAGCGAAAGGGGAAACCCCATGTTGTTGCACAATGGTTATCTTCACAAGAGAGAGCGAACAATAGGCGAAAAGATTATTTGGAAATGTTCCGACTACAACAAAAATCACTGCCGAGGAAGAGTACACACGATTAACCAAGAAATAGTCCACAGCACCCATCATCTCCATGTTGCCGATGCTGCCAGAGTTCAAGCGAAAACTGCAGTTACCGAAATGAAGGAAATGGCAAAGCAGGTTGATCTATCTACACAAGCAGTAATTGCCAGTATATCCGAGAATGTATCACCTGCAGTCTCAGCACAATTGCCTCCCGTTGTTAGTTTAAAGAGAACTGTTCAACGCGTGCGGAACAGAGCGGAAAATGTCCCGCCAAATCCACATTCGCTAACAGAACTCAGCCTTCCCAGTGATTATATTACCATCAATGGTGAACCCTTTCTGCTATTTGACAGTGGTCCAAGTGATGATCGGATTCTCCTATTTTCAAGAACACAAAATTTAGAATACATGGGTCACTGTAACCACTGGTATGCCGACGGGACATTTTCTTCGTCACCTGCTTTGTTTGCACAACTTTATACCATTCACGGGGTTCAGTACAACAATGTTATACCAACTGTGTATGCCCTTCTGCCGAACAAGACTCAGAGCACCTATAGCCGTCTTCTTCAAGCATTGAAATCGCTACAACCAGGACTCCGACCCTCTTCAGTTATGGTTGATTTTGAAAGGGCGGCCATAAATGCCTTTTCTGAAGAATTTCCCCAGACCGCCGTTCGTGGTTGCTTCTTTCATTTTACGCAGTCTATATGGAGACAATCTGGGCTCCAGAGAATATATAGTGAAGAACCGGAATTTGCATTGCAATTAAGATTATTGGCAGCGCTGGCCTTCGTTCCTCCAAATGATGTCATCGGAGCTTTTTATGACGTCGTCGAAAGCCAATTTTACTTAGAGAACGAGGAACTATTGTTGCCAGTTATTAAGATCTGGCCCTGGAGGATATCCCACGAACAAATAATGCAGTTGAAGGTTGGCATAACAGCTTTTCTTCCATTGTTCAGGCGACACATCCATCCATTTGGAAGTTCATTCATGCGTTGAAAAAGGAAGAAAGCCTGAACAGGGTGAAAATTGAACAATGCATCGCAGGACAGGAACAACCCAGAAAGAAAGTTTATCGTGACACGGCTCAGAAAATACAAACAGTGATGGCGGATTACGCAAATAGACCAGTGTTAGAGTATTTACGGGGTATCGCATATAGTTTTCAATTCCGACATACCTAATAATATGTATAAAAATTATTATGTATGTGATATTATAATATGTTATTATATTAAAACAAATGTATATTTATAACTGACAAAATTGATTACTTAATATTTTTGTATTGTTGTTTGATGATAATTCGCCATTTATTTGACTTGCCAATTTCGTGTTTATTTGAACTTGAATTTTTTTTTTCAGAAAGAAACCTACTAATTGTCGCGTCCAATTGTCGTACGCGTTCAATTGTCATATTCGTCCAATTTTCGCGCGTCCAAATGTCGCACACGTCCAATTGTCGCGCGTCCAATTATCCGCGTCCAGTTGACGTGACACCAGTGAGAAGCTGTAAATGTAACTTATAAGCGATCAAAGAGAGAAAAGAATGAGAGACAGTATGCACTAAATCCAGGGCTGCATGGGGTCAAAGTTTCCCTATCATTTCGCTAAAATGTCAAGTGGCAAGTTTTAGGCGATTCATTCGTTTTATGTATTCCATTGAAAAGCGTTGCTGAATATAGCGAGGCAGCTTTATGAATAAACTAAAAAGAAACCTCGAAAACTTCCAGACGAGAACAAGGGCGTAGTTTAATTTTCGTACGAATTAGGCGATAGGAATCTTTTCGGTAAGAACGGCCTTACTTTCCTTTAAATATTTCCGCGGTTACTTTTTAACTTGGGAAGGGAAAAAGGGAATTAGCGGGAAATTGGCTTCTGCCATCTAGACACTTTCCGCGATCGATGGCTCGGCAGATTAATGTTCTGTTCGACGCTTTTTAAAATCCTACCACGCGTATTTTTTCTCTTTTTTCAAAAGATTTTGCTTACTTAATTAAATCTTATACTACGTGGCCTAGTTTTAAAGTTTTAAAACGTACAGCGAATACGTCACACAGAACATTTTAGGTTAGTTGGGTTAGATTCCTTACACAGAATAAACTGGTTAAGTTGGGTTCGGTGCACAGAATAAACAGGTTAGGTTGCTATCCCAGACCTTATACAGTGTGTCCACGGTTAGGTTGTCCAATAGGAAAAACTTCTTTATTTTTCATTTTACCGAAAAAAGTTACCATCGATAACAAAAGTTGTGCTTGTTCTTAAAATAATATTGGCACCGAAATAACATTTTTTGTACGGGGTGTTCAAAAAATGAAAAAACCCGTGAAATGGTACAAGAGTAAATTGTCCTTATTTGTGAAATTTGGAAAAAAGTTATTAGGAAAAGTTGTTCAAAATCGGCTTTCTTTGATTTACTTGTAATCATTAAAATTTGTAACTATCTAATACAGATCAAATTATTCCACATTAACAATACACATTATACACAAGTTTTATACATATTATTTACTCAAGCACACTACCACCATATTCAGCACGTTTTCAAACGAAAAACTAATTTAGATAAACCTTTTCTAGTCTCATCTTAAGATACTAAAGGAGCGTGTCTCTAATTTAGTTTAATCAAAATAGGGAGATTCTCTCCAAAATTGCCATTATGAACTATCCTTTAATTTCGAAGAACTTTTCTGCCTTTATTTGTCAAGATAAGGAAAATCTTCACAAATAAAGGCAGTTTACTCTTGTACCATTTTACGTTTTTCAATTGTTACAAGAAATGTCAAATTATTTCTATGCCAATCTTATTTTAACAGCAAGCAAGCAAAATTTTTATTGAAAGTAAGTTTCGATAAAATGAAAAAAAAAAAGCAGTTTTTCCTACTAGACACCCTAACCCAAGACACACTGTATAAACCATGTACTTAGCTTGTTCTTATTATTTAGGTTCCTTGCAGAAATATGGTGACACAAGAAGACTTCAGGTTAGCTACAATCACAATGTATCTGGAAGAACCTTTTAGGCTGTTATATTTAAACTTTTCCATTATTTCGTTAGTTTTACTTTGCTACTTTACCAGTTTCCTTCCGTATGCCCCGAAACTTCTGAAATTTTTACAAGCATAGTATTTTAATAAAATACAGGTACGGCGCTGCCAAACGACCGACAAAGTTTTGAGCAAAAATGCGAGCCCCAATAAATCGGAACGTATTCGATTCGACACAATGTTACAATACGTAAAAATATTGCGGGTATAATTAAATTTGAGTAACTTTGAATCGGGGAATGTTGTTTTTAGGTAGCCTATTAAAACTTTCTTCGCTGGTGGCATTTCATTTCGAGAACTTTTTCCCTTGTATACTAATCGATAATTGGGACAGGCCCACTTG
Organism: Pseudeuparius sepicola; assembly: GCA_963920635.1. Taxonomy (NCBI): domain Eukaryota; kingdom Metazoa; phylum Arthropoda; class Insecta; order Coleoptera; family Anthribidae; genus Pseudeuparius; species Pseudeuparius sepicola. The sequence goes on along the minus strand of OY987305.1, from coordinate 1,613,613 downwards.
CCAATAGACGTCTCAACCGCTGCATCCACGACTAAATTTTCTTGGTCAAAGCAGATGCGCGGAGCGCCACAGCCAGGCAGTGAATCGAAACATTGGCAACCACGTGGTCGCGATGTGGCCTATTCCCTTATTGGTCTGACCGTCGTAAAATCTCAAGTATTTAGGCGGCGAGCGCAATGCAGGACCGGCTCTTCCCTCAGTCGAGTTTCCTGCAGTAGATAAGCCAGGGGGTTCTGGCGCATCAACCCCATGTTAATCGCCCATAAGAGAAAAACGTAGTGTTGAAGGTCATTTCTTCCGTCAAACATGCGTGCGTGAACCGTGCGTCAGACGTGAGTGCGTGTGTAAATGGTGCGTAAACGTGCGTAAGTGCGCAAAACGTGCGTACGTGCGCAAAACGTGCGTTTCACACACGCAAGCACGTTTCAAGCACGCCCGCACGTTTCACGCACGCCCGCACGTTTCACGCACGCCCGCACGTTTCACGCACGCTCGCACGTTTCACGCACGCCCGCACGTTTCACGCACGCCCGCACGTTTCACGCACGCCCGCACGTTTCACGCACGCTCGCACGTTTCACGCACGCCCGCACGTTTCACGCACGCCCGCACGTTTCACGCACGCCCGCACGTTTCACGCACGCTCGCACGTTTCACGCAAGAAATTACCTTCAACACTACGTTTTCCCCTTATCGGCGATTGACGTGGGGTTGATGCGCCGGAACCACCCCCTAGCTTACCTACTGAAACTGATAGAAGGACGTCCGCATCGAGAACATACGGTATGCAAACGATTTCGCGCTCCCATTCTCCGGCTTCCAATTTATACGAGCGCTTATCCGGAATCACAGTTCTTGTAGTTTCGGAGATACCGCGTAGTACAAGTGGACTTAAGAGACTATAAATAGGGCGCCTCTAAAAACACACATCGCGCCAACCGGGAATGGTTAATCGATATGCTTTACGCGGCCATAATGCCCGGCTCTGCGGCGCTTATTTTTTTCCGGGTCCGCCGAACTGTATTGGCGGCAAACCCTAACGGCAGCGGTTAGGTTAGGATGGGCTTAGTATACAGGGACCAAACTGTAACAGGTGATATAAGCACAGACTAACGAGTAATACAGACACAGACAATTCCTTAGTGACATGTGTCAAAAGGAGACTCGCTTTTTAGGGAAATACCTTCTAAAGACATTAATAATGTGCATTTCATTTGATTTTACGTTAATCTACATAGCAAAGAGATTGTATTAGAACCAAATTTATGTTTAAAATACTGTCTACCTTTCTGTAAATTGAAACGGAGACTCGTTTATTTTTGTCACCTGTCCGAGGCTTCTGTTGCAAAACTATTTATTCTGTGATATAAGTAATAAGTATCGGCCATGAGTAAAGAAACAGGGATCCCGAGATCAATCCTAATAATATTTTTACTAAAATGCGTAATATTACCAATAACAAATAAAATTGCAGACATGCGGAAAAAATTTGTTAAAAAACACATAAATAAAAAATATTTTTATATATTTACCTACATAATATTATATTAGGTAGGTATAGGTAAGTGAAATGAAAAAGTGAACCCCCGGTTGTATCATAATAAATAGGTAAATAACATGGGTAAAACTAAATAAAACGCCGATAAAGTACAAAAAAAAAATCATTTTACACAAAAACCGTCGAGAACGGATTAAAGTTCGATCATTTAAAAAAATCGGGATTTTCGGGACCGCTATATCTCAACCCGGGATTTTCGAGACCCCCATCGGCATCCCGGGATCTCGAAATCCCGGGATCCCATCTAAAACCCCTCCGGGATCCCGGGATTTCGAGATCCCGGACTGGAAACCCTAATACTCAGCGATTCCAAAATATTATAAATCGATATCTGTAAATAATTAATAAATTATTTATGTGTTTCTTCACTTTTGGCCGATACCGTATCTTCAAAAAAATAACCGCACTTTCTCGAATAATTTGTATCTTTTTTAAGGCCTTATAAAAAAGTTACAGGTCTTAAAGTTTTAAAAAATAAGTGGACTTTATTGAATATTTACCAAACTAGTTGAGATATTTAAGTCAAATTTGGCACACGTCATAACGGCATGGGTTAGCATAAAATCTGTTAATATCAAACACCTTGAACAACCAGTGGCGTAGAAGTGGATAATAGAATTTAATTAGAGTAAAAAATGTAATCTTTGAATTTTTTCGTATGTCATGATTTCAGGGATTTCTTTTTGTATTAATTCAGGGTATTTCTAAAAAAATTAACTAAAAAATTTGCTCGATAGGTAAAACTCAGTAGAAAAAATGCGTTTCTTACTTTAAATTAATGAAGTAACTTTTTCCTATTTATTTAAGGCTATAGGTACTTTTGAAGATAAAAGACCTAAAACATTTAGGTAAGACAAAATTGAGTTACGCTGTGTATCTCGAAAAGTAAAACCTTGAATGGGTAAGTTTATTGGAAAAAATTAATAAATTTAAAGTAAGAAACATTTTTTCTATTTTAAGTCTATCGAGCGAATTTTTTAGTCATTTTTTCAGAAATACCCTGAAATAATACAAAAAAATCAAATTTGCCAAGAAACCATAACACGTAGGAAAAATTGCCAAGAGGACATTTTTGTTTACAATAATTAAAATCTACATAAAAATAATTAATACATATTTTCTAAAATTTATTTGTGGCGCAAACAGATCCATTTAATTTTTAATTGGGTTTTTCGCCACCAAACTGATCGAAAGACAACTTTTTCAAGTTGCCTGGAAAATTCATAAATTCTTAACAGTGAATGAACGAAACTTTAAACGTGTAACTCAAAAAATAACTTCAACAAATTTGTTTTCTGAGCTTTCGGAGAATAAATCTTCCTCCTTTCTCAAAGATCATGCCACGTCAAAGTGAAGTGACAGATTAATAAATTTCAGCTTAAAATGTCATGACAACAGAAACAATAGCCTAGCCACCTGTCTGATATTGTACCCTGTGTTCTATCTAATTATCTATACTAACTTCTCTTTGAATAAAATGCAATAATATTTTACTGAATTCCAATACATTTTATTATTATACAAAGTATTTTTTTTTCTAAAACAATTGATTGTATTAATTACCCACTTCTACGCTACTGGTTGTTCAAGTTCAAGGTGTTTAATATTAACAGGTTTTATGCTAACCCATGCCGTTATAACGTGTGCCAAATTCGACAATTAGTTTGGTCAATATTCAAGAAAGTCCACATATTCTTTAAAACTTTAACACCCTGTAACTTGTTTACGGTCTTAAAAATATACAGTTTATACGAGAAAATGAGGTTATTTTTTGAAGATCTATCACCTGCTACAGTTTGGTGTCTTAAAAGTGAACAACTCTTAGATTAGAGTGGGTTAGGTTAGACCAAATCAGGTTAGTCTAAATTAGTTCCCAGATGCAGTTTGTCTGATTGTATTCGGAGTATTTACAAACAAAATGTTGTGAGAGCCGAGGCCAACTATTAGATAATTGTGCGGAAAAATTGGGCCGGAAGGATGATTGAGATGGCTAAAAAAGGGGGTAGACGTCTATTCGGGCGATTTATAAAATGCCCCCCCCCCCGCCAAAACAAATTGGGACGTCCGAGTTTTTGCCAAAAACTGCGAAATAAATCCGCCGGCGTAATCTTGTCCGAAACGTTGGCCAAGTCAAAATTTCCGTTGGCAATTTTCTGCAATTGGCCCAGAATTACCACCTAAGCCGACTGTAAATGTCTTCGAACGTAATGGGCCCCAGAAAACCTTACAGGTTCATTAACCTTACGCGATAATCGTAAAACAATACGGCTTTCGAATTAGAATGCAGGCAGCGGGCTCACGGCGCTGCATAAAATGCGAAAACAAAACAGGAATTCCACGAAAACGGAAAAATAATAGAGCTGCGATTGTATTGGGGGAAATGGACCACTACATTCCGCCTTTACGGTTCCTTTATTCTACCGGGCGACACCGGCAGGGCCCGCTAAAGAGCAAACCTAATAAATGGGGCCTCGCAAATGATCTCAACCAAATCTAACACGCATTTCCACCACCGTCCACCCTTTCACGATTTTCACAATGCAAAATAAATATGTCCGACGACGCAGCGTAGAAATGTACAGGGTGTCCCATTTTGGGTGTTTTGGGGTGTTTTTCTCAAAAATCTCGGTTATTATTAAAGCTAGAGGGTTGCGGTTTTCAGGTCACTGTACTACTTTTTTGAGAGGAATTTGGTGGACCAATCAGATTTTAGATAAGTTTTATAGTTTCCGCGCATTGGCGCAGAACTGAAATTTTCGATTTTTTGGAAACCTCTCTCCTGGCTACAACTAATACAGGGTGTAACTAAACTGATGGTCAAAAATGAAACCACGTATTCTTGGAGTCAAAATAAGGGCACTTCTTCATATATTTTTTTCTCCTACGGGCCATAGTTTTTTTTTATACAAAGCGTAGAAGTTTGGAGAAAAATACACATATTTCTTAGTATTTCTAGAAGTATACGAGATATTTTCTTCAAACTTGGCGTGTCACATGAGCAGATGAGCCGTCAAACTTAAGGTTGACATGAAGCTTCTGAGGCTCCCAGTTGCGGAGATACAGGGTGTTACTAAAATTAATTAGTTCATAAAATTAGGAATACCCTGTATAATCGCATTTTTAAATTTGTTTTGAGTGGTGAATAGAATGGTTAACAAAAAGTATCTCTTAGTATTTTTTCATATTCGCAGCCGTTTCTTAATTATTTTTAAAGAACGGCAACGCTGCAATGAACAATAGTCACTTTAAGAATAAATCTAGCAATCTGTGGATGTCAATTAAACTTTATTTAATAAAATACAAAAGCAAAAACGATAATAAAAGAAAGGTATTGCTATTAGAAAATTAAATTATGAAATGTTCGAAATGACCGCCGTCTCTTTCAATACACGCAACTATGCGTTTCCGCATGTTTATTATTGCCATTCGCAAGTCCATAGCAAAAGTGCATATCAGTCAATTCTTCAAATGAAAATATAATTTTTCAATATATTGATATTAATGTGCAAAGTTGGCAGCCAAATGATTCAAATAATGCCAAGTTTAATTGACATTCACAGATTGTTAGATTTATTCTTAAAATAACTTTTTTATTGCAGCATTGCCGTTCTTTGAAAATAATTAAAAAACGGCTGAGAATATGAAAAAATACTAAGAGATACTTTTTGTTAACCATTGAATTTACCATTGAAAACAAATTTAAAAAATGCGATTATACAGGGTATTCATATGTTTCTGAACTAATTAATTTTAATAACACCCTGTATCTCCGCAACTGGGGGCCTCACAAGCTTCATATTAACCTTAAATTTGACAACTCATCCGCTCATGTGACACGTCAAGTTTGAAGAAAATATCTCGTATACTTCTAGAGATACTAAGAAATATGTGTATTTTTCTCTAAATTTCTACGCTCTGTATAAAAAAAACTATGGCCCGTAGGAGAAAAAAATATACGAAGAAGTGCCCTTATTTTGACTCCAAGAATACGTGGTTTCAGTTTAGTTACACCCTGTATATATCGACAAATTTAATCAACTATTTTTTATAGATTTTTTGGCGTAGAATCGAATGGAATAATTAGTTTTTTGGTAGCGTTAATAGTTTTTGAGATATGAACCAAAGTTAGTTTGGTCCACCAAATTCCTCTCAAAAAAGTAGTACAGTGACGTGAAAACCGCAACCCTTTAGCTTTAATAATAACCGAGATTTTTGAGAAAAACGCCCAAAAACACCAAAATGGGACACCCTGTACACACAAAGAAAAGTATATTAGAAAATATAGACATTTCAATATGAGTGTAACTTAATTTCTCATATATGAGCAAAAATATCTTAATTTCTCATTGAAATAAGTTGTATATTTGTAGCTTCCAAGAAAATAATATATTTCCTTTGATAAAAGTATTACTTCAAATAAAAAATAATATCAAATTTTAATTGGATTTTATGTAATTTTCTCTTTAATAATATTTATACTTTCACCCACTCATTTGTATTCATAATAAAGATATATAGCATTTGAAAATATTTGATATAAGTGATTTTTAGAGTTCTATTAAATATAAGGCATTTTGTTCCAAGTAGGTTATATGAATATTGTACTTTCAAGTTGAAGCCTACGTAGAATCTCCCCCAGTTGAGTCCAATATCTAGTCTACCCGCACAATTTACAAATTTCAGCTGCTGCCACGATACACTTACCCACGGTATGTCACTAACGAATCCGAAAACAAGGCACCTCTGCGCATCTACGTCAGTTGCGAATCACGAATTCAAAATAATGGGCGGTTGCGGTTGTGTTTTACGATTTTTTATAGTTTACAGTTTAATGTGTCAAGAAAAAAATTTAAACAACTGACTGATCGACGCATCACTGTGTTCGCAATTAAAAGGACTTTAAAATGATGCGCCACAAGTGGGGTAGTTCCATTTGAAATTTTAAAGTTGGGGTTGCTAGGGATTAGGGGGATGAACATATCGGGTTGGCTTGACTGTAAAAAAAGCTCCCCCCAAGAACAAAAATCGACGGGCCTCGGCGAATTTTCAAATATTTTTCGGTTTTCTAATTTTGGGGGGGGGGCAAAATTTCGTTGGGAAACCCTGTATGCAAGCAAGGGAACGATCTCTCCGGCGTTTTATTATACCCGAAAAAGTTCCTCGGTGTTTCGGCTCATCGAAATGCGGTCCAAATCCCTCAATTTTAATTTCGTCGCCTCCGAAAAACACATAAATCTACGGCTCCGTCGCGATTTCTATTTCTAATCGGTTTATTAAGGGAGGGGGGGGGCGGGCTTGGCTGGCGTCCCTCGGATCTCGTAAATTCACGGACACATTATTATGTTCGTTTTAATTTATTACCTACTTTAATTGTGAATGAATTGCGCGCGTCTTTTGTTTTTTTTTTACTTTTGTCCCACGTAACCATTCTCACTCGCCTTTTTATTTCCTTGGTCCCAAAAATGTTACGCGATATTTTAAAATTAACCCCTTTGCACCCACTCGTTTTTTTAGTGTCACAAATTCTCTCTATATAGTAATAATTATATACTAATTTTGCAGACTAAAAACCAGGGTTGATAAAAATCATGATTTTTTTAAAGAATCGATAATAAACGATTCTTTTTAATTAAAATATTGACTAGTTTTTAATAAAAACTAGCATATGTTCTAACTGTTTATATCTTGTTTCGTCAAATGAAAAAATATTTTCAAGCATGAATAATATACCTACTCAGATCGGTAAAGTACTTCTTATTTCTTATATATGTTACAGCCCGTATATGAAAACAGACCGTATGTATACGGTCTAGGCTGTATCTATACGGCCTAAATGGCGCAGACCGTATGTAAATGACATGGCATTTCATATACGGACTAGACCGTTAACAAACGGACTATTGACATTTATACTGTATGTGCAATCGTAGTGAATTACCCTTCTTTTTTATATAGGCCCATTAAAGAAGAATATGCCGTCTTTTTAGTATGTATTTTGCAGAAAAAAATCTAGGGTACCTATACATTATACTATAAAAATTTGTCAAAGTTTTGTTTTGAATCCAAAACGATTTTAAGGTTTTCTTTCTATGAATAAAAATATATTTTTAAGTATCCTGATTTTAATAATGATTTTATATAAAAAAAAACATTTTGATTAAAACAGTTGAATTGTCAAAAGGAGAACTCAGTGTTTGTGTAAAAATATCCAATACAAAAATATACAGAGTGTCTTTCTCTGTGCCGTCTCAAATTAGTGAATTTTTGGAACTTTATACTGGACAAAAATCGAGTATATCAAAAAAGTAAAAAAAAAATACAGAAGTCTGCCATTCAGTACGTACATATCAGTTAAGGTGGCTGGTGTGCCACAACAGGAAACGCACAGAAAATGTATCATCTTAGACAGTGATTTTATCGAGAAAGGTCCAATTAATTATATTGTTTTTCATTTGCTGGTTGGCATTTTATTAAAAACAATATTTTTGTGTTCATTCATCTTTTTTCAATAATTCCAGAGCATTTTCCGGTATAAAGTTCCATAAAAATTCAGCATTTTGAGATGGCCAAGAGAAAAATACCCTGTATATTTTTGTATTGAATCTTTGCACACCAACACTTTGACTAGTCCTGTTGATCATTCAACTGTTTTGAGGGGATTCCACGAGACACTTGACTCGCCAGGTGCCTTTAAATCTCCCATTTTGCCCATCTTTGGAACCCTTTAGCATAAAACTCCCTGTATATTTTTTTGTTCAAATTTGGTTGTGGGGGTTTTGGGGTGTCCTCATTAATACTGTTGTGTCAGATTTTAAATAAAAAAATAGCTAAAGACCTGAAAATTTGCACCAAAGTAGAGTTTCTTGTGACCTATCTTTAGAAAGAATTTCTTACTTTTTTTTATTGAGAAATTTAGACCACCCTGTAGACACAACAAATGGCACATATGAAAACAACAATCAATTAAAAATAAATATTTTCACCTGCCCTTTGACCAGACCGAAAGTAAATTTTCTGGTCCGGCCATATCGAATTGTCACGTGGAATTCGTAAAACAAAGGGCCCCCCTTTGCCCTTTAAAAGAGTCACGGGCTTTAATTATTTTCCCGGCCAAAGGCCCACCGGCAACGTATATTGGCGCGCGGCAACTTCTGTCATAGAGGTGGTGGGCTTTTTAATTTAATTAATTGCGAAAAATATTCGCGGAATTGCGCCGTCGAAACCATAATAAGAAATAAACTTTGCCCACCCGGCCAAGGAGAATTTAATTAAAACCGGCCCGCGATCATTTTTTCAATGGGAAATATTGAATGGAAACTGTGCGGGTTGCTACCCTCGGTAAAACTTTCTGTCCGCGGTTAAAACCACTTTTATTTCGATATAATCGAGTCTGGATGCGAATAAATCGGGTAAATAGTCTAGTATTTCAAAAAGTTTTGCCACAGAAATAGAGAGGGAGAAGGGGGAAAGCAATTAATACCGCGTACCCAAAGTTATCTGTCAAACACTTTTAAATTATTTACAAATTAAACGACTAAGCATCTTCTTAGGGCTTATATTAAAGTTTTTGGATAAATACCTTTAATATTTCGTCCAAGCTCGATACTCTATTCAAACTAAACGCAAATGAAACTTAAACACAAGTTGTTGCATGGCTAGAGCGTGATACGCACGTGATCGGCTTGCTATTGGCCAGCCGGCAATAAAGTCTGGCCCGGCGGGCGAGTGCAGCGAGTCGGTGTTTCTTACAGAGGTGTATTGAGTTGCAAGCGGACTTTTATTTTTTCCGATGTAATTCTTTCGCTGTTTATTAATTGTTGGAGCTACGATTTGTATTAATAGTAGAAATTTGCAGGTAAGTGAATGACTAGGTGTGCCATAAAAGTTTGTTTTGAAAGTTCTTAATACTGGGGCATATTATTTTAATATTTTATATTATAAAATTTATAGAGATCGTCCTTAATGCGGCCCTGCCTCGTATTAGCCCTCAGAATTGTTCACGTGCTTCCATCGTGTAAATGTTTACGCGCCACTTGCATTTAGTTTGGATAGGGTGTAGCTTCGTTGTTTCTGTTTTTTTTTAGTGTAATGCCAAAGTTGGAGGGAATTGTGTCCCCAATGTCTGATTTTTTTGAGACCATGGCCAACTATGGTACCTACCTAGATATGATACCTAGATTCTTAAAGTTTTGTCACTAAAAGTTGAACCACCCTGTAGAAAATCTATCGATTTTCGTTGTTGGAAATTAATAATATGTGACTCGAGTGAGTCGTTCACGAAATTCTTACATTAAATAAATCTTCCGCAATTTCCGAGACGCCCCATTCATTTTTAAACAATCAACGTTATACTATCTCGATATCCTTCCCATCAATCTATTCGGGAGATAGACTAGAATTCGTGCGTTCAACAGGATTGATAGACCATAAACACAGATCTTAACAAATGAGACAGCAGCAATAAGTTACGTCATTGATTTCAACCAGGCTTCTAGCTCGGAGAAGAATATAAATTACTATTATAACGGTTGCGTCAAAGTTCGATTTTGGACAGTTAAAGCAAATATGTATGGTAGAGTTTAGACACATTAAATGCTATAAATTTTCCTTTAGGAAAAGTAAAAGAAAAATTAAAAAAAGATTGAGCAAAAACCGTTAGGATTTCGATACATGTTTATATATAAAAAATATATTTATTTTGAAGTTTTCTCAATTTTTCATAATTACCTATTAAAGCGAGAATGTTTTTTTATAACACTTTTTTAAAACGAACTAAGAAGTATAAAATAATTTCTCCAAGACCCATAAAGATGGGGCACGTGCAATAGATAATAATAAGGAGTGTAGAAAAATAGCTGCCATTGGAAAACATTATTTGCAGTTCAATAGGTACAATTATTGTTAGTGACTTAAGTGCCCATGCATCAATAATTATTATTATCTATTGCATGCGCCCCACGTTTTTTTAGTCCGTTTTTTTTTAAACTAATATTAAAAAGTATATTTAATTTTTTTGTTTTTTTTTTTTAATGTGACAGGTGTTACTTTTATTTTAAATCAAAGAATAACATGACTTTTTTGAATGGGCACTATTTTCTAATAAATAATATACAGTGCTATTCATAAAGTTTGCACCAAATGGGAAATACAAAATTTACATTATAAGATTTTTTTAAAACATGATTTCGGGATATGCTGGAGCATATTACGCCCAAAGAGAGTCTTGACGTCACAGACCATGCCTCTCAAATTTGACATTTAAAACTAAAAATTGGGAAAAATTGTGTTCGCCTTTTAAAATATCGGAAAAAATGTTTTATATTATGCCAAAAAGATATCAGGATATTTGTTTTTTCTTCATTATATAATATCTCTTCAAATTGGTACACGATGTTTTTCCAGCAAAATAACTTAAGACACTTATTTACGGGTTGCTTTCTTTCTAAACCATAAAAATAAAAATAAATTTCAACCCAAAACAGGGAAAAAAATAAGATTTTGTAAAATAGTTGTTGCCTAACAACACAATATTGGTGCAGACTCTTTAATTTTAAGCTAAGTTCATACCCTGGGCCAGTGTTAATAATATTTTTACACAAAACACATCTACATTTTGAAATTGAGTGAAGCAAAATGATAAGGTAAAGTTTTGTATTGAATTTTATTGTTTCAGATATTTTCTAAAATTTATTTGTGGCGCAAACAGATCCATTTAGTTTTTAATTGGGTTTTTCGCCACCAAACTGATTGAAAGACAACTTTTTCAAGTTGCCTCGAAAATTCATAAATTCTTAACACTGAATGAACGAAACTTTAAACGTGTAACTCAAAAAATAACTTCAACACATTTGTTTTCTGAGCTTTCGGAGAATAAATCTTCCTCCTTTCTCAAAGATCATGCCACGTCAAAGTGAAGTGACAGATTAATAAATTTCAGGTTAAAATGTCATGACAACAGAAACAATAGCCTAGCCACCTGCCTGATATTGTACCCTGTGTTCTATCTAATTATCTATACTAACTTCTCTTTGAATAAGTGGCAATAATATTTTACTGAATTCCACTGAACATTCAGCAACACAGTTGCCCGTATTTCCTAGAATAAATGCAGATTCTTTAATTTTTCGTCTATTTCCTACTTCTTCTTTGAGAATTGGTTTGGACCTATCCCACAATATCCTATGATTGTTATTAAAAGAATGTTCACATATATTTTTTTTATTGTTTCAGTTTCAATTCCTGGAATATGAATTAAGAAAAAAACGAATATCCGTCTAAAAATTGACATAGACGCACAATAATACAATACGAATACATTTTCTTAATAACCTTTTCCGATTTCCAAGGTAAAACCCCATTTTTTCCTAATTTTTATTTTAAATGTCATACTTAGTAGATAAAATAAATGTCATATTTGACAGGTATGGGCTGTAACGTTACGACTCTCTCAGGCGCAATAGTGTACCCAAAACATGCACCAACGTAGCCCGAAATCAAATTTTCAAAAAATCCAATAATACATATTTTTCCCATTTGGTACAAAGTTTATGAACAGCATTGTATTTTAAATGCTGGCTACGTCACTGCCTTTTACAATGGGTCAAATTTCAGTTAGCCAGCGGCGTCGTATTTGTTAACGATAAACTCACGTTCGGGTAGTAAGGAAAAGGCAGAGACGTTATAAATTATGCTCGTGTACGGTTTACGGTTTGTTTTATGAAATAGGAGCCATTAATTCCCCGCAATGAATCGGGGGGCCTCCTTGCGATAACCAGCTGGAGCTGAAAATCTGAAGTGGCGGACTTTCTGACAAAACCATTCCCATTTTCCGCAAATAGCCTCCAAATTAAACCCGCGAAATACAAAAAAAAGTAAACAATGAACGGCAGTGTTTTATATCCGCGCCAAATTCCCTGTTTCTATTTTGTATTTATTTATAAGAATTGGTTTCATGATTGATACATTCATGTTTCTATAGACTTAGATCAACTTAGATATATGTAGGTATCGATTTTTGATAACATGAAGTATGAAAAATAAAAATTGATTTTTTACACAGAAAGATTTTTAGTACCTGTAATAATTATAAATAATAAATGATGTTTAGTGGCATATCAGGTAAAGGATATCAATTGAAAAAAATGCACTCCAGCCGGGACTTGAACCCGGGACTCCTACTGTGGCCGTAGGTACTTTAACCAACTAAGCTACCGGAGATATGGGTTCCATCGGCTAGGTGTTATTTATTCCAATTGATATATAGTTAGTAGCGGTGAGATGTAGAAGACTTCGGCGTCTTCTACAGCTACTAGAAAGGGTTAGAGGGTGTAGGGAAACCATTCACCAACAATAATGAATGGTTTCCCTACACCCTCTAACCCCTTCTAGTAGCTGTAGAAGACGCCGAAGTCTTCTACATCTCACCGCTACTAACTATATATCAATTGGAATAAATAACACCTAGCCGATGGAAACCATATCTCCGGTAGCTTAGTTGGTTAAAGTGCCTACGGCCACAGTAGGAGTCCCGGGTTCAAGTCCCGGCTGGAGTGCATTTTTTTCAATTGATATCCTTTACCTGATATGCCACTAAACATCATTTATTATTTATAATTATTACAGGTACTAAAAATCTTTCTGTGTTTCATAGTCTGGCTTTGACATTGTAGGTTAGAATTTCCACGTTCGATACTTGCATTAAGTCGCTATATGTCGAATATTGTGGGTGGAAGAACAAATAGGAAGTTTACATAACCAACAATAATGAATGGTTTCCCTACACCCTCTAACCCCTTCTAGTAGCTGTAGAAGACGCCGAAGTCTTCTACATCTCACCGCTACTAACTATATATCAATTGGAATAAATAACACCTAGCCGATGGAAACCATATCTCCGGTAGCTTAGTTGGTTAAAGTGCCTACGGCCACAGTAGGAGTCCCGGGTTCAAGTCCCGGCTGGAGTGCATTTTTTTCAATTGATATCCTTTACCTGATATGCCACTAAACATCATTTATTGATTTTTTAGTTACGATAATTTTAAATCTCTAGGGTGTTGGGGACGTTGGTTTTGCGGCGTGCACCACTAAAAATAATCCTATGGACAAATATCTGTAAAACTAGTAGATTATGCCACGGAGTACTTAATTCGCAAAAGCGCTTAAAGTTGATAAATGATGGCTTATAGTTGATAGATGAGATGGTGATTCATCCCCCTCACACATAGCGCAGCCACCCCACCATCGCTAGCACTAAGTCGATATCGAGACAACAAGGAGCCGAGGTTTAGGGTATACCCGTTTCAAAGCATCGAGTCCGATATACAGTGTCCCACAGAAAGTATGCACCATACAGTGTGCCCCAATTTGATACTGGACACCTCAGAAATATACGAAGGGCAAGGAAAACAAATGGTCTCTATTTTTTATTGGTAGTCCCAAGGGAGAGTATCTCGTAGGCGGTGGTATTTGGATGGGGTAATTATTTCATGGCCTGCTATGATTTTTTAAAATAGCTAATTTTCAAGAAACCCTATTAGGGATTTTTTTACGACCAAATGTTATTGAGAAAACTTGTTCAGAATGAAAAACTGAGTAGAATTGCACAATTTCAAAAGTCTAGGCCTACTTTGATTTTTAGCTTTTTCGCCTTTTTCACCCACTTTTTTTCATAGAAATGTGTCCTTTCTGGAGCTTTCACGTCAAAATATTGTTAAGGAAACTTGATCGTGAAAAAATAAAATTTTTACGTGAAAGCTCCAGAAAGGACACTTTCTAAGAAAAAAGTGGGGGATAAATCTAAAAATTATTAATTTTGCGAATCTACTCAGTTTTTCATTCTTAAGAAGTTTTCTTAACAACATTTTGTCGTAAAAAAATCCCTAATGGGGTTTCTTGAAAAAAATAAAAAATCATAGCAGGCCATGAAATAATTACCCCACCGCCTATGAGATACTCTCCCCTGGTACTACCAATAAACAAATAGAGACCATTTGTTTCCCTTGCCCTTCATATATTTCTGAGGTGTCCAGTATCAAATTGGGACACACTGTATATGAGATTTTTTATAATAATTTTATATTTATCAGAAAATTTTATTTTTGTGCATTCCCGCAAATTCGAACGATGTTTTCAAAATACGAATATCTCATTTCGTATACAGGGAGGTTCGAAAATATGAAAAAGGCTCAAGAGTAAAGCATCCTTATTTTTAATTTAAGAGAAAACATGTATTATGAAAAGTTGTTTAGAATTAAAAGAATGAAGTTTCAAGTTTCTATTCTATAAAACACCTTTTCGGCATTCTTTATGATTTACTTCGTATAGAAATAAAACTACTTTATTTAATAGTAATAGCACAGACCTATATAGCTTGTAATAGTAATATCAATAGGCATACCTAGTAGTTAAGTCGCGATTTTCATTGGTTTCTAGACTTTTTATTGTTTGATTTTTTGAACAAAGACATGTCTAATCCAGTGCCGTAGTCGGAATTTTTGTAAAAACGTGCCTAATATGATTTATCCAATTTTGACCTAAAAATATGTCGTAGTAGATTTTTAAAATAAAATGGTCAAAATTGGACCCTTTTAAAGGAAAACTCCTATTTTTGACGGATATAGACGAAAACTGATATCTATCGGTGTCTGAGGCTCATTTTGTATGATTTATGATTTTATTATAAAAATTGAGCCTCAGACACCGATGTCAGTTTTCGTCTATCTCCGTTAAAAATAGAAGTTTCCCTTTAAAAGTGACCAATTTGGCCCACCCTGTACAGTTTTTGATGACCTAACGAATATCAATTTAATGTGCTTGTTCCGGTTTCATTTTACGTCAAAATAATATTTACAATACTGAAATTACTTATGCGGAATTACATGGAAATTTTGTTGTTTTTGCATTGTGAAATAAAAAAAGCACGCATGGTAATTGTGCCGAGACATTGTAGGTGTGACTGCTTTTAAAGATAAGTCACGAAGAAAATGATTCAAACTATAAACCGTGATAAAATACAAAAACACATGAATCACTTTTAATTAAAAAAAATTGATGGCCCGATATTTGGCCATTTTCAAATTGTGTTTTTCGGATTCTACGTCGAATAATTTTGAAAATTTCAAATTTTCTTTTTTTAATTTGAGACGCCATTATTCCATTATTGTTCAGATTTCAGATTGGCATTTGACTATTTTTACTATTCCAAGTTTGAGCAATTTTATTAACATCAACCGGAAAGCCGAGAATATCTATCCAGCAACTTCCCGGAGGCCAGATAATTTCTGGATATTTGTCACCCGGGCTATCACCCCAGTTTTTATCGCCCCATTCCCGAGCTACATTGTTCGGGCAAGTCTACCGCCTTAGACACTTTAAAATAATTGTTTCTTTTTCGTCGGCATTCCCCTATCTCCGTCACTGGTTTATTATATTATTACCATTAACGTACCAACTCCCGCAAGGACAATAGAGGGGGCATTAAACCCCCATGGCTGCCAACGCAGCGTACAGTCGGCCTCATCTAGAGGGCTGCGACTGAACGAGTTCCGTTTTTTTTATCGTTGGTTAGAAATAAAACGTCACTAACTAGTCCAACTAGCTGGAAGAACTAGTGAATTTGAAAGGTTTACAAAAAATACTGGCATTTTTAAAACACTCATAGATACTAATGACACTATTTTAAAGCTTTTATTTAATTTGCTCTGTTAGTATAATATATTTGTGTGTATGTACTGAAATCTTGCAACTGGATTTTAAACCACTTCCACCCAACCGATAGAGCTGAAATTTTGCACACACTTTTTGTTCTGGCGACAATGCAATCTAGTTTACTAAGTATTGCGTTTTTTTTTTCAAAATGGCCGCCACTCCAAAATGGCGGATTACCTATTTTTTCACAATTTCCTCGACATAGGTATCAAATGAAAGGGCCTGACTGGTGAAAAATGATAAGTTAAGAGGTGCAACCTAGTATACTAAGTATTGTATTTTTTTCAAAATGGCCGCCACTCCAAGATGGCGGATTACCTATTTTTCACAATTTCCTCGACATAGGTATCAAATGAAAGGGTCTGACTGGTGAAAAATGATGTCAGGCGTCATACTAAATCCAATATGGCGGCCGGCACAAGATGGCGGATTACCTATTTTTTCACGACCTACTTGACATGGGAATGAAACGAAAGTGTTTGACGCGTACAAAATGATAAGGTAAGTGACGTCATATTAAATCCAATATGACGGATTCCCCAAGATGGCGGACTAACTTCTTTTACCACTCCCCTGACATGGGAATCAAATAAGCCATGTACTAAAATGAATAAAATAAGTTTCGTTGAGATAATTCAATACCAAATTGCGATAAGTTTTTGTAAATCAAATACTTGTCGCGAGAATTGTAAAGAAAATACTCGTACATACTTTGGCAAGTACAGATCATACAAAATTTGAAGGCGGAGAATTCCTAGAATAGATTTGTAGGAAATCGTAAATATTAATACAGATTTCAGTGGCGTGCTTGGAGAGTAATTGCACAGAAATAAGTTACGAGTGATGAATTTTATTAAAAAGTAATTTAAATAATTATTAGCAATAAATAATATATTTATTATCTTACACAACTATTAAGTAATAATTTACAATTACAAGGTAATATTTGTCAATCTGATGCATAGTCACTAACATCGTCATCGGAGGAGTCACTTTCGGAATTAGTAATAATTAGCTGTTCTGTGATTAAGTCTATATTAATTTCATTTTGTAAGTACTTGTCTTCGGTTTTGATAACATAACACTAACACAGTATTTTCCAATTGTTGTTACGCTGCTGTGTGAAATGAGCCAGTGCAGGTGGGTGTCTGCCTGTCTGGGTATTATTTACAAACTACTTCCTAGAATTCTCCGCCTTCAAATTTTGTATGAACTGTAGGTACTTGTTTTTTAATTTAGCACTTTAAAAAATAGTGTCTTTAGTATCTATGCATATTTTATAAACGCACAAGCATCCAGTTGCTTCTGGGGTACTCCTAGTTTGGAGTATTGCGAGGAGTATTGTGAGGGTGAGAATTATTATTATTATTTCAAGTTCACTTTTAAAAAATGCAAACATATATTTTTTTACAATGCCAATTAAATATGTGGGAAAAAGGGTCAGAGAAAGACTTCGAAAAGTTTTTAATTTATTGCCAACGTTTCGACTTATTTAAAGTCGTCTTCAGGGCTCTAAAAAACAATGTAAATATTAAAATAAATAAATCCACTTGCTATAAGTTATTATAAGGGGAAAATAAATGAGAAACTTAATAAAAAAATTTTTTATATGTCTGTATTTATGTCATTTAAATACTGTCATCTGACATTTTTTAAATTTCTACCCATTTATACAATTTTATTGATATCTTGACCAACATACCACAACTAAAATTATAATAACCTTATCCTTTGTATCGACTCATATGGCAAATTTTTTTAAAAAGACAGAAAAGTATAATTTGGTAAGTTTTATTAAGTTTCTCATATTTTTCCCCTTATAATAACTTATAGCAAGTGGATTTATTTATTTTAATATTTACATTGTTTTTTAGAGCCCTGAAGACGACTTTAAATAAGTCGAAACGTTGGCAATAAATTAAAAACTTTTCGAAGTCTTTCTCTGACCATTTTTCCCACATATTTAATTGGCATTGTAACAAATTTCTGGGTCACTTAATATTAATTTATTATATTTTTTTTGTGTAATTTTTTAAAAAAACTCAGCTACGACTATTTAGAAAATTCCACATTAAAAATGGGACGCAGGTTTGTCGGATTGCGTGGAATAGAACTATTCAGAATATGTAAAATTAACCAACAAATTAATTAGACGATTTCACGAAAATTAGGAGTATCAACCATACCGTCATTATATCATTTTCAGTATACCTATTCTTAGGTCGCTTCTAATTTGGTCTCACTATAAATTAGATCGTGGTTTTTCACTCGAGAATATGTTGCGGATAATCATCTCCGACTGAGATGATTTACAGTATGTGGAACACTAAATTTGATAAGTTATAGGTCGTAAAAAATGCCACACGCAGCTCCACGCAATGGAAATGATGTTTTGTACAAGCCCAGAGAAACTCCGCTTTCATTATACCGAGTACCCGCTCAAAAAGCGTGCAAACGTCAAATTTTGAGGTCCTTCGACAAACGCCTTACATCCATGCCCGCCAGCAAATTTTCGTGCCATATATTCGGTGGATTTCTCAGGACACTGGAATAATATTTTGCCAGTATAATGCCGTGGCAGGGCCGAAGGCGCCGGCCCTGAATACTGAATAGCCGAGCCAGAGTTAAGAAATGTACGGGGCAAACTCCCCCGCACCGCAAATCGTTACAGGTGCGCCTTTCTGGCCGTCGAAATAAATCTCCTAATGAGTCCCGTCCGGCGAGGATGGAGAAAACTTTGCGCAAAAAAACATTGCGCAAAAAAACATTGCGCGAAAAAAAACATTGCGCAAAAAACATTGCGCAGAAACCTTTGCGCAACAAAATATCCTTCGCTGTACGTTTCAGGGGTTTAAGCAATAACTTCCGCGCTGTTATCTTATCGTTTTAAAAAACGTGATGTCAAATGTTGCTTTCAACTCTAAAAATACCCTAACTAGGCGTAGTAAAATGAACGTTTCATGCGAAAACGTCGCAAGTTTTTAGGTCACCTAATGCACTTTATCTCGCCCTTAAAAGCTCGCGAGATTAAAAAAGGCGTGTACTAAAAACCGCCGCATAAAAACAAAGAAAATAACGAATTTCATTGCGATATAATTTTATCTGATTTGACGTGGCTGCGCTGGGGATATTATTGAATGGAAACTAAAAAAAAAACATATTGTGACTCGAGGATTGTAGACAGAAATCTGGCGTAATAGACCGTCAAATAGTGACAGATCTATGTGCCCTATTATCGCATACAAGCCTCGAAGAGGGTTGAAAAGTACAGGGTGGTCAGATAAGAATGCAAAGTGCTGTATCTCGGAAACTATTCGTCGTAGAGACTTGCGGTAAAAATTTTTTAGAATAAAGTGGCCAAGAGAAAAACCTGGAAATTATTTTCAGATTTCCAAGATAGTCACCAGGGGGCGTAACCGCCATCTTAAACTTTTAAAGTGATTTTTCACTGAAATCCACCTAGTAATGTTACCAAAATAATATATGCTTTTTAAAGGTAGGCTTTATGCGAGTAATTTTTGTTTAACACTTTTTGACATATCTATTAAAATGAAGTGGTGGGGAGTGATTCAATGTTTTTTAACAGCTGTAACTCCTAAATGACTGAACGGATTTTAACAAACTTGGTCTCATTGAAAAAAGCATTTATTGGTCCATCAAACCCATCTTACCCGTGATATGTCTAAGTCTCAGTGATGCCGCTAGAGCGCGTTTTTTTTTATATAATAACAGAAAATTGCAAAATTCTCGAAAAAATTAAATGCAATATTACTTTTTCTTTCATAAAAATGTAGTGAAATGATACTTAAATAGGCTAGTGAAAACCGTATCTCGATATCCTATTCCTAGCTGAAAATATCAAAGAAAGAAAATTTAGTTTTATTATAAAATTTTAAAAAGACGCTCTTACACCGGTATTTATTCTTATTTGTCTTTTTTTAAGATTTAATGATAAACTTTCATAATTTTATCATTTTTTAATTATAAAAGTATACTTAGTTCAAAAATTAAAAAAAAAACGTGTAGGGGCATAATAATCAATGCATTTAATATGCAAGTGCAAGGTAGGCAAAATACGTAGGGTAGGCATGAGTGTGAAAGCAGCAACAAGTTTTCTAGCAACGACTTCCCCGGGCGGCCCTCGGGTACAGCTTGCACGGATGGTTTTACTTCAAAGATAGCAATAGGGAAAACCGCCGTTTTCACTTGCATGACTTTTCTTTTAACGGAAGTTAGTTTAAGGCCACCTATTCTAACTATCCACAAAGAATCAGAATTTGCGAACCTCGTCTTCACCCCTTTCCACCCCCAAGACCGAAAAACTTAAAAAAATCGGGGAAACCGCCGTTTTCACTTGCATGACTTTTATTTTCACGGAAATTAGTTTAAGGCCACCTATTCTAACTATCCACAAATAATCAGAATTTGCGAACCTCGTCTTCACCCCTTTCCACCCCCAAGACCGAAAAACTTTAAAAAATCGGGAAAACCGCCGTTTTCACTTGCATGACTTTTCTTTTCACGGAAATTAGTTTAAGGCCACCTATTCTAACTATCCACATATAATCAGAATTTGCGAACCTCGTCTTCACCCCTTTACACCCCCAAGACCGAAAAACGTAAAAAAATCGGGGAAACCGCCGTTTTCACTTGCATGACTTTTCTTTTCACGGAAATTAGTTTAAGGCCACCTATTCTAACTATCCACAAAGAATCAGAATTTGCGAACCTCGTCTTCACCCCTTTCCACCCCCAAGACCGAAAAACTTAAAAAAATCGGGAAAACCGCCGTTTTCACTTGCATGACTTTTCTTTTCACGGAAATTAGTTTAAGGCCACCTATTCTAACTATCCACAAAGAATCAGAATTTGCGAACCTCGTCTTCACCCCTTTCCACCCCCAAGACCGAAAAACCTAAAAAAATCGGGAAAACGGCCGTTTTCACTTGCATGACTTTTATTTTCACGGAAATTAGTTTAAGGCCACCTATTCTAACTATCCACAAAGAATCAGAATTTGCGAACCTCGTCTTCACCCCTTTCCACCCCCAAGACCGAAAAACTTTAAAAAATCGGGAAAACCGCCGTTTTCACTTGCATGACTTTTCTTTTCACGGAAATTAGTTTAAGGCCACCTATTCTAACTATCCACAAAGAATCAGAATTTGCGAACCCCGTCTTCACCCCTTTCCACCCCCAAGACCGAAAAACTTAAAAAAATCGGGAAAACCGCCGTTTTCACTTGCATGACTTTTCTTTTCACGGAAATTAGTTTAAGGCCACCTATTCTAACTATCCACAAAGAATCAGAATTTGCGAACCTCGTCTTCACCCCTTTCCACCCCCAAGACCGAAAAACCTAAAAAAATCGGGAAAACGGCCGTTTTCACTTGCATGACTTTTATTTTCACGGAAATTAGTTTAAGGCCACCTATTCTAACTATCCACAAAGAATCAGAATTTGCGAACCTCGTCTTCACCCCTTTCCACCCCCAAGACCGAAAAACTTTAGAAAATCGGGAAAACCGCCGTTTTCACTTGCATGACTTTTCTTTTCACGGAAATTAGTTTAAGGCCACCTATTCTAACTATCCACAAAGAATCAGAATTTGCGAACCTCGTCTTCACCCCTTTCCACCCCCAAGACCGAAAAACTTAAAAAAATCGGGAAAACCGCCGTTTTCACTTGCATGACTTTTCTTTTCACGGAAATTAGTTTAAGGCCACCTATTCTAACTATCCACAAAGAATCAGAATTTGCGAACCTCGTCTTCACCCCTTTCCACCCCCAAGACCGAAAAACCTAAAAAAATCGGGAAAACGGCCGTTTTCACTTGCATGACTTTTCTTTTCAGGGAAATTAGTTTAAAGCCACCTATTCTAACTATCCACGAAGAATCAGAATTTGCGAACCTCGTCTTCACCCCTTTCCACCCCCAAGACCGAAAAACGTAAAAAAATCGGGAAAACGGCCGTTTTCACTTGCATGACTTTTATTTTCACGGAAATTAGTTTAAGGCCACCTATTCTAACTATCCACAAATAATCAGAATTTGCGAACCTCGTCTTCACCCCTTTCCACCCCCAAGACCGAAAAACGTAAAAAAATCGGGGAAACCGCCGTTTTCACTTGCATGACTTTTCTTTTCACGGAAATTAGTTTAAGGCCACCTATTCTAACTATCCACGAAGAATCAAAATTTGCGAACCTCGTCTTCACCCCTTTCCACCCCCAAGACCGAAAAACCTAAAAAAATCGGGAAAACGGCCGTTTTCACTTGCATGACTTTTATTTTCACGGAAATTAGTTTAAGGCCACCTATTCTAACTATCCACAAAGAATCAGAATTTGCGAACCTCGTCTTCACCCCTTTCCACCCCCAAGACCGAAAAACCTAAAAAAATCGGGAAAACGGCCGTTTTCACTTGCATGACTTTTATTTTCACGGAAATTAATTTAAGGCCACCTATTCTAACTATCCACAAAGAATCAGAATTTGCGAACCTCGTCTTCACCCCTTTCCACCCCCAAGACCGAAAAACTTTAAAAAATCGGGAAAACCGCCGTTTTCACTTGCATGACTTTTCTTTTCAGGGAAATTAGTTTAAGGCCACCTATTCTAACTATTCACGAAGAATCAGAATTTGCGAACCTCGTCTTCACCCCTTTCCACCCCCAAGACCGAAAAACGTAAAAAAATCGGGAAAACGGCCGTTTTCACTTGCATGACTTTTATTTTCACGGAAATTAGTTTAAGGCCACCTATTCTAACTATCCACAAATAATCAGAATTTGCGAACCTCGTCTTCACCCCTTTCCACCCCCAAGACCGAAAAACGTAAAAAAATCGGGGAAACCGCCGTTTTCACTTGCATGACTTTTCTTTTCACGGAAATTAGTTTAAGACCACCTATTCTAACTATCCACGAAGAATCAGAATTTGCGAACCTCGTCTTCACCCCTTTCCACCCTCAAGACCGAAAAACGTAAAAAAATCGGGGAAACCGCCGTTTTCACTTGCATGACTTTTCTTTTCACGGAAATTAGTTTAAGGCCACCTATTCTAACTATCCACAAAGAATCAGAATTTGCGAACCTCGTCTTCACCCCTTTCCACCCCCAAGACCGAAAAACTTTAAAAAATCGGGAAAACCGCCGTTTTCACTTGCATGACTTTTCTTTTCACGGAAACTAGTTTAAGGCCACCTATTCTAACTATCCACAAATAATCAGAATTTGCGAACCTCGTCTTCACCCCTTTCCACCCCCAAGACCGAAAAACGTAAAAAAATCGGGGAAACCGCCGTTTTCACTTGCATGACTTTTCTTTTCACGGAAATTAGTTTAAGGCCACCTATTCTAACTATCCACAAAGAATCAGAATTTGCGAACCTCGTCTTCACCCCTTTCCACCCCCAAGACCGAAAAACTTTAAAAAATCGGGAAAACCGCCGTTTTCACTTGCATGACTTTTCTTTTCACGGAAATTAGTTTAAGGCCACCTATTCTAACTATCCACAAATAATCAGAATTTGCGAACCTCGTCTTCACCCCTTTCCACCCCCAAGACCGAAAAACGTAAAAAAATCGGGGAAACCGCCGTTTTCACTTGCATGACTTTTCTTTTCACGGAAATTAGTTTAAGGCCACCTATTCTAACTATCCACAAAGAATCAGAATTTGCGAACCTCGTCTTCACCTTTTTCCACCCCCAAGACCGAAAAACTTAAAAAAATCGGGAAAACCGCCGTTTTCACTTGCATGACTTTTCTTTTCACGGAAATTAGTTTAAGGCCACCTATTCTAACTATCCACAAAGAATCAGAATTTGCGAACCTCGTCTTCACCCCTTTCCACCCCCAAGACCGAAAAACCTAAAAAAATCGGGAAAACGGCCGTTTTCACTTGCATGACTTTTATTTTCACGGAAATTAGTTTAAGGCCACCTATTCTAACTATCCACAAAGAATCAGAATTTGCGAACCTCGTCTTCACCCCTTTCCACCCCCAAGACCGAAAAACCTAAAAAAATCGGGAAAACGGCCGTTTTCACTTGCATGACTTTTATTTCCACGGAAATTAGTTTAAGGCCACCTATTCTAACTATCCACAAAGAATCAGAAATTGCGAACCTCGTCTTCACCCCTTTCCACCCCCAAGACCGAAAAACTTTAAAAAATCGGGAAAACCGCCGTTTTCACTTGCATGACTTTTATTTTCACGGAAATTAGTTTATGGCCACCTATTCTAACTATCCACAAATAATCAGAATTTGCGAACCTCGTCTTCACCCCTTTCCACCCCCAAGACCGAAAAACGTAAAAAAATCGGGGAAACCGCCGTTTTCACTTGCATGACTTTTCTTTTCACGGAAATTAGTTTAAGGCCACCTATTCTAACTATCCACAAATAATCAGAATTTGCGAACCTCGTCTTCACCCCTTTCCACCCCCAAGACCGAAAAACGTAAAAAAATCGGGGAAACCGCCGTTTTCACTTGCATGACTTTTCTTTTCACGGAAATTAGTTTAAGGCCACCTATTCTAACTATCCACGAAGAATCAGAATTTGCGAACCTCGTCTTCACCCCTTTCCACCCCCAAGACCGAAAAACGTAAAAAAATCGGGAAAACGGCCGTTTTCACTTGCATGACTTTTATTTTCACGGAAATTAGTTTATGGCCACCTATTCTAACTATCCACAAATAATCAGAATTTGCGAACCTCGTCTTCACCCCTTTCCACCCCCAAGACCGAAAAACGTAAAAAAATCGGGGAAACCGCCGTTTTCACTTGCATGACTTTTCTTTTCACGGAAATTAGTTTAAGGCCACCTATTCTAACTATCCACAAATAATCAGAATTTGCGAACCTCGTCTTCACCCCTTTCCACCCCCAAGACCGAAAAACGTAAAAAAATCGGGGAAACCGCCGTTTTCACTTGCATGACTTTTCTTTTCACGGAAATTAGTTTAAGGCCACCTATTCTAACTATCCACAAATAATCAGAATTTGCGAACCTCGTCTTCACCCCTTTCCACCCCCAAGACCGAAAAACGTAAAAAAATCGGGGAAACCGCCGTTTTCACTTGCATGACTTTTCTTTTCACGGAAATTAGTTTAAGGCCACCTATTCTAACTATCCACAAAGAATCAGAATTTGCGAACCTCGTCTTCACCCCTTTCCACCCCCAAGACCGAAAAACTTAAAAAAATCGGGAAAACCGCCGTTTTCACTTGCATGACTTTTCTTTTCACGGAAATTAGTTTAAGGCCACCTATTCTAACTATCCACAAAGAATCAGAATTTGCGAACCTCGTCTTCACCCCTTTCCACCCCCAAGACCGAAAAACCTAAAAAAATCGGGAAAACGGCCGTTTTCACTTGCATGACTTTTATTTTCACGGAAATTAGTTTAAGGCCACCTATTCTAACTATCCACAAAGAATCAGAATTTGCGAACCTCGTCTTCACCCCTTTCCACCCCCAAGACCGAAAAACTTTAAAAAATCGGGAAAACCGCCGTTTTCACTTGCATGACTTTTCTTTTCACGGAAATTAGTTTAAGGCCACCTATTCTAACTATCCACAAAGAATCAGAATTTGCGAACCTCGTCTTCACCCCTTTCCACCCCCAAGACCGAAAAACCTAAAAAAATCGGGAAAACGGCCGTTTTCACTTGCATGACTTTTATTTTCACGGAAATTAGTTTAAGGCCACCTATTCTAACTATCCACAAAGAATCAGAATTTGCGAACCTCGTCTTCACCCCTTTCCACCCCCAAGACCGAAAAACTTTAAAAAATCGGGAAAACCGCCGTTTTCACTTGCATGACTTTTCTTTTCAGGGAAATTAGTTTAAGGCCACCTATTCTAACTATCCACGAAGAATCAGAATTTGCGAACCTCGTCTTCACCCCTTTCCACCCCCAAGACCGAAAAACGTAAAAAAATCGGGAAAACGGCCGTTTTCACTTGCATGACCTTTATTTTCACGGAAATTAGTTTAAGGCCACCTATTCTAACTATCCACAAATAATCAGAATTTGCGAACCTCGTCTTCACCCCTTTCCACCCCCAAGACCGAAAAACGTAAAAAAATCGGGGAAACCGCCGTTTTCACTTGCATGACTTTTCTTTTCACGGAAATTAGTTTAAGGCCACCTATTCTAACTATCCACAAAGAATCAGAATTTGCGAACCTCGTCTTCACCCCTTTCCACCCCCAAGACCGAAAAACTTTAAAAATCGGGAAAACCGCCGTTTTCACTTGCATGACTTTTCTTTTCACGGAAATTAGTTTAAGGCCACCTATTCTAACTATCCACGAAGAATCAGAATTTGCGAACCTCGTCTTCACCCCTTTCCACCCCCAAGACCGAAAAACGTAAAAAAATCGGGAAAACGGCCGTTTTCACTTGCATGACTTTTATTTTCACGGAAATTAGTTTAAGGCCACCTATTCTAACTATCCACAAATAATCAGAATTTGCGAACCTCGTCTTCACCCCTTTCCACCCCCAAGACCGAAAAACGTAAAAAAATCGGGGAAACCGCCGTTTTCACTTGCATGACTTTCCTTTTCAGGGAAATTAGTTTAAGGCCACCTATTCTAACTATCCACGAAGAATCAGAATTTGCGAACCTCGTCTTCACCCCTTTCCACCCCCAAGACCGAAAAACGTAAAAAAATCGGGAAAACGGCCGTTTTCACTTGCATGACTTTTATTTTCACGGAAATTAGTTTAAGGCCACCTATTCTAACTATCCACAAATAATCAGAATTTGCGAACCTCGTCTTCACCCCTTTCCACCCCCAAGACCGAAAAACGTAAAAAAATCGGGGAAACCGCCGTTTTCACTTGCATGACTTTTCTTTTCACGGAAATTAGTTTAAGGCCACCTATTCTAACTATCCACGAAGAATCAGAATTTGCGAACCTCGTCTTCACCCCTTTCCACCCTCAAGACCGAAAAACGTAAAAAAATCGGGGAAACCGCCGTTTTCACTTGCATGACTTTTCTTTTCACGGAAATTAGTTTAAGGCCACCTATTCTAACTATCCACAAAGAATCAGAATTTGCGAACCTCGTCTTCACCCCTTTCCACCCCCAAGACCGAAAAACTTTAAAAAATCGAGAAAACCGCCGTTTTCACTTGCATGACTTTTCTTTTCACGGAAATTAGTTTAAGGCCACCTATTCTAACTATCCACAAATAATCAGAATTTGCGAACCTCGTCTTCACCCCTTTCCACCCCCAAGACCGAAAAACGTAAAAAAATCGGGGAAACCGCCGTTTTCACTTGCATGACTTTTCTTTTCACGGAAATTAGTTTAAGGCCACCTATTCTAACTATCCACAAAGAATCAGAATTTGCGAACCTCGTCTTCACCCCTTTCCACCCCCAAGACCGAAAAACTTAAAAAAATCGGGAAAACCGCCGTTTTCACTTGCATGACTTTTCTTTTCACGGAAATTAGTTTAAGGCCACCTATTCTAACTATCCACAAAGAATCAGAATTTGCGAACCTCGTCTTCACCCCTTTCCACCCCCAAGACCGAAAAACCTAAAAAAATCGGGAAAACGGCCGTTTTCACTTGCATGACTTTTATTTTCACGGAAATTAGTTTAAGGCCACCTATTCTAACTATCCACAAAGAATCAGAATTTGCGAACCTCGTCTTCACCCCTTTCCACCCCCAAGACCGAAAAACCTAAAAAAATCGGGAAAACGGCCGTTTTCACTTGCATGACTTTTATTTTCACGGAAATTAGTTTAAGGCCACCTATTCTAACTATCCACAAAGAATCAGAATTTGCGAACCTCGTCTTCACCCCTTTCCACCCCCAAGACCGAAAAACTTAAAAAAATCGGGAAAACCGCCGTTTTCACTTGCATGACTTTTCTTTTCACGGAAATTAGTTTAAGGCCACCTATTCTAACTATCCACAAAGAATCAGAATTTGCGAACCTCGTCTTCACCCCTTTCCACCCCCAAGACCGAAAAACCTAAAAAAATCGGGAAAACGGCCGTTTTCACTTGCATGACTTTTATTTTCACGGAAATTAGTTTAAGGCCACCTATTCTAACTATCCACAAAGAATCAGAATTTGCGAACCTCGTCTTCACCCCTTTCCACCCCCAAGACCGAAAAACTTAAAAAAATCGGGAAAACCGCCGTTTTCACTTGCATGACTTTTCTTTTCACGGAAATTAGTTTAAGGCCACCTATTCTAACTATCCACAAAGAATCAGAATTTGCGAACCTCGTCTTCACCCCTTTCCACCCCCAAGACCGAAAAACTTTAAAAAATCGGGAAAACCGCCGTTTTCACTTGCATGACTTTTCTTTTCACGGAAATTAGTTTAAGGCCACCTATTCTAACTATCCACAAAGAATCAGAATTTGCGAACCTCGTCTTCACCCCTTTCCACCCCCAAGACCGAAAAACTTAAAAAAATCGGGAAAACCGCCGTTTTCACTTGCATGACTTTTCTTTTCACGGAAATTAGTTTAAGGCCACCTATTCTAACTATCCACAAAGAATCAGAATTTGCGAACCTCGTCTTCACCCCTTTCCACCCCCAAGACCGAAAAACCTAAAAAAATCGGGAAAACCGCCGTTTTCACTTGCATGACTTTTCTTTTCACGGAAATTAGTTTAAGGCCACCTATTCTAACTATCCACAAAGAATCAGAATTTGCGAACCTCGTCTTCACCCCTTTCCACCCCCAAGACCGAAAAACCTAAAAAAATCGGGAAAACGGCCGTTTTCACTTGCATGACTTTTATTTTCACGGAAATTAGTTTAAGGCCACCTATTCTAACTATCCACAAAGAATCAGAATTTGCGAACCTCGTCTTCACCCCTTTCCACCCCCAAGACCGAAAAACTTTAAAAAATCGGGAAAACCGCCGTTTTCACTTGCATGACTTTTCTTTTCACGGAAATTAGTTTAAGGCCACCTATTCTAACTATCCACAAAGAATCAGAATTTGCGAACCTCGTCTTCACCCCTTTCCACCCCCAAGACCGAAAAACCTAAAAAAATCGGGAAAACGGCCGTTTTCACTTGCATGACTTTTATTTTCACGGAAATTAGTTTAAGGCCACCTATTCTAACTATCCACAAAGAATCAGAATTTGCGAACCTCGTCTTCACCCCTTTCCACCCCCAAGACCGAAAAACTTTAAAAAATCGGGAAAACCGCCATTTTCACTTGCATGACTTTTCTTTTCACGGAAATTAGTTTAAGGCCACCTATTCTAACTATCCACCAATAATCAGAATTTGCGAACCTCGTCTTCACCCCTTTCCACCCCCAAGACCGAAAAACGTAAAAAAATCGGGGAAACCGCCATTTTCACTTGCATGACTTTTCTTTTCACGGAAATTAGTTTAAGGCCACCTATTCTAACTATCCACCAATAATCAGAATTTGCGAACCTCGTCTTCACCCCTTTCCACCCCCAAGACCGAAAAACTTTAAAAAATCGGGAAAACCGCCGTTTTCATTTGCATGACTTTTCTTTTCAGGGAAATTAGTTTAAGGCCACCTATTCTAACTATCCACGAAGAATCAGAATTTGCGAACCTCGTCTTCACCCCTTTCCACCCCTAAGACCGAAAAACGTAAAAAAATCGGGAAAACGGCCGTTTTCACTTGCATGACTTTTATTTTCACGGAAATTAGTTTAAGGCCACCTATTCTAACTATCCACAAATAATCAGAATTTGCGAACCTCGTCTTCACCCCTTTCCACCCCCAAGACCGAAAAACGTAAAAAAATCGGGGAAACCGCCGTTTTCACTTGCATGACTTTTATTTTCACGGAAATTAGTTTAAGGCCACCTATTCTAACTATCCACAAATAATCAGAATTTGCGAACCTCGTCTTCACCCCTTTCCACCCCCAAGACCGAAAAACTTTAAAAAATCGGGAAAACCGCCGTTTTCACTTGCATGACTTTTCTTTTCACGGAAATTAGTTTAAGGCCACCTATTCTAACTATCCACATATAATCAGAATTTGCGAACCTCGTCTTCACCCCTTTCCACCCCCAAGACCGAAAAACGTAAAAAAATCGGGGAAACCGCCGTTTTCACTTGCATGACTTTTCTTTTCACGGAAATTAGTTTAAGGCCACCTATTCTAACTATCCACAAAGAATCAGAATTTGCGAACCTCGTCTTCACCCCTTTCCACCCCCAAGACCGAAAAACCTAAAAAAATCGGGAAAACGGCCGTTTTCACTTGCATGACTTTTATTTTCACGGAAATTAGTTTAAGGCCACCTATTCTAACTATCCACGAAGAATCAGAATTTGCGAACCTCGTCTTCACCCCTTTCCACCCCCAAGACCGAAAAACGTAAAAAAATCGGGGAAACCGCCGTTTTCACTTGCATGACTTTTCTTTTCAGGGAAATTAGTTTAAGGCCACCTATTCTAACTATCCACGAAGAATCAGAATTTGCGAACCTCGTCTTCACCCCTTTCCACCACCAAGACCGAAAAACGTAAAAAAATCGGGAAAACGGCCGTTTTCACTTGCATAACTTTTATTTTCACGGAAATTAGTTTAAATCCACCTATTCTAACTATCCACAAATAAGCAGAATTTGCGAACCTCGTCTTCACCCCTTTCCACCCCCAAGAACGAAAAACGTAAAAAAATCGGGGAACCGCCGTTTTCACTTGAATGACTTTTCTTTTCACGGAAATTAGTTTAAGGCCACCTATTCTAACTATCCACAAAGAATCAGAATTTGCGAACCTCGTCTTCACCCCTT
The DNA here is from genome assembly GCA_963920635.1 of Pseudeuparius sepicola. Lineage (NCBI taxonomy): Eukaryota > Metazoa > Arthropoda > Insecta > Coleoptera > Anthribidae > Pseudeuparius > Pseudeuparius sepicola. The sequence goes on along the minus strand of OY987305.1, from coordinate 1,582,542 downwards.
TCCACCCCCAAGACCGAAAAACCTAAAAAAATCGGGAAAACGGCCGTTTTCACTTGCATGACTTTTATTTTCACGGAAATTAGTTTAAGGCCACCTATTCTAACTATCCACAAAGAATCAGAATTTGCGAACCTCGTCTTCACCCCTTTCCACCCCCAAGACCGAAAAACTTTAAAAAATCGGGAAAACCGCCGTTTTCACTTGCATGACTTTTCTTTTCACGGAAATTAGTTTAAGGCCACCTATTCTAACTATCCACAAAGAATCAGAATTTGCGAACCTCGTCTTCACCCCTTTCCACCCCCAAGACCGAAAAACTTTAAGAAATCGGGAAAACCGCCATTTTCACTTGCATGACTTTTCTTTTCAGGGAAATTAGTTTAAGGTCACCTATTCTAACTATCCACGAAGAATCAGAATTTGCGAACCTCGTCTTCACCCCTTTCCACCCCCAAGACCGAAAAACGTAAAAAAATCGGGGAAACCGCCGTTTTCACTTGCATGACTTTTCTTTTCACGGAAATTAGTTTAAGGCCACCTATTCTAACTATCCACAAAGAATCAGAATTTGCGAACCTCGTCTTCACCCCTTTCCACCCCCAAGACCGAAAAACTTTAAAAAATCGGGAAAACCGCCGTTTTCACTTGCATGACTTTTCTTTTCACGGAAATTAGTTTAAGGCCACCTATTCTAACTATCCACAAAGAATCAGAATTTGCGAACCTCGTCTTCACCCCTTTCCACCCCCAAGACCGAAAAACTTTAAAAAATCGGGAAAACCGCCGTTTTCACTTGCATGACTTTTCTTTTCACAGAAATTAGTTTAAGGCCACCTATTCTAACTATCCACAAATAATCAGAATTTGCGAACCTCGTCTTCACCCCTTTCCACCCCCAAGACCGAAAAACGTAAAAAAATCGGGGAAACCGCCGTTTTCACTTGCATGACTTTTCTTTTCACGGAAATTAGTTTAAGGCCACCTATTCTAACTATCCACAAAGAATCAGAATTTGCGAACCTCGTCTTCACCCCTTTCCACCCCCAAGACCGAAAAACTTAAAAAAATCGGGAAAACCGCCGTTTTCACTTGCATGACTTTTCTTTTCACGGAAATTAGTTTAAGGCCACCTATTCTAACTATCCACAAAGAATCAGAATTTGCGAACCTCGTCTTCACCCCTTTCCACCCCCAAGACCGAAAAACTTTAAAAAATCGGGAAAACCGCCGTTTTCACTTGCATGACTTTTCTTTTCAGGGAAATTAGTTTAAGGCCACCTATTCTAACTATCCACGAAGAATCAGAATTTGCGAACCTCGTCTTCACCCCTTTCCACCCCCAAGACCGAAAAACGTAAAAAAATCGGGAAAACGGCCGTTTTCACTTGCATGACTTTTATTTTCACGGAAATTAGTTTAAGGCCACCTATTCTAACTATCCACAAAGAATCAGAATTTGCGAACCTCGTCTTCACCCTTTTCCACCCCCAAGACCGAAAAACTTTAAAAAATCGGGAAAACCGCCGTTTTCACTTGCATGACTTTTCTTTTCACGGAAATTAGTTTAAGGCCACCTATTCTAACTATCCACAAAGAATCAGAATTTGCGAACCTCGTCTTCACCCCTTTCCACCCCCAAGACCGAAAAACTTTAAAAAATCGGGAAAAAAGCCGTTTTCACTTGCATGACTTTTCTTTTCACGGAAATTAGTTTAAGGCCACCTATTCTAACTATCCACAAAGAATCAGAATTTGCGAACCTCGTCTTCACCCCTTTCCACCCCCAAGACCGAAAAACTTTAAAAAATCGGGAAAACCGCCGTTTTCACTTGCATGACTTTTCTTTTCACGGAAATTAGTTTAAGGCCACCTATTCTAACTATCCACAAAGAATCAGAATTTGCGAACCTCGTCTTCACCCCTTTCCACCCCCAAGACCGAAAAACTTTAAAAAATCGGGAAAACCGCCGTTTTCACTTGCATGACTTTTCTTTTCACGGAAATTAGTTTAAGGCCACCTATTCTAACTATCCACAAATAATCAGAATTTGCGAACCTCGTCTTCACCCCTTTCCACCCCCAAGACCGAAAAACGTAAAAAAATCGGGGAAACCGCCGTTTTCACTTGCATGACTTTTCTTTTCACGGAAATTAGTTTAAGGCCACCTATTCTAACTATCCACAAAGAATCAGAATTTGCGAACCTCGTCTTCACCCCTTTCCACCCCCAAGACCGAAAAACTTTAAAAAATCGGGAAAACCGCCGTTTTCACTTGCATGACTTTTCTTTTCACGGAAATTAGTTTAAGGCCACCTATTCTAATTATCCACAAAGAATCAGAATTTGCGAACCTCGTCTTCACCCCTTTCCACCCCCAAGACCGAAAAACCTAAAAAAATCGGGAAAACGGCCGTTTTCACTTGCATGACTTTTCTTTTCACGGAAATTAGTTTAAGGCCACCTATTCTAATTATCCACAAAGAATCAGAATTTGCGAACCTCGTCTTCACCCCTTTCCACCCCCAAGACCGAAAAACGTAAAAAAATCGGGGAAACCGCCGTTTTCACTTGCATGACTTTTCTTTTCACGGAAATTAGTTTAAGGCCACCTATTCTAACTATCCACAAAGAATCAGAATTTGCGAACCTCGTCTTCACCCCTTTCCACCCCCAAGACCGAAAAACTTTAAAAAATCGGGAAAACCGCCGTTTTCACTTGCATGACTTTTCTTTTCACGGAAATTAGTTTAAGGCCACCTATTCTAACTATCCACAAATAATCAGAATTTGCGAACCTCGTCTTCACCCCTTTCCACCCCCAAGACCGAAAAACGTAAAAAAATCGGGGAAACCGCCGTTTTCACTTGCATGACTTTTCTTTTCACGGAAATTAGTTTAAGGCCACCTATTCTAACTATCCACAAAGAATCAGAATTTGCGAACCTCGTCTTCACCCCTTTCCACCCCCAAGACCGAAAAACTTTAAAAAATCGGGAAAACCGCCGTTTTCACTTGCATGACTTTTCTTTTCACGGAAATTAGTTTAAGGCCACCTATTCTAACTATCCACAAAGAATCAGAATTTGCGAACCTCGTCTTCACCCCTTTCCACCCCCAAGACCGAAAAACTTTAAAAAATCGGGAAAACCGCCATTTTCACTTGCATGACTTTTCTTTTCAGGGAAATTGGTTTAAGGCCACCTATTCTAACTATCCACGAAGAATCAGAATTTGCGAACCTCGTCTTCACCCCTTTCCACCCCCAAGACCGAAAAACGTAAAAAAATCGGGAAAACGGCCGTTTTCACTTGCATGACTTTTATTTTCACGGAAATTAGTTTAAGGCCACCTATTCTAACTATCCACAAATAATCAGAATTTGCGAACCTCGTCTTCACCCCTTTCCACCCCCAAGACCGAAAAACGTAAAAAATCGGGGAAACCGCCGTTTTCACTTGCATGACTTTTCTTTTCAGGGAAATTAGTTTAAGGCCACCTATTCTAACTATCCACGAAGAATCAGAATTTGCGAACCTCGTCTTCACCCCTTTCCACCCCCAAGACCGAAAAACGTAAAAAAATCGGGAAAACGGCCGTTTTCACTTGCATGACTTTTATTTTCACGGAAATTAGTTTAAATCCACCTATTCTAACTATCCACAAATAATCAGAATTTGCGAACCTCGTCTTCACCCCTTTCCACCCCCAAGACCGAAAAACTTAAAAAAATCGGGAAAACCGCCGTTTTCACTTGCATGACTTTTCTTTTCACGGAAATTAGTTTAAGGCCACCTATTCTAACTATCCACAAAGAATCAGAATTTGCGAACCTCGTCTTCACCCCTTTCCACCCCCAAGACCGAAAAACCTAAAAAAATCGGGAAAACGGCCGTTTTCACTTGCATGACTTTTATTTTCACGGAAATTAGTTTAAGGCCACCTATTCTAACTATCCACAAAGAATCAGAATTTGCGAACCTCGTCTTCACCCCTTTCCACCCCCAAGACCGAAAAACTTTAAAAAATCGGGAAAACCGCCGTTTTCACTTGCATGACTTTTCTTTTCACGGAAATTAGTTTAAGGCCACCTATTCTAACTATCCACAAAGAATCAGAATTTGCGAACCTCGTCTTCACCCCTTTCCACCCCCAAGACCGAAAAACTTAAAAAAAATCGGGAAAACCGCCGTTTTCACTTGCATGACTTTTCTTTTCACGGAAATTAGTTTAAGGCCACCTATTCTAACTATCCACAAAGAATCAGAATTTGCGAACCTCGTCTTCACCCCTTTCCACCCCCAAGACCGAAAAACTTTAAAAAATCGGGAAAACCGCCGTTTTCACTTGCATGACTTTTCTTTTCACGGAAATTAGTTTAAGGCCACCTATTCTAACTATCCACAAAGAATCAGAATTTGCGAACCTCGTCTTCACCCCTTTCCACCCCCAAGACCAAAAAACCTAAAAAAATCGGGAAAACGGCCGTTTTCACTTGCATGACTTTTATTTTCACGGAAATTAGTTTAAGGCCACCTATTCTAACTATCCACAAAGAATCAGAATTTGCGAACCTCGTCTTCACCCCTTTCCACCCCCAAGACCGAAAAACCTAAAAAAATCGGGAAAACCGCCGTTTTCACTTGCATGACTTTTCTTTTCACGGAAATTAGTTTAAGGCCACCTATTCTAACTATCCACAAATAATCAGAATTTGCGAACCTCGTCTTCACCCCTTTCCACCCCCAAGACCGAAAAACGTAAAAAAATCGGGGAAACCGCCGTTTTCACTTGCATGACTTTTCTTTTCACGGAAATTAGTTTAAGGCCACCTATTCTAACTATCCACAAAGAATCAGAATTTGCGAACCTCGTCTTCACCCCTTTCCACCCCCAAGACCGAAAAACTTAAAAAAATCGGGAAAACCTCCGTTTTCACTTGCATGACTTTTCTTTTCACGGAAATTAGTTTAAGGCCACCTATTCTAACTATCCACAAAGAATCAGAATTTGCGAACCTCGTCTTCACCCCTTTCCACCCCCCAGACCGAAAAACCTAAAAAAATCGGGAAAACGGCCGTTTTCACTTGCATGACTTTTATTTTCACGGAAATTAGTTTAAGGCCACCTATTCTAACTATCCACAAAGAATCAGAATTTGCGAACCTCGTCTTCACCCCTTTCCACCCCCAAGACCGAAAAACTTTAAAAAATCGGGAAAACCGCCATTTTCACTTGCATGACTTTTCTTTTCAGGGAAATTAGTTTAAGGCCACCTATTCTAACTATCCACGAAGAATCAGAATTTGCGAACCTCGTCTTCACCCCTTTCCACCCCCAAGACCGAAAAACGTAAAAAAATCGGGAAAACGGCCGTTTTCACTTGCATGACTTTTATTTTCACGGAAATTAGTTTAAGGCCACCTATTCTAACTATCCACAAATAATCAGAATTTGCGAACCTCGTCTTCACCCCTTTCCACCCCCAAGACCGAAAAACGTAAAAAAATCGGGGAAACCGCCGTTTTCACTTGCATGACTTTTCTTTTCAGGGAAATTAGTTTAAGGCCACCTATTCTAACTATCCACGAAGAATCAGAATTTGCGAACCTCGTCTTCACCCCTTTCCACCCCCAAGACCGAAAAACGTAAAAAAATCGGGAAAACGGCCGTTTTCACTTGCATGACTTTTATTTTCACGGAAATTAGTTTAAATCCACCTATTCTAACTATCCACAAATAATCAGAATTTGCGAACCTCGTCTTCACCCCTTTCCACCCCCAAGACCGAAAAACTTTAAAAAATCGGGAAAACCGCCGTTTTCACTTGCATGAATTTTCTTTTCACGGGAATTAGTTTAAGGCCACCTATTCTAACTATCCACAAATAATCAGAATTTGCGAACCTCGTCTTCACCCCTTTCCACCCCCAAGACCGAAAAACGTAAAAAAATCGGGGAAACCGCCGTTTTCACTTGCATGACTTTTCTTTTCACGGAAATTAGTTTAAGGCCACCTATTCTAACTATCCACAAAGAATCAGAATTTGCGAACCTCGTCTTCACCCCTTTCCACCCCCAAGACCGAAAAACTTAAAAAAATCGGGAAAACCGCCGTTTTCACTTGCATGACTTTTCTTTTCACGGAAATTAGTTTAAGGCCACCTATTCTAACTATCCACAAAGAATCAGAATTTGCGAACCTCGTCTTCACCCCTTTCCACCCCCAAGACCGAAAAACCTAAAAAAATCGGGAAAACGGCCGTTTTCACTTGCATGACTTTTATTTTCACGGAAATTAGTTTAAGGCCACCTATCCTAACTATCCACAAATAATCAGAATTTGCGAACCTCGTCTTCACCCCTTTCCACCCCCAAGACCGAAAAACGTAAAAAAATCGGGGAAACCGCCGTTTTCACTTGCATGACTTTTCTTTTCACGGAAATTAGTTTAAGGCCACCTATTCTAACTATCCACGAAGAATCAGAATTTGCGAACCTCGTCTTCACCCCTTTCCACCCTCAAGACCGAAAAACGTAAAAAAATCGGGGAAACCGCCGTTTTCACTTGCATGACTTTTCTTTTCACGGAAATTAGTTTAAGGCCACCTATTCTAACTATCCACGAAGAATCAGAATTTGCGAACCTCGTCTTCACCCCTTTCCACCCCCAAGACCGAAAAACGTAAAAAAATCGGGGAAACCGCCGTTTTCACTTGCATGACTTTTCTTTTCACGGAAATTAGTTTAAGGCCACCTATTCTAACTATCCACGAAGAATCAGAATTTGCGAACCTCGTCTTCACCCCTTTCCACCCTCAAGACCGAAAAACGTAAAAAAATCGGGGAAACCGCCGTTTTCACTTGCATGACTTTTCTTTTCACGGAAATTAGTTTAAGGCCACCTATTCTAACTATCCACGAAGAATCAGAATTTGCGAACCTCGTCTTCACCCCTTTCCACCCTCAAGACCGAAAAACGTAAAAAAATCGGGGAAACCGCCGTTTTCACTTGCATGACTTTTCTTTTCACGGAAATTAGTTTAAGGCCACCTATTCTAACTATCCACAAATAATCAGAATTTGCGAACCTCGTCTACACCCCTTTCCACCCCCAAGACCGAAAAACGTAAAAAAATCGGGGAAACCGCCGTTTTCACTTGCATGACTTTTCTTTTCACGGAAATTAGTTTAAGGCCACCTATTCTAACTATCCACAAATAATCAGAATTTGCGAACCTCGTCTTCACCCCTTTCCACCCCCAAGACCGAAAAACGTAAAAAAATCGGGGAAACCGCCGTTTTCACTTGCATGACTTTTCTTTTCACGGAAATTAGTTTAAGGCCACCTATTCTAACTGTCCACGAAGAATCAGAATTTGCGAACCTCGTCTTCACCCCTTTCCACCCCCAAGACCGAAAAACGTAAAAAAATCGGGGAAACCGCCGTTTTCACTTGCATGACTTTTCTTTTCACGGAAATTAGTTTAAGGCCACCTATTCTAACTACCCACAAAGAATCAGAATTTGCGAACCTCGTCTTCACCCCTTTCCACCCCCAAGACCGAAAAACTTAAAAAAATCGGGAAAACCGCCGTTTTCACTTGCATGACTTTTCTTTTCACGGAAATTAGTTTAAGGCCACCTATTCTAACTATCCACAAAGAATCAGAATTTGCGAACCTCGTCTTCACCCCTTTCCACCCCCAAGACCGAAAAACCTAAAAAAATCGGGAAAACGGCCGTTTTCACTTGCATGACTTTTATTTTCACGGAAATTAGTTTAAGGCCACCTATTCTAACTATCCACAAAGAATCAGAATTTGCGAACCTCGTCTTCACCCCTTTCCACCCCCAAGACCGAAAAACTTTAAAAAATCGGGAAAACCGCCATTTTCACTTGCATGACTTTTCTTTTCAGGGAAATTAGTTTAAGGCCACCTATTCTAACTATCCACGAAGAATCAGAATTTGCGAACCTCGTCTTCACCCCTTTCCACCCCCAAGACCGAAAAACGTAAAAAAATCGGGAAAACGGCCGTTTTCACTTGCATGACTTTTATTTTCACGGAAATTAGTTTAAATCCACCTATTCTAACTATCCACAAATAATCAGAATTTGCGAACCTCGTCTTCACCCCTTTCCACCCCCAAGACCGAAAAACTTTAAAAAATCGGGAAAACCGCCGTTTTCACTTGCATGACTTTTCTTTTCACGGAAATTAGTTTAAGGCCACCTATTCTAACTATCCACAAATAATCAGAATTTGCGAACCTCGTCTTCACCCCTTTCCACCCCCAAGACCGAAAAACGTAAAAAAATCGGGGAAACCGCCGTTTTCACTTGCATGACTTTTCTTTTCACGGAAATTAGTTTAAGGCCACCTATTCTAACTATCTACAAAGAATCAGAATTTGCGAACCTCGTCTTCACCCCTTTCCACCCCCAAGACCGAAAAACTTAAAAAAATCGGGAAAACCGCCGTTTTCACTTGCATGACTTTTCTTTTCACGGAAATTAGTTTAAGGCCACCTATTCTAACTATCCACAAAGAATCAGAATTTGCGAACCTCGTCTTCACCCCTTTCCACCCCCAAGACCGAAAAACCTAAAAAAATCGGGAAAACGGCCGTTTTCACTTGCATGACTTTTCTTTTCAGGGAAATTAGTTTAAGGCCACCTATTCTAACTATCCACGAAGAATCAGAATTTGCGAACCTCGTCTTCACCCCTTTCCACCCCCAAGACCGAAAAACGTAAAAAAATCGGGAAAACGGCCGTTTTCACTTGCATGACTTTTATTTTCACGGAAATTAGTTTAAGGCCACCTATTCTAACTATCCACAAATAATCAGAATTTGCGAACCTCGTCTTCACCCCTTTCCACCCCCAAGACCGAAAAACGTAAAAAATCGGGGAAACCGCCGTTTTCACTTGCATGACTTTTCTTTTCAGGGAAATTAGTTTAAGGCCACCTATTCTAACTATCCACGAAGAATCAGAATTTGCGAACCTCGTCTTCACCCCTTTCCACCCCCAAGACCGAAAAACGTAAAAAAATCGGGGAAACCGCCGTTTTCACTTGCATGACTTTTCTTTTCACGGAAATTAGTTTAAGGCCACCTATTCTAACTACCCACAAAGAATCAGAATTTGCGAACCTCGTCTTCACCCCTTTCCACCCCCAAGACCGAAAAACTTAAAAAAATCGGGAAAACCGCCGTTTTCACTTGCATGACTTTTCTTTTCACGGAAATTAGTTTAAGGCCACCTATTCTAACTATCCACAAAGAATCAGAATTTGCGAACCTCGTCTTCACCCCTTTCCACCCCCAAGACCGAAAAACCTAAAAAAATCGGGAAAACGGCCGTTTTCACTTGCATGACTTTTATTTTCACGGAAATTAGTTTAAGGCCACCTATTCTAACTATCCACAAAGAATCAGAATTTGCGAACCTCGTCTTCACCCCTTTCCACCCCCAAGACCGAAAAACTTTAAAAAATCGGGAAAACCGCCATTTTCACTTGCATGACTTTTCTTTTCAGGGAAATTAGTTTAAGGCCACCTATTCTAACTATCCACGAAGAATCAGAATTTGCGAACCTCGTCTTCACCCCTTTCCACCCCCAAGACCGAAAAACGTAAAAAAATCGGGAAAACGGCCGTTTTCACTTGCATGACTTTTATTTTCACGGAAATTAGTTTAAATCCACCTATTCTAACTATCCACAAATAATCAGAATTTGCGAACCTCGTCTTCACCCCTTTCCACCCCCAAGACCGAAAAACTTTAAAAAATCGGGAAAACCGCCGTTTTCACTTGCATGACTTTTCTTTTCACGGAAATTAGTTTAAGGCCACCTATTCTAACTATCCACAAATAATCAGAATTTGCGAACCTCGTCTTCACCCCTTTCCACCCCCAAGACCGAAAAACGTAAAAAAATCGGGGAAACCGCCGTTTTCACTTGCATGACTTTTCTTTTCACGGAAATTAGTTTAAGGCCACCTATTCTAACTATCTACAAAGAATCAGAATTTGCGAACCTCGTCTTCACCCCTTTCCACCCCCAAGACCGAAAAACTTAAAAAAATCGGGAAAACCGCCGTTTTCACTTGCATGACTTTTCTTTTCACGGAAATTAGTTTAAGGCCACCTATTCTAACTATCCACAAAGAATCAGAATTTGCGAACCTCGTCTTCACCCCTTTCCACCCCCAAGACCGAAAAACCTAAAAAAATCGGGAAAACGGCCGTTTTCACTTGCATGACTTTTCTTTTCAGGGAAATTAGTTTAAGGCCACCTATTCTAACTATCCACGAAGAATCAGAATTTGCGAACCTCGTCTTCACCCCTTTCCACCCCCAAGACCGAAAAACGTAAAAAAATCGGGAAAACGGCCGTTTTCACTTGCATGACTTTTATTTTCACGGAAATTAGTTTAAGGCCACCTATTCTAACTATCCACAAATAATCAGAATTTGCGAACCTCGTCTTCACCCCTTTCCACCCCCAAGACCGAAAAACGTAAAAAATCGGGGAAACCGCCGTTTTCACTTGCATGACTTTTCTTTTCAGGGAAATTAGTTTAAGGCCACCTATTCTAACTATCCACGAAGAATCAGAATTTGCGAACCTCGTCTTCACCCCTTTCCACCCCCAAGACCGAAAAACGTAAAAAAATCGGGAAAACGGCCGTTTTCACTTGCATGACTTTTATTTTCACGGAAATTAGTTTAAATCCACCTATTCTAACTATCCACAAATAATCAGAATTTGCGAACCTCGTCTTCACCCCTTTCCACCCCCAAGACCGAAAAACTTTAAAAAATCGGGAAAACCGCCGTTTTCACTTGCATGACTTTTCTTTTCACGGAAATTAGTTTAAGGCCACCTATTCTAACTATCCACAAATAATCAGAATTTGCGAACCTCGTCTTCACCCCTTTCCACCCCCAAGACCGAAAAACGTAAAAAAATCGGGGAAACCGCCGTTTTCACTTGCATGACTTTTCTTTTCACGGAAATTAGTTTAAGGCCACCTATTCTAACTATCCACAAAGAATCAGAATTTGCGAACCTCGTCTTCACCCCTTTCCACCCCCAAGACCGAAAAACTTAAAAAAATCGGGAAAACCGCCGTTTTCACTTGCATGACTTTTCTTTTCACGGAAATTAGTTTAAGGCCACCTATTCTAACTATCCACAAAGAATCAGAATTTGCGAACCTCGTCTTCACCCCTTTCCACCCCCAAGACCGAAAAACCTAAAAAAATCGGGAAAACGGCCGTTTTCACTTGCATGACTTTTATTTTCACGGAAATTAGTTTAAGGCCACCTATTCTAACTATCCACAAAGAATCAGAATTTGCGAACCTCGTCTTCACCCCTTTCCACCCCCAAGACCGAAAAACTTTAAAAAATCGGGAAAACCGCCGTTTTCACTTGCATGACTTTTCTTTTCACGGAAATTAGTTTAAGGCCACCTATTCTAACTATCCACAAAGAATCAGAATTTGCGAACCTCGTCTTCACCCCTTTCCACCCCCAAGACCGAAAAACTTAAAAAAAATCGGGAAAACCGCCGTTTTCACTTGCATGACTTTTCTTTTCACGGAAATTAGTTTAAGGCCACCTATTCTAACTATCCACAAAGAATCAGAATTTGCGAACCTCGTCTTCACCCCTTTCCACCCCCAAGACCGAAAAACTTTAAAAAATCGGGAAAACCGCCGTTTTCACTTGCATGACTTTTCTTTTCACGGAAATTAGTTTAAGGCCACCTATTCTAACTATCCACAAAGAATCAGAATTTGCGAACCTCGTCTTCACCCCTTTCCACCCCCAAGACCAAAAAACCTAAAAAAATCGGGAAAACGGCCGTTTTCACTTGCATGACTTTTATTTTCACGGAAATTAGTTTAAGGCCACCTATTCTAACTATCCACAAAGAATCAGAATTTGCGAACCTCGTCTTCACCCCTTTCCACCCCCAAGACCGAAAAACCTAAAAAAATCGGGAAAACCGCCGTTTTCACTTGCATGACTTTTCTTTTCACGGAAATTAGTTTAAGGCCACCTATTCTAACTATCCACAAATAATCAGAATTTGCGAACCTCGTCTTCACCCCTTTCCACCCCCAAGACCGAAAAACGTAAAAAAATCGGGGAAACCGCCGTTTTCACTTGCATGACTTTTCTTTTCACGGAAATTAGTTTAAGGCCACCTATTCTAACTATCCACAAAGAATCAGAATTTGCGAACCTCGTCTTCACCCCTTTCCACCCCCAAGACCGAAAAACTTAAAAAAATCGGGAAAACCTCCGTTTTCACTTGCATGACTTTTCTTTTCACGGAAATTAGTTTAAGGCCACCTATTCTAACTATCCACAAAGAATCAGAATTTGCGAACCTCGTCTTCACCCCTTTCCACCCCCCAGACCGAAAAACCTAAAAAAATCGGGAAAACGGCCGTTTTCACTTGCATGACTTTTATTTTCACGGAAATTAGTTTAAGGCCACCTATTCTAACTATCCACAAAGAATCAGAATTTGCGAACCTCGTCTTCACCCCTTTCCACCCCCAAGACCGAAAAACTTTAAAAAATCGGGAAAACCGCCATTTTCACTTGCATGACTTTTCTTTTCAGGGAAATTAGTTTAAGGCCACCTATTCTAACTATCCACGAAGAATCAGAATTTGCGAACCTCGTCTTCACCCCTTTCCACCCCCAAGACCGAAAAACGTAAAAAAATCGGGAAAACGGCCGTTTTCACTTGCATGACTTTTATTTTCACGGAAATTAGTTTAAGGCCACCTATTCTAACTATCCACAAATAATCAGAATTTGCGAACCTCGTCTTCACCCCTTTCCACCCCCAAGACCGAAAAACGTAAAAAAATCGGGGAAACCGCCGTTTTCACTTGCATGACTTTTCTTTTCAGGGAAATTAGTTTAAGGCCACCTATTCTAACTATCCACGAAGAATCAGAATTTGCGAACCTCGTCTTCACCCCTTTCCACCCCCAAGACCGAAAAACGTAAAAAAATCGGGAAAACGGCCGTTTTCACTTGCATGACTTTTATTTTCACGGAAATTAGTTTAAATCCACCTATTCTAACTATCCACAAATAATCAGAATTTGCGAACCTCGTCTTCACCCCTTTCCACCCCCAAGACCGAAAAACTTTAAAAAATCGGGAAAACCGCCGTTTTCACTTGCATGACTTTTCTTTTCACGGGAATTAGTTTAAGGCCACCTATTCTAACTATCCACAAATAATCAGAATTTGCGAACCTCGTCTTCACCCCTTTCCACCCCCAAGACCGAAAAACGTAAAAAAATCGGGGAAACCGCCGTTTTCACTTGCATGACTTTTCTTTTCACGGAAATTAGTTTAAGGCCACCTATTCTAACTATCCACAAAGAATCAGAATTTGCGAACCTCGTCTTCACCCCTTTCCACCCCCAAGACCGAAAAACTTAAAAAAATCGGGAAAACCGCCGTTTTCACTTGCATGACTTTTCTTTTCACGGAAATTAGTTTAAGGCCACCTATTCTAACTATCCACAAAGAATCAGAATTTGCGAACCTCGTCTTCACCCCTTTCCACCCCCAAGACCGAAAAACCTAAAAAAATCGGGAAAACGGCCGTTTTCACTTGCATGACTTTTATTTTCACGGAAATTAGTTTAAGGCCACCTATCCTAACTATCCACAAATAATCAGAATTTGCGAACCTCGTCTTCACCCCTTTCCACCCCCAAGACCGAAAAACGTAAAAAAATCGGGGAAACCGCCGTTTTCACTTGCATGACTTTTCTTTTCACGGAAATTAGTTTAAGGCCACCTATTCTAACTATCCACGAAGAATCAGAATTTGCGAACCTCGTCTTCACCCCTTTCCACCCTCAAGACCGAAAAACGTAAAAAAATCGGGGAAACCGCCGTTTTCACTTGCATGACTTTTCTTTTCACGGAAATTAGTTTAAGGCCACCTATTCTAACTATCCACGAAGAATCAGAATTTGCGAACCTCGTCTTCACCCCTTTCCACCCCCAAGACCGAAAAACGTAAAAAAATCGGGGAAACCGCCGTTTTCACTTGCATGACTTTTCTTTTCACGGAAATTAGTTTAAGGCCACCTATTCTAACTATCCACGAAGAATCAGAATTTGCGAACCTCGTCTTCACCCCTTTCCACCCTCAAGACCGAAAAACGTAAAAAAATCGGGGAAACCGCCGTTTTCACTTGCATGACTTTTCTTTTCACGGAAATTAGTTTAAGGCCACCTATTCTAACTATCCACGAAGAATCAGAATTTGCGAACCTCGTCTTCACCCCTTTCCACCCTCAAGACCGAAAAACGTAAAAAAATCGGGGAAACCGCCGTTTTCACTTGCATGACTTTTCTTTTCACGGAAATTAGTTTAAGGCCACCTATTCTAACTATCCACAAATAATCAGAATTTGCGAACCTCGTCTACACCCCTTTCCACCCCCAAGACCGAAAAACGTAAAAAAATCGGGGAAACCGCCGTTTTCACTTGCATGACTTTTCTTTTCACGGAAATTAGTTTAAGGCCACCTATTCTAACTATCCACAAATAATCAGAATTTGCGAACCTCGTCTTCACCCCTTTCCACCCCCAAGACCGAAAAACGTAAAAAAATCGGGGAAACCGCCGTTTTCACTTGCATGACTTTTCTTTTCACGGAAATTAGTTTAAGGCCACCTATTCTAACTATCCACGAAGAATCAGAATTTGCGAACCTCGTCTTCACCCCTTTCCACCCCCAAGACCGAAAAACGTAAAAAAATCGGGGAAACCGCCGTTTTCACTTGCATGACTTTTCTTTTCACGGAAATTAGTTTAAGGCCACCTATTCTAACTATCCACGAAGAATCAGAATTTGCGAACCTCGTCTTCACCCCTTTCCACCCCCAAGACCGAAAAACTTAAAAAAATCGGGAAAACCGCCGTTTTCACTTGCATGACTTTTCTTTTCACGGAAATTAGTTTAAGGCCACCTATTCTAACTATCCACAAAGAATCAGAATTTGCGAACCTCGTCTTCACCCCTTTCCACCCCCAAGACCGAAAAACCTAAAAAAATCGGGAAAACGGCCGTTTTCACTTGCATGACTTTTATTTTCACGGAAATTAGTTTAAGGCCACCTATTCTAACTATCCACAAAGAATCAGAATTTGCGAACCTCGTCTTCACCCCTTTCCACCCCCAAGACCGAAAAACTTTAAAAAATCGGGAAAACCGCCATTTTCACTTGCATGACTTTTCTTTTCAGGGAAATTAGTTTAAGGCCACCTATTCTAACTATCCACGAAGAATCAGAATTTGCGAACCTCGTCTTCACCCCTTTCCACCCCCAAGACCGAAAAACGTAAAAAAATCGGGAAAACGGCCGTTTTCACTTGCATGACTTTTATTTTCACGGAAATTAGTTTAAATCCACCTATTCTAACTATCCACAAATAATCAGAATTTGCGAACCTCGTCTTCACCCCTTTCCACCCCCAAGACCGAAAAACTTTAAAAAATCGGGAAAACCGCCGTTTTCACTTGCATGACTTTTCTTTTCACGGAAATTAGTTTAAGGCCACCTATTCTAACTATCCACAAATAATCAGAATTTGCGAACCTCGTCTTCACCCCTTTCCACCCCCAAGACCGAAAAACGTAAAAAAATCGGGGAAACCGCCGTTTTCACTTGCATGACTTTTCTTTTCACGGAAATTAGTTTAAGGCCACCTATTCTAACTATCCACAAAGAATCAGAATTTGCGAACCTCGTCTTCACCCCTTTCCACCCCCAAGACCGAAAAACTTAAAAAATCGGGAAAACCGCCGTTTTCACTTGCATGACTTTTCTTTTCACGGAAATTAGTTTAAGGCCACCTATTCTAACTATCCACAAAGAATCAGAATTTGCGAACCTCGTCTTCACCCCTTTCCACCCCCAAGACCGAAAAACCTAAAAAAATCGGGAAAACGGCCGTTTTCACTTGCATGACTTTTCTTTTCAGGGAAATTAGTTTAAGGCCACCTATTCTAACTATCCACGAAGAATCAGAATTTGCGAACCTCGTCTTCACCCCTTTCCACCCCCAAGACCGAAAAACGTAAAAAAATCGGGAAAACGGCCGTTTTCACTTGCATGACTTTTATTTTCACGGAAATTAGTTTAAGGCCACCTATTCTAACTATCCACAAATAATCAGAATTTGCGAACCTCGTCTTCACCCCTTTCCACCCCCAAGACCGAAAAACGTAAAAAAATCGGGGAAACCGCCGTTTTCACTTGCATGACTTTTCTTTTCAGGGAAATTAGTTTAAGGCCACCTATTCTAACTATCCACGAAGAATCAGAATTTGCGAACCTCGTCTTCACCCCTTTCCACCCCCAAGACCGAAAAACGTAAAAAAATCGGGAAAACGGCCGTTTTCACTTGCATGACTTTTATTTTCACGGAAATTAGTTTAAATCCACCTATTCTAACTATCCACAAATAATCAGAATTTGCGAACCTCGTCTTCACCCCTTTCCACCCCCAAGACCGAAAAACGTAAAAAAATCGGGGAAACCGCCGTTTTCACTTGCATGACTTTTCTTTTCACGGAAATTAGTTTAAGGCCACCTATTCTAACTATCCACGAAGAATCAGAATTTGCGAACCTCGTCTTCACCCCTTTCCACCCTCAAGACCGAAAAACGTAAAAAAAATCGGGGAAACCGCCGTTTTCACTTGCATGACTTTTCTTTTCACGGAAATTAGTTTAAGGCCACCTATTCTAACTATCCACAAAGAATCAGAATTTGCGAACCTCGTCTTCACCCCTTTCCACCCCCAAGACCGAAAAACTTTAAAAAATCGGGAAAACCGCCGTTTTCACTTGCATGACTTTTCTTTTCACGGAAATTAGTTTAAGGCCACCTATTCTAACTATCCACAAATAATCAGAATTTGCGAACCTCGTCTTCACCCCTTTCCACCCCCAAGACCGAAAAACGTAAAAAAATCGGGGAAACCGCCGTTTTCACTTGCATGACTTTTCTTTTCACGGAAATTAGTTTAAGGCCACCTATTCTAACTATCCACGAAGAATCAGAATTTGCGAACCTCGTCTTCACCCCTTTCCACCCTCAAGACCGAAAAACGTAAAAAAATCGGGGAAACCGCCGTTTTCACTTGCATGACTTTTCTTTTCACGGAAATTAGTTTAAGGCCACCTATTCTAACTATCCACAAAGAATCAGAATTTGCGAACCTCGTCTTCACCCCTTTCCACCCCCAAGACCGAAAAACTTTAAAAAATCGGGAAAACCGCCGTTTTCACTTGCATGACTTTTCTTTTCACGGAAATTAGTTTAAGGCCACCTATTCTAACTATCCACAAAGAATCAGAATTTGCGAACCTCGTCTTCACCCCTTTCCACCCCCAAGACCGAAAAACTTAAAAAAATCGGGAAAACCGCCGTTTTCACTTGCATGACTTTTCTTTTCACGGAAATTAGTTAGTTTAAGGCCACCTATTATAACTATCCACAAAGAATCAGAATTTGCGAACCTCGTCTTCACCCCTTTCCACCCCCAAGACCGAAAAACCTAAAAAAATCGGGAAAACGGCCGTTTTCACTTGCATGACTTTTATTTTCACGGAAATTAGTTTAAGGCCACCTATTCTAACTATCCACAAAGAATCAGAATTTGCGAACCTCGTCTTCACCCCTTTCCACCCCCAAGACCGAAAAACTTTAAAAAATCGGGAAAACCGCCGTTTTCACTTGCATGACTTTTCTTTTCACGGAAATTAGTTTAAGGCCACCTATTCTAACTATCCACAAAGAATCAGAATTTGCGAACCTCGTCTTCACCCCTTTCCACCCCCAAGACCGAAAAACTTAAAAAAATCGGGGAAACCGCCGTTTTCACTTGCATGACTTTTCTTTTCACGGAAATTAGTTTAAGGCCACCTATTCTAACTATCCACAAAGAATCAGAATTTGCGAACCTCGTCTTCACCCCTTTCCACCCCCAAGACCGAAAAACTTAAAAAAATCGGGAAAACCGCCGTTTTCACTTGCATGACTTTTCTTTTCACGGAAATTAGTTTAAGGCCACCTATTCTAACTATCCACAAAGAATCAGAATTTGCGAACCTCGTCTTCACCCCTTTCCACCCCCAAGACCGAAAAACCTAAAAAAATCGGGAAAACCGCCGTTTTCACTTGCATGACTTTTCTTTTCACGGAAATTAGTTTAAGGCCACCTATTCTAACTATCCACAAAGAATCAGAATTTGCGAACCTCGTCTTCACCCCTTTCCACCCCCAAGACCGAAAAACCTAAAAAAATCGGGAAAACGGCCGTTTTCACTTGCATGACTTTTATTTTCACGGAAATTAGTTTAAGGCCACCTATTCTAACTATCCACAAAGAATCAGAATTTGCGAACCTCGTCTTCACCCCTTTCCACCCCCAAGACCGAAAAACTTTAAAAAATCGGGAAAACCGCCGTTTTCACTTGCATGACTTTTCTTTTCACGGAAATTAGTTTAAGGCCACCTATTCTAACTATCCACGAAGAATCAGAATTTGCGAACCTCGTCTTCACCCCTTTCCACCAACAAGACCGAAAAACCTAAAAAAATCGGGAAAACGGCCGTTTTCACTTGCATGACTTTTATTTTCACGGAAATTAGTTTAAGGCCACCTATTCTAACTATCCACAAAGAATCAGAATTTGCGAACCTCGTCTTCACCCCTTTCCACCCCCAAGACCGAAAAACTTTAAAAAATCGGGAAAACCGCCATTTTCACTTGCATGACTTTTCTTTTCACGGAAATTAGTTTAAGGCCACCTATTCTAACTATCCACCAATAATCAGAATTTGCGAACCTCGTCTTCACCCCTTTCCACCCCCAAGACCGAAAAACGTAAAAAAATCGGGGAAACCGCCATTTTCACTTGCATGACTTTTCTTTTCACGGAAATTAGTTTAAGGCCACCTATTCTAACTATCCACCAATAATCAGAATTTGCGAACCTCGTCTTCACCCCTTTCCACCCCCAAGACCGAAAAACTTTAAAAAATCGGGAAAACCGCCGTTTTCATTTGCATGACTTTTCTTTTCAGGGAAATTAGTTTAAGGCCACCTATTCTAACTATCCACGAAGAATCAGAATTTGCGAACCTCGTCTTCACCCCTTTCCACCCCTAAGACCGAAAAACGTAAAAAAATCGGGAAAACGGCCGTTTTCACTTGCATGACTTTTATTTTCACGGAAATTAGTTTAAGGCCACCTATTCTAACTATCCACAAATAATCAGAATTTGCGAACCTCGTCTTCACCCCTTTCCACCCCCAAGACCGAAAAACGTAAAAAAATCGGGGAAACCGCCGTTTTCACTTGCATGACTTTTATTTTCACGGAAATTAGTTTAAGGCCACCTATTCTAACTATCCACAAATAATCAGAATTTGCGAACCTCGTCTTCACCCCTTTCCACCCCCAAGACCGAAAAACTTTAAAAAATCGGGAAAACCGCCGTTTTCACTTGCATGACTTTTCTTTTCACGGAAATTAGTTTAAGGCCACCTATTCTAACTATCCACATATAATCAGAATTTGCGAACCTCGTCTTCACCCCTTTCCACCCCCAAGACCGAAAAACGTAAAAAAATCGGGGAAACCGCCGTTTTCACTTGCATGACTTTTCTTTTCACGGAAATTAGTTTAAGGCCACCTATTCTAACTATCCACAAAGAATCAGAATTTGCGAACCTCGTCTTCACCCCTTTCCACCCCCAAGACCGAAAAACCTAAAAAAATCGGGAAAACGGCCGTTTTCACTTGCATGACTTTTATTTTCACGGAAATTAGTTTAAGGCCACCTATTCTAACTATCCACGAAGAATCAGAATTTGCGAACCTCGTCTTCACCCCTTTCCACCCCCAAGACCGAAAAACGTAAAAAAATCGGGGAAACCGCCGTTTTCACTTGCATGACTTTTCTTTTCAGGGAAATTAGTTTAAGGCCACCTATTCTAACTATCCACGAAGAATCAGAATTTGCGAACCTCGTCTTCACCCCTTTCCACCCCCAAGACCGAAAAACGTAAAAAAATCGGGAAAACGGCCGTTTTCACTTGCATAACTTTTATTTTCACGGAAATTAGTTTAAATCCACCTATTCTAACTATCCACAAATAAGCAGAATTTGCGAACCTCGTCTTCACCCCTTTCCACCCCCAAGAACGAAAAACGTAAAAAAATCGGGGAACCGCCGTTTTCACTTGAATGACTTTTCTTTTCACGGAAATTAGTTTAAGGCCACCTATTCTAACTATCCACAAAGAATCAGAATTTGCGAACCTCGTCTTCACCCCTTTCCACCCCCAAGACCGAAAAACCTAAAAAAATCGGGAAAACGGCCGTTTTCACTTGCATGACTTTTATTTTCACGGAAATTAGTTTAAGGCCACCTATTCTAACTATCCACAAAGAATCAGAATTTGCGAACCTCGTCTTCACCCCTTTCCACCCCCAAGACCGAAAAACTTTAAAAAATCGGGAAAACCGCCGTTTTCACTTGCATGACTTTTCTTTTCACGGAAATTAGTTTAAGGCCACCTATTCTAACTATCCACAAAGAATCAGAATTTGCGAACCTCGTCTTCACCCCTTTCCACCCCCAAGACCGAAAAACTTTAAGAAATCGGGAAAACCGCCATTTTCACTTGCATGACTTTTCTTTTCAGGGAAATTAGTTTAAGGTCACCTATTCTAACTATCCACGAAGAATCAGAATTTGCGAACCTCGTCTTCACCCCTTTCCACCCCCAAGACCGAAAAACGTAAAAAAATCGGGGAAACCGCCGTTTTCACTTGCATGACTTTTCTTTTCACGGAAATTAGTTTAAGGCCACCTATTCTAACTATCCACAAAGAATCAGAATTTGCGAACCTCGTCTTCACCCCTTTCCACCCCCAAGACCGAAAAACTTTAAAAAATCGGGAAAACCGCCGTTTTCACTTGCATGACTTTTCTTTTCACGGAAATTAGTTTAAGGCCACCTATTCTAACTATCCACAAAGAATCAGAATTTGCGAACCTCGTCTTCACCCCTTTCCACCCCCAAGACCGAAAAACTTTAAAAAATCGGGAAAACCGCCGTTTTCACTTGCATGACTTTTCTTTTCACAGAAATTAGTTTAAGGCCACCTATTCTAACTATCCACAAATAATCAGAATTTGCGAACCTCGTCTTCACCCCTTTCCACCCCCAAGACCGAAAAACGTAAAAAAATCGGGGAAACCGCCGTTTTCACTTGCATGACTTTTCTTTTCACGGAAATTAGTTTAAGGCCACCTATTCTAACTATCCACAAAGAATCAGAATTTGCGAACCTCGTCTTCACCCCTTTCCACCCCCAAGACCGAAAAACTTAAAAAAATCGGGAAAACCGCCGTTTTCACTTGCATGACTTTTCTTTTCACGGAAATTAGTTTAAGGCCACCTATTCTAACTATCCACAAAGAATCAGAATTTGCGAACCTCGTCTTCACCCCTTTCCACCCCCAAGACCGAAAAACTTAAAAAAATCGGGAAAACCGCCGTTTTCACTTGCATGACTTTTCTTTTCACGGAAATTAGTTTAAGGCCACCTATTCTAACTATCCACCAAGAATCAGAATTTGCGAACCTCGTCTTCACCCCTTTCCACCCCCAAGACCGAAAAACTTTAAAAAATCGGGAAAACCGCCGTTTTCACTTGCATGACTTTTCTTTTCACGGAAATTAGTTTAAGGCCACCTATTCTAACTATCCACAAAGAATCAGAATTTGCGAACCTCGTCTTCACCCCTTTCCACCCCCAAGACCGAAAAACCTAAAAAAATCGGGAAAACGGCCGTTTTCACTTGCATGACTTTTATTTTCACGGAAATTAGTTTAAGGCCACCTATTCTAACTATCCACGAAGAATCAGAATTTGCGAACCTCGTCTTCACCCCTTTCCACCCCCAAGACCGAAAAACGTAAAAAAATCGGGGAAACCGCCGTTTTCACTTGCATGACTTTTCTTTTCAGGGAAATTAGTTTAAGGCCACCTATTCTAACTATCCACGAAGAATCAGAATTTGCGAACCTCGTCTTCACCCCTTTCCACCCCCAAGACCGAAAAACGTAAAAAAATCGGGAAAACGGCCGTTTTCACTTGCATAACTTTTATTTTCACGGAAATTAGTTTAAATCCACCTATTCTAACTATCCACAAATAAGCAGAATTTGCGAACCTCGTCTTCACCCCTTTCCACCCCCAAGAACGAAAAACGTAAAAAAATCGGGGAACCGCCGTTTTCACTTGAATGACTTTTCTTTTCACGGAAATTAGTTTAAGGCCACCTATTCTAACTATCCACAAAGAATCAGAATTTGCGAACCTCGTCTTCACCCCTTTCCACCCCCAAGACCGAAAAACCTAAAAAAATCGGGAAAACGGCCGTTTTCACTTGCATGACTTTTATTTTCACGGAAATTAGTTTAAGGCCACCTATTCTAACTATCCACAAAGAATCAGAATTTGCGAACCTCGTCTTCACCCCTTTCCACCCCCAAGACCGAAAAACTTTAAAAAATCGGGAAAACCGCCGTTTTCACTTGCATGACTTTTCTTTTCACGGAAATTAGTTTAAGGCCACCTATTCTAACTATCCACAAAGAATCAGAATTTGCGAACCTCGTCTTCACCCCTTTCCACCCCCAAGACCGAAAAACTTTAAGAAATCGGGAAAACCGCCATTTTCACTTGCATGACTTTTCTTTTCAGGGAAATTAGTTTAAGGTCACCTATTCTAACTATCCACGAAGAATCAGAATTTGCGAACCTCGTCTTCACCCCTTTCCACCCCCAAGACCGAAAAACGTAAAAAAATCGGGGAAACCGCCGTTTTCACTTGCATGACTTTTCTTTTCACGGAAATTAGTTTAAGGCCACCTATTCTAACTATCCACAAAGAATCAGAATTTGCGAACCTCGTCTTCACCCCTTTCCACCCCCAAGACCGAAAAACTTTAAAAAATCGGGAAAACCGCCGTTTTCACTTGCATGACTTTTCTTTTCACGGAAATTAGTTTAAGGCCACCTATTCTAACTATCCACAAAGAATCAGAATTTGCGAACCTCGTCTTCACCCCTTTCCACCCCCAAGACCGAAAAACTTTAAAAAATCGGGAAAACCGCCGTTTTCACTTGCATGACTTTTCTTTTCACAGAAATTAGTTTAAGGCCACCTATTCTAACTATCCACAAATAATCAGAATTTGCGAACCTCGTCTTCACCCCTTTCCACCCCCAAGACCGAAAAACGTAAAAAAATCGGGGAAACCGCCGTTTTCACTTGCATGACTTTTCTTTTCACGGAAATTAGTTTAAGGCCACCTATTCTAACTATCCACAAAGAATCAGAATTTGCGAACCTCGTCTTCACCCCTTTCCACCCCCAAGACCGAAAAACTTAAAAAAATCGGGAAAACCGCCGTTTTCACTTGCATGACTTTTCTTTTCACGGAAATTAGTTTAAGGCCACCTATTCTAACTATCCACAAAGAATCAGAATTTGCGAACCTCGTCTTCACCCCTTTCCACCCCCAAGACCGAAAAACTTTAAAAAATCGGGAAAACCGCCGTTTTCACTTGCATGACTTTTCTTTTCAGGGAAATTAGTTTAAGGCCACCTATTCTAACTATCCACGAAGAATCAGAATTTGCGAACCTCGTCTTCACCCCTTTCCACCCCCAAGACCGAAAAACGTAAAAAAATCGGGAAAACGGCCGTTTTCACTTGCATGACTTTTATTTTCACGGAAATTAGTTTAAGGACACCTATTCTAACTATCCACAAAGAATCAGAATTTGCGAACCTCGTCTTCACCCTTTTCCACCCCCAAGACCGAAAAACTTTAAAAAATCGGGAAAACCGCCGTTTTCACTTGCATGACTTTTCTTTTCACGGAAATTAGTTTAAGGCCACCTATTCTAACTATCCACAAAGAATCAGAATTTGCGAACCTCGTCTTCACCCCTTTCCACCCCCAAGACCGAAAAACTTTAAAAAATCGGGAAAAAAGCCGTTTTCACTTGCATGACTTTTCTTTTCACCGAAATTAGTTTAAGGCCACCTATTCTAACTATCCACAAAGAATCAGAATTTGCGAACCTCGTCTTCACCCCTTTCCACCCCCAAGACCGAAAAACTTTAAAAAATCGGGAAAACCGCCGTTTTCACTTGCATGACTTTTCTTTTCACGGAAATTAGTTTAAGGCCACCTATTCTAACTATCCACAAAGAATCAGAATTTGCGAACCTCGTCTTCACCCCTTTCCACCCCCAAGACCGAAAAACTTTAAAAAATCGGGAAAACCGCCGTTTTCACTTGCATGACTTTTCTTTTCACGGAAATTAGTTTAAGGCCACCTATTCTAACTATCCACAAATAATCAGAATTTGCGAACCTCGTCTTCACCCCTTTCCACCCCCAAGACCGAAAAACGTAAAAAAATCGGGGAAACCGCCGTTTTCACTTGCATGACTTTTCTTTTCACGGAAATTAGTTTAAGGCCACCTATTCTAACTATCCACAAAGAATCAGAATTTGCGAACCTCGTCTTCACCCCTTTCCACCCCCAAGACCGAAAAACTTTAAAAAATCGGGAAAACCGCCGTTTTCACTTGCATGACTTTTCTTTTCACGGAAATTAGTTTAAGGCCACCTATTCTAATTATCCACAAAGAATCAGAATTTGCGAACCTCGTCTTCACCCCTTTCCACCCCCAAGACCGAAAAACCTAAAAAAATCGGGAAAACGGCCGTTTTCACTTGCATGACTTTTATTTTCACGGAAATTAGTTTAAGGCCACCTATTCTAACTATCCACAAAGAATCAGAATTTGCGAACCTCGTCTTCACCCCTTTCCACCCCCAAGACCGAAAAACTTTAAAAAATCGGGAAAACCGCCATTTTCACTTGCATGACTTTTCTTTTCAGGGAAATTGGTTTAAGGCCACCTATTCTAACTATCCACGAAGAATCAGAATTTGCGAACCTCGTCTTCACCCCTTTCCACCCCCAAGACCGAAAAACGTAAAAAAATCGGGAAAACGGCCGTTTTCACTTGCATGACTTTTATTTTCACGGAAATTAGTTTAAGGCCACCTATTCTAACTATCCACAAATAATCAGAATTTGCGAACCTCGTCTTCACCCCTTTCCACCCCCAAGACCGAAAAACGTAAAAAATCGGGGAAACCGCCGTTTTCACTTGCATGACTTTTCTTTTCAGGGAAATTAGTTTAAGGCCACCTATTCTAACTATCCACGAAGAATCAGAATTTGCGAACCTCGTCTTCACCCCTTTCCACCCCCAAGACCGAAAAACGTAAAAAAATCGGGAAAACGGCCGTTTTCACTTGCATGACTTTTATTTTCACGGAAATTAGTTTAAATCCACCTATTCTAACTATCCACAAATAATCAGAATTTGCGAACCTCGTCTTCACCCCTTTCCACCCCCAAGACCGAAAAACTTTAAAAAATCGGGAAAACCGCCGTTTTCACTTGCATGACTTTTCTTTTCACGGAAATTAGTTTAAGGCCACCTATTCTAACTATCCACAAATAATCAGAATTTGCGAACCTCGTCTTCACCCCTTTCCACCCCCAAGACCGAAAAACGTAAAAAAATCGGGGAAACCGCCGTTTTCACTTGCATGACTTTTCTTTTCACGGAAATTAGTTTAAGGCCACCTATTCTAACTATCCACAAAGAATCAGAATTTGCGAACCTCGTCTTCACCCCTTTCCACCCCCAAGACCGAAAAACTTAAAAAAATCGGGAAAACCGCCGTTTTCACTTGCATGACTTTTCTTTTCACGGAAATTAGTTTAAGGCCACCTATTCTAACTATCCACAAAGAATCAGAATTTGCGAACCTCGTCTTCACCCCTTTCCACCCCCAAGACCGAAAAACCTAAAAAAATCGGGAAAACGGCCGTTTTCACTTGCATGACTTTTATTTTCACGGAAATTAGTTTAAGGCCACCTATTCTAACTATCCACAAAGAATCAGAATTTGCGAACCTCGTCTTCACCCCTTTCCACCCCCAAGACCGAAAAACTTTAAAAAATCGGGAAAACCGCCGTTTTCACTTGCATGACTTTTCTTTTCACGGAAATTAGTTTAAGGCCACCTATTCTAACTATCCACAAAGAATCAGAATTTGCGAACCTCGTCTTCACCCCTTTCCACCCCCAAGACCGAAAAACTTAAAAAAAATCGGGAAAACCGCCGTTTTCACTTGCATGACTTTTCTTTTCACGGAAATTAGTTTAAGGCCACCTATTCTAACTATCCACAAAGAATCAGAATTTGCGAACCTCGTCTTCACCCCTTTCCACCCCCAAGACCGAAAAACTTTAAAAAATCGGGAAAACCGCCGTTTTCACTTGCATGACTTTTCTTTTCACGGAAATTAGTTTAAGGCCACCTATTCTAACTATCCACAAAGAATCAGAATTTGCGAACCTCGTCTTCACCCCTTTCCACCCCCAAGACCAAAAAACCTAAAAAAATCGGGAAAACGGCCGTTTTCACTTGCATGACTTTTATTTTCACGGAAATTAGTTTAAGGCCACCTATTCTAACTATCCACAAAGAATCAGAATTTGCGAACCTCGTCTTCACCCCTTTCCACCCCCAAGACCGAAAAACCTAAAAAAATCGGGAAAACCGCCGTTTTCACTTGCATGACTTTTCTTTTCACGGAAATTAGTTTAAGGCCACCTATTCTAACTATCCACAAATAATCAGAATTTGCGAACCTCGTCTTCACCCCTTTCCACCCCCAAGACCGAAAAACGTAAAAAAATCGGGGAAACCGCCGTTTTCACTTGCATGACTTTTCTTTTCACGGAAATTAGTTTAAGGCCACCTATTCTAACTATCCACAAAGAATCAGAATTTGCGAACCTCGTCTTCACCCCTTTCCACCCCCAAGACCGAAAAACTTAAAAAAATCGGGAAAACCTCCGTTTTCACTTGCATGACTTTTCTTTTCACGGAAATTAGTTTAAGGCCACCTATTCTAACTATCCACAAAGAATCAGAATTTGCGAACCTCGTCTTCACCCCTTTCCACCCCCCAGACCGAAAAACCTAAAAAAATCGGGAAAACGGCCGTTTTCACTTGCATGACTTTTATTTTCACGGAAATTAGTTTAAGGCCACCTATTCTAACTATCCACAAAGAATCAGAATTTGCGAACCTCGTCTTCACCCCTTTCCACCCCCAAGACCGAAAAACTTTAAAAAATCGGGAAAACCGCCATTTTCACTTGCATGACTTTTCTTTTCAGGGAAATTAGTTTAAGGCCACCTATTCTAACTATCCACGAAGAATCAGAATTTGCGAACCTCGTCTTCACCCCTTTCCACCCCCAAGACCGAAAAACGTAAAAAAATCGGGAAAACGGCCGTTTTCACTTGCATGACTTTTCTTTTCACGGAAATTAGTTTAAGGCCACCTATTCTAACTATCCACAAATAATCAGAATTTGCGAACCTCGTCTTCACCCCTTTCCACCCCCAAGACCGAAAAACGTAAAAAAATCGGGGAAACCGCCGTTTTCACTTGCATGACTTTTCTTTTCACGGAAATTAGTTTAAGGCCACCTATTCTAACTATCCACAAAGAATCAGAATTTGCGAACCTCGTCTTCACCCCTTTCCACCCCCAAGACCGAAAAACTTAAAAAAATCGGGAAAACCTCCGTTTTCACTTGCATGACTTTTCTTTTCACGGAAATTAGTTTAAGGCCACCTATTCTAACTATCCACAAAGAATCAGAATTTGCGAACCTCGTCTTCACCCCTTTCCACCCCCCAGACCGAAAAACCTAAAAAAATCGGGAAAACGGCCGTTTTCACTTGCATGACTTTTATTTTCACGGAAATTAGTTTAAGGCCACCTATTCTAACTATCCACAAAGAATCAGAATTTGCGAACCTCGTCTTCACCCCTTTCCACCCCCAAGACCGAAAAACTTTAAAAAATCGGGAAAACCGCCATTTTCACTTGCATGACTTTTCTTTTCAGGGAAATTAGTTTAAGGCCACCTATTCTAACTATCCACGAAGAATCAGAATTTGCGAACCTCGTCTTCACCCCTTTCCACCCCCAAGACCGAAAAACGTAAAAAAATCGGGAAAACGGCCGTTTTCACTTGCATGACTTTTATTTTCACGGAAATTAGTTTAAGGCCACCTATTCTAACTATCCACAAATAATCAGAATTTGCGAACCTCGTCTTCACCCCTTTCCACCCCCAAGACCGAAAAACGTAAAAAAATCGGGGAAACCGCCGTTTTCACTTGCATGACTTTTCTTTTCAGGGAAATTAGTTTAAGGCCACCTATTCTAACTATCCACGAAGAATCAGAATTTGCGAACCTCGTCTTCACCCCTTTCCACCCCCAAGACCGAAAAACGTAAAAAAATCGGGAAAACGGCCGTTTTCACTTGCATGACTTTTATTTTCACGGAAATTAGTTTAAATCCACCTATTCTAACTATCCACAAATAATCAGAATTTGCGAACCTCGTCTTCACCCCTTTCCACCCCCAAGACCGAAAAACGTAAAAAAATCGGGGAAACCGCCGTTTTCACTTGCATGACTTTTCTTTTCACGGAAATTAGTTTAAGGCCACCTATTCTAACTATCCACAAAGAATCAGAATTTGCGAACCTCGTCTTCACCCCTTTCCACCCCCAAGACCGAAAAACTTAAAAAAATCGGGAAAACCGCCGTTTTCACTTGCATGACTTTTCTTTTCACGGAAATTAGTTTAAAGCCACCTATTCTAACTATCCACAAAGAATCAGAATTTGCGAACCTCGTCTTCACCCCTTTCCACCCCCAAGACCGAAAAACCTAAAAAAATCGGGAAAACGGCCGTTTTCACTTGCATGACTTTTATTTTCACGGAAATTAGTTTAAGGCCACCTATCCTAACTATCCACAAATAATCAGAATTTGCGAACCTCGTCTTCACCCCTTTCCACCCCCAAGACCGAAAAACGTAAAAAAATCGGGGAAACCGCCGTTTTCACTTGCATGACTTTTCTTTTCACGGAAATTAGTTTAAGGCCACCTATTCTAACTATCCACGAAGAATCAGAATTTGCGAACCTCGTCTTCACCCCTTTCCACCCTCAAGACCGAAAAACGTAAAAAAATCGGGGAAACCGCCGTTTTCACTTGCATGACTTTTCTTTTCACGGAAATTAGTTTAAGGCCACCTATTCTAACTATCCACGAAGAATCAGAATTTGCGAACCTCGTCTTCACCCCTTTCCACCCCCAAGACCGAAAAACGTAAAAAAATCGGGGAAACCGCCGTTTTCACTTGCATGACTTTTCTTTTCACGGAAATTAGTTTAAGGCCACCTATTCTAACTATCCACGAAGAATCAGAATTTGCGAACCTCGTCTTCACCCCTTTCCACCCTCAAGACCGAAAAACGTAAAAAAATCGGGGAAACCGCCGTTTTCACTTGCATGACTTTTCTTTTCACGGAAATTAGTTTAAGGCCACCTATTCTAACTATCCACGAAGAATCAGAATTTGCGAACCTCGTCTTCACCCCTTTCCACCCTCAAGACCGAAAAACGTAAAAAAATCGGGGAAACCGCCGTTTTCACTTGCATGACTTTTCTTTTCACGGAAATTAGTTTAAGGCCACCTATTCTAACTATCCACAAATAATCAGAATTTGCGAACCTCGTCTACACCCCTTTCCACCCCCAAGACCGAAAAACGTAAAAAAATCGGGGAAACCGCCGTTTTCACTTGCATGACTTTTCTTTTCACGGAAATTAGTTTAAGGCCACCTATTCTAACTATCCACAAATAATCAGAATTTGCGAACCTCGTCTTCACCCCTTTCCACCCCCAAGACCGAAAAACGTAAAAAAATCGGGGAAACCGCCGTTTTCACTTGCATGACTTTTCTTTTCACGGAAATTAGTTTAAGGCCACCTATTCTAACTGTCCACGAAGAATCAGAATTTGCGAACCTCGTCTTCACCCCTTTCCACCCCCAAGACCGAAAAACGTAAAAAAATCGGGGAAACCGCCGTTTTCACTTGCATGACTTTTCTTTTCACGGAAATTAGTTTAAGGCCACCTATTCTAACTATCCACAAAGAATCAGAATTTGCGAACCTCGTCTTCACCCCTTTCCACCCCCAAGACCGAAAAACTTAAAAAAATCGGGAAAACCGCCGTTTTCACTTGCATGACTTTTCTTTTCACGGAAATTAGTTTAAGGCCACCTATTCTAACTATCCACAAAGAATCAGAATTTGCGAACCTCGTCTTCACCCCTTTCCACCCCCAAGACCGAAAAACCTAAAAAAATCGGGAAAACGGCCGTTTTCACTTGCATGACTTTTATTTTCACGGAAATTAGTTTAAGGCCACCTATTCTAACTATCCACAAAGAATCAGAATTTGCGAACCTCGTCTTCACCCCTTTCCACCCCCAAGACCGAAAAACTTTAAAAAATCGGGAAAACCGCCATTTTCACTTGCATGACTTTTCTTTTCAGGGAAATTAGTTTAAGGCCACCTATTCTAACTATCCACGAAGAATCAGAATTTGCGAACCTCGTCTTCACCCCTTTCCACCCCCAAGACCGAAAAACGTAAAAAAATCGGGAAAACGGCCGTTTTCACTTGCATGACTTTTATTTTCACGGAAATTAGTTTAAATCCACCTATTCTAACTATCCACAAATAATCAGAATTTGCGAACCTCGTCTTCACCCCTTTCCACCCCCAAGACCGAAAAACTTTAAAAAATCGGGAAAACCGCCGTTTTCACTTGCATGACTTTTCTTTTCACGGAAATTAGTTTAAGGCCACCTATTCTAACTATCCACAAATAATCAGAATTTGCGAACCTCGTCTTCACCCCTTTCCACCCCCAAGACCGAAAAACGTAAAAAAATCGGGGAAACCGCCGTTTTCACTTGCATGACTTTTCTTTTCACGGAAATTAGTTTAAGGCCACCTATTCTAACTATCCACAAAGAATCAGAATTTGCGAACCTCGTCTTCACCCCTTTCCACCCCCAAGACCGAAAAACTTAAAAAAATCGGGAAAACCGCCGTTTTCACTTGCATGACTTTTCTTTTCACGGAAATTAGTTTAAGGCCACCTATTCTAACTATCCACAAAGAATCAGAATTTGCGAACCTCGTCTTCACCCCTTTCCACCCCCAAGACCGAAAAACCTAAAAAAATCGGGAAAACGGCCGTTTTCACTTGCATGACTTTTCTTTTCACGGAAATTAGTTTAAGGCCACCTATTCTAACTATCCACGAAGAATCAGAATTTGCGAACCTCGTCTTCACCCCTTTCCACCCTCAAGACCGAAAAACGTAAAAAAATCGGGGAAACCGCCGTTTTCACTTGCATGACTTTTCTTTTCACGGAAATTAGTTTAAGGCCACCTATTCTAACTATCCACGAAGAATCAGAATTTGCGAACCTCGTCTTCACCCCTTTCCACCCTCAAGACCGAAAAACGTAAAAAAATCGGGGAAACCGCCGTTTTCACTTGCATGACTTTTCTTTTCACGGAAATTAGTTTAAGGCCACCTATTCTAACTATCCACAAAGAATCAGAATTTGCGAACCTCGTCTTCACCCCTTTCCACCCCCAAGACCGAAAAACTTAAAAAAATCGGGAAAACCGCCGTTTTCACTTGCATGACTTTTCTTTTCACGGAAATTAGTTTAAGGCCACCTATTCTAACTATCCACAAAGAATCAGAATTTGCGAACCTCGTCTTCACCCCTTTCCACCCCCAAGACCGAAAAACCTAAAAAAATCGGGAAAACGGCCGTTTTCACTTGCATGACTTTTCTTTTCACGGAAATTAGTTTAAGGCCACCTATTCTAACTATCCACGAAGAATCAGAATTTGCGAACCTCGTCTTCACCCCTTTCCACCCTCAAGACCGAAAAACGTAAAAAAATCGGGGAAACCGCCGTTTTCACTTGCATGACTTTTCTTTTCACGGAAATTAGTTTAAGGCCACCTATTCTAACTATCCACGAAGAATCAGAATTTGCGAACCTCGTCTTCACCCCTTTCCACCCTCAAGACCGAAAAACGTAAAAAAATCGGGAAAACCGCCGTTTTCACTTGCATGACTTTTCTTTTCACGGAAATTAGTTTAAGGCCACCTATTCTAACTATCCACAAAGAATCAGAATTTGCGAACCTCGTCTTCACCCCTTTCCACCCCCAAGACCGAAAAACTTTAAAAAATCGGGAAAACCGCCGTTTTCACTTGCATGACTTTTCTTTTCACGGAAATTAGTTTAAGGCCACCTATTCTAATTATCCACAAAGAATCAGAATTTGCGAACCTCGTCTTCACCCCTTTCCACCCCCAAGACCGAAAAACCTAAAAAAATCGGGAAAACGGCCGTTTTCACTTGCATGACTTTTATTTTCACGGAAATTAGTTTAAGGCCACCTATTCTAACTATCCACAAAGAATCAGAATTTGCGAACCTCGTCTTCACCCCTTTCCACCCCCAAGACCGAAAAACTTTAAAAAATCGGGAAAACCGCCATTTTCACTTGCATGACTTTTCTTTTCAGGGAAATTGGTTTAAGGCCACCTATTCTAACTATCCACGAAGAATCAGAATTTGCGAACCTCGTCTTCACCCCTTTCCACCCCCAAGACCGAAAAACGTAAAAAAATCGGGAAAACGGCCGTTTTCACTTGCATGACTTTTATTTTCACGGAAATTAGTTTAAGGCCACCTATTCTAACTATCCACAAATAATCAGAATTTGCGAACCTCGTCTTCACCCCTTTCCACCCCCAAGACCGAAAAACGTAAAAAATCGGGGAAACCGCCGTTTTCACTTGCATGACTTTTCTTTTCAGGGAAATTAGTTTAAGGCCACCTATTCTAACTATCCACGAAGAATCAGAATTTGCGAACCTCGTCTTCACCCCTTTCCACCCCCAAGACCGAAAAACGTAAAAAAATCGGGAAAACGGCCGTTTTCACTTGCATGACTTTTATTTTCACGGAAATTAGTTTAAATCCACCTATTCTAACTATCCACAAATAATCAGAATTTGCGAACCTCGTCTTCACCCCTTTCCACCCCCAAGACCGAAAAACTTTAAAAAATCGGGAAAACCGCCGTTTTCACTTGCATGACTTTTCTTTTCACGGAAATTAGTTTAAGGCCACCTATTCTAACTATCCACAAATAATCAGAATTTGCGAACCTCGTCTTCACCCCTTTCCACCCCCAAGACCGAAAAACGTAAAAAAATCGGGGAAACCGCCGTTTTCACTTGCATGACTTTTCTTTTCACGGAAATTAGTTTAAGGCCACCTATTCTAACTATCCACAAAGAATCAGAATTTGCGAACCTCGTCTTCACCCCTTTCCACCCCCAAGACCGAAAAACTTAAAAAAATCGGGAAAACCGCCGTTTTCACTTGCATGACTTTTCTTTTCACGGAAATTAGTTTAAGGCCACCTATTCTAACTATCCACAAAGAATCAGAATTTGCGAACCTCGTCTTCACCCCTTTCCACCCCCAAGACCGAAAAACCTAAAAAAATCGGGAAAACGGCCGTTTTCACTTGCATGACTTTTATTTTCACGGAAATTAGTTTAAGGCCACCTATTCTAACTATCCACAAAGAATCAGAATTTGCGAACCTCGTCTTCACCCCTTTCCACCCCCAAGACCGAAAAACTTTAAAAAATCGGGAAAACCGCCGTTTTCACTTGCATGACTTTTCTTTTCACGGAAATTAGTTTAAGGCCACCTATTCTAACTATCCACAAAGAATCAGAATTTGCGAACCTCGTCTTCACCCCTTTCCACCCCCAAGACCGAAAAACTTAAAAAAAATCGGGAAAACCGCCGTTTTCACTTGCATGACTTTTCTTTTCACGGAAATTAGTTTAAGGCCACCTATTCTAACTATCCACAAAGAATCAGAATTTGCGAACCTCGTCTTCACCCCTTTCCACCCCCAAGACCGAAAAACTTTAAAAAATCGGGAAAACCGCCGTTTTCACTTGCATGACTTTTCTTTTCACGGAAATTAGTTTAAGGCCACCTATTCTAACTATCCACAAAGAATCAGAATTTGCGAACCTCGTCTTCACCCCTTTCCACCCCCAAGACCAAAAAACCTAAAAAAATCGGGAAAACGGCCGTTTTCACTTGCATGACTTTTATTTTCACGGAAATTAGTTTAAGGCCACCTATTCTAACTATCCACAAAGAATCAGAATTTGCGAACCTCGTCTTCACCCCTTTCCACCCCCAAGACCGAAAAACCTAAAAAAATCGGGAAAACCGCCGTTTTCACTTGCATGACTTTTCTTTTCACGGAAATTAGTTTAAGGCCACCTATTCTAACTATCCACAAATAATCAGAATTTGCGAACCTCGTCTTCACCCCTTTCCACCCCCAAGACCGAAAAACGTAAAAAAATCGGGGAAACCGCCGTTTTCACTTGCATGACTTTTCTTTTCACGGAAATTAGTTTAAGGCCACCTATTCTAACTATCCACAAAGAATCAGAATTTGCGAACCTCGTCTTCACCCCTTTCCACCCCCAAGACCGAAAAACTTAAAAAAATCGGGAAAACCTCCGTTTTCACTTGCATGACTTTTCTTTTCACGGAAATTAGTTTAAGGCCACCTATTCTAACTATCCACAAAGAATCAGAATTTGCGAACCTCGTCTTCACCCCTTTCCACCCCCCAGACCGAAAAACCTAAAAAAATCGGGAAAACGGCCGTTTTCACTTGCATGACTTTTATTTTCACGGAAATTAGTTTAAGGCCACCTATTCTAACTATCCACAAAGAATCAGAATTTGCGAACCTCGTCTTCACCCCTTTCCACCCCCAAGACCGAAAAACTTTAAAAAATCGGGAAAACCGCCATTTTCACTTGCATGACTTTTCTTTTCAGGGAAATTAGTTTAAGGCCACCTATTCTAACTATCCACGAAGAATCAGAATTTGCGAACCTCGTCTTCACCCCTTTCCACCCCCAAGACCGAAAAACGTAAAAAAATCGGGAAAACGGCCGTTTTCACTTGCATGACTTTTCTTTTCACGGAAATTAGTTTAAGGCCACCTATTCTAACTATCCACAAATAATCAGAATTTGCGAACCTCGTCTTCACCCCTTTCCACCCCCAAGACCGAAAAACGTAAAAAAATCGGGGAAACCGCCGTTTTCACTTGCATGACTTTTCTTTTCACGGAAATTAGTTTAAGGCCACCTATTCTAACTATCCACAAAGAATCAGAATTTGCGAACCTCGTCTTCACCCCTTTCCACCCCCAAGACCGAAAAACTTAAAAAAATCGGGAAAACCTCCGTTTTCACTTGCATGACTTTTCTTTTCACGGAAATTAGTTTAAGGCCACCTATTCTAACTATCCACAAAGAATCAGAATTTGCGAACCTCGTCTTCACCCCTTTCCACCCCCCAGACCGAAAAACCTAAAAAAATCGGGAAAACGGCCGTTTTCACTTGCATGACTTTTATTTTCACGGAAATTAGTTTAAGGCCACCTATTCTAACTATCCACAAAGAATCAGAATTTGCGAACCTCGTCTTCACCCCTTTCCACCCCCAAGACCGAAAAACTTTAAAAAATCGGGAAAACCGCCATTTTCACTTGCATGACTTTTCTTTTCAGGGAAATTAGTTTAAGGCCACCTATTCTAACTATCCACGAAGAATCAGAATTTGCGAACCTCGTCTTCACCCCTTTCCACCCCCAAGACCGAAAAACGTAAAAAAATCGGGAAAACGGCCGTTTTCACTTGCATGACTTTTATTTTCACGGAAATTAGTTTAAGGCCACCTATTCTAACTATCCACAAATAATCAGAATTTGCGAACCTCGTCTTCACCCCTTTCCACCCCCAAGACCGAAAAACGTAAAAAAATCGGGGAAACCGCCGTTTTCACTTGCATGACTTTTCTTTTCAGGGAAATTAGTTTAAGGCCACCTATTCTAACTATCCACGAAGAATCA
Source organism: Pseudeuparius sepicola (assembly GCA_963920635.1). Lineage (NCBI taxonomy): Eukaryota > Metazoa > Arthropoda > Insecta > Coleoptera > Anthribidae > Pseudeuparius > Pseudeuparius sepicola. The sequence continues at coordinate 1,546,309 of OY987305.1, read as the reverse complement.
GAATTTGCGAACCTCGTCTTCACCCCTTTCCACCCCCAAGACCGAAAAACGTAAAAAAATCGGGAAAACGGCCGTTTTCACTTGCATGACTTTTATTTTCACGGAAATTAGTTTAAATCCACCTATTCTAACTATCCACAAATAATCAGAATTTGCGAACCTCGTCTTCACCCCTTTCCACCCCCAAGACCGAAAAACGTAAAAAAATCGGGGAAACCGCCGTTTTCACTTGCATGACTTTTCTTTTCACGGAAATTAGTTTAAGGCCACCTATTCTAACTATCCACAAAGAATCAGAATTTGCGAACCTCGTCTTCACCCCTTTCCACCCCCAAGACCGAAAAACTTAAAAAAATCGGGAAAACCGCCGTTTTCACTTGCATGACTTTTCTTTTCACGGAAATTAGTTTAAAGCCACCTATTCTAACTATCCACAAAGAATCAGAATTTGCGAACCTCGTCTTCACCCCTTTCCACCCCCAAGACCGAAAAACCTAAAAAAATCGGGAAAACGGCCGTTTTCACTTGCATGACTTTTATTTTCACGGAAATTAGTTTAAGGCCACCTATCCTAACTATCCACAAATAATCAGAATTTGCGAACCTCGTCTTCACCCCTTTCCACCCCCAAGACCGAAAAACGTAAAAAAATCGGGGAAACCGCCGTTTTCACTTGCATGACTTTTCTTTTCACGGAAATTAGTTTAAGGCCACCTATTCTAACTATCCACGAAGAATCAGAATTTGCGAACCTCGTCTTCACCCCTTTCCACCCTCAAGACCGAAAAACGTAAAAAAATCGGGGAAACCGCCGTTTTCACTTGCATGACTTTTCTTTTCACGGAAATTAGTTTAAGGCCACCTATTCTAACTATCCACGAAGAATCAGAATTTGCGAACCTCGTCTTCACCCCTTTCCACCCCCAAGACCGAAAAACGTAAAAAAATCGGGGAAACCGCCGTTTTCACTTGCATGACTTTTCTTTTCACGGAAATTAGTTTAAGGCCACCTATTCTAACTATCCACGAAGAATCAGAATTTGCGAACCTCGTCTTCACCCCTTTCCACCCTCAAGACCGAAAAACGTAAAAAAATCGGGGAAACCGCCGTTTTCACTTGCATGACTTTTCTTTTCACGGAAATTAGTTTAAGGCCACCTATTCTAACTATCCACGAAGAATCAGAATTTGCGAACCTCGTCTTCACCCCTTTCCACCCTCAAGACCGAAAAACGTAAAAAAATCGGGGAAACCGCCGTTTTCACTTGCATGACTTTTCTTTTCACGGAAATTAGTTTAAGGCCACCTATTCTAACTATCCACAAATAATCAGAATTTGCGAACCTCGTCTACACCCCTTTCCACCCCCAAGACCGAAAAACGTAAAAAAATCGGGGAAACCGCCGTTTTCACTTGCATGACTTTTCTTTTCACGGAAATTAGTTTAAGGCCACCTATTCTAACTATCCACAAATAATCAGAATTTGCGAACCTCGTCTTCACCCCTTTCCACCCCCAAGACCGAAAAACGTAAAAAAATCGGGGAAACCGCCGTTTTCACTTGCATGACTTTTCTTTTCACGGAAATTAGTTTAAGGCCACCTATTCTAACTGTCCACGAAGAATCAGAATTTGCGAACCTCGTCTTCACCCCTTTCCACCCCCAAGACCGAAAAACGTAAAAAAATCGGGGAAACCGCCGTTTTCACTTGCATGACTTTTCTTTTCACGGAAATTAGTTTAAGGCCACCTATTCTAACTATCCACAAAGAATCAGAATTTGCGAACCTCGTCTTCACCCCTTTCCACCCCCAAGACCGAAAAACTTAAAAAAATCGGGAAAACCGCCGTTTTCACTTGCATGACTTTTCTTTTCACGGAAATTAGTTTAAGGCCACCTATTCTAACTATCCACAAAGAATCAGAATTTGCGAACCTCGTCTTCACCCCTTTCCACCCCCAAGACCGAAAAACCTAAAAAAATCGGGAAAACGGCCGTTTTCACTTGCATGACTTTTATTTTCACGGAAATTAGTTTAAGGCCACCTATTCTAACTATCCACAAAGAATCAGAATTTGCGAACCTCGTCTTCACCCCTTTCCACCCCCAAGACCGAAAAACTTTAAAAAATCGGGAAAACCGCCATTTTCACTTGCATGACTTTTCTTTTCAGGGAAATTAGTTTAAGGCCACCTATTCTAACTATCCACGAAGAATCAGAATTTGCGAACCTCGTCTTCACCCCTTTCCACCCCCAAGACCGAAAAACGTAAAAAAATCGGGAAAACGGCCGTTTTCACTTGCATGACTTTTATTTTCACGGAAATTAGTTTAAATCCACCTATTCTAACTATCCACAAATAATCAGAATTTGCGAACCTCGTCTTCACCCCTTTCCACCCCCAAGACCGAAAAACTTTAAAAAATCGGGAAAACCGCCGTTTTCACTTGCATGACTTTTCTTTTCACGGAAATTAGTTTAAGGCCACCTATTCTAACTATCCACAAATAATCAGAATTTGCGAACCTCGTCTTCACCCCTTTCCACCCCCAAGACCGAAAAACGTAAAAAAATCGGGGAAACCGCCGTTTTCACTTGCATGACTTTTCTTTTCACGGAAATTAGTTTAAGGCCACCTATTCTAACTATCCACAAAGAATCAGAATTTGCGAACCTCGTCTTCACCCCTTTCCACCCCCAAGACCGAAAAACTTAAAAAAATCGGGAAAACCGCCGTTTTCACTTGCATGACTTTTCTTTTCACGGAAATTAGTTTAAGGCCACCTATTCTAACTATCCACAAAGAATCAGAATTTGCGAACCTCGTCTTCACCCCTTTCCACCCCCAAGACCGAAAAACCTAAAAAAATCGGGAAAACGGCCGTTTTCACTTGCATGACTTTTCTTTTCACGGAAATTAGTTTAAGGCCACCTATTCTAACTATCCACGAAGAATCAGAATTTGCGAACCTCGTCTTCACCCCTTTCCACCCTCAAGACCGAAAAACGTAAAAAAATCGGGGAAACCGCCGTTTTCACTTGCATGACTTTTCTTTTCACGGAAATTAGTTTAAGGCCACCTATTCTAACTATCCACGAAGAATCAGAATTTGCGAACCTCGTCTTCACCCCTTTCCACCCTCAAGACCGAAAAACGTAAAAAAATCGGGGAAACCGCCGTTTTCACTTGCATGACTTTTCTTTTCACGGAAATTAGTTTAAGGCCACCTATTCTAACTATCCACGAAGAATCAGAATTTGCGAACCTCGTCTTCGCCCCTTTCCACCCTCAAGACCGAAAAACGTAAAAAAATCGGGGAAACCGCCGTTTTCACTTGCATGACTTTTCTTTTCACGGAAATTAGTTTAAGGCCACCTATTCTAACTATCCACAAATAATCAGAATTTGCGAACCTCGTCTACACCCCTTTCCACCCCCAAGACCGAAAAACGTAAAAAAATCGGGGAAACCGCCGTTTTCACTTGCATGACTTTTCTTTTCACGGAAATTAGTTTAAGGCCACCTATTCTAACTATCCACAAATAATCAGAATTTGCGAACCTCGTCTTCACCCCTTTCCACCCCCAAGACCGAAAAACGTAAAAAAATCGGGGAAACCGCCGTTTTCACTTGCATGACTTTTCTTTTCACGGAAATTAGTTTAAGGCCACCTATTCTAACTGTCCACGAAGAATCAGAATTTGCGAACCTCGTCTTCACCCCTTTCCACCCCCAAGACCGAAAAACGTAAAAAAATCGGGGAAACCGCCGTTTTCACTTGCATGACTTTTCTTTTCACGGAAATTAGTTTAAGGCCACCTATTCTAACTATCCACAAAGAATCAGAATTTGCGAACCTCGTCTTCACCCCTTTCCACCCCCAAGACCGAAAAACTTAAAAAAATCGGGAAAACCGCCGTTTTCACTTGCATGACTTTTCTTTTCACGGAAATTAGTTTAAGGCCACCTATTCTAACTATCCACAAAGAATCAGAATTTGCGAACCTCGTCTTCACCCCTTTCCACCCCCAAGACCGAAAAACCTAAAAAAATCGGGAAAACGGCCGTTTTCACTTGCATGACTTTTATTTTCACGGAAATTAGTTTAAGGCCACCTATTCTAACTATCCACAAAGAATCAGAATTTGCGAACCTCGTCTTCACCCCTTTCCACCCCCAAGACCGAAAAACTTTAAAAAATCGGGAAAACCGCCATTTTCACTTGCATGACTTTTCTTTTCAGGGAAATTAGTTTAAGGCCACCTATTCTAACTATCCACGAAGAATCAGAATTTGCGAACCTCGTCTTCACCCCTTTCCACCCCCAAGACCGAAAAACGTAAAAAAATCGGGAAAACGGCCGTTTTCACTTGCATGACTTTTATTTTCACGGAAATTAGTTTAAATCCACCTATTCTAACTATCCACAAATAATCAGAATTTGCGAACCTCGTCTTCACCCCTTTCCACCCCCAAGACCGAAAAACTTTAAAAAATCGGGAAAACCGCCGTTTTCACTTGCATGACTTTTCTTTTCACGGAAATTAGTTTAAGGCCACCTATTCTAACTATCCACAAATAATCAGAATTTGCGAACCTCGTCTTCACCCCTTTCCACCCCCAAGACCGAAAAACGTAAAAAAATCGGGGAAACCGCCGTTTTCACTTGCATGACTTTTCTTTTCACGGAAATTAGTTTAAGGCCACCTATTCTAACTATCCACAAAGAATCAGAATTTGCGAACCTCGTCTTCACCCCTTTCCACCCCCAAGACCGAAAAACTTAAAAAAATCGGGAAAACCGCCGTTTTCACTTGCATGACTTTTCTTTTCACGGAAATTAGTTTAAGGCCACCTATTCTAACTATCCACAAAGAATCAGAATTTGCGAACCTCGTCTTCACCCCTTTCCACCCCCAAGACCGAAAAACCTAAAAAAATCGGGAAGACGGCCGTTTTCACTTGCATGACTTTTCTTTTCAGGGAAATTAGTTTAAGGCCACCTATTCTAACTATCCACGAAGAATCAGAATTTGCGAACCTCGTCTTCACCCCTTTCCACCCCCAAGACCGAAAAACGTAAAAAAATCGGGAAAACGGCCGTTTTCACTTGCATGACTTTTATTTTCACGGAAATTAGTTTAAATCCACCTATTCTAACTATCCACAAATAATCAGAATTTGCGAACCTCGTCTTCACCCCTTTCCACCCCCAAGACCGAAAAACTTTAAAAAATCGGGAAAACCGCCGTTTTCACTTGCATGACTTTTCTTTTCACGGAAATTAGTTTAAGGCCACCTATTCTAACTATCCACAAATAATCAGAATTTGCGAACCTCGTCTTCACCCCTTTCCACCCCCAAGACCGAAAAACCTAAAAAAATCGGGAAAACGGCCGTTTTCACTTGCATGACTTTTCTTTTCAGGGAAATTAGTTTAAGGCCACCTATTCTAACTATCCACAAAGAATCAGAATTTGCGAACCTCGTCTTCACCCCTTTCCACCCCCAAGACCGAAAAACTTTAAAAAATCGGGAAAACCGCCATTTTCACTTGCATGACTTTTCTTTTCACGGAAATTAGTTTAAGGCCACCTATTCTAACTATCCACCAATAATCAGAATTTGCGAACCTCGTCTTCACCCCTTTCCACCCCCAAGACCGAAAAACGTAAAAAAATCGGGGAAACCGCCATTTTCACTTGCATGACTTTTCTTTTCACGGAAATTAGTTTAAGGCCACCTATTCTAACTATCCACCAATAATCAGAATTTGCGAACCTCGTCTTCAGCCCTTTCCACCCCCAAGACCGAAAAACTTTAAAAAATCGGGAAAACCGCCGTTTTCATTTGCATGACTTTTCTTTTCAGGGAAATTAGTTTAAGGCCACCTATTCTAACTATCCACGAAGAATCAGAATTTGCGAACCTCGTCTTCACCCCTTTCCACCCCTAAGACCGAAAAACGTAAAAAAATCGGGAAAACGGCCGTTTTCACTTGCATGACTTTTATTTTCACGGAAATTAGTTTAAGGCCACCTATTCTAACTATCCACAAATAATCAGAATTTGCGAACCTCGTCTTCACCCCTTTCCACCCCCAAGACCGAAAAACGTAAAAAAATCGGGGAAACCGCCGTTTTCACTTGCATGACTTTTATTTTCACGGAAATTAGTTTAAGGCCACCTATTCTAACTATCCACAAATAATCAGAATTTGCGAACCTCGTCTTCACCCCTTTCCACCCCCAAGACCGAAAAACTTTAAAAAATCGGGAAAACCGCCGTTTTCACTTGCATGACTTTTCTTTTCACGGAAATTAGTTTAAGGCCACCTATTCTAACTATCCACATATAATCAGAATTTGCGAACCTCGTCTTCACCCCTTTCCACCCCCAAGACCGAAAAACGTAAAAAAATCGGGGAAACCGCCGTTTTCACTTGCATGACTTTTCTTTTCACGGAAATTAGTTTAAGGCCACCTATTCTAACTATCCACAAAGAATCAGAATTTGCGAACCTCGTCTTCACCCCTTTCCACCCCCAAGACTGAAAAACCTAAAAAAATCGGGAAAACGGCCGTTTTCACTTGCATGACTTTTATTTTCACGGAAATTAGTTTAAGGCCACCTATTCTAACTATCCACGAAGAATCAGAATTTGCGAACCTCGTCTTCACCCCTTTCCACCCCCAAGACCGAAAAACGTAAAAAAATCGGGGAAACCGCCGTTTTCACTTGCATGACTTTTCTTTTCAGGGAAATTAGTTTAAGGCCACCTATTCTAACTATCCACGAAGAATCAGAATTTGCGAACCTCGTCTTCACCCCTTTCCACCCCCAAGACCGAAAAACGTAAAAAAATCGGGAAAACGGCCGTTTTCACTTGCATAACTTTTATTTTCACGGAAATTAGTGTAAATCCACCTATTCTAACTATCCACAAATAAGCAGAATTTGCGAACCTCGTCTTCACCCCTTTCCACCCCCAAGAACGAAAAACGTAAAAAAATCGGGGAACCGCCGTTTTCACTTGAATGACTTTTCTTTTCACGGAAATTAGTTTAAGGCCACCTATTCTAACTATCCACAAAGAATCAGAATTTGCGAACCTCGTCTTCACCCCTTTCCACCCCCAAGACCGAAAAACCTAAAAAAATCGGGAAAACGGCCGTTTTCACTTGCATGACTTTTATTTTCACGGAAATTAGTTTAAGGCCACCTATTCTAACTATCCACAAAGAATCAGAATTTGCGAACCTCGTCTTCACCCCTTTCCACCCCCAAGACCGAAAAACTTTAAAAAATCGGGAAAACCGCCGTTTTCACTTGCATGACTTTTCTTTTCACGGAAATTAGTTTAAGGCCACCTATTCTAACTATCCACAAAGAATCAGAATTTGCGAACCTCGTCTTCACCCCTTTCCACCCCCAAGACCGAAAAACTTTAAGAAATCGGGAAAACCGCCATTTTCACTTGCATGACTTTTCTTTTCAGGGAAATTAGTTTAAGGTCACCTATTCTAACTATCCACGAAGAATCAGAATTTGCGAACCTCGTCTTCACCCCTTTCCACCCCCAAGACCGAAAAACGTAAAAAAATCGGGGAAACCGCCGTTTTCACTTGCATGACTTTTCTTTTCACGGAAATTAGTTTAAGGCCACCTATTCTAACTATCCACAAAGAATCAGAATTTGCGAACCTCGTCTTCACCCCTTTCCACCCCCAAGACCGAAAAACTTTAAAAAATCGGGAAAACCGCCGTTTTCACTTGCATGACTTTTCTTTTCACGGAAATTAGTTTAAGGCCACCTATTCTAACTATCCACAAAGAATCAGAATTTGCGAACCTCGTCTTCACCCCTTTCCACCCCCAAGACCGAAAAACTTTAAAAAATCGGGAAAACCGCCGTTTTCACTTGCATGACTTTTCTTTTCACAGAAATTAGTTTAAGGCCACCTATTCTAACTATCCACAAATAATCAGAATTTGCGAACCTCGTCTTCACCCCTTTCCACCCCCAAGACCGAAAAACGTAAAAAAATCGGGGAAACCGCCGTTTTCACTTGCATGACTTTTCTTTTCACGGAAATTAGTTTAAGGCCACCTATTCTAACTATCCACAAAGAATCAGAATTTGCGAACCTCGTCTTCACCCCTTTCCACCCCCAAGACCGAAAAACTTAAAAAAATCGGGAAAACCGCCGTTTTCACTTGCATGACTTTTCTTTTCACGGAAATTAGTTTAAGGCCACCTATTCTAACTATCCACAAAGAATCAGAATTTGCGAACCTCGTCTTCACCCCTTTCCACCCCCAAGACCGAAAAACTTTAAAAAATCGGGAAAACCGCCGTTTTCACTTGCATGACTTTTCTTTTCAGGGAAATTAGTTTAAGGCCACCTATTCTAACTATCCACGAAGAATCAGAATTTGCGAACCTCGTCTTCACCCCTTTCCACCCCCAAGACCGAAAAACGTAAAAAAATCGGGAAAACGGCCGTTTTCACTTGCATGACTTTTATTTTCACGGAAATTAGTTTAAGGCCACCTATTCTAACTATCCACAAATAATCAGAATTTGCGAACCTCGTCTTCACCCCTTTCCACCCCCAAGACCGAAAAACTTTAAAAAATCGGGAAAACCGCCGTTTTCACTTGCATGACTTTTCTTTTCACGGAAATTAGTTTAAGGCCACCTATTCTAACTATCCACATATAATCAGAATTTGCGAACCTCGTCTTCACCCCTTTCCACCCCCAAGACCGAAAAACGTAAAAAAATCGGGGAAACCGCCGTTTTCACTTGCATGACTTTTCTTTTCACGGAAATTAGTTTAAGGCCACCTATTCTACCTATCCACAAAGAATCAGAATTTGCGAACCTCGTCTTCACCCCTTTCCACCCCCAAGACTGAAAAACCTAAAAAAATCGGGAAAACGGCCGTTTTCACTTGCATGACTTTTATTTTCACGGAAATTAGTTTAAGGCCACCTATTCTAACTATCCACGAAGAATCAGAATTTGCGAACCTCGTCTTCACCCCTTTCCACCCCCAAGACCGAAAAACGTAAAAAAATCGGGGAAACCGCCGTTTTCACTTGCATGACTTTTCTTTTCAGGGAAATTAGTTTAAGGCCACCTATTCTAACTATCCACGAAGAATCAGAATTTGCGAACCTCGTCTTCACCCCTTTCCACCCCCAAGACCGAAAAACGTAAAAAAATCGGGAAAACGGCCGTTTTCACTTGCATAACTTTTATTTTCACGGAAATTAGTGTAAATCCACCTATTCTAACTATCCACAAATAAGCAGAATTTGCGAACCTCGTCTTCACCCCTTTCCACCCCCAAGAACGAAAAACGTAAAAAAATCGGGGAACCGCCGTTTTCACTTGAATGACTTTTCTTTTCACGGAAATTAGTTTAAGGCCACCTATTCTAACTATCCACAAAGAATCAGAATTTGCGAACCTCGTCTTCACCCCTTTCCACCCCCAAGACCGAAAAACCTAAAAAAATCGGGAAAACGGCCGTTTTCACTTGCATGACTTTTATTTTCACGGAAATTAGTTTAAGGCCACCTATTCTAACTATCCACAAAGAATCAGAATTTGCGAACCTCGTCTTCACCCCTTTCCACCCCCAAGACCGAAAAACTTTAAAAAATCGGGAAAACCGCCGTTTTCACTTGCATGACTTTTCTTTTCACGGAAATTAGTTTAAGGCCACCTATTCTAACTATCCACAAAGAATCAGAATTTGCGAACCTCGTCTTCACCCCTTTCCACCCCCAAGACCGAAAAACTTTAAGAAATCGGGAAAACCGCCATTTTCACTTGCATGACTTTTCTTTTCAGGGAAATTAGTTTAAGGTCACCTATTCTAACTATCCACGAAGAATCAGAATTTGCGAACCTCGTCTTCACCCCTTTCCACCCCCAAGACCGAAAAACGTAAAAAAATCGGGGAAACCGCCGTTTTCACTTGCATGACTTTTCTTTTCACGGAAATTAGTTTAAGGCCACCTATTCTAACTATCCACAAAGAATCAGAATTTGCGAACCTCGTCTTCACCCCTTTCCACCCCCAAGACCGAAAAACTTTAAAAAATCGGGAAAACCGCCGTTTTCACTTGCATGACTTTTCTTTTCACGGAAATTAGTTTAAGGCCACCTATTCTAACTATCCACAAAGAATCAGAATTTGCGAACCTCGTCTTCACCCCTTTCCACCCCCAAGACCGAAAAACTTTAAAAAATCGGGAAAACCGCCGTTTTCACTTGCATGACTTTTCTTTTCACAGAAATTAGTTTAAGGCCACCTATTCTAACTATCCACAAATAATCAGAATTTGCGAACCTCGTCTTCACCCCTTTCCACCCCCAAGACCGAAAAACGTAAAAAAATCGGGGAAACCGCCGTTTTCACTTGCATGACTTTTCTTTTCACGGAAATTAGTTTAAGGCCACCTATTCTAACTATCCACAAAGAATCAGAATTTGCGAACCTCGTCTTCACCCCTTTCCACCCCCAAGACCGAAAAACTTAAAAAAATCGGGAAAACCGCCGTTTTCACTTGCATGACTTTTCTTTTCACGGAAATTAGTTTAAGGCCACCTATTCTAACTATCCACAAAGAATCAGAATTTGCGAACCTCGTCTTCACCCCTTTCCACCCCCAAGACCGAAAAACTTTAAAAAATCGGGAAAACCGCCGTTTTCACTTGCATGACTTTTCTTTTCAGGGAAATTAGTTTAAGGCCACCTATTCTAACTATCCACGAAGAATCAGAATTTGCGAACCTCGTCTTCACCCCTTTCCACCCCCAAGACCGAAAAACGTAAAAAAATCGGGAAAACGGCCGTTTTCACTTGCATGACTTTTATTTTCACGGAAATTAGTTTAAGGCCACCTATTCTAACTATCCACAAAGAATCAGAATTTGCGAACCTCGTCTTCACCCTTTTCCACCCCCAAGACCGAAAAACTTTAAAAAATCGGGAAAACCGCCGTTTTCACTTGCATGACTTTTCTTTTCACGGAAATTAGTTTAAGGCCACCTATTCTAACTATCCACAAAGAATCAGAATTTGCGAACCTCGTCTTCACCCCTTTCCACCCCCAAGACCGAAAAACTTTAAAAAATCGGGAAAAAAGCCGTTTTCACTTGCATGACTTTTCTTTTCACGGAAATTAGTTTAAGGCCACCTATTCTAACTATCCACAAAGAATCAGAATTTGCGAACCTCGTCTTCACCCCTTTCCACCCCCAAGACCGAAAAACTTTAAAAAATCGGGAAAACCGCCGTTTTCACTTGCATGACTTTTCTTTTCACGGAAATTAGTTTAAGGCCACCTATTCTAACTATCCACAAAGAATCAGAATTTGCGAACCTCGTCTTCACCCCTTTCCACCCCCAAGACCGAAAAACTTTAAAAAATCGGGAAAACCGCCGTTTTCACTTGCATGACTTTTCTTTTCACGGAAATTAGTTTAAGGCCACCTATTCTAACTATCCACAAAGAATCAGAATTTGCGAACCTCGTCTTCACCCCTTTCCACCCCCAAGACCGAAAAACTTTAAAAAATCGGGAAAACCGCCATTTTCACTTGCATGACTTTTCTTTTCAGGGAAATTGGTTTAAGGCCACCTATTCTAACTATCCACGAAGAATCAGAATTTGCGAACCTCGTCTTCACCCCTTTCCACCCCCAAGACCGAAAAACGTAAAAAAATCGGGAAAACGGCCGTTTTCACTTGCATGACTTTTATTTTCACGGAAATTAGTTTAAGGCCACCTATTCTAACTATCCACAAATAATCAGAATTTGCGAACCTCGTCTTCACCCCTTTCCACCCCCAAGACCGAAAAACGTAAAAAATCGGGGAAACCGCCGTTTTCACTTGCATGACTTTTCTTTTCAGGGAAATTAGTTTAAGGCCACCTATTCTAACTATCCACGAAGAATCAGAATTTGCGAACCTCGTCTTCACCCCTTTCCACCCCCAAGACAGAAAAACGTAAAAAAATCGGGAAAACGGCCGTTTTCACTTGCATGACTTTTATTTTCACGGAAATTAGTTTAAATCCACCTATTCTAACTATCCACAAATAATCAGAATTTGCGAACCTCGTCTTCACCCCTTTCCACCCCCAAGACCGAAAAACTTTAAAAAATCGGGAAAACCGCCGTTTTCACTTGCATGACTTTTCTTTTCACGGAAATTAGTTTAAGGCCACCTATTCTAACTATCCACAAATAATCAGAATTTGCGAACCTCGTCTTCACCCCTTTCCACCCCCAAGACCGAAAAACGTAAAAAAATCGGGGAAACCGCCGTTTTCACTTGCATGACTTTTCTTTTCACGGAAATTAGTTTAAGGCCACCTATTCTAACTATCCACAAAGAATCAGAATTTGCGAACCTCGTCTTCACCCCTTTCCACCCCCAAGACCGAAAAACTTAAAAAATCGGGAAAACCGCCGTTTTCACTTGCATGACTTTTCTTTTCACGGAAATTAGTTTAAGGCCACCTATTCTAACTATCCACAAAGAATCAGAATTTGCGAACCTCGTCTTCACCCCTTTCCACCCCCAAGACCGAAAAACCTAAAAAAATCGGGAAAACGGCCGTTTTCACTTGCATGACTTTTATTTTCACGGAAATTAGTTTAAGGCCACCTATTCTAACTATCCACAAAGAATCAGAATTTGCGAACCTCGTCTTCACCCCTTTCCACCCCCAAGACCGAAAAACTTTAAAAAATCGGGAAAACCGCCGTTTTCACTTGCATGACTTTTCTTTTCACGGAAATTAGTTTAAGGCCACCTATTCTAACTATCCACAAAGAATCAGAATTTGCGAACCTCGTCTTCACCCCTTTCCACCCCCAAGACCGAAAAACTTAAAAAAAATCGGGAAAACCGCCGTTTTCACTTGCATGACTTTTCTTTTCACGGAAATTAGTTTAAGGCCACCTATTCTAACTATCCACAAAGAATCAGAATTTGCGAACCTCGTCTTCACCCCTTTCCACCCCCAAGACCGAAAAACTTTAAAAAATCGGGAAAACCGCCGTTTTCACTTGCATGACTTTTATTTTCACGGAAATTAGTTTAAGGCCACCTATTCTAACTATCCACAAAGAATCAGAATTGGCGAACCTCGTCTTCACCCCTTTCCACCCCCAAGACCGAAAAACCTAAAAAAATCGGGAAAACCGCCGTTTTCACTTGCATGACTTTTCTTTTCACGGAAATTAGTTTAAGGCCACCTATTCTAACTATCCACAAATAATCAGAATTTGCGAACCTCGTCTTCACCCCTTTCCACCCCCAAGACCGAAAAACGTAAAAAAATCGGGGAAACCGCCGTTTTCACTTGCATGACTTTTCTTTTCACGGAAATTAGTTTAAGGCCACCTATTCTAACTATCCACAAAGAATCAGAATTTGCGAACCTCGTCTTCACCCCTTTCCACCCCCAAGACCGAAAAACTTAAAAAAATCGGGAAAACCTCCGTTTTCACTTGCATGACTTTTCTTTTCACGGAAATTAGTTTAAGGCCACCTATTCTAACTATCCACAAAGAATCAGAATTTGCGAACCTCGTCTTCACCCCTTTCCACCCCCCAGACCGAAAAACCTAAAAAAATCGGGAAAACGGCCGTTTTCACTTGCATGACTTTTATTTTCACGGAAATTAGTTTAAGGCCACCTATTCTAACTATCCACAAAGAATCAGAATTTGCGAACCTCGTCTTCACCCCTTTCCACCCCCAAGACCGAAAAACTTTAAAAAATCGGGAAAACCGCCATTTTCACTTGCATGACTTTTCTTTTCAGGGAAATTAGTTTAAGGCCACCTATTCTAACTATCCACGAAGAATCAGAATTTGCGAACCTCGTCTTCACCCCTTTCCACCCCCAAGACCGAAAAACGTAAAAAAATCGGGAAAACGGCCGTTTTCACTTGCATGACTTTTATTTTCACGGAAATTAGTTTAAGGCCACCTATTCTAACTATCCACAAATAATCAGAATTTGCGAACCTCGTCTTCACCCCTTTCCACCCCCAAGACCGAAAAACGTAAAAAAATCGGGGAAACCGCCGTTTTCACTTGCATGACTTTTCTTTTCAGGGAAATTAGTTTAAGGCCACCTATTCTAACTATCCACGAAGAATCAGAATTTGCGAACCTCGTCTTCACCCCTTTCCACCCCCAAGACCGAAAAACGTAAAAAAATCGGGAAAACGGCCGTTTTCACTTGCATGACTTTTATTTTCACGGAAATTAGTTTAAATCCACCTATTCTAACTATCCACAAATAATCAGAATTTGCGAACCTCGTCTTCACCCCTTTCCACCCCCAAGACCGAAAAACTTTAAAAAATCGGGAAAACCGCCGTTTTCACTTGCATGACTTTTCTTTTCACGGGAATTAGTTTAAGGCCACCTATTCTAACTATCCACAAATAATCAGAATTTGCGAACCTCGTCTTCACCCCTTTCCACCCCCAAGACCGAAAAACGTAAAAAAATCGGGGAAACCGCCGTTTTCACTTGCATGACTTTTCTTTTCACGGAAATTAGTTTAAGGCCACCTATTCTAACTATCCACAAAGAATCAGAATTTGCGAACCTCGTCTTCACCCCTTTCCACCCCCAAGACCGAAAAACTTAAAAAAATCGGGAAAACCGCCGTTTTCACTTGCATGACTTTTCTTTTCACGGAAATTAGTTTAAGGCCACCTATTCTAACTATCCACAAAGAATCAGAATTTGCGAACCTCGTCTTCACCCCTTTCCACCCCCAAGACCGAAAAACCTAAAAAAATCGGGAAAACGGCCGTTTTCACTTGCATGACTTTTATTTTCACGGAAATTAGTTTAAGGCCACCTATCCTAACTATCCACAAATAATCAGAATTTGCGAACCTCGTCTTCACCCCTTTCCACCCCCAAGACCGAAAAACGTAAAAAAATCGGGGAAACCGCCGTTTTCACTTGCATGACTTTTCTTTTCACGGAAATTAGTTTAAGGCCACCTATTCTAACTATCCACGAAGAATCAGAATTTGCGAACCTCGTCTTCACCCCTTTCCACCCTCAAGACCGAAAAACGTAAAAAAATCGGGGAAACCGCCGTTTTCACTTGCATGACTTTTCTTTTCAGGGAAATTAGTTTAAGGCCACCTATTCTAACTATCCACGAAGAATCAGAATTTGCGAACCTCGTCTTCACCCCTTTCCACCCCCAAGACCGAAAAACGTAAAAAAATCGGGAAAACGGCCGTTTTCACTTGCATGACTTTTATTTTCACGGAAATTAGTTTAAATCCACCTATTCTAACTATCCACAAATAATCAGAATTTGCGAACCTCGTCTTCACCCCTTTCCACCCCCAAGACCGAAAAACTTTAAAAAATCGGGAAAACCGCCGTTTTCACTTGCATGACTTTTCTTTTCACGGGAATTAGTTTAAGGCCACCTATTCTAACTATCCACAAATAATCAGAATTTGCGAACCTCGTCTTCACCCCTTTCCACCCCCAAGACCGAAAAACGTAAAAAAATCGGGGAAACCGCCGTTTTCACTTGCATGACTTTTCTTTTCACGGAAATTAGTTTAAGGCCACCTATTCTAACTATCCACGAAGAATCAGAATTTGCGAACCTCGTCTTCACCCCTTTCCACCCTCAAGACCGAAAAACGTAAAAAAATCGGGGAAACCGCCGTTTTCACTTGCATGACTTTTCTTTTCACGGAAATTAGTTTAAGGCCACCTATTCTAACTATCCACAAATAATCAGAATTTGCGAACCTCGTCTACACCCCTTTCCACCCCCAAGACCGAAAAACGTAAAAAAATCGGGGAAACCGCCGTTTTCACTTGCATGACTTTTCTTTTCACGGAAATTAGTTTAAGGCCACCTATTCTAACTATCCACAAATAATCAGAATTTGCGAACCTCGTCTTCACCCCTTTCCACCCCCAAGACCGAAAAACGTAAAAAAATCGGGGAAACCGCCGTTTTCACTTGCATGACTTTTCTTTTCACGGAAATTAGTTTAAGGCCACCTATTCTAACTGTCCACGAAGAATCAGAATTTGCGAACCTCGTCTTCACCCCTTTCCACCCCCAAGACCGAAAAACGTAAAAAAATCGGGGAAACCGCCGTTTTCACTTGCATGACTTTTCTTTTCACGGAAATTAGTTTAAGGCCACCTATTCTAACTATCCACGAAGAATCAGAATTTGCGAACCTCGTCTTCACCCCTTTCCACCCCCAAGACCGAAAAACGTAAAAAAATCGGGGAAACCGCCGTTTTCACTTGCATGACTTTTCTTTTCAGGGAAATTAGTTTAAGGCCACCTATTCTAACTATCCACGAAGAATCAGAATTTGCGAACCTCGTCTTCACCCCTTTCCACCCCCAAGACCGAAAAACGTAAAAAAATCGGGAAAACGGCCGTTTTCACTTGCATGACTTTTATTTTCACGGAAATTAGTTTAAATCCACCTATTCTAACTATCCACAAATAATCAGAATTTGCGAACCTCGTCTTCACCCCTTTCCACCCCCAAGACCGAAAAACTTTAAAAAATCGGGAAAACCGCCGTTTTCACTTGCATGACTTTTCTTTTCACGGGAATTAGTTTAAGGCCACCTATTCTAACTATCCACAAATAATCAGAATTTGCGAACCTCGTCTTCACCCCTTTCCACCCCCAAGACCGAAAAACGTAAAAAAATCGGGGAAACCGCCGTTTTCACTTGCATGACTTTTCTTTTCACGGAAATTAGTTTAAGGCCACCTATTCTAACTATCCACAAAGAATCAGAATTTGCGAACCTCGTCTTCACCCCTTTCCACCCCCAAGACCGAAAAACTTAAAAAAATCGGGAAAACCGCCGTTTTCACTTGCATGACTTTTCTTTTCACGGAAATTAGTTTAAGGCCACCTATTCTAACTATCCACAAAGAATCAGAATTTGCGAACCTCGTCTTCACCCCTTTCCACCCCCAAGACCGAAAAACCTAAAAAAATCGGGAAAACGGCCGTTTTCACTTGCATGACTTTTATTTTCACGGAAATTAGTTTAAGGCCACCTATCCTAACTATCCACAAATAATCAGAATTTGCGAACCTCGTCTTCACCCCTTTCCACCCCCAAGACCGAAAAACGTAAAAAAATCGGGGAAACCGCCGTTTTCACTTGCATGACTTTTCTTTTCACGGAAATTAGTTTAAGGCCACCTATTCTAACTATCCACGAAGAATCAGAATTTGCGAACCTCGTCTTCACCCCTTTCCACCCTCAAGACCGAAAAACGTAAAAAAATCGGGGAAACCGCCGTTTTCACTTGCATGACTTTTCTTTTCACGGAAATTAGTTTAAGGCCACCTATTCTAACTATCCACGAAGAATCAGAATTTGCGAACCTCGTCTTCACCCCTTTCCACCCCCAAGACCGAAAAACGTAAAAAAATCGGGGAAACCGCCGTTTTCACTTGCATGACTTTTCTTTTCACGGAAATTAGTTTAAGGCCACCTATTCTAACTATCCACGAAGAATCAGAATTTGCGAACCTCGTCTTCACCCCTTTCCACCCTCAAGACCGAAAAACGTAAAAAAATCGGGGAAACCGCCGTTCTCACTTGCATGACTTTTCTTTTCACGGAAATTAGTTTAAGGCCACCTATTCTAACTATCCACGAAGAATCAGAATTTGCGAACCTCGTCTTCACCCCTTTCCACCCTCAAGACCGAAAAACGTAAAAAAATCGGGGAAACCGCCGTTTTCACTTGCATGACTTTTCTTTTCACGGAAATTAGTTTAAGGCCACCTATTCTAACTATCCACAAATAATCAGAATTTGCGAACCTCGTCTACACCCCTTTCCACCCCCAAGACCGAAAAACGTAAAAAAATCGGGGAAACCGCCGTTTTCACTTGCATGACTTTTCTTTTCACGGAAATTAGTTTAAGGCCACCTATTCTAACTATCCACAAATAATCAGAATTTGCGAACCTCGTCTTCACCCCTTTCCACCCCCAAGACCGAAAAACGTAAAAAAATCGGGGAAACCGCCGTTTTCACTTGCATGACTTTTCTTTTCACGGAAATTAGTTTAAGGCCACCTATTCTAACTGTCCACGAAGAATCAGAATTTGCGAACCTCGTCTTCACCCCTTTCCACCCCCAAGACCGAAAAACCTAAAAAAATCGGGAAAACGGCCGTTTTCACTTGCATGACTTTTATTTTCACGGAAATTAGTTTAAGGCCACCTATTCTAACTATCCACGAAGAATCAGAATTTGCGAACCTCGTCTTCACCCCTTTCCACCCCCAAGACCGAAAAACGTAAAAAAATCGGGAAAACGGCCGTTTTCACTTGCATGACTTTTATTTTCACGGAAATTAGTTTAAATCCACCTATTCTAACTATCCACAAATAATCAGAATTTGCGAACCTCGTCTTCACCCCTTTCCACCCCCAAGACCGAAAAACTTTAAAAAATCGGGAAAACCGCCGTTTTCACTTGCATGACTTTTCTTTTCACGGGAATTAGTTTAAGGCCACCTATTCTAACTATCCACAAATAATCAGAATTTGCGAACCTCGTCTTCACCCCTTTCCACCCCCAAGACCGAAAAACGTAAAAAAATCGGGGAAACCGCCGTTTTCACTTGCATGACTTTTCTTTTCACGGAAATTAGTTTAAGGCCACCTATTCTAACTATCCACGAAGAATCAGAATTTGCGAACCTCGTCTTCACCCCTTTCCACCCTCAAGACCGAAAAACGTAAAAAAATCGGGGAAACCGCCGTTTTCACTTGCATGACTTTTCTTTTCACGGAAATTAGTTTAAGGCCACCTATTCTAACTATCCACAAATAATCAGAATTTGCGAACCTCGTCTACACCCCTTTCCACCCCCAAGACCGAAAAACGTAAAAAAATCGGGGAAACCGCCGTTTTCACTTGCATGACTTTTCTTTTCACGGAAATTAGTTTAAGGCCACCTATTCTAACTATCCACAAATAATCAGAATTTGCGAACCTCGTCTTCACCCCTTTCCACCCCCAAGACCGAAAAACGTAAAAAAATCGGGGAAACCGCCGTTTTCACTTGCATGACTTTTCTTTTCACGGAAATTAGTTTAAGGCCACCTATTCTAACTGTCCACGAAGAATCAGAATTTGCGAACCTCGTCTTCACCCCTTTCCACCCCCAAGACCGAAAAACGTAAAAAAATCGGGGAAACCGCCGTTTTCACTTGCATGACTTTTCTTTTCACGGAAATTAGTTTAAGGCCACCTATTCTAACTATCCACGAAGAATCAGAATTTGCGAACCTCGTCTTCACCCCTTTCCACCCCCAAGACCGAAAAACGTAAAAAAATCGGGGAAACCGCCGTTTTCACTTGCATGACTTTTCTTTTCAGGGAAATTAGTTTAAGGCCACCTATTCTAACTATCCACGAAGAATCAGAATTTGCGAACCTCGTCTTCACCCCTTTCCACCCCCAAGACCGAAAAACGTAAAAAAATCGGGAAAACGGCCGTTTTCACTTGCATGACTTTTATTTTCACGGAAATTAGTTTAAATCCACCTATTCTAACTATCCACAAATAATCAGAATTTGCGAACCTCGTCTTCACCCCTTTCCACCCCCAAGACCGAAAAACTTTAAAAAATCGGGAAAACCGCCGTTTTCACTTGCATGACTTTTCTTTTCACGGGAATTAGTTTAAGGCCACCTATTCTAACTATCCACAAATAATCAGAATTTGCGAACCTCGTCTTCACCCCTTTCCACCCCCAAGACCGAAAAACGTAAAAAAATCGGGGAAACCGCCGTTTTCACTTGCATGACTTTTCTTTTCACGGAAATTAGTTTAAGGCCACCTATTCTAACTATCCACAAAGAATCAGAATTTGCGAACCTCGTCTTCACCCCTTTCCACCCCCAAGACCGAAAAACTTAAAAAAATCGGGAAAACCGCCGTTTTCACTTGCATGACTTTTCTTTTCACGGAAATTAGTTTAAGGCCACCTATTCTAACTATCCACAAAGAATCAGAATTTGCGAACCTCGTCTTCACCCCTTTCCACCCCCAAGACCGAAAAACCTAAAAAAATCGGGAAAACGGCCGTTTTCACTTGCATGACTTTTATTTTCACGGAAATTAGTTTAAGGCCACCTATCCTAACTATCCACAAATAATCAGAATTTGCGAACCTCGTCTTCACCCCTTTCCACCCCCAAGACCGAAAAACGTAAAAAAATCGGGGAAACCGCCGTTTTCACTTGCATGACTTTTCTTTTCACGGAAATTAGTTTAAGGCCACCTATTCTAACTATCCACGAAGAATCAGAATTTGCGAACCTCGTCTTCACCCCTTTCCACCCTCAAGACCGAAAAACGTAAAAAAATCGGGGAAACCGCCGTTTTCACTTGCATGACTTTTCTTTTCACGGAAATTAGTTTAAGGCCACCTATTCTAACTATCCACGAAGAATCAGAATTTGCGAACCTCGTCTTCACCCCTTTCCACCCCCAAGACCGAAAAACGTAAAAAAATCGGGGAAACCGCCGTTTTCACTTGCATGACTTTTCTTTTCACGGAAATTAGTTTAAGGCCACCTATTCTAACTATCCACGAAGAATCAGAATTTGCGAACCTCGTCTTCACCCCTTTCCACCCTCAAGACCGAAAAACGTAAAAAAATCGGGGAAACCGCCGTTCTCACTTGCATGACTTTTCTTTTCACGGAAATTAGTTTAAGGCCACCTATTCTAACTATCCACGAAGAATCAGAATTTGCGAACCTCGTCTTCACCCCTTTCCACCCTCAAGACCGAAAAACGTAAAAAAATCGGGGAAACCGCCGTTTTCACTTGCATGACTTTTCTTTTCACGGAAATTAGTTTAAGGCCACCTATTCTAACTATCCACAAATAATCAGAATTTGCGAACCTCGTCTACACCCCTTTCCACCCCCAAGACCGAAAAACGTAAAAAAATCGGGGAAACCGCCGTTTTCACTTGCATGACTTTTCTTTTCACGGAAATTAGTTTAAGGCCACCTATTCTAACTATCCACAAATAATCAGAATTTGCGAACCTCGTCTTCACCCCTTTCCACCCCCAAGACCGAAAAACGTAAAAAAATCGGGGAAACCGCCGTTTTCACTTGCATGACTTTTCTTTTCACGGAAATTAGTTTAAGGCCACCTATTCTAACTGTCCACGAAGAATCAGAATTTGCGAACCTCGTCTTCACCCCTTTCCACCCCCAAGACCGAAAAACGTAAAAAAATCGGGGAAACCGCCGTTTTCACTTGCATGACTTTTCTTTTCACGGAAATTAGTTTAAGGCCACCTATTCTAACTATCCACAAAGAATCAGAATTTGCGAACCTCGTCTTCACCCCTTTCCACCCCCAAGACCGAAAAACTTAAAAAAATCGGGAAAACCTCCGTTTTCACTTGCATGACTTTTCTTTTCACGGAAATTAGTTTAAGGCCACCTATTCTAACTATCCACAAAGAATCAGAATTTGCGAACCTCGTCTTCACCCCTTTCCACCCCCCAGACCGAAAAACCTAAAAAAATCGGGAAAACGGCCGTTTTCACTTGCATGACTTTTATTTTCACGGAAATTAGTTTAAGGCCACCTATTCTAACTATCCACAAAGAATCAGAATTTGCGAACCTCGTCTTCACCCCTTTCCACCCCCAAGACCGAAAAACTTTAAAAAATCGGGAAAACCGCCATTTTCACTTGCATGACTTTTCTTTTCAGGGAAATTAGTTTAAGGCCACCTATTCTAACTATCCACGAAGAATCAGAATTTGCGAACCTCGTCTTCACCCCTTTCCACCCCCAAGACCGAAAAACGTAAAAAAATCGGGAAAACGGCCGTTTTCACTTGCATGACTTTTATTTTCACGGAAATTAGTTTAAGGCCACCTATTCTAACTATCCACAAATAATCAGAATTTGCGAACCTCGTCTTCACCCCTTTCCACCCCCAAGACCGAAAAACGTAAAAAAATCGGGGAAACCGCCGTTTTCACTTGCATGACTTTTCTTTTCAGGGAAATTAGTTTAAGGCCACCTATTCTAACTATCCACGAAGAATCAGAATTTGCGAACCTCGTCTTCACCCCTTTCCACCCCCAAGACCGAAAAACGTAAAAAAATCGGGAAAACGGCCGTTTTCACTTGCATGACTTTTATTTTCACGGAAATTAGTTTAAATCCACCTATTCTAACTATCCACAAATAATCAGAATTTGCGAACCTCGTCTTCACCCCTTTCCACCCCCAAGACCGAAAAACTTTAAAAAATCGGGAAAACCGCCGTTTTCACTTGCATGACTTTTCTTTTCACGGGAATTAGTTTAAGGCCACCTATTCTAACTATCCACAAATAATCAGAATTTGCGAACCTCGTCTTCACCCCTTTCCACCCCCAAGACCGAAAAACGTAAAAAAATCGGGGAAACCGCCGTTTTCACTTGCATGACTTTTCTTTTCACGGAAATTAGTTTAAGGCCACCTATTCTAACTATCCACAAAGAATCAGAATTTGCGAACCTCGTCTTCACCCCTTTCCACCCCCAAGACCGAAAAACTTAAAAAAATCGGGAAAACCGCCGTTTTCACTTGCATGACTTTTCTTTTCACGGAAATTAGTTTAAGGCCACCTATTCTAACTATCCACAAAGAATCAGAATTTGCGAACCTCGTCTTCACCCCTTTCCACCCCCAAGACCGAAAAACCTAAAAAAATCGGGAAAACGGCCGTTTTCACTTGCATGACTTTTATTTTCACGGAAATTAGTTTAAGGCCACCTATCCTAACTATCCACAAATAATCAGAATTTGCGAACCTCGTCTTCACCCCTTTCCACCCCCAAGACCGAAAAACGTAAAAAAATCGGGGAAACCGCCGTTTTCACTTGCATGACTTTTCTTTTCACGGAAATTAGTTTAAGGCCACCTATTCTAACTATCCACGAAGAATCAGAATTTGCGAACCTCGTCTTCACCCCTTTCCACCCTCAAGACCGAAAAACGTAAAAAAATCGGGGAAACCGCCGTTTTCACTTGCATGACTTTTCTTTTCACGGAAATTAGTTTAAGGCCACCTATTCTAACTATCCACGAAGAATCAGAATTTGCGAACCTCGTCTTCACCCCTTTCCACCCCCAAGACCGAAAAACGTAAAAAAATCGGGGAAACCGCCGTTTTCACTTGCATGACTTTTCTTTTCACGGAAATTAGTTTAAGGCCACCTATTCTAACTATCCACGAAGAATCAGAATTTGCGAACCTCGTCTTCACCCCTTTCCACCCTCAAGACCGAAAAACGTAAAAAAATCGGGGAAACCGCCGTTTTCACTTGCATGACTTTTCTTTTCACGGAAATTAGTTTAAGGCCACCTATTCTAACTATCCACGAAGAATCAGAATTTGCGAACCTCGTCTTCACCCCTTTCCACCCTCAAGACCGAAAAACGTAAAAAAATCGGGGAAACCGCCGTTTTCACTTGCATGACTTTTCTTTTCACGGAAATTAGTTTAAGGCCACCTATTCTAACTATCCACAAATAATCAGAATTTGCGAACCTCGTCTACACCCCTTTCCACCCCCAAGACCGAAAAACGTAAAAAAATCGGGGAAACCGCCGTTTTCACTTGCATGACTTTTCTTTTCACGGAAATTAGTTTAAGGCCACCTATTCTAACTATCCACAAATAATCAGAATTTGCGAACCTCGTCTTCACCCCTTTCCACCCCCAAGACCGAAAAACGTAAAAAAATCGGGGAAACCGCCGTTTTCACTTGCATGACTTTTCTTTTCACGGAAATTAGTTTAAGGCCACCTATTCTAACTGTCCACGAAGAATCAGAATTTGCGAACCTCGTCTTCACCCCTTTCCACCCCCAAGACCGAAAAACGTAAAAAAATCGGGGAAACCGCCGTTTTCACTTGCATGACTTTTCTTTTCACGGAAATTAGTTTAAGGCCACCTATTCTAACTATCCACAAAGAATCAGAATTTGCGAACCTCGTCTTCACCCCTTTCCACCCCCAAGACCGAAAAACTTTAAAAAATCGGGAAAACCGCCGTTTTCACTTGCATGACTTTTCTTTTCACGGAAATTAGTTTAAGGCCACCTATTCTAACTATCCACAAAGAATCAGAATTTGCGAACCTCGTCTTCACCCCTTTCCACCCCCAAGACCGAAAAACCTAAAAAAATCGGGAAAACGGCCGTTTTCACTTGCATGACTTTTATTTTCACGGAAATTAGTTTAAGGCCACCTATTCTAACTATCCACAAAGAATCAGAATTTGCGAACCTCGTCTTCACCCCTTTCCACCCCCAAGACCGAAAAACTTTAAAAAATCGGGAAAACCGCCATTTTCACTTGCATGACTTTTCTTTTCAGGGAAATTAGTTTAAGGCCACCTATTCTAACTATCCACGAAGAATCAGAATTTGCGAACCTCGTCTTCACCCCTTTCCACCCCCAAGACCGAAAAACGTAAAAAAATCGGGAAAACGGCCGTTTTCACTTGCATGACTTTTATTTTCACGGAAATTAGTTTAAATCCACCTATTCTAACTATCCACAAATAATCAGAATTTGCGAACCTCGTCTTCACCCCTTTCCACCCCCAAGACCGAAAAACTTACAAAAATCGGGAAAACCGCCGTTTTCACTTGCATGACTTTTCTTTTCACGGAAATTAGTTTAAGGCCACCTATTCTAACTATCCACGAAGAATCAGAATTTGCGAACCTCGTCTTCACCCCTTTCCACCCTCAAGACCGAAAAACGTAAAAAAATCGGGGAAACCGCCGTTTTCACTTGCATGACTTTTCTTTTCACGGAAATTAGTTTAAGGCCACCTATTCTAACTATCCACAAATAATCAGAATTTGCGAACCTCGTCTACACCCCTTTCCACCCCCAAGACCGAAAAACGTAAAAAAATCGGGGAAACCGCCGTTTTCACTTGCATGACTTTTCTTTTCACGGAAATTAGTTTAAGGCCACCTATTCTAACTATCCACAAATAATCAGAATTTGCGAACCTCGTCTTCACCCCTTTCCACCCCCAAGACCGAAAAACGTAAAAAAATCGGGGAAACCGCCGTTTTCACTTGCATGACTTTTCTTTTCACGGAAATTAGTTTAAGGCCACCTATTCTAACTGTCCACGAAGAATCAGAATTTGCGAACCTCGTCTTCACCCCTTTCCACCCCCAAGACCGAAAAACCTAAAAAAATCGGGAAAACGGCCGTTTTCACTTGCATGACTTTTCTTTTCAGGGAAATTAGTTTAAGGCCACCTATTCTAACTATCCACGAAGAATCAGAATTTGCGAACCTCGTCTTCACCCCTTTCCACCCCCAAGACCGAAAAACTTTAAAAAATCGGGAAAACCGCCGTTTTCACTTGCATGACTTTTCTTTTCACGGAAATTAGTTTAAGGCCACCTATTCTAACTATCCACAAAGAATCAGAATTTGCGAACCTCGTCTTCACCCCTTTCCACCCCCAAGACCGAAAAACTTACAAAAATCGGGAAAACCGCCGTTTTCACTTGCATGACTTTTCTTTTCACGGAAATTAGTTTAAGGCCACCTATTCTAACTATCCACAAAGAATCAGAATTTGCGAACCTCGTCTTCACCCCTTTCCACCCCCAAGACCGAAAAACCTAAAAAAATCGGGAAAACGGCCGTTTTCACTTGCATGACTTTTCTTTTCAGGGAAATTAGTTTAAGGCCACCTATTCTAACTATCCACGAAGAATCAGAATTTGCGAACCTCGTCTTCACCCCTTTCCACCCCCAAGACCGAAAAACGTAAAAAAATCGGGGAAACCGCCGTTTTCACTTGCATGACTTTTCTTTTCACGGAAATTAGTTTAAGGCCACCTATTCTAACTATCCACAAAGAATCAGAATTTGCGAACCTCGTCTTCACCCCTTTCCACCCCCAAGACCGAAAAACTTACAAAAATCGGGAAAACCGCCGTTTTCACTTGCATGACTTTTCTTTTCACGGAAATTAGTTTAAGGCCACCTATTCTAACTATCCACAAAGAATCAGAATTTGCGAACCTCGTCTTCACCCCTTTCCACCCCCAAGACCGAAAAACCTAAAAAAATCGGGAAAACGGCCGTTTTCACTTGCATGACTTTTCTTTTCAGGGAAATTAGTTTAAGGCCACCTATTCTAACTATCCACAAAGAATCAGAATTTGCGAACCTCGTCTTCACCCCTTTCCACCCCCAAGACCGAAAAACTTAAAAAAATCGGGAAAACCGCCGTTTTCACTTGCATGACTTTTCTTTTCACGGAAATTAGTTTAAGGCCACCTATTCTAACTATCCACAAAGAATCAGAATTTGCGAACCTCGTCTTCACCCCTTTCCACCCCCAAGACCGAAAAACCTAAAAAAATCGGGGAAAACGGCCGTTTTCACTTGCATGACTTTTCTTTTCAGGGAAATTAGTTTAAGGCCACCTATTCTAACTATCCACGAAGAATCAGAATTTGCGAACCTCGTCTTCACCCCTTTCCACCCCCAAGACCGAAAAACGTAAAAAAATCGGGAAAACGGCCGTTTTCACTTGCATGACTTTTCTTTTCAGGGAAATTAGTTTAAGGCCACCTATTCTAACTATCCACGAAGAATCAGAATTTGCGAACCTCATCTTCACCCCTTTCCACCCCCAAGACCGAAAAACGTAAAAAAATCGGGAAAACGGCCGTTTTCACTTGCATGACTTTTATTTTCACGGAAATTAGTTTAAATCCACCTATTCTAACTATCCACAAATAATCAGAATTTGCGAACCTCGTCTTCACCCCTTTCCACCCCCAAGACCGAAAAACTTTAAAAAATCGGGAAAACCGCCGTTTTCACTTGCATGACTTTTCTTTTCACGGAAATTAGTTTAAGGCCACCTATTCTAACTATCCACAAATAATCAGAATTTGCGAACCTCGTCTTCACCCCTTTCCACCCCCAAGACCGAAAAACGTAAAAAAATCGGGGAAACCGCCGTTTTCACTTGCATGACTTTTCTTTTCACGGAAATTAGTTTAAGGCCACCTATTCTAACTATCCACAAAGAATCAGAATTTGCGAACCTCGTCTTCACCCCTTTCCACCCCCAAGACCGAAAAACTTAAAAAAATCGGGAAAACCGCCGTTTTCACTTGCATGACTTTTCTTTTCACGGAAATTAGTTTAAGGCCACCTATTCTAACTATCCACAAAGAATCAGAATTTGCGAACCTCGTCTTCACCCCTTTCCACCCCCAAGACCGAAAAACCTAAAAAAATCGGGAAAACGGCCGTTTTCACTTGCATGACTTTTATTTTCACGGAAATTAGTTTAAGGCCACCTATTCTAACTATCCACAAAGAATCAGAATTTGCGAACCTCGTCTTCACCCCTTTCCACCCCCAAGACCGAAAAACTTTAAAAAATCGGGAAAACCGCCGTTTTCACTTGCATGACTTTTCTTTTCACGGAAATTAGTTTAAGGCCACCTATTCTAACTATCCACAAAGAATCAGAATTTGCGAACCTCGTCTTCACCCCTTTCCACCCCCAAGACCGAAAAACTTAAAAAAAATCGGGAAAACCGCCGTTTTCACTTGCATGACTTTTCTTTTCACGGAAATTAGTTTAAGGCCACCTATTCTAACTATCCACAAAGAATCAGAATTTGCGAACCTCGTCTTCACCCCTTTCCACCCCCAAGACCGAAAAACTTTAAAAAATCGGGAAAACCGCCGTTTTCACTTGCATGACTTTTCTTTTCACGGAAATTAGTTTAAGGCCACCTATTCTAACTATCCACAAAGAATCAGAATTTGCGAACCTCGTCTTCACCCCTTTCCACCCCCAAGACCAAAAAACCTAAAAAAATCGGGAAAACGGCCGTTTTCACTTGCATGACTTTTATTTTCACGGAAATTAGTTTAAGGCCACCTATTCTAACTATCCACAAAGAATCAGAATTTGCGAACCTCGTCTTCACCCCTTTCCACCCCCAAGACCGAAAAACCTAAAAAAATCGGGAAAACCGCCGTTTTCACTTGCATGACTTTTCTTTTCACGGAAATTAGTTTAAGGCCACCTATTCTAACTATCCACAAATAATCAGAATTTGCGAACCTCGTCTTCACCCCTTTCCACCCCCAAGACCGAAAAACGTAAAAAAATCGGGGAAACCGCCGTTTTCACTTGCATGACTTTTCTTTTCACGGAAATTAGTTTAAGGCCACCTATTCTAACTATCCACAAAGAATCAGAATTTGCGAACCTCGTCTTCACCCCTTTCCACCCCCAAGACCGAAAAACTTTAAAAAATCGGGAAAACCTCCGTTTTCACTTGCATGACTTTTCTTTTCACGGAAATTAGTTTAAGGCCACCTATTCTAACTATCCACAAAGAATCAGAATTTGCGAACCTCGTCTTCACCCCTTTCCACCCCCCAGACCGAAAAACCTAAAAAAATCGGGAAAACGGCCGTTTTCACTTGCATGACTTTTATTTTCACGGAAATTAGTTTAAGGCCACCTATTCTAACTATCCACAAAGAATCAGAATTTGCGAACCTCGTCTTCACCCCTTTCCACCCCCAAGACCGAAAAACTTTAAAAAATCGGGAAAACCGCCATTTTCACTTGCATGACTTTTCTTTTCAGGGAAATTAGTTTAAGGCCACCTATTCTAACTATCCACGAAGAATCAGAATTTGCGAACCTCGTCTTCACCCCTTTCCACCCCCAAGACCGAAAAACGTAAAAAAATCGGGAAAACGGCCGTTTTCACTTGCATGACTTTTATTTTCACGGAAATTAGTTTAAGGCCACCTATTCTAACTATCCACAAATAATCAGAATTTGCGAACCTCGTCTTCACCCCTTTCCACCCCCAAGACCGAAAAACGTAAAAAAATCGGGGAAACCGCCGTTTTCACTTGCATGACTTTTCTTTTCAGGGAAATTAGTTTAAGGCCACCTATTCTAACTATCCACGAAGAATCAGAATTTGCGAACCTCGTCTTCACCCCTTTCCACCCCCAAGACCGAAAAACGTAAAAAAATCGGGAAAACGGCCGTTTTCACTTGCATGACTTTTATTTTCACGGAAATTAGTTTAAATCCACCTATTCTAACTATCCACAAATAATCAGAATTTGCGAACCTCGTCTTCACCCCTTTCCACCCCCAAGACCGAAAAACGTAAAAAAATCGGGGAAACCGCCGTTTTCACTTGCATGACTTTTCTTTTCACGGAAATTAGTTTAAGGCCACCTATTCTAACTATCCACAAAGAATCAGAATTTGCGAACCTCGTCTTCACCCCTTTCCACCCCCAAGACCGAAAAACTTAAAAAAATCGGGAAAACCGCCGTTTTCACTTGCATGACTTTTCTTTTCACGGAAATTAGTTTAAGGCCACCTATTCTAACTATCCACAAAGAATCAGAATTTGCGAACCTCGTCTTCACCCCTTTCCACCCCCAAGACCGAAAAACCTAAAAAAATCGGGAAAACGGCCGTTTTCACTTGCATGACTTTTATTTTCACGGAAATTAGTTTAAGGCCACCTATCCTAACTATCCACAAATAATCAGAATTTGCGAACCTCGTCTTCACCCCTTTCCACCCCCAAGACCGAAAAACGTAAAAAAATCGGGGAAACCGCCGTTTTCACTTGCATGACTTTTCTTTTCACGGAAATTAGTTTAAGGCCACCTATTCTAACTATCCACGAAGAATCAGAATTTGCGAACCTCGTCTTCACCCCTTTCCACCCTCAAGACCGAAAAACGTAAAAAAATCGGGGAAACCGCCGTTTTCACTTGCATGACTTTTCTTTTCACGGAAATTAGTTTAAGGCCACCTATTCTAACTATCCACGAAGAATCAGAATTTGCGAACCTCGTCTTCACCCCTTTCCACCCCCAAGACCGAAAAACGTAAAAAAATCGGGGAAACCGCCGTTTTCACTTGCATGACTTTTCTTTTCACGGAAATTAGTTTAAGGCCACCTATTCTAACTATCCACGAAGAATCAGAATTTGCGAACCTCGTCTTCACCCCTTTCCACCCTCAAGACCGAAAAACGTAAAAAAATCGGGGAAACCGCCGTTTTCACTTGCATGACTTTTCTTTTCACGGAAATTAGTTTAAGGCCACCTATTCTAACTATCCACGAAGAATCAGAATTTGCGAACCTCGTCTTCACCCCTTTCCACCCTCAAGACCGAAAAACGTAAAAAAATCGGGGAAACCGCCGTTTTCACTTGCATGACTTTTCTTTTCACGGAAATTAGTTTAAGGCCACCTATTCTAACTATCCACAAATAATCAGAATTTGCGAACCTCGTCTACACCCCTTTCCACCCCCAAGACCGAAAAACGTAAAAAAATCGGGGAAACCGCCGTTTTCACTTGCATGACTTTTCTTTTCACGGAAATTAGTTTAAGGCCACCTATTCTAACTATCCACAAATAATCAGAATTTGCGAACCTCGTCTTCACCCCTTTCCACCCCCAAGACCGAAAAACGTAAAAAAATCGGGGAAACCGCCGTTTTCACTTGCATGACTTTTCTTTTCACGGAAATTAGTTTAAGGCCACCTATTCTAACTATCCACGAAGAATCAGAATTTGCGAACCTCGTCTTCACCCCTTTCCACCCCCAAGACCGAAAAACGTAAAAAAATCGGGGAAACCGCCGTTTTCACTTGCATGACTTTTCTTTTCACGGAAATTAGTTTAAGGCCACCTATTCTAACTATCCACGAAGAATCAGAATTTGCGAACCTCGTCTTCACCCCTTTCCACCCCCAAGACCGAAAAACTTAAAAAAATCGGGAAAACCGCCGTTTTCACTTGCATGACTTTTCTTTTCACGGAAATTAGTTTAAGGCCACCTATTCTAACTATCCACAAAGAATCAGAATTTGCGAACCTCGTCTTCACCCCTTTCCACCCCCAAGACCGAAAAACCTAAAAAAATCGGGAAAACGGCCGTTTTCACTTGCATGACTTTTATTTTCACGGAAATTAGTTTAAGGCCACCTATTCTAACTATCCACAAAGAATCAGAATTTGCGAACCTCGTCTTCACCCCTTTCCACCCCCAAGACCGAAAAACTTTAAAAAATCGGGAAAACCGCCATTTTCACTTGCATGACTTTTCTTTTCAGGGAAATTAGTTTAAGGCCACCTATTCTAACTATCCACGAAGAATCAGAATTTGCGAACCTCGTCTTCACCCCTTTCCACCCCCAAGACCGAAAAACGTAAAAAAATCGGGAAAACGGCCGTTTTCACTTGCATGACTTTTATTTTCACGGAAATTAGTTTAAATCCACCTATTCTAACTATCCACAAATAATCAGAATTTGCGAACCTCGTCTTCACCCCTTTCCACCCCCAAGACCGAAAAACTTTAAAAAATCGGGAAAACCGCCGTTTTCACTTGCATGACTTTTCTTTTCACGGAAATTAGTTTAAGGCCACCTATTCTAACTATCCACAAATAATCAGAATTTGCGAACCTCGTCTTCACCCCTTTCCACCCCCAAGACCGAAAAACGTAAAAAAATCGGGGAAACCGCCGTTTTCACTTGCATGACTTTTCTTTTCACGGAAATTAGTTTAAGGCCACCTATTCTAACTATCCACAAAGAATCAGAATTTGCGAACCTCGTCTTCACCCCTTTCCACCCCCAAGACCGAAAAACTTAAAAAATCGGGAAAACCGCCGTTTTCACTTGCATGACTTTTCTTTTCACGGAAATTAGTTTAAGGCCACCTATTCTAACTATCCACAAAGAATCAGAATTTGCGAACCTCGTCTTCACCCCTTTCCACCCCCAAGACCGAAAAACCTAAAAAAATCGGGAAAACGGCCGTTTTCACTTGCATGACTTTTATTTTCACGGAAATTAGTTTAAGGCCACCTATTCTAACTATCCACAAATAATCAGAATTTGCGAACCTCGTCTTCACCCCTTTCCACCCCCAAGACCGAAAAACGTAAAAAAATCGGGGAAACCGCCGTTTTCACTTGCATGACTTTTCTTTTCACGGAAATTAGTTTAAGGCCACCTATTCTAACTATCCACGAAGAATCAGAATTTGCGAACCTCGTCTTCACCCCTTTCCACCCCCAAGACCGAAAAACGTAAAAAAATCGGGAAAACGGCCGTTTTCACTTGCATGACTTTTATTTTCACGGAAATTAGTTTAAGGCCACCTATTCTAACTATCCACAAATAATCAGAATTTGCGAACCTCGTCTTCACCCCTTTCCACCCCCAAGACCGAAAAACGTAAAAAAATCGGGAAAACGGCCGTTTTCACTTGCATGACTTTTATTTTCACGGAAATTAGTTTAAATCCACCTATTCTAACTATCCACAAATAATCAGAATTTGCGAACCTCGTCTTCACCCCTTTCCACCCCCAAGACCGAAAAACGTAAAAAAATCGGGGAAACCGCCGTTTTCACTTGCATGACTTTTCTTTTCACGGAAATTAGTTTAAGGCCACCTATTCTAACTATCCACGAAGAATCAGAATTTGCGAACCTCGTCTTCACCCCTTTCCACCCTCAAGACCGAAAAACGTAAAAAAATCGGGGAAACCGCCGTTTTCACTTGCATGACTTTTCTTTTCACGGAAATTAGTTTAAGGCCACCTATTCTAACTATCCACAAAGAATCAGAATTTGCGAACCTCGTCTTCACCCCTTTCCACCCCCAAGACCGAAAAACTTAAAAAAATCGGGAAAACCGCCGTTTTCACTTGCATGACTTTTCTTTTCACGGAAATTAGTTTAAGGCCACCTATTCTAACTATCCACAAAGAATCAGAATTTGCGAACCTCGTCTTCACCCCTTTCCACCCCCAAGACCGAAAAACCTAAAAAAATCGGGAAAACGGCCGTTTTCACTTGCATGACTTTTATTTTCACGGAAATTAGTTTAAGGCCACCTATTCTAACTATCCACAAAGAATCAGAATTTGCGAACCTCGTCTTCACCCCTTTCCACCCCCAAGACCGAAAAACTTTAAAAAATCGGGAAAACCGCCATTTTCACTTGCATGACTTTTCTTTTCAGGGAAATTAGTTTAAGGCCACCTATTCTAACTATCCACGAAGAATCAGAATTTGCGAACCTCGTCTTCACCCCTTTCCACCCCCAAGACCGAAAAACGTAAAAAAATCGGGAAAACGGCCGTTTTCACTTGCATGACTTTTATTTTCACGGAAATTAGTTTAAATCCACCTATTCTAACTATCCACAAATAATCAGAATTTGCGAACCTCGTCTTCACCCCTTTCCACCCCCAAGACCGAAAAACTTTAAAAAATCGGGAAAACCGCCGTTTTCACTTGCATGACTTTTCTTTTCACGGAAATTAGTTTAAGGCCACCTATTCTAACTATCCACAAATAATCAGAATTTGCGAACCTCGTCTTCACCCCTTTCCACCCCCAAGACCGAAAAACGTAAAAAAATCGGGGAAACCGCCGTTTTCACTTGCATGACTTTTCTTTTCACGGAAATTAGTTTAAGGCCACCTATTCTAACTATCCACAAAGAATCAGAATTTGCGAACCTCGTCTTCACCCCTTTCCACCCCCAAGACCGAAAAACTTACAAAAATCGGGAAAACCGCCGTTTTCACTTGCATGACTTTTCTTTTCACGGAAATTAGTTTAAGGCCACCTATTCTAACTATCCACAAAGAATCAGAATTTGCGAACCTCGTCTTCACCCCTTTCCACCCCCAAGACCGAAAAACCTAAAAAAATCGGGAAAACGGCCGTTTTCACTTGCATGACTTTTCTTTTCAGGGAAATTAGTTTAAGGCCACCTATTCTAACTATCCACGAAGAATCAGAATTTGCGAACCTCGTCTTCACCCCTTTCCACCCCCAAGACCGAAAAACGTAAAAAAATCGGGAAAACGGCCGTTTTCACTTGCATGACTTTTATTTTCACGGAAATTAGTTTAAGGCCACCTATTCTAACTATCCACAAATAATCAGAATTTGCGAACCTCGTCTTCACCCCTTTCCACCCCCAAGACCGAAAAACGTAAAAAATCGGGGAAACCGCCGTTTTCACTTGCATGACTTTTCTTTTCAGGGAAATTAGTTTAAGGCCACCTATTCTAACTATCCACGAAGAATCAGAATTTGCGAACCTCGTCTTCACCCCTTTCCACCCCCAAGACCGAAAAACGTAAAAAAATCGGGAAAACGGCCGTTTTCACTTGCATGACTTTTATTTTCACGGAAATTAGTTTAAATCCACCTATTCTAACTATCCACAAATAATCAGAATTTGCGAACCTCGTCTTCACCCCTTTCCACCCCCAAGACCGAAAAACTTTAAAAAATCGGGAAAACCGCCGTTTTCACTTGCATGACTTTTCTTTTCACGGAAATTAGTTTAAGGCCACCTATTCTAACTATCCACAAATAATCAGAATTTGCGAACCTCGTCTTCACCCCTTTCCACCCCCAAGACCGAAAAACGTAAAAAAATCGGGGAAACCGCCGTTTTCACTTGCATGACTTTTCTTTTCACGGAAATTAGTTTAAGGCCACCTATTCTAACTATCCACAAAGAATCAGAATTTGCGAACCTCGTCTTCACCCCTTTCCACCCCCAAGACCGAAAAACTTAAAAAAATCGGGAAAACCGCCGTTTTCACTTGCATGACTTTTCTTTTCACGGAAATTAGTTTAAGGCCACCTATTCTAACTATCCACAAAGAATCAGAATTTGCGAACCTCGTCTTCACCCCTTTCCACCCCCAAGACCGAAAAACCTAAAAAAATCGGGAAAACGGCCGTTTTCACTTGCATGACTTTTATTTTCACGGAAATTAGTTTAAGGCCACCTATTCTAACTATCCACAAAGAATCAGAATTTGCGAACCTCGTCTTCACCCCTTTCCACCCCCAAGACCGAAAAACTTTAAAAAATCGGGAAAACCGCCGTTTTCACTTGCATGACTTTTCTTTTCACGGAAATTAGTTTAAGGCCACCTATTCTAACTATCCACAAAGAATCAGAATTTGCGAACCTCGTCTTCACCCCTTTCCACCCCCAAGACCGAAAAACTTAAAAAAAATCGGGAAAACCGCCGTTTTCACTTGCATGACTTTTCTTTTCACGGAAATTAGTTTAAGGCCACCTATTCTAACTATCCACAAAGAATCAGAATTTGCGAACCTCGTCTTCACCCCTTTCCACCCCCAAGACCGAAAAACTTTAAAAAATCGGGAAAACCGCCGTTTTCACTTGCATGACTTTTCTTTTCACGGAAATTAGTTTAAGGCCACCTATTCTAACTATCCACAAAGAATCAGAATTTGCGAACCTCGTCTTCACCCCTTTCCACCCCCAAGACCAAAAAACCTAAAAAAATCGGGAAAACGGCCGTTTTCACTTGCATGACTTTTATTTTCACGGAAATTAGTTTAAGGCCACCTATTCTAACTATCCACAAAGAATCAGAATTTGCGAACCTCGTCTTCACCCCTTTCCACCCCCAAGACCGAAAAACCTAAAAAAATCGGGAAAACCGCCGTTTTCACTTGCATGACTTTTCTTTTCACGGAAATTAGTTTAAGGCCACCTATTCTAACTATCCACAAATAATCAGAATTTGCGAACCTCGTCTTCACCCCTTTCCACCCCCAAGACCGAAAAACGTAAAAAAATCGGGGAAACCGCCGTTTTCACTTGCATGACTTTTCTTTTCACGGAAATTAGTTTAAGGCCACCTATTCTAACTATCCACAAAGAATCAGAATTTGCGAACCTCGTCTTCACCCCTTTCCACCCCCAAGACCGAAAAACTTTAAAAAATCGGGAAAACCTCCGTTTTCACTTGCATGACTTTTCTTTTCACGGAAATTAGTTTAAGGCCACCTATTCTAACTATCCACAAAGAATCAGAATTTGCGAACCTCGTCTTCACCCCTTTCCACCCCCCAGACCGAAAAACCTAAAAAAATCGGGAAAACGGCCGTTTTCACTTGCATGACTTTTATTTTCACGGAAATTAGTTTAAGGCCACCTATTCTAACTATCCACAAAGAATCAGAATTTGCGAACCTCGTCTTCACCCCTTTCCACCCCCAAGACCGAAAAACTTTAAAAAATCGGGAAAACCGCCATTTTCACTTGCATGACTTTTCTTTTCAGGGAAATTAGTTTAAGGCCACCTATTCTAACTATCCACGAAGAATCAGAATTTGCGAACCTCGTCTTCACCCCTTTCCACCCCCAAGACCGAAAAACGTAAAAAAATCGGGAAAACGGCCGTTTTCACTTGCATGACTTTTATTTTCACGGAAATTAGTTTAAGGCCACCTATTCTAACTATCCACAAATAATCAGAATTTGCGAACCTCGTCTTCACCCCTTTCCACCCCCAAGACCGAAAAACGTAAAAAAATCGGGGAAACCGCCGTTTTCACTTGCATGACTTTTCTTTTCAGGGAAATTAGTTTAAGGCCACCTATTCTAACTATCCACGAAGAATCAGAATTTGCGAACCTCGTCTTCACCCCTTTCCACCCCCAAGACCGAAAAACGTAAAAAAATCGGGAAAACGGCCGTTTTCACTTGCATGACTTTTATTTTCACGGAAATTAGTTTAAATCCACCTATTCTAACTATCCACAAATAATCAGAATTTGCGAACCTCGTCTTCACCCCTTTCCACCCCCAAGACCGAAAAACTTTAAAAAATCGGGAAAACCGCCGTTTTCACTTGCATGACTTTTCTTTTCACGGGAATTAGTTTAAGGCCACCTATTCTAACTATCCACAAATAATCAGAATTTGCGAACCTCGTCTTCACCCCTTTCCACCCCCAAGACCGAAAAACGTAAAAAAATCGGGGAAACCGCCGTTTTCACTTGCATGACTTTTCTTTTCACGGAAATTAGTTTAAGGCCACCTATTCTAACTATCCACAAAGAATCAGAATTTGCGAACCTCGTCTTCACCCCTTTCCACCCCCAAGACCGAAAAACTTAAAAAAATCGGGAAAACCGCCGTTTTCACTTGCATGACTTTTCTTTTCACGGAAATTAGTTTAAGGCCACCTATTCTAACTATCCACAAAGAATCAGAATTTGCGAACCTCGTCTTCACCCCTTTCCACCCCCAAGACCGAAAAACCTAAAAAAATCGGGAAAACGGCCGTTTTCACTTGCATGACTTTTATTTTCACGGAAATTAGTTTAAGGCCACCTATCCTAACTATCCACAAATAATCAGAATTTGCGAACCTCGTCTTCACCCCTTTCCACCCCCAAGACCGAAAAACGTAAAAAAATCGGGGAAACCGCCGTTTTCACTTGCATGACTTTTCTTTTCACGGAAATTAGTTTAAGGCCACCTATTCTAACTATCCACGAAGAATCAGAATTTGCGAACCTCGTCTTCACCCCTTTCCACCCTCAAGACCGAAAAACGTAAAAAAATCGGGGAAACCGCCGTTTTCACTTGCATGACTTTTCTTTTCACGGAAATTAGTTTAAGGCCACCTATTCTAACTATCCACGAAGAATCAGAATTTGCGAACCTCGTCTTCACCCCTTTCCACCCCCAAGACCGAAAAACGTAAAAAAATCGGGGAAACCGCCGTTTTCACTTGCATGACTTTTCTTTTCACGGAAATTAGTTTAAGGCCACCTATTCTAACTATCCACGAAGAATCAGAATTTGCGAACCTCGTCTTCACCCCTTTCCACCCTCAAGACCGAAAAACGTAAAAAAATCGGGGAAACCGCCGTTTTCACTTGCATGACTTTTCTTTTCACGGAAATTAGTTTAAGGCCACCTATTCTAACTATCCACGAAGAATCAGAATTTGCGAACCTCGTCTTCACCCCTTTCCACCCTCAAGACCGAAAAACGTAAAAAAATCGGGGAAACCGCCGTTTTCACTTGCATGACTTTTCTTTTCACGGAAATTAGTTTAAGGCCACCTATTCTAACTATCCACAAATAATCAGAATTTGCGAACCTCGTCTACACCCCTTTCCACCCCCAAGACCGAAAAACGTAAAAAAATCGGGGAAACCGCCGTTTTCACTTGCATGACTTTTCTTTTCACGGAAATTAGTTTAAGGCCACCTATTCTAACTATCCACAAATAATCAGAATTTGCGAACCTCGTCTTCACCCCTTTCCACCCCCAAGACCGAAAAACGTAAAAAAATCGGGGAAACCGCCGTTTTCACTTGCATGACTTTTCTTTTCACGGAAATTAGTTTAAGGCCACCTATTCTAACTATCCACGAAGAATCAGAATTTGCGAACCTCGTCTTCACCCCTTTCCACCCCCAAGACCGAAAAACGTAAAAAAATCGGGGAAACCGCCGTTTTCACTTGCATGACTTTTCTTTTCACGGAAATTAGTTTAAGGCCACCTATTCTAACTATCCACGAAGAATCAGAATTTGCGAACCTCGTCTTCACCCCTTTCCACCCCCAAGACCGAAAAACTTAAAAAAATCGGGAAAACCGCCGTTTTCACTTGCATGACTTTTCTTTTCACGGAAATTAGTTTAAGGCCACCTATTCTAACTATCCACAAAGAATCAGAATTTGCGAACCTCGTCTTCACCCCTTTCCACCCCCAAGACCGAAAAACCTAAAAAAATCGGGAAAACGGCCGTTTTCACTTGCATGACTTTTATTTTCACGGAAATTAGTTTAAGGCCACCTATTCTAACTATCCACAAAGAATCAGAATTTGCGAACCTCGTCTTCACCCCTTTCCACCCCCAAGACCGAAAAACTTTAAAAAATCGGGAAAACCGCCATTTTCACTTGCATGACTTTTCTTTTCAGGGAAATTAGTTTAAGGCCACCTATTCTAACTATCCACGAAGAATCAGAATTTGCGAACCTCGTCTTCACCCCTTTCCACCCCCAAGACCGAAAAACGTAAAAAAATCGGGAAAACGGCCGTTTTCACTTGCATGACTTTTATTTTCACGGAAATTAGTTTAAATCCACCTATTCTAACTATCCACAAATAATCAGAATTTGCGAACCTCGTCTTCACCCCTTTCCACCCCCAAGACCGAAAAACTTTAAAAAATCGGGAAAACCGCCGTTTTCACTTGCATGACTTTTCTTTTCACGGAAATTAGTTTAAGGCCACCTATTCTAACTATCCACAAATAATCAGAATTTGCGAACCTCGTCTTCACCCCTTTCCACACCCAAGACCGAAAAACGTAAAAAAATCGGGGAAACCGCCGTTTTCACTTGCATGACTTTTCTTTTCACGGAAATTAGTTTAAGGCCACCTATTCTAACTATCCACAAAGAATCAGAATTTGCGAACCTCGTCTTCACCCCTTTCCACCCCCAAGACCGAAAAACTTAAAAAATCGGGAAAACCGCCGTTTTCACTTGCATGACTTTTCTTTTCACGGAAATTAGTTTAAGGCCACCTATTCTAACTATCCACAAAGAATCAGAATTTGCGAACCTCGTCTTCACCCCTTTCCACCCCCAAGACCGAAAAACGTAAAAAAATCGGGAAAACGGCCGTTTTCACTTGCATGACTTTTATTTTCACGGAAATTAGTTTAAGGCCACCTATTCTAACTATCCACAAATAATCAGAATTTGCGAACCTCGTCTTCACCCCTTTCCACCCCCAAGACCGAAAAACGTAAAAAAATCGGGGAAACCGCCGTTTTCACTTGCATGACTTTTCTTTTCACGGAAATTAGTTTAAGGCCACCTATTCTAACTATCCACGAAGAATCAGAATTTGCGAACCTCGTCTTCACCCCTTTCCACCCCCAAGACCGAAAAACGTAAAAAAATCGGGAAAACGGCCGTTTTCACTTGCATGACTTTTATTTTCACGGAAATTAGTTTAAGGCCACCTATTCTAACTATCCACAAATAATCAGAATTTGCGAACCTCGTCTTCACCCCTTTCCACCCCCAAGACCGAAAAACGTAAAAAAATCGGGAAAACGGCCGTTTTCACTTGCATGACTTTTATTTTCACGGAAATTAGTTTAAATCCACCTATTCTAACTATCCACAAATAATCAGAATTTGCGAACCTCGTCTTCACCCCTTTCCACCCCCAAGACCGAAAAACGTAAAAAAATCGGGGAAACCGCCGTTTTCACTTGCATGACTTTTCTTTTCACGGAAATTAGTTTAAGGCCACCTATTCTAACTATCCACGAAGAATCAGAATTTGCGAACCTCGTCTTCACCCCTTTCCACCCTCAAGACCGAAAAACGTAAAAAAATCGGGGAAACCGCCGTTTTCACTTGCATGACTTTTCTTTTCAGGGAAATTAGTTTAAGGCCACCTATTCTAACTATCCACGAAGAATCAGAATTTGCGAACCTCGTCTTCACCCCTTTCCACCCCCAAGACCGAAAAACGTAAAAAAATCGGGAAAACGGCCGTTTTCACTTGCATGACTTTTATTTTCACGGAAATTAGTTTAAATCCACCTATTCTAACTATCCACAAATAATCAGAATTTGCGAACCTCGTCTTCACCCCTTTCCACCCCCAAGACCG
The DNA here is from genome assembly GCA_963920635.1 of Pseudeuparius sepicola. NCBI lineage: Eukaryota > Metazoa > Arthropoda > Insecta > Coleoptera > Anthribidae > Pseudeuparius > Pseudeuparius sepicola. Next base: position 1,505,568 of record OY987305.1, on the reverse strand, counting down.
AAAAACGTAAAAAAATCGGGGAAACCGCCGTTTTCACTTGCATGACTTTTCTTTTCACGGAAATTAGTTTAAGGCCACCTATTCTAACTATCCACGAAGAATCAGAATTTGCGAACCTCGTCTTCACCCCTTTCCACCCTCAAGACCGAAAAACGTAAAAAAATCGGGGAAACCGCCGTTTTCACTTGCATGACTTTTCTTTTCACGGAAATTAGTTTAAGGCCACCTATTCTAACTATCCACAAAGAATCAGAATTTGCGAACCTCGTCTTCACCCCTTTCCACCCCCAAGACCGAAAAACTTTAAAAAATCGGGAAAACCGCCGTTTTCACTTGCATGACTTTTCTTTTCACGGAAATTAGTTTAAGGCCACCTATTCTAACTATCCACAAAGAATCAGAATTTGCGAACCTCGTCTTCACCCCTTTCCACCCCCAAGACCGAAAAACTTAAAAAAATCGGGAAAACCGCCGTTTTCACTTGCATGACTTTTCTTTTCACGGAAATTAGTTAGTTTAAGGCCACCTATTATAACTATCCACAAAGAATCAGAATTTGCGAACCTCGTCTTCACCCCTTTCCACCCCCAAGACCGAAAAACCTAAAAAAATCGGGAAAACGGCCGTTTTCACTTGCATGACTTTTATTTTCACGGAAATTAGTTTAAGGCCACCTATTCTAACTATCCACAAAGAATCAGAATTTGCGAACCTCGTCTTCACCCCTTTCCACCCCCAAGACCGAAAAACTTTAAAAAATCGGGAAAACCGCCGTTTTCACTTGCATGACTTTTCTTTTCACGGAAATTAGTTTAAGGCCACCTATTCTAACTATCCACAAAGAATCAGAATTTGCGAACCTCGTCTTCACCCCTTTCCACCCCCAAGACCGAAAAACTTAAAAAAATCGGGGAAACCGCCGTTTTCACTTGCATGACTTTTCTTTTCACGGAAATTAGTTTAAGGCCACCTATTCTAACTATCCACAAAGAATCAGAATTTGCGAACCTCGTCTTCACCCCTTTCCACCCCCAAGACCGAAAAACTTAAAAAAATCGGGAAAACCGCCGTTTTCACTTGCATGACTTTTCTTTTCACGGAAATTAGTTTAAGGCCACCTATTCTAACTATCCACAAAGAATCAGAATTTGCGAACCTCGTCTTCACCCCTTTCCACCCCCAAGACCGAAAAACCTAAAAAAATCGGGAAAACCGCCGTTTTCACTTGCATGACTTTTCTTTTCACGGAAATTAGTTTAAGGCCACCTATTCTAACTATCCACAAAGAATCAGAATTTGCGAACCTCGTCTTCACCCCTTTCCACCCCCAAGACCGAAAAACCTAAAAAAATCGGGAAAACGGCCGTTTTCACTTGCATGACTTTTATTTTCACGGAAATTAGTTTAAGGCCACCTATTCTAACTATCCACAAAGAATCAGAATTTGCGAACCTCGTCTTCACCCCTTTCCACCCCCAAGACCGAAAAACTTTAAAAAATCGGGAAAACCGCCGTTTTCACTTGCATGACTTTTCTTTTCACGGAAATTAGTTTAAGGCCACCTATTCTAACTATCCACGAAGAATCAGAATTTGCGAACCTCGTCTTCACCCCTTTCCACCAACAAGACCGAAAAACCTAAAAAAATCGGGAAAACGGCCGTTTTCACTTGCATGACTTTTATTTTCACGGAAATTAGTTTAAGGCCACTTATTCTAACTATCCACAAAGAATCAGAATTTGCGAACCTCGTCTTCACCCCTTTCCACCCCCAAGACCGAAAAACTTTAAAAAATCGGGAAAACCGCCATTTTCACTTGCATGACTTTTCTTTTCACGGAAATTAGTTTAAGGCCACCTATTCTAACTATCCACCAATAATCAGAATTTGCGAACCTCGTCTTCACCCCTTTCCACCCCCAAGACCGAAAAACGTAAAAAAATCGGGGAAACCGCCATTTTCACTTGCATGACTTTTCTTTTCACGGAAATTAGTTTAAGGCCACCTATTCTAACTATCCACCAATAATCAGAATTTGCGAACCTCGTCTTCACCCCTTTCCACCCCCAAGACCGAAAAACTTTAAAAAATCGGGAAAACCGCCGTTTTCATTTGCATGACTTTTCTTTTCAGGGAAATTAGTTTAAGGCCACCTATTCTAACTATCCACGAAGAATCAGAATTTGCGAACCTCGTCTTCACCCCTTTCCACCCCTAAGACCGAAAAACGTAAAAAAATCGGGAAAACGGCCGTTTTCACTTGCATGACTTTTATTTTCACGGAAATTAGTTTAAGGCCACCTATTCTAACTATCCACAAATAATCAGAATTTGCGAACCTCGTCTTCACCCCTTTCCACCCCCAAGACCGAAAAACGTAAAAAAATCGGGGAAACCGCCGTTTTCACTTGCATGACTTTTATTTTCACGGAAATTAGTTTAAGGCCACCTATTCTAACTATCCACAAATAATCAGAATTTGCGAACCTCGTCTTCACCCCTTTCCACCCCCAAGACCGAAAAACTTTAAAAAATCGGGAAAACCGCCGTTTTCACTTGCATGACTTTTCTTTTCACGGAAATTAGTTTAAGGCCACCTATTCTAACTATCCACATATAATCAGAATTTGCGAACCTCGTCTTCACCCCTTTCCACCCCCAAGACCGAAAAACGTAAAAAAATCGGGGAAACCGCCGTTTTCACTTGCATGACTTTTCTTTTCACGGAAATTAGTTTAAGGCCACCTATTCTAACTATCCACAAAGAATCAGAATTTGCGAACCTCGTCTTCACCCCTTTCCACCCCCAAGACCGAAAAACCTAAAAAAATCGGGAAAACGGCCGTTTTCACTTGCATGACTTTTATTTTCACGGAAATTAGTTTAAGGCCACCTATTCTAACTATCCACGAAGAATCAGAATTTGCGAACCTCGTCTTCACCCCTTTCCACCCCCAAGACCGAAAAACGTAAAAAAATCGGGGAAACCGCCGTTTTCACTTGCATGACTTTTCTTTTCAGGGAAATTAGTTTAAGGCCACCTATTCTAACTATCCACGAAGAATCAGAATTTGCGAACCTCGTCTTCACCCCTTTCCACCCCCAAGACCGAAAAACGTAAAAAAATCGGGAAAACGGCCGTTTTCACTTGCATAACTTTTATTTTCACGGAAATTAGTTTAAATCCACCTATTCTAACTATCCACAAATAAGCAGAATTTGCGAACCTCGTCTTCACCCCTTTCCACCCCCAAGAACGAAAAACGTAAAAAAATCGGGGAACCGCCGTTTTCACTTGAATGACTTTTCTTTTCACGGAAATTAGTTTAAGGCCACCTATTCTAACTATCCACAAAGAATCAGAATTTGCGAACCTCGTCTTCACCCCTTTCCACCCCCAAGACCGAAAAACCTAAAAAAATCGGGAAAACGGCCGTTTTCACTTGCATGACTTTTATTTTCACGGAAATTAGTTTAAGGCCACCTATTCTAACTATCCACAAAGAATCAGAATTTGCGAACCTCGTCTTCACCCCTTTCCACCCCCAAGACCGAAAAACTTTAAAAAATCGGGAAAACCGCCGTTTTCACTTGCATGACTTTTCTTTTCACGGAAATTAGTTTAAGGCCACCTATTCTAACTATCCACAAAGAATCAGAATTTGCGAACCTCGTCTTCACCCCTTTCCACCCCCAAGACCGAAAAACTTTAAGAAATCGGGAAAACCGCCATTTTCACTTGCATGACTTTTCTTTTCAGGGAAATTAGTTTAAGGTCACCTATTCTAACTATCCACGAAGAATCAGAATTTGCGAACCTCGTCTTCACCCCTTTCCACCCCCAAGACCGAAAAACGTAAAAAAATCGGGGAAACCGCCGTTTTCACTTGCATGACTTTTCTTTTCACGGAAATTAGTTTAAGGCCACCTATTCTAACTATCCACAAAGAATCAGAATTTGCGAACCTCGTCTTCACCCCTTTCCACCCCCAAGACCGAAAAACTTTAAAAAATCGGGAAAACCGCCGTTTTCACTTGCATGACTTTTCTTTTCACGGAAATTAGTTTAAGGCCACCTATTCTAACTATCCACAAAGAATCAGAATTTGCGAACCTCGTCTTCACCCCTTTCCACCCCCAAGACCGAAAAACTTTAAAAAATCGGGAAAACCGCCGTTTTCACTTGCATGACTTTTCTTTTCACAGAAATTAGTTTAAGGCCACCTATTCTAACTATCCACAAATAATCAGAATTTGCGAACCTCGTCTTCACCCCTTTCCACCCCCAAGACCGAAAAACGTAAAAAAATCGGGGAAACCGCCGTTTTCACTTGCATGACTTTTCTTTTCACGGAAATTAGTTTAAGGCCACCTATTCTAACTATCCACAAAGAATCAGAATTTGCGAACCTCGTCTTCACCCCTTTCCACCCCCAAGACCGAAAAACTTAAAAAAATCGGGAAAACCGCCGTTTTCACTTGCATGACTTTTCTTTTCACGGAAATTAGTTTAAGGCCACCTATTCTAACTATCCACAAAGAATCAGAATTTGCGAACCTCGTCTTCACCCCTTTCCACCCCCAAGACCGAAAAACTTTAAAAAATCGGGAAAACCGCCGTTTTCACTTGCATGACTTTTCTTTTCAGGGAAATTAGTTTAAGGCCACCTATTCTAACTATCCACGAAGAATCAGAATTTGCGAACCTCGTCTTCACCCCTTTCCACCCCCAAGACCGAAAAACGTAAAAAAATCGGGAAAACGGCCGTTTTCACTTGCATGACTTTTATTTTCACGGAAATTAGTTTAAGGCCACCTATTCTAACTATCCACAAAGAATCAGAATTTGCGAACCTCGTCTTCACCCTTTTCCACCCCCAAGACCGAAAAACTTTAAAAAATCGGGAAAACCGCCGTTTTCACTTGCATGACTTTTCTTTTCACGGAAATTAGTTTAAGGCCACCTATTCTAACTATCCACAAAGAATCAGAATTTGCGAACCTCGTCTTCACCCCTTTCCACCCCCAAGACCGAAAAACTTTAAAAAATCGGGAAAAAAGCCGTTTTCACTTGCATGACTTTTCTTTTCACGGAAATTAGTTTAAGGCCACCTATTCTAACTATCCACAAAGAATCAGAATTTGCGAACCTCGTCTTCACCCCTTTCCACCCCCAAGACCGAAAAACTTTAAAAAATCGGGAAAACCGCCGTTTTCACTTGCATGACTTTTCTTTTCACGGAAATTAGTTTAAGGCCACCTATTCTAACTATCCACAAAGAATCAGAATTTGCGAACCTCGTCTTCACCCCTTTCCACCCCCAAGACCGAAAAACTTTAAAAAATCGGGAAAACCGCCGTTTTCACTTGCATGACTTTTCTTTTCACGGAAATTAGTTTAAGGCCACCTATTCTAACTATCCACAAATAATCAGAATTTGCGAACCTCGTCTTCACCCCTTTCCACCCCCAAGACCGAAAAACGTAAAAAAATCGGGGAAACCGCCGTTTTCACTTGCATGACTTTTCTTTTCACGGAAATTAGTTTAAGGCCACCTATTCTAACTATCCACAAAGAATCAGAATTTGCGAACCTCGTCTTCACCCCTTTCCACCCCCAAGACCGAAAAACTTTAAAAAATCGGGAAAACCGCCGTTTTCACTTGCATGACTTTTCTTTTCACGGAAATTAGTTTAAGGCCACCTATTCTAATTATCCACAAAGAATCAGAATTTGCGAACCTCGTCTTCACCCCTTTCCACCCCCAAGACCGAAAAACCTAAAAAAATCGGGAAAACGGCCGTTTTCACTTGCATGACTTTTATTTTCACGGAAATTAGTTTAAGGCCACCTATTCTAACTATCCACAAAGAATCAGAATTTGCGAACCTCGTCTTCACCCCTTTCCACCCCCAAGACCGAAAAACTTTAAAAAATCGGGAAAACCGCCATTTTCACTTGCATGACTTTTCTTTTCAGGGAAATTGGTTTAAGGCCACCTATTCTAACTATCCACGAAGAATCAGAATTTGCGAACCTCGTCTTCACCCCTTTCCACCCCCAAGACCGAAAAACGTAAAAAAATCGGGAAAACGGCCGTTTTCACTTGCATGACTTTTATTTTCACGGAAATTAGTTTAAGGCCACCTATTCTAACTATCCACAAATAATCAGAATTTGCGAACCTCGTCTTCACCCCTTTCCACCCCCAAGACCGAAAAACGTAAAAAATCGGGGAAACCGCCGTTTTCACTTGCATGACTTTTCTTTTCAGGGAAATTAGTTTAAGGCCACCTATTCTAACTATCCACGAAGAATCAGAATTTGCGAACCTCGTCTTCACCCCTTTCCACCCCCAAGACCGAAAAACGTAAAAAAATCGGGAAAACGGCCGTTTTCACTTGCATGACTTTTATTTTCACGGAAATTAGTTTAAATCCACCTATTCTAACTATCCACAAATAATCAGAATTTGCGAACCTCGTCTTCACCCCTTTCCACCCCCAAGACCGAAAAACTTTAAAAAATCGGGAAAACCGCCGTTTTCACTTGCATGACTTTTCTTTTCACGGAAATTAGTTTAAGGCCACCTATTCTAACTATCCACAAATAATCAGAATTTGCGAACCTCGTCTTCACCCCTTTCCACCCCCAAGACCGAAAAACGTAAAAAAATCGGGGAAACCGCCGTTTTCACTTGCATGACTTTTCTTTTCACGGAAATTAGTTTAAGGCCACCTATTCTAACTATCCACAAAGAATCAGAATTTGCGAACCTCGTCTTCACCCCTTTCCACCCCCAAGACCGAAAAACTTAAAAAAATCGGGAAAACCGCCGTTTTCACTTGCATGACTTTTCTTTTCACGGAAATTAGTTTAAGGCCACCTATTCTAACTATCCACAAAGAATCAGAATTTGCGAACCTCGTCTTCACCCCTTTCCACCCCCAAGACCGAAAAACCTAAAAAAATCGGGAAAACGGCCGTTTTCACTTGCATGACTTTTATTTTCACGGAAATTAGTTTAAGGCCACCTATTCTAACTATCCACAAAGAATCAGAATTTGCGAACCTCGTCTTCACCCCTTTCCACCCCCAAGACCGAAAAACTTAAAAAAAATCGGGAAAACCGCCGTTTTCACTTGCATGACTTTTCTTTTCACGGAAATTAGTTTAAGGCCACCTATTCTAACTATCCACAAAGAATCAGAATTTGCGAACCTCGTCTTCACCCCTTTCCACCCCCAAGACCGAAAAACTTTAAAAAATCGGGAAAACCGCCGTTTTCACTTGCATGACTTTTCTTTTCACGGAAATTAGTTTAAGGCCACCTATTCTAACTATCCACAAAGAATCAGAATTTGCGAACCTCGTCTTCACCCCTTTCCACCCCCAAGACCAAAAAACCTAAAAAAATCGGGAAAACGGCCGTTTTCACTTGCATGACTTTTATTTTCACGGAAATTAGTTTAAGGCCACCTATTCTAACTATCCACAAAGAATCAGAATTTGCGAACCTCGTCTTCACCCCTTTCCACCCCCAAGACCGAAAAACCTAAAAAAATCGGGAAAACCGCCGTTTTCACTTGCATGACTTTTCTTTTCACGGAAATTAGTTTAAGGCCACCTATTCTAACTATCCACAAATAATCAGAATTTGCGAACCTCGTCTTCACCCCTTTCCACCCCCAAGACCGAAAAACGTAAAAAAATCGGGGAAACCGCCGTTTTCACTTGCATGACTTTTCTTTTCACGGAAATTAGTTTAAGGCCACCTATTCTAACTATCCACAAAGAATCAGAATTTGCGAACCTCGTCTTCACCCCTTTCCACCCCCAAGACCGAAAAACTTAAAAAAATCGGGAAAACCTCCGTTTTCACTTGCATGACTTTTCTTTTCACGGAAATTAGTTTAAGGCCACCTATTCTAACTATCCACAAAGAATCAGAATTTGCGAACCTCGTCTTCACCCCTTTCCACCCCCCAGACCGAAAAACCTAAAAAAATCGGGAAAACGGCCGTTTTCACTTGCATGACTTTTATTTTCACGGAAATTAGTTTAAGGCCACCTATTCTAACTATCCACAAAGAATCAGAATTTGCGAACCTCGTCTTCACCCCTTTCCACCCCCAAGACCGAAAAACTTTAAAAAATCGGGAAAACCGCCATTTTCACTTGCATGACTTTTCTTTTCAGGGAAATTAGTTTAAGGCCACCTATTCTAACTATCCACGAAGAATCAGAATTTGCGAACCTCGTCTTCACCCCTTTCCACCCCCAAGACCGAAAAACGTAAAAAAATCGGGAAAACGGCCGTTTTCACTTGCATGACTTTTATTTTCACGGAAATTAGTTTAAGGCCACCTATTCTAACTATCCACAAATAATCAGAATTTGCGAACCTCGTCTTCACCCCTTTCCACCCCCAAGACCGAAAAACGTAAAAAAATCGGGGAAACCGCCGTTTTCACTTGCATGACTTTTCTTTTCAGGGAAATTAGTTTAAGGCCACCTATTCTAACTATCCACGAAGAATCAGAATTTGCGAACCTCGTCTTCACCCCTTTCCACCCCCAAGACCGAAAAACGTAAAAAAATCGGGAAAACGGCCGTTTTCACTTGCATGACTTTTATTTTCACGGAAATTAGTTTAAATCCACCTATTCTAACTATCCACAAATAATCAGAATTTGCGAACCTCGTCTTCACCCCTTTCCACCCCCAAGACCGAAAAACTTTAAAAAATCGGGAAAACCGCCGTTTTCACTTGCATGACTTTTCTTTTCACGGGAATTAGTTTAAGGCCACCTATTCTAACTATCCACAAATAATCAGAATTTGCGAACCTCGTCTTCACCCCTTTCCACCCCCAAGACCGAAAAACGTACAAAAATCGGGGAAACCGCCGTTTTCACTTGCATGACTTTTCTTTTCACGGAAATTAGTTTAAGGCCACCTATTCTAACTATCCACAAAGAATCAGAATTTGCGAACCTCGTCTTCACCCCTTTCCACCCCCAAGACCGAAAAACTTAAAAAAATCGGGAAAACCGCCGTTTTCACTTGCATGACTTTTCTTTTCACGGAAATTAGTTTAAAGCCACCTATTCTAACTATCCACAAAGAATCAGAATTTGCGAACCTCGTCTTCACCCCTTTCCACCCCCAAGACCGAAAAACCTAAAAAAATCGGGAAAACGGCCGTTTTCACTTGCATGACTTTTATTTTCACGGAAATTAGTTTAAGGCCACCTATTCTAACTATCCACGAAGAATCAGAATTTGCGAACCTCGTCTTCACCCCTTTCCACCCTCAAGACCGAAAAACGTAAAAAAATCGGGGAAACCGCCGTTTTCACTTGCATGACTTTTCTTTTCACGGAAATTAGTTTAAGGCCACCTATTCTAACTATCCACAAATAATCAGAATTTGCGAACCTCGTCTACACCCCTTTCCACCCCCAAGACCGAAAAACGTAAAAAAATCGGGGAAACCGCCGTTTTCACTTGCATGACTTTTCTTTTCACGGAAATTAGTTTAAGGCCACCTATTCTAACTATCCACAAATAATCAGAATTTGCGAACCTCGTCTTCACCCCTTTCCACCCCCAAGACCGAAAAACGTAAAAAAATCGGGGAAACCGCCGTTTTCACTTGCATGACTTTTCTTTTCACGGAAATTAGTTTAAGGCCACCTATTCTAACTGTCCACGAAGAATCAGAATTTGCGAACCTCGTCTTCACCCCTTTCCACCCCCAAGACCGAAAAACGTAAAAAAATCGGGGAAACCGCCGTTTTCACTTGCATGACTTTTCTTTTCACGGAAATTAGTTTAAGGCCACCTATTCTAACTATCCACAAAGAATCAGAATTTGCGAACCTCGTCTTCACCCCTTTCCACCCCCAAGACCGAAAAACTTAAAAAAATCGGGAAAACCGCCGTTTTCACTTGCATGACTTTTCTTTTCACGGAAATTAGTTTAAGGCCACCTATTCTAACTATCCACAAAGAATCAGAATTTGCGAACCTCGTCTTCACCCCTTTCCACCCCCAAGACCGAAAAACCTAAAAAAATCGGGAAAACGGCCGTTTTCACTTGCATGACTTTTATTTTCACGGAAATTAGTTTAAGGCCACCTATTCTAACTATCCACAAAGAATCAGAATTTGCGAACCTCGTCTTCACCCCTTTCCACCCCCAAGACCGAAAAACTTTAAAAAATCGGGAAAACCGCCATTTTCACTTGCATGACTTTTCTTTTCAGGGAAATTAGTTTAAGGCCACCTATTCTAACTATCCACGAAGAATCAGAATTTGCGAACCTCGTCTTCACCCCTTTCCACCCCCAAGACCGAAAAACGTAAAAAAATCGGGAAAACGGCCGTTTTCACTTGCATGACTTTTATTTTCACGGAAATTAGTTTAAATCCACCTATTCTAACTATCCACAAATAATCAGAATTTGCGAACCTCGTCTTCACCCCTTTCCACCCCCAAGACCGAAAAACTTTAAAAAATCGGGAAAACCGCCGTTTTCACTTGCATGACTTTTCTTTTCACGGAAATTAGTTTAAGGCCACCTATTCTAACTATCCACAAATAATCAGAATTTGCGAACCTCGTCTTCACCCCTTTCCACCCCCAAGACCGAAAAACGTAAAAAAATCGGGGAAACCGCCGTTTTCACTTGCATGACTTTTCTTTTCACGGAAATTAGTTTAAGGCCACCTATTCTAACTATCCACAAAGAATCAGAATTTGCGAACCTCGTCTTCACCCCTTTCCACCCCCAAGACCGAAAAACTTAAAAAAATCGGGAAAACCGCCGTTTTCACTTGCATGACTTTTCTTTTCACGGAAATTAGTTTAAGGCCACCTATTCTAACTATCCACAAAGAATCAGAATTTGCGAACCTCGTCTTCACCCCTTTCCACCCCCAAGACCGAAAAACCTAAAAAAATCGGGAAAACGGCCGTTTTCACTTGCATGACTTTTCTTTTCACGGAAATTAGTTTAAGGCCACCTATTCTAACTATCCACGAAGAATCAGAATTTGCGAACCTCGTCTTCACCCCTTTCCACCCTCAAGACCGAAAAACGTAAAAAAATCGGGGAAACCGCCGTTTTCACTTGCATGACTTTTCTTTTCACGGAAATTAGTTTAAGGCCACCTATTCTAACTATCCACGAAGAATCAGAATTTGCGAACCTCGTCTTCACCCCTTTCCACCCCCAAGACCGAAAAACGTAAAAAAATCGGGGAAACCGCCGTTTTCACTTGCATGACTTTTCTTTTCACGGAAATTAGTTTAAGGCCACCTATTCTAACTATCCACGAAGAATCAGAATTTGCGAACCTCGTCTTCACCCCTTTCCACCCTCAAGACCGAAAAACGTAAAAAAATCGGGGAAACCGCCGTTTTCACTTGCATGACTTTTCTTTTCACGGAAATTAGTTTAAGGCCACCTATTCTAACTATCCACGAAGAATCAGAATTTGCGAACCTCGTCTTCACCCCTTTCCACCCTCAAGACCGAAAAACGTAAAAAAATCGGGGAAACCGCCGTTTTCACTTGCATGACTTTTCTTTTCACGGAAATTAGTTTAAGGCCACCTATTCTAACTATCCACAAATAATCAGAATTTGCGAACCTCGTCTACACCCCTTTCCACCCCCAAGACCGAAAAACGTAAAAAAATCGGGGAAACCGCCGTTTTCACTTGCATGACTTTTCTTTTCACGGAAATTAGTTTAAGGCCACCTATTCTAACTATCCACAAATAATCAGAATTTGCGAACCTCGTCTTCACCCCTTTCCACCCCCAAGACCGAAAAACGTAAAAAAATCGGGGAAACCGCCGTTTTCACTTGCATGACTTTTCTTTTCACGGAAATTAGTTTAAGGCCACCTATTCTAACTGTCCACGAAGAATCAGAATTTGCGAACCTCGTCTTCACCCCTTTCCACCCCCAAGACCGAAAAACGTAAAAAAATCGGGGAAACCGCCGTTTTCACTTGCATGACTTTTCTTTTCACGGAAATTAGTTTAAGGCCACCTATTCTAACTATCCACAAAGAATCAGAATTTGCGAACCTCGTCTTCACCCCTTTCCACCCCCAAGACCGAAAAACTTAAAAAAATCGGGAAAACCGCCGTTTTCACTTGCATGACTTTTCTTTTCACGGAAATTAGTTTAAGGCCACCTATTCTAACTATCCACAAAGAATCAGAATTTGCGAACCTCGTCTTCACCCCTTTCCACCCCCAAGACCGAAAAACCTAAAAAAATCGGGAAAACGGCCGTTTTCACTTGCATGACTTTTATTTTCACGGAAATTAGTTTAAGGCCACCTATTCTAACTATCCACAAAGAATCAGAATTTGCGAACCTCGTCTTCACCCCTTTCCACCCCCAAGACCGAAAAACTTTAAAAAATCGGGAAAACCGCCATTTTCACTTGCATGACTTTTCTTTTCAGGGAAATTAGTTTAAGGCCACCTATTCTAACTATCCACGAAGAATCAGAATTTGCGAACCTCGTCTTCACCCCTTTCCACCCCCAAGACCGAAAAACGTAAAAAAATCGGGAAAACGGCCGTTTTCACTTGCATGACTTTTATTTTCACGGAAATTAGTTTAAATCCACCTATTCTAACTATCCACAAATAATCAGAATTTGCGAACCTCGTCTTCACCCCTTTCCACCCCCAAGACCGAAAAACTTTAAAAAATCGGGAAAACCGCCGTTTTCACTTGCATGACTTTTCTTTTCACGGAAATTAGTTTAAGGCCACCTATTCTAACTATCCACAAATAATCAGAATTTGCGAACCTCGTCTTCACCCCTTTCCACCCCCAAGACCGAAAAACGTAAAAAAATCGGGGAAACCGCCGTTTTCACTTGCATGACTTTTCTTTTCACGGAAATTAGTTTAAGGCCACCTATTCTAACTATCCACAAAGAATCAGAATTTGCGAACCTCGTCTTCACCCCTTTCCACCCCCAAGACCGAAAAACTTAAAAAAATCGGGAAAACCGCCGTTTTCACTTGCATGACTTTTCTTTTCACGGAAATTAGTTTAAGGCCACCTATTCTAACTATCCACAAAGAATCAGAATTTGCGAACCTCGTCTTCACCCCTTTCCACCCCCAAGACCGAAAAACCTAAAAAAATCGGGAAAACGGCCGTTTTCACTTGCATGACTTTTCTTTTCAGGGAAATTAGTTTAAGGCCACCTATTCTAACTATCCACGAAGAATCAGAATTTGCGAACCTCGTCTTCACCCCTTTCCACCCCCAAGACCGAAAAACGTAAAAAAATCGGGAAAACGGCCGTTTTCACTTGCATGACTTTTATTTTCACGGAAATTAGTTTAAATCCACCTATTCTAACTATCCACAAATAATCAGAATTTGCGAACCTCGTCTTCACCCCTTTCCACCCCCAAGACCGAAAAACTTTAAAAAATCGGGAAAACCGCCGTTTTCACTTGCATGACTTTTCTTTTCACGGAAATTAGTTTAAGGCCACCTATTCTAACTATCCACAAATAATCAGAATTTGCGAACCTCGTCTTCACCCCTTTCCACCCCCAAGACCGAAAAACCTAAAAAAATCGGGAAAACGGCCGTTTTCACTTGCATGACTTTTCTTTTCAGGGAAATTAGTTTAAGGCCACCTATTCTAACTATCCACAAAGAATCAGAATTTGCGAACCTCGTCTTCACCCCTTTCCACCACCAAGACCGAAAAACTTTAAAAAATCGGGAAAACCGCCATTTTCACTTGCATGACTTTTCTTTTCACGGAAATTAGTTTAAGGCCACCTATTCTAACTATCCACCAATAATCAGAATTTGCGAACCTCGTCTTCACCCCTTTCCACCCCCAAGACCGAAAAACGTAAAAAAATCGGGGAAACCGCCATTTTCACTTGCATGACTTTTCTTTTCACGGAAATTAGTTTAAGGCCACCTATTCTAACTATCCACCAATAATCAGAATTTGCGAACCTCGTCTTCACCCCTTTCCACCCCCAAGACCGAAAAACTTTAAAAAATCGGGAAAACCGCCGTTTTCATTTGCATGACTTTTCTTTTCAGGGAAATTAGTTTAAGGCCACCTATTCTAACTATCCACGAAGAATCAGAATTTGCGAACCTCGTCTTCACCCCTTTCCACCCCTAAGACCGAAAAACGTAAAAAAATCGGGAAAACGGCCGTTTTCACTTGCATGACTTTTATTTTCACGGAAATTAGTTTAAGGCCACCTATTCTAACTATCCACAAATAATCAGAATTTGCGAACCTCGTCTTCACCCCTTTCCACCCCCAAGACCGAAAAACGTAAAAAAATCGGGGAAACCGCCGTTTTCACTTGCATGACTTTTATTTTCACGGAAATTAGTTTAAGGCCACCTATTCTAACTATCCACAAATAATCAGAATTTGCGAACCTCGTCTTCACCCCTTTCCACCCCCAAGACCGAAAAACTTTAAAAAATCGGGAAAACCGCCGTTTTCACTTGCATGACTTTTCTTTTCACGGAAATTAGTTTAAGGCCACCTATTCTAACTATCCACATATAATCAGAATTTGCGAACCTCGTCTTCACCCCTTTCCACCCCCAAGACCGAAAAACGTAAAAAAATCGGGGAAACCGCCGTTTTCACTTGCATGACTTTTCTTTTCACGGAAATTAGTTTAAGGCCACCTATTCTAACTATCCACAAAGAATCAGAATTTGCGAACCTCGTCTTCACCCCTTTCCACCCCCAAGACTGAAAAACCTAAAAAAATCGGGAAAACGGCCGTTTTCACTTGCATGACTTTTATTTTCACGGAAATTAGTTTAAGGCCACCTATTCTAACTATCCACGAAGAATCAGAATTTGCGAACCTCGTCTTCACCCCTTTCCACCCCCAAGACCGAAAAACGTAAAAAAATCGGGGAAACCGCCGTTTTCACTTGCATGACTTTTCTTTTCAGGGAAATTAGTTTAAGGCCACCTATTCTAACTATCCACGAAGAATCAGAATTTGCGAACCTCGTCTTCACCCCTTTCCACCCCCAAGACCGAAAAACGTAAAAAAATCGGGAAAACGGCCGTTTTCACTTGCATAACTTTTATTTTCACGGAAATTAGTGTAAATCCACCTATTCTAACTATCCACAAATAAGCAGAATTTGCGAACCTCGTCTTCACCCCTTTCCACCCCCAAGAACGAAAAACGTAAAAAAATCGGGGAACCGCCGTTTTCACTTGAATGACTTTTCTTTTCACGGAAATTAGTTTAAGGCCACCTATTCTAACTATCCACAAAGAATCAGAATTTGCGAACCTCGTCTTCACCCCTTTCCACCCCCAAGACCGAAAAACCTAAAAAAATCGGGAAAACGGCCGTTTTCACTTGCATGACTTTTATTTTCACGGAAATTAGTTTAAGGCCACCTATTCTAACTATCCACAAAGAATCAGAATTTGCGAACCTCGTCTTCACCCCTTTCCACCCCCAAGACCGAAAAACTTTAAAAAATCGGGAAAACCGCCGTTTTCACTTGCATGACTTTTCTTTTCACGGAAATTAGTTTAAGGCCACCTATTCTAACTATCCACAAAGAATCAGAATTTGCGAACCTCGTCTTCACCCCTTTCCACCCCCAAGACCGAAAAACTTTAAGAAATCGGGAAAACCGCCATTTTCACTTGCATGACTTTTCTTTTCAGGGAAATTAGTTTAAGGTCACCTATTCTAACTATCCACGAAGAATCAGAATTTGCGAACCTCGTCTTCACCCCTTTCCACCCCCAAGACCGAAAAACGTAAAAAAATCGGGGAAACCGCCGTTTTCACTTGCATGACTTTTCTTTTCACGGAAATTAGTTTAAGGCCACCTATTCTAACTATCCACAAAGAATCAGAATTTGCGAACCTCGTCTTCACCCCTTTCCACCCCCAAGACCGAAAAACTTTAAAAAATCGGGAAAACCGCCGTTTTCACTTGCATGACTTTTCTTTTCACGGAAATTAGTTTAAGGCCACCTATTCTAACTATCCACAAAGAATCAGAATTTGCGAACCTCGTCTTCACCCCTTTCCACCCCCAAGACCGAAAAACTTTAAAAAATCGGGAAAACCGCCGTTTTCACTTGCATGACTTTTCTTTTCACAGAAATTAGTTTAAGGCCACCTATTCTAACTATCCACAAATAATCAGAATTTGCGAACCTCGTCTTCACCCCTTTCCACCCCCAAGACCGAAAAACGTAAAAAAATCGGGGAAACCGCCGTTTTCACTTGCATGACTTTTCTTTTCACGGAAATTAGTTTAAGGCCACCTATTCTAACTATCCACAAAGAATCAGAATTTGCGAACCTCGTCTTCACCCCTTTCCACCCCCAAGACCGAAAAACTTAAAAAAATCGGGAAAACCGCCGTTTTCACTTGCATGACTTTTCTTTTCACGGAAATTAGTTTAAGGCCACCTATTCTAACTATCCACAAAGAATCAGAATTTGCGAACCTCGTCTTCACCCCTTTCCACCCCCAAGACCGAAAAACTTTAAAAAATCGGGAAAACCGCCGTTTTCACTTGCATGACTTTTCTTTTCAGGGAAATTAGTTTAAGGCCACCTATTCTAACTATCCACGAAGAATCAGAATTTGCGAACCTCGTCTTCACCCCTTTCCACCCCCAAGACCGAAAAACGTAAAAAAATCGGGAAAACGGCCGTTTTCACTTGCATGACTTTTATTTTCACGGAAATTAGTTTAAGGCCACCTATTCTAACTATCCACAAAGAATCAGAATTTGCGAACCTCGTCTTCACCCTTTTCCACCCCCAAGACCGAAAAACTTTAAAAAATCGGGAAAACCGCCGTTTTCACTTGCATGACTTTTCTTTTCACGGAAATTAGTTTAAGGCCACCTATTCTAACTATCCACAAAGAATCAGAATTTGCGAACCTCGTCTTCACCCCTTTCCACCCCCAAGACCGAAAAACTTTAAAAAATCGGGAAAAAAGCCGTTTTCACTTGCATGACTTTTCTTTTCACGGAAATTAGTTTAAGGCCACCTATTCTAACTATCCACAAAGAATCAGAATTTGCGAACCTCGTCTTCACCCCTTTCCACCCCCAAGACCGAAAAACTTTAAAAAATCGGGAAAACCGCCGTTTTCACTTGCATGACTTTTCTTTTCACGGAAATTAGTTTAAGGCCACCTATTCTAACTATCCACAAAGAATCAGAATTTGCGAACCTCGTCTTCACCCCTTTCCACCCCCAAGACCGAAAAACTTTAAAAAATCGGGAAAACCGCCGTTTTCACTTGCATGACTTTTCTTTTCACGGAAATTAGTTTAAGGCCACCTATTCTAACTATCCACAAATAATCAGAATTTGCGAACCTCGTCTTCACCCCTTTCCACCCCCAAGACCGAAAAACGTAAAAAAATCGGGGAAACCGCCGTATTCACTTGCATGACTTTTCTTTTCACGGAAATTAGTTTAAGGCCACCTATTCTAACTATCCACAAAGAATCAGAATTTGCGAACCTCGTCTTCACCCCTTTCCACCCCCAAGACCGAAAAACTTTAAAAAATCGGGAAAACCGCCGTTTTCACTTGCATGACTTTTCTTTTCACGGAAATTAGTTTAAGGCCACCTATTCTAACTATCCACAAAGAATCAGAATTTGCGAACCTCGTCTTCACCCCTTTCCACCCCCAAGACCGAAAAACTTTAAAAAATCGGGAAAACCGCCATTTTCACTTGCATGACTTTTCTTTTCAGGGAAATTGGTTTAAGGCCACCTATTCTAACTATCCACGAAGAATCAGAATTTGCGAACCTCGTCTTCACCCCTTTCCACCCCCAAGACCGAAAAACGTAAAAAAATCGGGAAAACGGCCGTTTTCACTTGCATGACTTTTATTTTCACGGAAACTAGTTTAAGGCCACCTATTCTAACTATCCACAAATAATCAGAATTTGCGAACCTCGTCTTCACCCCTTTCCACCCCCAAGACCGAAAAACGTAAAAAATCGGGGAAACCGCCGTTTTCACTTGCATGACTTTTCTTTTCAGGGAAATTAGTTTAAGGCCACCTATTCTAACTATCCACGAAGAATCAGAATTTGCGAACCTCGTCTTCACCCCTTTCCACCCCCAAGACCGAAAAACGTAAAAAAATCGGGAAAACGGCCGTTTTCACTTGCATGACTTTTATTTTCACGGAAATTAGTTTAAATCCACCTATTCTAACTATCCACAAATAATCAGAATTTGCGAACCTCGTCTTCACCCCTTTCCACCCCCAAGACCGAAAAACTTTAAAAAATCGGGAAAACCGCCGTTTTCACTTGCATGACTTTTCTTTTCACGGAAATTAGTTTAAGGCCACCTATTCTAACTATCCACAAATAATCAGAATTTGCGAACCTCGTCTTCACCCCTTTCCACCCCCAAGACCGAAAAACGTAAAAAAATCGGGGAAACCGCCGTTTTCACTTGCATGACTTTTCTTTTCACGGAAATTAGTTTAAGGCCACCTATTCTAACTATCCACAAAGAATCAGAATTTGCGAACCTCGTCTTCACCCCTTTCCACCCCCAAGACCGAAAAACTTAAAAAAATCGGGAAAACCGCCGTTTTCACTTGCATGACTTTTCTTTTCACGGAAATTAGTTTAAGGCCACCTATTCTAACTATCCACAAAGAATCAGAATTTGCGAACCTCGTCTTCACCCCTTTCCACCCCCAAGACCGAAAAACCTAAAAAAATCGGGAAAACGGCCGTTTTCACTTGCATGACTTTTATTTTCACGGAAATTAGTTTAAGGCCACCTATTCTAACTATCCACAAAGAATCAGAATTTGCGAACCTCGTCTTCACCCCTTTCCACCCCCAAGACCGAAAAACTTTAAAAAATCGGGAAAACCGCCGTTTTCACTTGCATGACTTTTCTTTTCACGGAAATTAGTTTAAGGCCACCTATTCTAACTATCCACAAAGAATCAGAATTTGCGAACCTCGTCTTCACCCCTTTCCACCCCCAAGACCGAAAAACTTAAAAAAAATCGGGAAAACCGCCGTTTTCACTTGCATGACTTTTCTTTTCACGGAAATTAGTTTAAGGCCACCTATTCTAACTATCCACAAAGAATCAGAATTTGCGAACCTCGTCTTCACCCCTTTCCACCCCCAAGACCGAAAAACTTTAAAAAATCGGGAAAACCGCCGTTTTCACTTGCATGACTTTTATTTTCACGGAAATTAGTTTAAGGCCACCTATTCTAACTATCCACAAAGAATCAGAATTTGCGAACCTCGTCTTCACCCCTTTCCACCCCCAAGACCGAAAAACCTAAAAAAATCGGGAAAACCGCCGTTTTCACTTGCATGACTTTTCTTTTCACGGAAATTAGTTTAAGGCCACCTATTCTAACTATCCACAAATAATCAGAATTTGCGAACCTCGTCTTCACCCCTTTCCACCCCCAAGACCGAAAAACGTAAAAAAATCGGGGAAACCGCCGTTTTCACTTGCATGACTTTTCTTTTCACGGAAATTAGTTTAAGGCCACCTATTCTAACTATCCACAAAGAATCAGAATTTGCGAACCTCGTCTTCACCCCTTTCCACCCCCAAGACCGAAAAACTTAAAAAAATCGGGAAAACCTCCGTTTTCACTTGCATGACTTTTCTTTTCACGGAAATTAGTTTAAGGCCACCTATTCTAACTATCCACAAAGAATCAGAATTTGCGAACCTCGTCTTCACCCCTTTCCACCCCCCAGACCGAAAAACCTAAAAAAATCGGGAAAACGGCCGTTTTCACTTGCATGACTTTTATTTTCACGGAAATTAGTTTAAGGCCACCTATTCTAACTATCCACAAAGAATCAGAATTTGCGAACCTCGTCTTCACCCCTTTCCACCCCCAAGACCGAAAAACTTTAAAAAATCGGGAAAACCGCCATTTTCACTTGCATGACTTTTCTTTTCAGGGAAATTAGTTTAAGGCCACCTATTCTAACTATCCACGAAGAATCAGAATTTGCGAACCTCGTCTTCACCCCTTTCCACCCCCAAGACCGAAAAACGTAAAAAAATCGGGAAAACGGCCGTTTTCACTTGCATGACTTTTATTTTCACGGAAATTAGTTTAAGGCCACCTATTCTAACTATCCACAAATAATCAGAATTTGCGAACCTCGTCTTCACCCCTTTCCACCCCCAAGACCGAAAAACGTAAAAAAATCGGGGAAACCGCCGTTTTCACTTGCATGACTTTTCTTTTCAGGGAAATTAGTTTAAGGCCACCTATTCTAACTATCCACGAAGAATCAGAATTTGCGAACCTCGTCTTCACCCCTTTCCACCCCCAAGACCGAAAAACGTAAAAAAATCGGGAAAACGGCCGTTTTCACTTGCATGACTTTTATTTTCACGGAAATTAGTTTAAATCCACCTATTCTAACTATCCACAAATAATCAGAATTTGCGAACCTCGTCTTCACCCCTTTCCACCCCCAAGACCGAAAAACTTTAAAAAATCGGGAAAACCGCCGTTTTCACTTGCATGACTTTTCTTTTCACGGGAATTAGTTTAAGGCCACCTATTCTAACTATCCACAAATAATCAGAATTTGCGAACCTCGTCTTCACCCCTTTCCACCCCCAAGACCGAAAAACGTAAAAAAATCGGGGAAACCGCCGTTTTCACTTGCATGACTTTTCTTTTCACGGAAATTAGTTTAAGGCCACCTATTCTAACTATCCACAAAGAATCAGAATTTGCGAACCTCGTCTTCACCCCTTTCCACCCCCAAGACCGAAAAACTTAAAAAAATCGGGAAAACCGCCGTTTTCACTTGCATGACTTTTCTTTTCACGGAAATTAGTTTAAGGCCACCTATTCTAACTATCCACAAAGAATCAGAATTTGCGAACCTCGTCTTCACCCCTTTCCACCCCCAAGACCGAAAAACCTAAAAAAATCGGGAAAACGGCCGTTTTCACTTGCATGACTTTTATTTTCACGGAAATTAGTTTAAGGCCACCTATCCTAACTATCCACAAATAATCAGAATTTGCGAACCTCGTCTTCACCCCTTTCCACCCCCAAGACCGAAAAACGTAAAAAAATCGGGGAAACCGCCGTTTTCACTTGCATGACTTTTCTTTTCACGGAAATTAGTTTAAGGCCACCTATTCTAACTATCCACGAAGAATCAGAATTTGCGAACCTCGTCTTCACCCCTTTCCACCCTCAAGACCGAAAAACGTAAAAAAATCGGGGAAACCGCCGTTTTCACTTGCATGACTTTTCTTTTCACGGAAATTAGTTTAAGGCCACCTATTCTAACTATCCACGAAGAATCAGAATTTGCGAACCTCGTCTTCACCCCTTTCCACCCCCAAGACCGAAAAACGTAAAAAAATCGGGGAAACCGCCGTTTTCACTTGCATGACTTTTCTTTTCACGGAAATTAGTTTAAGGCCACCTATTCTAACTATCCACGAAGAATCAGAATTTGCGAACCTCGTCTTCACCCCTTTCCACCCTCAAGACCGAAAAACGTAAAAAAATCGGGGAAACCGCCGTTCTCACTTGCATGACTTTTCTTTTCACGGAAATTAGTTTAAGGCCACCTATTCTAACTATCCACGAAGAATCAGAATTTGCGAACCTCGTCTTCACCCCTTTCCACCCTCAAGACCGAAAAACGTAAAAAAATCGGGGAAACCGCCGTTTTCACTTGCATGACTTTTCTTTTCACGGAAATTAGTTTAAGGCCACCTATTCTAACTATCCACAAATAATCAGAATTTGCGAACCTCGTCTACACCCCTTTCCACCCCCAAGACCGAAAAACGTAAAAAAATCGGGGAAACCGCCGTTTTCACTTGCATGACTTTTCTTTTCACGGAAATTAGTTTAAGGCCACCTATTCTAACTATCCACAAATAATCAGAATTTGCGAACCTCGTCTTCACCCCTTTCCACCCCCAAGACCGAAAAACGTAAAAAAATCGGGGAAACCGCCGTTTTCACTTGCATGACTTTTCTTTTCACGGAAATTAGTTTAAGGCCACCTATTCTAACTGTCCACGAAGAATCAGAATTTGCGAACCTCGTCTTCACCCCTTTCCACCCCCAAGACCGAAAAACGTAAAAAAATCGGGGAAACCGCCGTTTTCACTTGCATGACTTTTCTTTTCACGGAAATTAGTTTAAGGCCACCTATTCTAACTATCCACAAAGAATCAGAATTTGCGAACCTCGTCTTCACCCCTTTCCACCCTCAAGACCGAAAAACCTAAAAAAATCGGGAAAACGGCCGTTTTCACTTGCATGACTTTTATTTTCACGGAAATTAGTTTAAGGCCACCTATCCTAACTATCCACAAATAATCAGAATTTGCGAACCTCGTCTTCACCCCTTTCCACCCCCAAGACCGAAAAACTTAAAAAAAATCGGGAAAACCGCCGTTTTCACTTGCATGACTTTTCTTTTCACGGAAATTAGTTTAAGGCCACCTATTCTAACTATCCACGAAGAATCAGAATTTGCGAACCTCGTCTTCACCCCTTTCCACCCCCAAGACCGAAAAACTTTAAAAAATCGGGAAAACCGCCGTTTTCACTTGCATGACTTTTATTTTCACGGAAATTAGTTTAAGGCCACCTATTCTAACTATCCACAAAGAATCAGAATTTGCGAACCTCGTCTTCACCCCTTTCCACCCCCAAGACCGAAAAACCTAAAAAAATCGGGAAAACCGCCGTTTTCACTTGCATGACTTTTCTTTTCACGGAAATTAGTTTAAGGCCACCTATTCTAACTATCCACAAATAATCAGAATTTGCGAACCTCGTCTTCACCCCTTTCCACCCCCAAGACCGAAAAACGTAAAAAAATCGGGGAAACCGCCGTTTTCACTTGCATGACTTTTCTTTTCACGGAAATTAGTTTAAGGCCACCTATTCTAACTATCCACAAAGAATCAGAATTTGCGAACCTCGTCTTCACCCCTTTCCACCCCCAAGACCGAAAAACTTAAAAAAATCGGGAAAACCTCCGTTTTCACTTGCATGACTTTTCTTTTCACGGAAATTAGTTTAAGGCCACCTATTCTAACTATCCACAAAGAATCAGAATTTGCGAACCTCGTCTTCACCCCTTTCCACCCCCCAGACCGAAAAACCTAAAAAAATCGGGAAAACGGCCGTTTTCACTTGCATGACTTTTATTTTCACGGAAATTAGTTTAAGGCCACCTATTCTAACTATCCACAAAGAATCAGAATTTGCGAACCTCGTCTTCACCCCTTTCCACCCCCAAGACCGAAAAACTTTAAAAAATCGGGAAAACCGCCATTTTCACTTGCATGACTTTTCTTTTCAGGGAAATTAGTTTAAGGCCACCTATTCTAACTATCCACGAAGAATCAGAATTTGCGAACCTCGTCTTCACCCCTTTCCACCCCCAAGACCGAAAAACGTAAAAAAATCGGGAAAACGGCCGTTTTCACTTGCATGACTTTTATTTTCACGGAAATTAGTTTAAGGCCACCTATTCTAACTATCCACAAATAATCAGAATTTGCGAACCTCGTCTTCACCCCTTTCCACCCCCAAGACCGAAAAACGTAAAAAAATCGGGGAAACCGCCGTTTTCACTTGCATGACTTTTCTTTTCAGGGAAATTAGTTTAAGGCCACCTATTCTAACTATCCACGAAGAATCAGAATTTGCGAACCTCGTCTTCACCCCTTTCCACCCCCAAGACCGAAAAACGTAAAAAAATCGGGAAAACGGCCGTTTTCACTTGCATGACTTTTATTTTCACGGAAATTAGTTTAAATCCACCTATTCTAACTATCCACAAATAATCAGAATTTGCGAACCTCGTCTTCACCCCTTTCCACCCCCAAGACCGAAAAACTTTAAAAAATCGGGAAAACCGCCGTTTTCACTTGCATGACTTTTCTTTTCACGGGAATTAGTTTAAGGCCACCTATTCTAACTATCCACAAATAATCAGAATTTGCGAACCTCGTCTTCACCCCTTTCCACCCCCAAGACCGAAAAACGTAAAAAAATCGGGGAAACCGCCGTTTTCACTTGCATGACTTTTCTTTTCACGGAAATTAGTTTAAGGCCACCTATTCTAACTATCCACAAAGAATCAGAATTTGCGAACCTCGTCTTCACCCCTTTCCACCCCCAAGACCGAAAAACTTAAAAAAATCGGGAAAACCGCCGTTTTCACTTGCATGACTTTTCTTTTCACGGAAATTAGTTTAAGGCCACCTATTCTAACTATCCACAAAGAATCAGAATTTGCGAACCTCGTCTTCACCCCTTTCCACCCCCAAGACCGAAAAACCTAAAAAAATCGGGAAAACGGCCGTTTTCACTTGCATGACTTTTATTTTCACGGAAATTAGTTTAAGGCCACCTATCCTAACTATCCACAAATAATCAGAATTTGCGAACCTCGTCTTCACCCCTTTCCACCCCCAAGACCGAAAAACGTAAAAAAATCGGGGAAACCGCCGTTTTCACTTGCATGACTTTTCTTTTCACGGAAATTAGTTTAAGGCCACCTATTCTAACTATCCACGAAGAATCAGAATTTGCGAACCTCGTCTTCACCCCTTTCCACCCTCAAGACCGAAAAACGTAAAAAAATCGGGGAAACCGCCGTTTTCACTTGCATGACTTTTCTTTTCACGGAAATTAGTTTAAGGCCACCTATTCTAACTATCCACGAAGAATCAGAATTTGCGAACCTCGTCTTCACCCCTTTCCACCCCCAAGACCGAAAAACGTAAAAAAATCGGGGAAACCGCCGTTTTCACTTGCATGACTTTTCTTTTCACGGAAATTAGTTTAAGGCCACCTATTCTAACTATCCACGAAGAATCAGAATTTGCGAACCTCGTCTTCACCCCTTTCCACCCTCAAGACCGAAAAACGTAAAAAAATCGGGGAAACCGCCGTTCTCACTTGCATGACTTTTCTTTTCACGGAAATTAGTTTAAGGCCACCTATTCTAACTATCCACGAAGAATCAGAATTTGCGAACCTCGTCTTCACCCCTTTCCACCCTCAAGACCGAAAAACGTAAAAAAATCGGGGAAACCGCCGTTTTCACTTGCATGACTTTTCTTTTCACGGAAATTAGTTTAAGGCCACCTATTCTAACTATCCACAAATAATCAGAATTTGCGAACCTCGTCTACACCCCTTTCCACCCCCAAGACCGAAAAACGTAAAAAAATCGGGGAAACCGCCGTTTTCACTTGCATGACTTTTCTTTTCACGGAAATTAGTTTAAGGCCACCTATTCTAACTATCCACAAATAATCAGAATTTGCGAACCTCGTCTTCACCCCTTTCCACCCCCAAGACCGAAAAACGTAAAAAAATCGGGGAAACCGCCGTTTTCACTTGCATGACTTTTCTTTTCACGGAAATTAGTTTAAGGCCACCTATTCTAACTGTCCACGAAGAATCAGAATTTGCGAACCTCGTCTTCACCCCTTTCCACCCCCAAGACCGAAAAACGTAAAAAAATCGGGGAAACCGCCGTTTTCACTTGCATGACTTTTCTTTTCACGGAAATTAGTTTAAGGCCACCTATTCTAACTATCCACAAAGAATCAGAATTTGCGAACCTCGTCTTCACCCCTTTCCACCCTCAAGACCGAAAAACCTAAAAAAATCGGGAAAACGGCCGTTTTCACTTGCATGACTTTTATTTTCACGGAAATTAGTTTAAGGCCACCTATCCTAACTATCCACAAATAATCAGAATTTGCGAACCTCGTCTTCACCCCTTTCCACCCCCAAGACCGAAAAACGTAAAAAAATCGGGGAAACCGCCGTTTTCACTTGCATGACTTTTCTTTTCACGGAAATTAGTTTAAGGCCACCTATTCTAACTATCCACGAAGAATCAGAATTTGCGAACCTCGTCTTCACCCCTTTCCACCCTCAAGACCGAAAAACGTAAAAAAATCGGGGAAACCGCCGTTTTCACTTGCATGACTTTTCTTTTCACGGAAATTAGTTTAAGGCCACCTATTCTAACTATCCACGAAGAATCAGAATTTGCGAACCTCGTCTTCACCCCTTTCCACCCCCAAGACCGAAAAACGTAAAAAAATCGGGGAAACCGCCGTTTTCACTTGCATGACTTTTCTTTTCACGGAAATTAGTTTAAGGCCACCTATTCTAACTATCCACGAAGAATCAGAATTTGCGAACCTCGTCTTCACCCCTTTCCACCCTCAAGACCGAAAAACGTAAAAAAATCGGGGAAACCGCCGTTCTCACTTGCATGACTTTTCTTTTCACGGAAATTAGTTTAAGGCCACCTATTCTAACTATCCACGAAGAATCAGAATTTGCGAACCTCGTCTTCACCCCTTTCCACCCTCAAGACCGAAAAACGTAAAAAAATCGGGGAAACCGCCGTTTTCACTTGCATGACTTTTCTTTTCACGGAAATTAGTTTAAGGCCACCTATTCTAACTATCCACAAATAATCAGAATTTGCGAACCTCGTCTACACCCCTTTCCACCCCCAAGACCGAAAAACGTAAAAAAATCGGGGAAACCGCCGTTTTCACTTGCATGACTTTTCTTTTCACGGAAATTAGTTTAAGGCCACCTATTCTAACTATCCACAAATAATCAGAATTTGCGAACCTCGTCTTCACCCCTTTCCACCCCCAAGACCGAAAAACGTAAAAAAATCGGGGAAACCGCCGTTTTCACTTGCATGACTTTTCTTTTCACGGAAATTAGTTTAAGGCCACCTATTCTAACTGTCCACGAAGAATCAGAATTTGCGAACCTCGTCTTCACCCCTTTCCACCCCCAAGACCGAAAAACGTAAAAAAATCGGGGAAACCGCCGTTTTCACTTGCATGACTTTTCTTTTCACGGAAATTAGTTTAAGGCCACCTATTCTAACTATCCACAAAGAATCAGAATTTGCGAACCTCGTCTTCACCCCTTTCCACCCCCAAGACCGAAAAACTTAAAAAAATCGGGAAAACCGCCGTTTTCACTTGCATGACTTTTCTTTTCACGGAAATTAGTTTAAGGCCACCTATTCTAACTATCCACAAAGAATCAGAATTTGCGAACCTCGTCTTCACCCCTTTCCACCCCCAAGACCGAAAAACCTAAAAAAATCGGGAAAACGGCCGTTTTCACTTGCATGACTTTTATTTTCACGGAAATTAGTTTAAGGCCACCTATTCTAACTATCCACAAAGAATCAGAATTTGCGAACCTCGTCTTCACCCCTTTCCACCCCCAAGACCGAAAAACTTTAAAAAATCGGGAAAACCGCCATTTTCACTTGCATGACTTTTCTTTTCAGGGAAATTAGTTTAAGGCCACCTATTCTAACTATCCACGAAGAATCAGAATTTGCGAACCTCGTCTTCACCCCTTTCCACCCCCAAGACCGAAAAACGTAAAAAAATCGGGGAAACCGCCGTTTTCACTTGCATGACTTTTCTTTTCACGGAAATTAGTTTAAGGCCACCTATTCTAACTATCCACAAATAATCAGAATTTGCGAACCTCGTCTACACCCCTTTCCACCCCCAAGACCGAAAAACGTAAAAAAATCGGGGAAACCGCCGTTTTCACTTGCATGACTTTTCTTTTCACGGAAATTAGTTTAAGGCCACCTATTCTAACTATCCACAAATAATCAGAATTTGCGAACCTCGTCTACACCCCTTTCCACCCCCAAGACCGAAAAACGTAAAAAAATCGGGGAAACCGCCGTTTTCACTTGCATGACTTTTCTTTTCACGGAAATTAGTTTAAGGCCACCTATTCTAACTATCCACAAATAATCAGAATTTGCGAACCTCGTCTTCACCCCTTTCCACCCCCAAGACCGAAAAACGTAAAAAAATCGGGGAAACCGCCGTTTTCACTTGCATGACTTTTCTTTTCACGGAAATTAGTTTAAGGCCACCTATTCTAACTGTCCACGAAGAATCAGAATTTGCGAACCTCGTCTTCACCCCTTTCCACCCCCAAGACCGAAAAACGTAAAAAAATCGGGGAAACCGCCGTTTTCACTTGCATGACTTTTCTTTTCACGGAAATTAGTTTAAGGCCACCTATTCTAACTATCCACAAAGAATCAGAATTTGCGAACCTCGTCTTCACCCCTTTCCACCCTCAAGACCGAAAAACCTAAAAAAATCGGGAAAACGGCCGTTTTCACTTGCATGACTTTTATTTTCACGGAAATTAGTTTAAGGCCACCTATCCTAACTATCCACAAATAATCAGAATTTGCGAACCTCGTCTTCACCCCTTTCCACCCCCAAGACCGAAAAACGTAAAAAAATCGGGGAAACCGCCGTTTTCACTTGCATGACTTTTCTTTTCACGGAAATTAGTTTAAGGCCACCTATTCTAACTATCCACGAAGAATCAGAATTTGCGAACCTCGTCTTCACCCCTTTCCACCCTCAAGACCGAAAAACGTAAAAAAATCGGGGAAACCGCCGTTTTCACTTGCATGACTTTTCTTTTCACGGAAATTAGTTTAAGGCCACCTATTCTAACTATCCACGAAGAATCAGAATTTGCGAACCTCGTCTTCACCCCTTTCCACCCCCAAGACCGAAAAACGTAAAAAAATCGGGGAAACCGCCGTTTTCACTTGCATGACTTTTCTTTTCACGGAAATTAGTTTAAGGCCACCTATTCTAACTATCCACGAAGAATCAGAATTTGCGAACCTCGTCTTCACCCCTTTCCACCCTCAAGACCGAAAAACGTAAAAAAATCGGGGAAACCGCCGTTCTCACTTGCATGACTTTTCTTTTCACGGAAATTAGTTTAAGGCCACCTATTCTAACTATCCACGAAGAATCAGAATTTGCGAACCTCGTCTTCACCCCTTTCCACCCTCAAGACCGAAAAACGTAAAAAAATCGGGGAAACCGCCGTTTTCACTTGCATGACTTTTCTTTTCACGGAAATTAGTTTAAGGCCACCTATTCTAACTATCCACAAATAATCAGAATTTGCGAACCTCGTCTACACCCCTTTCCACCCCCAAGACCGAAAAACGTAAAAAAATCGGGGAAACCGCCGTTTTCACTTGCATGACTTTTCTTTTCACGGAAATTAGTTTAAGGCCACCTATTCTAACTATCCACAAATAATCAGAATTTGCGAACCTCGTCTTCACCCCTTTCCACCCCCAAGACCGAAAAACGTAAAAAAATCGGGGAAACCGCCGTTTTCACTTGCATGACTTTTCTTTTCACGGAAATTAGTTTAAGGCCACCTATTCTAACTGTCCACGAAGAATCAGAATTTGCGAACCTCGTCTTCACCCCTTTCCACCCCCAAGACCGAAAAACGTAAAAAAATCGGGGAAACCGCCGTTTTCACTTGCATGACTTTTCTTTTCACGGAAATTAGTTTAAGGCCACCTATTCTAACTATCCACAAAGAATCAGAATTTGCGAACCTCGTCTTCACCCCTTTCCACCCCCAAGACCGAAAAACTTAAAAAAATCGGGAAAACCGCCGTTTTCACTTGCATGACTTTTCTTTTCACGGAAATTAGTTTAAGGCCACCTATTCTAACTATCCACAAAGAATCAGAATTTGCGAACCTCGTCTTCACCCCTTTCCACCCCCAAGACCGAAAAACCTAAAAAAATCGGGAAAACGGCCGTTTTCACTTGCATGACTTTTATTTTCACGGAAATTAGTTTAAGGCCACCTATTCTAACTATCCACAAAGAATCAGAATTTGCGAACCTCGTCTTCACCCCTTTCCACCCCCAAGACCGAAAAACTTTAAAAAATCGGGAAAACCGCCATTTTCACTTGCATGACTTTTCTTTTCAGGGAAATTAGTTTAAGGCCACCTATTCTAACTATCCACGAAGAATCAGAATTTGCGAACCTCGTCTTCACCCCTTTCCACCCCCAAGACCGAAAAACGTAAAAAAATCGGGAAAACGGCCGTTTTCACTTGCATGACTTTTATTTTCACGGAAATTAGTTTAAATCCACCTATTCTAACTATCCACAAATAATCAGAATTTGCGAACCTCGTCTTCACCCCTTTCCACCCCCAAGACCGAAAAACTTTAAAAAATCGGGAAAACCGCCGTTTTCACTTGCATGACTTTTCTTTTCACGGAAATTAGTTTAAGGCCACCTATTCTAACTATCCACAAATAATCAGAATTTGCGAACCTCGTCTTCACCCCTTTCCACCCCCAAGACCGAAAAACGTAAAAAAATCGGGGAAACCGCCGTTTTCACTTGCATGACTTTTCTTTTCACGGAAATTAGTTTAAGGCCACCTATTCTAACTATCCACAAAGAATCAGAATTTGCGAACCTCGTCTTCACCCCTTTCCACCCCCAAGACCGAAAAACTTTAAAAAATCGGGAAAACCGCCGTTTTCACTTGCATGACTTTTCTTTTCACGGAAATTAGTTTAAGGCCACCTATTCTAACTATCCACAAAGAATCAGAATTTGCGAACCTCGTCTTCACCCCTTTCCACCCCCAAGACCGAAAAACTTTAAAAAATCGGGAAAACCGCCATTTTCACTTGCATGACTTTTCTTTTCAGGGAAATTGGTTTAAGGCCACCTATTCTAACTATCCACGAAGAATCAGAATTTGCGAACCTCGTCTTCACCCCTTTCCACCCCCAAGACCGAAAAACGTAAAAAAATCGGGAAAACGGCCGTTTTCACTTGCATGACTTTTATTTTCACGGAAACTAGTTTAAGGCCACCTATTCTAACTATCCACAAATAATCAGAATTTGCGAACCTCGTCTTCACCCCTTTCCACCCCCAAGACCGAAAAACGTAAAAAATCGGGGAAACCGCCGTTTTCACTTGCATGACTTTTCTTTTCAGGGAAATTAGTTTAAGGCCACCTATTCTAACTATCCACGAAGAATCAGAATTTGCGAACCTCGTCTTCACCCCTTTCCACCCCCAAGACCGAAAAACGTAAAAAAATCGGGAAAACGGCCGTTTTCACTTGCATGACTTTTATTTTCACGGAAATTAGTTTAAATCCACCTATTCTAACTATCCACAAATAATCAGAATTTGCGAACCTCGTCTTCACCCCTTTCCACCCCCAAGACCGAAAAACTTTAAAAAATCGGGAAAACCGCCGTTTTCACTTGCATGACTTTTCTTTTCACGGAAATTAGTTTAAGGCCACCTATTCTAACTATCCACAAATAATCAGAATTTGCGAACCTCGTCTTCACCCCTTTCCACCCCCAAGACCGAAAAACGTAAAAAAATCGGGGAAACCGCCGTTTTCACTTGCATGACTTTTCTTTTCACGGAAATTAGTTTAAGGCCACCTATTCTAACTATCCACAAAGAATCAGAATTTGCGAACCTCGTCTTCACCCCTTTCCACCCCCAAGACCGAAAAACCTAAAAAAATCGGGAAAACGGCCGTTTTCACTTGCATGACTTTTATTTTCACGGAAATTAGTTTAAGGCCACCTATTCTAACTATCCACAAAGAATCAGAATTTGCGAACCTCGTCTTCACCCCTTTCCACCCCCAAGACCGAAAAACTTTAAAAAATCGGGAAAACCGCCGTTTTCACTTGCATGACTTTTCTTTTCACGGAAATTAGTTTAAGGCCACCTATTCTAACTATCCACAAAGAATCAGAATTTGCGAACCTCGTCTTCACCCCTTTCCACCCCCAAGACCGAAAAACTTAAAAAAAATCGGGAAAACCGCCGTTTTCACTTGCATGACTTTTCTTTTCACGGAAATTAGTTTAAGGCCACCTATTCTAACTATCCACAAAGAATCAGAATTTGCGAACCTCGTCTTCACCCCTTTCCACCCCCAAGACCGAAAAACGTAAAAAAATCGGGGAAACCGCCGTTTTCACTTGCATGACTTTTCTTTTCACGGAAATTAGTTTAAGGCCACCTATTCTAACTATCCACAAAGAATCAGAATTTGCGAACCTCGTCTTCACCCCTTTCCACCCCCAAGACCGAAAAACCTAAAAAAATCGGGAAAACGGCCGTTTTCACTTGCATGACTTTTATTTTCACGGAAATTAGTTTAAGGCCACCTATTCTAACTATCCACAAAGAATCAGAATTTGCGAACCTCGTCTTCACCCCTTTCCACCCCCAAGACCGAAAAACTTTAAAAAATCGGGAAAACCGCCGTTTTCACTTGCATGACTTTTCTTTTCACGGAAATTAGTTTAAGGCCACCTATTCTAACTATCCACAAAGAATCAGAATTTGCGAACCTCGTCTTCACCCCTTTCCACCCCCAAGACCGAAAAACTTTAAAAAATCGGGAAAACCGCCGTTTTCACTTGCATGACTTTTATTTTCACGGAAATTAGTTTAAGGCCACCTATTCTAACTATCCACAAAGAATCAGAATTTGCGAACCTCGTCTTCACCCCTTTCCACCCCCAAGACCGAAAAACCTAAAAAAATCGGGAAAACCGCCGTTTTCACTTGCATGACTTTTCTTTTCACGGAAATTAGTTTAAGGCCACCTATTCTAACTATCCACAAATAATCAGAATTTGCGAACCTCGTCTTCACCCCTTTCCACCCCCAAGACCGAAAAACGTAAAAAAATCGGGGAAACCGCCGTTTTCACTTGCATGACTTTTCTTTTCACGGAAATTAGTTTAAGGCCACCTATTCTAACTATCCACAAAGAATCAGAATTTGCGAACCTCGTCTTCACCCCTTTCCACCCCCAAGACCGAAAAACTTAAAAAAATCGGGAAAACCTCCGTTTTCACTTGCATGACTTTTCTTTTCACGGAAATTAGTTTAAGGCCACCTATTCTAACTATCCACAAAGAATCAGAATTTGCGAACCTCGTCTTCACCCCTTTCCACCCCCAAGACCGAAAAACCTAAAAAAATCGGGAAAACGGCCGTTTTCACTTGCATGACTTTTATTTTCACGGAAATTAGTTTAAGGCCACCTATTCTAACTATCCACAAAGAATCAGAATTTGCGAACCTCGTCTTCACCCCTTTCCACCCCCAAGACCGAAAAACTTTAAAAAATCGGGAAAACCGCCATTTTCACTTGCATGACTTTTCTTTTCAGGGAAATTAGTTTAAGGCCACCTATTCTAACTATCCACGAAGAATCAGAATTTGCGAACCTCGTCTTCACCCCTTTCCACCCCCAAGACCGAAAAACGTAAAAAAATCGGGGAAACCGCCGTTTTCACTTGCATGACTTTTCTTTTCACGGAAATTAGTTTAAGGCCACCTATTCTAACTATCCACAAATAATCAGAATTTGCGAACCTCGTCTACACCCCTTTCCACCCCCAAGACCGAAAAACGTAAAAAAATCGGGGAAACCGCCGTTTTCACTTGCATGACTTTTCTTTTCACGGAAATTAGTTTAAGGCCACCTATTCTAACTATCCACAAATAATCAGAATTTGCGAACCTCGTCTACACCCCTTTCCACCCCCAAGACCGAAAAACGTAAAAAAATCGGGGAAACCGCCGTTTTCACTTGCATGACTTTTCTTTTCACGGAAATTAGTTTAAGGCCACCTATTCTAACTATCCACAAATAATCAGAATTTGCGAACCTCGTCTTCACCCCTTTCCACCCCCAAGACCGAAAAACGTAAAAAAATCGGGGAAACCGCCGTTTTCACTTGCATGACTTTTCTTTTCACGGAAATTAGTTTAAGGCCACCTATTCTAACTGTCCACGAAGAATCAGAATTTGCGAACCTCGTCTTCACCCCTTTCCACCCCCAAGACCGAAAAACGTAAAAAAATCGGGGAAACCGCCGTTTTCACTTGCATGACTTTTCTTTTCACGGAAATTAGTTTAAGGCCACCTATTCTAACTATCCACAAAGAATCAGAATTTGCGAACCTCGTCTTCACCCCTTTCCACCCTCAAGACCGAAAAACCTAAAAAAATCGGGAAAACGGCCGTTTTCACTTGCATGACTTTTATTTTCACGGAAATTAGTTTAAGGCCACCTATCCTAACTATCCACAAATAATCAGAATTTGCGAACCTCGTCTTCACCCCTTTCCACCCCCAAGACCGAAAAACGTAAAAAAATCGGGGAAACCGCCGTTTTCACTTGCATGACTTTTCTTTTCACGGAAATTAGTTTAAGGCCACCTATTCTAACTATCCACGAAGAATCAGAATTTGCGAACCTCGTCTTCACCCCTTTCCACCCTCAAGACCGAAAAACGTAAAAAAATCGGGGAAACCGCCGTTTTCACTTGCATGACTTTTCTTTTCACGGAAATTAGTTTAAGGCCACCTATTCTAACTATCCACGAAGAATCAGAATTTGCGAACCTCGTCTTCACCCCTTTCCACCCCCAAGACCGAAAAACGTAAAAAAATCGGGGAAACCGCCGTTTTCACTTGCATGACTTTTCTTTTCACGGAAATTAGTTTAAGGCCACCTATTCTAACTATCCACGAAGAATCAGAATTTGCGAACCTCGTCTTCACCCCTTTCCACCCTCAAGACCGAAAAACGTAAAAAAATCGGGGAAACCGCCGTTCTCACTTGCATGACTTTTCTTTTCACGGAAATTAGTTTAAGGCCACCTATTCTAACTATCCACGAAGAATCAGAATTTGCGAACCTCGTCTTCACCCCTTTCCACCCTCAAGACCGAAAAACGTAAAAAAATCGGGGAAACCGCCGTTTTCACTTGCATGACTTTTCTTTTCACGGAAATTAGTTTAAGGCCACCTATTCTAACTATCCACAAATAATCAGAATTTGCGAACCTCGTCTACACCCCTTTCCACCCCCAAGACCGAAAAACGTAAAAAAATCGGGGAAACCGCCGTTTTCACTTGCATGACTTTTCTTTTCACGGAAATTAGTTTAAGGCCACCTATTCTAACTATCCACAAATAATCAGAATTTGCGAACCTCGTCTTCACCCCTTTCCACCCCCAAGACCGAAAAACGTAAAAAAATCGGGGAAACCGCCGTTTTCACTTGCATGACTTTTCTTTTCACGGAAATTAGTTTAAGGCCACCTATTCTAACTGTCCACGAAGAATCAGAATTTGCGAACCTCGTCTTCACCCCTTTCCACCCCCAAGACCGAAAAACGTAAAAAAATCGGGGAAACCGCCGTTTTCACTTGCATGACTTTTCTTTTCACGGAAATTAGTTTAAGGCCACCTATTCTAACTATCCACAAAGAATCAGAATTTGCGAACCTCGTCTTCACCCCTTTCCACCCCCAAGACCGAAAAACTTAAAAAAATCGGGAAAACCGCCGTTTTCACTTGCATGACTTTTCTTTTCACGGAAATTAGTTTAAGGCCACCTATTCTAACTATCCACAAAGAATCAGAATTTGCGAACCTCGTCTTCACCCCTTTCCACCCCCAAGACCGAAAAACCTAAAAAAATCGGGAAAACGGCCGTTTTCACTTGCATGACTTTTATTTTCACGGAAATTAGTTTAAGGCCACCTATTCTAACTATCCACAAAGAATCAGAATTTGCGAACCTCGTCTTCACCCCTTTCCACCCCCAAGACCGAAAAACTTTAAAAAATCGGGAAAACCGCCATTTTCACTTGCATGACTTTTCTTTTCAGGGAAATTAGTTTAAGGCCACCTATTCTAACTATCCACGAAGAATCAGAATTTGCGAACCTCGTCTTCACCCCTTTCCACCCCCAAGACCGAAAAACGTAAAAAAATCGGGAAAACGGCCGTTTTCACTTGCATGACTTTTATTTTCACGGAAATTAGTTTAAGGCCACCTATTCTAACTATCCACAAATAATCAGAATTTGCGAACCTCGTCTTCACCCCTTTCCACCCCCAAGACCGAAAAACGTAAAAAAATCGGGGAAACCGCCGTTTTCACTTGCATGACTTTTCTTTTCAGGGAAATTAGTTTAAGGCCACCTATTCTAACTATCCACGAAGAATCAGAATTTGCGAACCTCGTCTTCACCCCTTTCCACCCCCAAGACCGAAAAACGTAAAAAAATCGGGAAAACGGCCGTTTTCACTTGCATGACTTTTATTTTCACGGAAATTAGTTTAAATCCACCTATTCTAACTATCCACAAATAATCAGAATTTGCGAACCTCGTCTTCACCCCTTTCCACCCCCAAGACCGAAAAACTTTAAAAAATCGGGAAAACCGCCGTTTTCACTTGCATGACTTTTCTTTTCACGGGAATTAGTTTAAGGCCACCTATTCTAACTATCCACAAATAATCAGAATTTGCGAACCTCGTCTTCACCCCTTTCCACCCCCAAGACCGAAAAACGTAAAAAAATCGGGGAAACCGCCGTTTTCACTTGCATGACTTTTCTTTTCACGGAAATTAGTTTAAGGCCACCTATTCTAACTATCCACAAAGAATCAGAATTTGCGAACCTCGTCTTCACCCCTTTCCACCCCCAAGACCGAAAAACTTAAAAAAATCGGGAAAACCGCCGTTTTCACTTGCATGACTTTTCTTTTCACGGAAATTAGTTTAAGGCCACCTATTCTAACTATCCACAAAGAATCAGAATTTGCGAACCTCGTCTTCACCCCTTTCCACCCCCAAGACCGAAAAACCTAAAAAAATCGGGAAAACGGCCGTTTTCACTTGCATGACTTTTATTTTCACGGAAATTAGTTTAAGGCCACCTATCCTAACTATCCACAAATAATCAGAATTTGCGAACCTCGTCTTCACCCCTTTCCACCCCCAAGACCGAAAAACGTAAAAAAATCGGGGAAACCGCCGTTTTCACTTGCATGACTTTTCTTTTCACGGAAATTAGTTTAAGGCCACCTATTCTAACTATCCACGAAGAATCAGAATTTGCGAACCTCGTCTTCACCCCTTTCCACCCTCAAGACCGAAAAACGTAAAAAAATCGGGGAAACCGCCGTTTTCACTTGCATGACTTTTCTTTTCACGGAAATTAGTTTAAGGCCACCTATTCTAACTATCCACGAAGAATCAGAATTTGCGAACCTCGTCTTCACCCCTTTCCACCCCCAAGACCGAAAAACGTAAAAAAATCGGGGAAACCGCCGTTTTCACTTGCATGACTTTTCTTTTCACGGAAATTAGTTTAAGGCCACCTATTCTAACTATCCACGAAGAATCAGAATTTGCGAACCTCGTCTTCACCCCTTTCCACCCTCAAGACCGAAAAACGTAAAAAAATCGGGGAAACCGCCGTTCTCACTTGCATGACTTTTCTTTTCACGGAAATTAGTTTAAGGCCACCTATTCTAACTATCCACGAAGAATCAGAATTTGCGAACCTCGTCTTCACCCCTTTCCACCCTCAAGACCGAAAAACGTAAAAAAATCGGGGAAACCGCCGTTTTCACTTGCATGACTTTTCTTTTCACGGAAATTAGTTTAAGGCCACCTATTCTAACTATCCACAAATAATCAGAATTTGCGAACCTCGTCTACACCCCTTTCCACCCCCAAGACCGAAAAACGTAAAAAAATCGGGGAAACCGCCGTTTTCACTTGCATGACTTTTCTTTTCACGGAAATTAGTTTAAGGCCACCTATTCTAACTATCCACAAATAATCAGAATTTGCGAACCTCGTCTTCACCCCTTTCCACCCCCAAGACCGAAAAACGTAAAAAAATCGGGGAAACCGCCGTTTTCACTTGCATGACTTTTCTTTTCACGGAAATTAGTTTAAGGCCACCTATTCTAACTGTCCACGAAGAATCAGAATTTGCGAACCTCGTCTTCACCCCTTTCCACCCCCAAGACCGAAAAACGTAAAAAAATCGGGGAAACCGCCGTTTTCACTTGCATGACTTTTCTTTTCACGGAAATTAGTTTAAGGCCACCTATTCTAACTATCCACAAAGAATCAGAATTTGCGAACCTCGTCTTCACCCCTTTCCACCCCCAAGACCGAAAAACTTAAAAAAATCGGGAAAACCGCCGTTTTCACTTGCATGACTTTTCTTTTCACGGAAATTAGTTTAAGGCCACCTATTCTAACTATCCACAAAGAATCAGAATTTGCGAACCTCGTCTTCACCCCTTTCCACCCCCAAGACCGAAAAACCTAAAAAAATCGGGAAAACGGCCGTTTTCACTTGCATGACTTTTATTTTCACGGAAATTAGTTTAAGGCCACCTATTCTAACTATCCACAAAGAATCAGAATTTGCGAACCTCGTCTTCACCCCTTTCCACCCCCAAGACCGAAAAACTTTAAAAAATCGGGAAAACCGCCATTTTCACTTGCATGACTTTTCTTTTCAGGGAAATTAGTTTAAGGCCACCTATTCTAACTATCCACGAAGAATCAGAATTTGCGAACCTCGTCTTCACCCCTTTCCACCCCCAAGACCGAAAAACGTAAAAAAATCGGGAAAACGGCCGTTTTCACTTGCATGACTTTTATTTTCACGGAAATTAGTTTAAATCCACCTATTCTAACTATCCACAAATAATCAGAATTTGCGAACCTCGTCTTCACCCCTTTCCACCCCCAAGACCGAAAAACTTTAAAAAATCGGGAAAACCGCCGTTTTCACTTGCATGACTTTTCTTTTCACGGAAATTAGTTTAAGGCCACCTATTCTAACTATCCACAAATAATCAGAATTTGCGAACCTCGTCTTCACCCCTTTCCACCCCCAAGACCGAAAAACGTAAAAAAATCGGGGAAACCGCCGTTTTCACTTGCATGACTTTTCTTTTCACGGAAATTAGTTTAAGGCCACCTATTCTAACTATCCACAAAGAATCAGAATTTGCGAACCTCGTCTTCACCCCTTTCCACCCCCAAGACCGAAAAACTTAAAAAAATCGGGAAAACCGCCGTTTTCACTTGCATGACTTTTCTTTTCACGGAAATTAGTTTAAGGCCACCTATTCTAACTATCCACAAAGAATCAGAATTTGCGAACCTCGTCTTCACCCCTTTCCACCCCCAAGACCGAAAAACCTAAAAAAATCGGGAAAACGGCCGTTTTCACTTGCATGACTTTTCTTTTCAGGGAAATTAGTTTAAGGCCACCTATTCTAACTATCCACGAAGAATCAGAATTTGCGAACCTCGTCTTCACCCCTTTCCACCCCCAAGACCGAAAAACGTAAAAAAATCGGGAAAACGGCCGTTTTCACTTGCATGACTTTTATTTTCA
Organism: Pseudeuparius sepicola; assembly: GCA_963920635.1. Lineage (NCBI taxonomy): Eukaryota > Metazoa > Arthropoda > Insecta > Coleoptera > Anthribidae > Pseudeuparius > Pseudeuparius sepicola. The sequence goes on along the minus strand of OY987305.1, from coordinate 1,466,288 downwards.
CGGAAATTAGTTTAAGGCCACCTATTCTAACTATCCACAAATAATCAGAATTTGCGAACCTCGTCTTCACCCCTTCCACCCCCAAGACCGAAAAACGTAAAAAATCGGGGAAACCGCCGTTTTCACTTGCATGACTTTTCTTTTCAGGGAAATTAGTTTAAGGCCACCTATTCTAACTATCCACGAAGAATCAGAATTTGCGAACCTCGTCTTCACCCCTTTCCACCCCCAAGACCGAAAAACGTAAAAAAATCGGGAAAACGGCCGTTTTCACTTGCATGACTTTTATTTTCACGGAAATTAGTTTAAATCCACCTATTCTAACTATCCACAAATAATCAGAATTTGCGAACCTCGTCTTCACCCCTTTCCACCCCCAAGACCGAAAAACTTTAAAAAATCGGGAAAACCGCCGTTTTCACTTGCATGACTTTTCTTTTCACGGAAATTAGTTTAAGGCCACCTATTCTAACTATCCACAAATAATCAGAATTTGCGAACCTCGTCTTCACCCCTTTCCACCCCCAAGACCGAAAAACGTAAAAAAATCGGGGAAACCGCCGTTTTCACTTGCATGACTTTTCTTTTCACGGAAATTAGTTTAAGGCCACCTATTCTAACTATCCACAAAGAATCAGAATTTGCGAACCTCGTCTTCACCCCTTTCCACCCCCAAGACCGAAAAACTTAAAAAAATCGGGAAAACCGCCGTTTTCACTTGCATGACTTTTCTTTTCACGGAAATTAGTTTAAGGCCACCTATTCTAACTATCCACAAAGAATCAGAATTTGCGAACCTCGTCTTCACCCCTTTCCACCCCCAAGACCGAAAAACCTAAAAAAATCGGGAAAACGGCCGTTTTCACTTGCATGACTTTTATTTTCACGGAAATTAGTTTAAGGCCACCTATTCTAACTATCCACAAAGAATCAGAATTTGCGAACCTCGTCTTCACCCCTTTCCACCCCCAAGACCGAAAAACTTTAAAAAATCGGGAAAACCGCCGTTTTCACTTGCATGACTTTTCTTTTCACGGAAATTAGTTTAAGGCCACCTATTCTAACTATCCACAAAGAATCAGAATTTGCGAACCTCGTCTTCACCCCTTTCCACCCCCAAGACCGAAAAACTTAAAAAAAATCGGGAAAAAAGCCGTTTTCACTTGCATGACTTTTCTTTTCACGGAAATTAGTTTAAGGCCACCTATTCTAACTATCCACAAAGAATCAGAATTTGCGAACCTCGTCTTCACCCCTTTCCACCCCCAAGACCGAAAAACTTTAAAAAATCGGGAAAACCGCCGTTTTCACTTGCATGACTTTTCTTTTCACGGAAATTAGTTTAAGGCCACCTATTCTAACTATCCACAAAGAATCAGAATTTGCGAACCTCGTCTTCACCCCTTTCCACCCCCAAGACCAAAAAACCTAAAAAAATCGGGAAAACGGCCGTTTTCACTTGCATGACTTTTATTTTCACGGAAATTAGTTTAAGGCCACCTATTCTAACTATCCACAAAGAATCAGAATTTGCGAACCTCGTCTTCACCCCTTTCCACCCCCAAGACCGAAAAACCTAAAAAAATCGGGAAAACCGCCGTTTTCACTTGCATGACTTTTCTTTTCACGGAAATTAGTTTAAGGCCACCTATTCTAACTATCCACAAAGAATCAGAATTTGCGAACCTCGTCTTCACCCCTTTCCACCCCCAAGACCGAAAAACTTAAAAAAATCGGGAAAACCTCCGTTTTCACTTGCATGACTTTTCTTTTCACGGAAATTAGTTTAAGGCCACCTATTCTAACTATCCACAAAGAATCAGAATTTGCGAACCTCGTCTTCACCCCTTTCCACCCCCCAGACCGAAAAACCTAAAAAAATCGGGAAAACGGCCGTTTTCACTTGCATGACTTTTATTTTCACGGAAATTAGTTTAAGGCCACCTATTCTAACTATCCACAAAGAATCAGAATTTGCGAACCTCGTCTTCACCCCTTTCCACCCCCAAGACCGAAAAACTTTAAAAAATCGGGAAAACCGCCATTTTCACTTGCATGACTTTTCTTTTCAGGGAAATTAGTTTAAGGCCACCTATTCTAACTATCCACGAAGAATCAGAATTTGCGAACCTCGTCTTCACCCCTTTCCACCCCCAAGACCGAAAAACGTAAAAAAATCGGGAAAACGGCCGTTTTCACTTGCATGACTTTTATTTTCACGGAAATTAGTTTAAGGCCACCTATTCTAACTATCCACAAATAATCAGAATTTGCGAACCTCGTCTTCACCCCTTTCCACCCCCAAGACCGAAAAACGTAAAAAAATCGGGGAAACCGCCGTTTTCACTTGCATGACTTTTCTTTTCAGGGAAATTAGTTTAAGGCCACCTATTCTAACTATCCACGAAGAATCAGAATTTGCGAACCTCGTCTTCACCCCTTTCCACCCCCAAGACCGAAAAACGTAAAAAAATCGGGAAAACGGCCGTTTTCACTTGCATGACTTTTATTTTCACGGAAATTAGTTTAAATCCACCTATTCTAACTATCCACAAATAATCAGAATTTGCGAACCTCGTCTTCACCCCTTTCCACCCCCAAGACCGAAAAACTTTAAAAAATCGGGAAAACCGCCGTTTTCACTTGCATGACTTTTCTTTTCACGGGAATTAGTTTAAGGCCACCTATTCTAACTATCCACAAATAATCAGAATTTGCGAACCTCGTCTTCACCCCTTTCCACCCCCAAGACCGAAAAACGTAAAAAAATCGGGGAAACCGCCGTTTTCACTTGCATGACTTTTCTTTTCACGGAAATTAGTTTAAGGCCACCTATTCTAACTATCCACAAAGAATCAGAATTTGCGAACCTCGTCTTCACCCCTTTCCACCCCCAAGACGGAAAAACTTAAAAAAATCGGGAAAACCGCCGTTTTCACTTGCATGACTTTTCTTTTCACGGAAATTAGTTTAAGGCCACCTATTCTAACTATCCACAAAGAATCAGAATTTGCGAACCTCGTCTTCACCCCTTTCCACCCCCAAGACCGAAAAACCTAAAAAAATCGGGAAAACGGCCGTTTTCACTTGCATGACTTTTATTTTCACGGAAATTAGTTTAAGGCCACCTATCCTAACTATCCACAAATAATCAGAATTTGCGAACCTCGTCTTCACCCCTTTCCACCCCCAAGACCGAAAAACGTAAAAAAATCGGGGAAACCGCCGTTTTCACTTGCATGACTTTTCTTTTCACGGAAATTAGTTTAAGGCCACCTATTCTAACTATCCACGAAGAATCAGAATTTGCGAACCTCGTCTTCACCCCTTTCCACCCTCAAGACCGAAAAACGTAAAAAAATCGGGGAAACCGCCGTTTTCACTTGCATGACTTTTCTTTTCACGGAAATTAGTTTAAGGCCACCTATTCTAACTATCCACGAAGAATCAGAATTTGCGAACCTCGTCTTCACCCCTTTCCACCCCCAAGACCGAAAAACGTAAAAAAATCGGGGAAACCGCCGTTTTCACTTGCATGACTTTTCTTTTCACGGAAATTAGTTTAAGGCCACCTATTCTAACTATCCACGAAGAATCAGAATTTGCGAACCTCGTCTTCACCCCTTTCCACCCTCAAGACCGAAAAACGTAAAAAAATCGGGGAAACCGCCGTTTTCACTTGCATGACTTTTCTTTTCACGGAAATTAGTTTAAGGCCACCTATTCTAACTATCCACGAAGAATCAGAATTTGCGAACCTCGTCTTCACCCCTTTCCACCCTCAAGACCGAAAAACGTAAAAAAATCGGGGAAACCGCCGTTTTCACTTGCATGACTTTTCTTTTCACGGAAATTAGTTTAAGGCCACCTATTCTAACTATCCACAAATAATCAGAATTTGCGAACCTCGTCTACACCCCTTTCCACCCCCAAGACCGAAAAACGTAAAAAAATCGGGGAAACCGCCGTTTTCACTTGCATGACTTTTCTTTTCACGGAAATTAGTTTAAGGCCACCTATTCTAACTATCCACAAATAATCAGAATTTGCGAACCTCGTCTTCACCCCTTTCCACCCCCAAGACCGAAAAACGTAAAAAAATCGGGGAAACCGCCGTTTTCACTTGCATGACTTTTCTTTTCACGGAAATTAGTTTAAGGCCACCTATTCTAACTATCCACGAAGAATCAGAATTTGCGAACCTCGTCTTCACCCCTTTCCACCCCCAAGACCGAAAAACGTAAAAAAATCGGGGAAACCGCCGTTTTCACTTGCATGACTTTTCTTTTCACGGAAATTAGTTTAAGGCCACCTATTCTAACTATCCACAAAGAATCAGAATTTGCGAACCTCGTCTTCACCCCTTTCCACCCCCAAGACCGAAAAACTTAAAAAAATCGGGAAAACCGCCGTTTTCACTTGCATGACTTTTCTTTTCACGGAAATTAGTTTAAGGCCACCTATTCTAACTATCCACAAAGAATCAGAATTTGCGAACCTCGTCTTCACCCCTTTCCACCCCCAAGACCGAAAAACCTAAAAAAATCGGGAAAACGGCCGTTTTCACTTGCATGACTTTTCTTTTCACGGAAATTAGTTTAAGGCCACCTATTCTAACTATCCACAAAGAATCAGAATTTGCGAACCTCGTCTTCACCCCTTTCCACCCCCAAGACCGAAAAACTTAAAAAATCGGGAAAACCGCCGTTTTCACTTGCATGACTTTTCTTTTCACGGAAATTAGTTTAAGGCCACCTATTCTAACTATCCACAAAGAATCAGAATTTGCGAACCTCGTCTTCACCCCTTTCCACCCCCAAGACCGAAAAACCTAAAAAAATCGGGAAAACGGCCGTTTTCACTTGCATGACTTTTCTTTTCAGGGAAATTAGTTTAAGGCCACCTATTCTAACTATCCACGAAGAATCAGAATTTGCGAACCTCGTCTTCACCCCTTTCCACCCCCAAGACCGAAAAACGTAAAAAAATCGGGAAAACGGCCGTTTTCACTTGCATGACTTTTATTTTCACGGAAATTAGTTTAAGGCCACCTATTCTAACTATCCACGAAGAATCAGAATTTGCGAACCTCGTCTTCACCCCTTTCCACCCCCAAGACCGAAAAACGTAAAAAAATCGGGAAAACGGCCGTTTTCACTTGCATGACTTTTATTTTCACGGAAATTAGTTTAAGGCCACCTATTCTAACTATCCACAAAGAATCAGAATTTGCGAACCTCGTCTTCACCCCTTTCCACCCCCAAGACCGAAAAACCTAAAAAAATCGGGAAAACGGCCGTTTTCACTTGCATGACTTTTATTTTCACGGAAATTAGTTTAAGGCCACCTATTCTAACTATCCACAAAGAATCAGAATTTGCGAACCTCGTCTTCACCCCTTTCCACCCCCAAGACCGAAAAACGTAAAAAAATCGGGGAAACCGCCGTTTTCACTTGCATGACTTTTCTTTTCACGGAAATTAGTTTAAGGCCACCTATTCTAACTATCTACAAAGAATCAGAATTTGCGAACCTCGTCTTCACCCCTTTCCACCCTCAAGACCGAAAAACGTAAAAAAATCGGGAAAACCGCCGTTTTCACTTGCATGACTTTTCTTTTCAGGGAAATTAGTTTAAGGCCACCTATTCTAACTATCCACGAAGAATCAGAATTTGCGAACCTCGTCTTCACCCCTTTCCACCCCCAAGACCGAAAAACGTAAAAAAATCGGGGAAACCGCCGTTTTCACTTGCATGACTTTTCTTTTCAGGGAAATTAGTTTAAGGCCACCTATTCTAACTATCCACGAAGAATCAGAATTTGCGAACCTCGTCTTCACCCCTTTCCACCCCCAAGACCGAAAAACGTAAAAAAATCGGGAAAACGGCCGTTTTCACTTGCATGACTTTTATTTTCACGGAAATTAGTTTAAATCCACCTATTCTAACTATCCACAAATAATCAGAATTTGCGAACCTCGTCTTCACCCCTTTCCACCCCCAAGACCGAAAAACGTAAAAAAATCGGGGAAACCGCCGTTTTCACTTGCATGACTTTTCTTTTCACGGAAATTAGTTTAAGGCCACCTATTCTAACTATCCACGAAGAATCAGAATTTGCGAACCTCGTCTTCACCCCTTTCCACCCTCAAGACCGAAAAACGTAAAAAAATCGGGGAAACCGCCGTTTTCACTTGCATGACTTTTCTTTTCACGGAAATTAGTTTAAGGCCACCTATTCTAACTATCCACAAAGAATCAGAATTTGCGAACCTCGTCTTCACCCCTTTCCACCCCCAAGACCGAAAAACTTTAAAAAATCGGGAAAACCGCCGTTTTCACTTGCATGACTTTTCTTTTCACGGAAATTAGTTTAAGGCCACCTATTCTAACTATCCACAAATAATCAGAATTTGCGAACCTCGTCTTCACCCCTTTCCACCCCCAAGACCGAAAAACGTAAAAAAATCGGGGAAACCGCCGTTTTCACTTGCATGACTTTTCTTTTCACGGAAATTAGTTTAAGGCCACCTATTCTAACTATCCACGAAGAATCAGAATTTGCGAACCTCGTCTTCACCCCTTTCCACCCTCAAGACCGAAAAACGTAAAAAAATCGGGGAAACCGCCGTTTTCACTTGCATGACTTTTCTTTTCACGGAAATTAGTTTAAGGCCACCTATTCTAACTATCCACAAAGAATCAGAATTTGCGAACCTCGTCTTCACCCCTTTCCACCCCCAAGACCGAAAAACTTTAAAAAATCGGGAAAACCGCCGTTTTCACTTGCATGACTTTTCTTTTCACGGAAATTAGTTTAAGGCCACCTATTCTAACTATCCACAAAGAATCAGAATTTGCGAACCTCGTCTTCACCCCTTTCCACCCCCAAGACCGAAAAACTTTAAAAAATCGGGAAAACCGCCGTTTTCACTTGCATGACTTTTCTTTTCACGGAAATTAGTTAGTTTAAGGCCACCTATTATAACTATCCACAAAGAATCAGAATTTGCGAACCTCGTCTTCACCCCTTTCCACCCCCAAGACCGAAAAACCTAAAAAAATCGGGAAAACGGCCGTTTTCACTTGCATGACTTTTATTTTCACGGAAATTAGTTTAAGGCCACCTATTCTAACTATCCACAAAGAATCAGAATTTGCGAACCTCGTCTTCACCCCTTTCCACCCCCAAGACCGAAAAACTTTAAAAAATCGGGAAAACCGCCGTTTTCACTTGCATGACTTTTCTTTTCACGGAAATTAGTTTAAGGCCACCTATTCTAACTATCCACAAAGAATCAGAATTTGCGAACCTCGTCTTCACCCCTTTCCACCCCCAAGACCGAAAAACTTAAAAAAATCGGGGAAACCGCCGTTTTCACTTGCATGACTTTTCTTTTCACGGAAATTAGTTTAAGGCCACCTATTCTAACTATCCACAAAGAATCAGAATTTGCGAACCTCGTCTTCACCCCTTTCCACCCCCAAGACCGAAAAACCTAAAAAAATCGGGAAAACGGCCGTTTTCACTTGCATGACTTTTATTTTCACGGAAATTAGTTTAAGGCCACCTATTCTAACTATCCACAAAGAATCAGAATTTGCGAACCTCGTCTTCACCCCTTTCCACCCCCAAGACCGAAAAACTTTAAAAAATCGGGAAAACCGTCATTTTCACTTGCATGACTTTTCTTTTCAGGGAAATTAGTTTAAGGCCACCTATTCTAACTATCCACGAAGAATCAGAATTTGCGAACCTCGTCTTCACCCCTTTCCACCCTCAAGACCGAAAAACGTAAAAAAATCGGGGAAACCGCCGTTTTCACTTGCATGACTTTTCTTTTCACGGAAATTAGTTTAAGGCCACCTATTCTAACTATCCACAAAGAATCAGAATTTGCGAACCTCGTCTTCACCCCTTTCCACCCCCAAGACCGAAAAACTTTAAAAAATCGGGAAAACCGCCGTTTTCACTTGCATGACTTTTCTTTTCACGGAAATTAGTTTAAGGCCACCTATTCTAACTATCCACAAAGAATCAGAATTTGCGAACCTCGTCTTCACCCCTTTCCACCCCCAAGACCGAAAAACGTAAAAAAATCGGGGAAACCGCCGTTTTCACTTGCATGACTTTTCTTTTCACGGAAATTAGTTTAAGGCCACCTATTCTAACTATCTACAAAGAATCAGAATTTGCGAACCTCGTCTTCACCCCTTTCCACCCTCAAGACCGAAAAACTTAAAAAAATCGGGGAAACCGCCGTTTTCACTTGCATGACTTTTCTTTTCACGGAAATTAGTTTAAGGCCACCTATTCTAACTATCCACAAAGAATCAGAATTTGCGAACCTCGTCTTCACCCCTTTCCACCCCCAAGACCGAAAAACTTTAAAAAATCGGGAAAACGGCCGTTTTCACTTGCATGACTTTTATTTTCACGGAAATTAGTTTAAGGCCACCTATTCTAACTATCCACAAGGAATCAGAATTTGCGAACCTCGTCTTCACCCCTTTCCACCCCCAAGACCGAAAAACCTAAAAAAATCGGGAAAACGGCCGTTTTCACTTGCATGACTTTTCTTTTCAGGGAAATTAGTTTAAGGCCACCTATTCTAACTATCCACGAAGAATCAGAATTTGCGAACCTCGTCTTCACCCCTTTCCACCCCCAAGACCGAAAAACGTAAAAAAATCGGGAAAACGGCCGTTTTCACTTGCATGACTTTTATTTTCACGGAAATTAGTTTAAGGCCACCTATTCTAACTATCCACAAATAATCAGAATTTGCGAACCTCGTCTTCACCCCTTTCCACCCCCAAGACCGAAAAACGTAAAAAAATCGGGGAAACCGCCGTTTTCACTTGCATGACTTTTCTTTTCAGGGAAATTAGTTTAAGGCCACCTATTCTAACTATCCACGAAGAATCAGAATTTGCGAACCTCGTCTTCACCCCTTTCCACCCCCAAGACCGAAAAACGTAAAAAAATCGGGAAAACGGCCGTTTTCACTTGCATAACTTTTATTTTCACGGAAATTAGTTTAAATCCACCTATTCTAACTATCCACAAATAAGCAGAATTTGCGAACCTCGTCTTCACCCCTTTCCACCCCCAAGAACGAAAAACGTAAAAAAATCGGGGAAACCGCCGTTTTCACTTGCATGACTTTTCTTTTCACGGAAATTAGTTTAAGGCCACCTATTCTAACTATCCACAAAGAATCAGAATTTGCGAACCTCGTCTTCACCCCTTTCCACCCCCAAGACCGAAAAACCTAAAAAAATCGGGAAAACGGCCGTTTTCACTTGCATGACTTTTATTTTCACGGAAATTAGTTTAAGGCCACCTATTCTAACTATCCACAAAGAATCAGAATTTGCGAACCTCGTCTTCACCCCTTTCCACCCCCAAGACCGAAAAACCTAAAAAAATCGGGAAAACGGCCGTTTTCACTTGCATGACTTTTATTTTCACGGAAATTAGTTTAAGGCCACCTATTCTAACTATCCACAAAGAATCAGAATTTGCGAACCTCGTCTTCACCCCTTTCCACCCCCAAGACCGAAAAACGTAAAAAAATCGGGGAAACCGCCGTTTTCACTTGCATGACTTTTCTTTTCACGGAAATTAGTTTAAGGCCACCTATTCTAACTATCTACAAAGAATCAGAATTTGCGAACCTCGTCTTCACCCCTTTCCACCCTCAAGACCGAAAAACGTAAAAAAATCGGGAAAACCGCCGTTTTCACTTGCATGACTTTTCTTTTCACGGAAATTAGTTTAAGGCCACCTATTCTAACTATCCACAAAGAATCAGAATTTGCGAACCTCGTCTTCACCCCTTTCCACCCCCAAGACCGAAAAACGTAAAAAAATCGGGGAAACCGCCGTTTTCACTTGCATGACTTTTCTTTTCACGGAAATTAGTTTAAGGCCACCTATTCTAACTATCTACAAAGAATCAGAATTTGCGAACCTCGTCTTCACCCCTTTCCACCCTCAAGACCGAAAAACGTAAAAAAATCGGGGAAACCGCCGTTTTCACTTGCATGACTTTTCTTTTCACGGAAATTAGTTTAAGGCCACCTATTCTAACTATCCACAAAGAATCAGAATTTGCGAACCTCGTCTTCACCCCTTTCCACCCCCAAGTCCGAAAAACTTTAAAAAATCGGGAAAACGGCCGTTTTCACTTGCATGACTTTTATTTTCACGGAAATTAGTTTAAGGCCACCTATTCTAACTATCCACAAAGAATCAGAATTTGCGAACCTCGTCTTCACCCCTTTCCACCCCCAAGACCGAAAAACCTAAAAAAATCGGGAAAACGGCCGTTTTCACTTGCATGACTTTTCTTTTCAGGGAAATTAGTTTAAGGCCACCTATTCTAACTATCCACGAAGAATCAGAATTTGCGAACCTCGTCTTCACCCCTTTCCACCCCCAAGACCGAAAAACCTAAAAAAATCGGGAAAACGGCCGTTTTCACTTGCATAACTTTTATTTTCACGGAAATTAGTTTAAATCCACCTATTCTAACTATCCACAAATAAGCAGAATTTGCGAACCTCGTCTTCACCCCTTTCCACCCCCAAGAACGAAAAACGTAAAAAAATCGGGGAAACCGCCGTTTTCACTTGCATGACTTTTCTTTTCACGGAAATTAGTTTAAGGCCACCTATTCTAACTATCCACAAAGAATCAGAATTTGCGAACCTCGTCTTCACCCCTTTCCACCCCCAAGACCGAAAAACTTAAAAAAATCGGGAAAACCGCCGTTTTCACTTGCATGACTTTTCTTTTCACGGAAATTAGTTTAAGGCCACCTATTCTAACTATCCACAAAGAATCAGAATTTGCGAACCTCGTCTTCACCCCTTTCCACCCCCAAGACCGAAAAACCTAAAAAAATCGGGAAAACGGCCGTTTTCACTTGCATGACTTTTATTTTCAGGGAAATTAGTTTAAGGCCACCTATTCTAACTATCCACGAAGAATCAGAATTTGCGAACCTCGTCTTCACCCCTTTCCACCCCCAAGACCGAAAAACGTAAAAAAATCGGGAAAACGGCCGTTTTCACTTGCATAACTTTTATTTTCACGGAAATTAGTTTAAATCCACCTATTCTAACTATCCACAAATAAGCAGAATTTGCGAACCTCGTCTTCACCCCTTTCCACCCCCAAGAACGAAAAACGTAAAAAAATCGGGGAAACCGCCGTTTTCACTTGCATGACTTTTCTTTTCACGGAAATTAGTTTAAGGCCACCTATTCTAACTATCCACAAAGAATCAGAATTTGCGAACCTCGTCTTCACCCCTTTCCACCCCCAAGACCGAAAAACCTAAAAAAATCGGGAAAACGGCCGTTTTCACTTGCATGACTTTTATTTTCACGGAAATTAGTTTAAGGCCACCTATTCTAACTATCCACAAAGAATCAGAATTTGCGAACCTCGTCTTCACCCCTTTCCACCCCCAAGACCGAAAAACCTAAAAAAATCGGGAAAACGGCCGTTTTCACTTGCATGACTTTTATTTTCACGGAAATTAGTTTAAGGCCACCTATTCTAACTATCCACAAAGAATCAGAATTTGCGAACCTCGTCTTCACCCCTTTCCACCCCCAAGACCGAAAAACGTAAAAAAATCGGGGAAACCGCCGTTTTCACTTGCATGACTTTTCTTTTCACGGAAATTAGTTTAAGGCCACCTATTCTAACTATCTACAAAGAATCAGAATTTGCGAACCTCGTCTTCACCCCTTTCCACCCTCAAGACCGAAAAACGTAAAAAAATCGGGAAAACCGCCGTTTTCACTTGCATGACTTTTCTTTTCACGGAAATTAGTTTAAGGCCACCTATTCTAACTATCCACAAAGAATCAGAATTTGCGAACCTCGTCTTCACCCCTTTCCACCCCCAAGACCGAAAAACGTAAAAAAATCGGGGAAACCGCCGTTTTCACTTGCATGACTTTTCTTTTCACGGAAATTAGTTTAAGGCCACCTATTCTAACTATCTACAAAGAATCAGAATTTGCGAACCTCGTCTTCACCCCTTTCCACCCTCAAGACCGAAAAACGTAAAAAAATCGGGGAAACCGCCGTTTTCACTTGCATGACTTTTCTTTTCACGGAAATTAGTTTAAGGCCACCTATTCTAACTATCCACAAAGAATCAGAATTTGCGAACCTCGTCTTCACCCCTTTCCACCCCCAAGACCGAAAAACTTTAAAAAATCGGGAAAACGGCCGTTTTCACTTGCATGACTTTTATTTTCACGGAAATTAGTTTAAGGCCACCTATTCTAACTATCCACAAAGAATCAGAATTTGCGAACCTCGTCTTCACCCCTTTCCACCCCCAAGACCGAAAAACCTAAAAAAATCGGGAAAACGGCCGTTTTCACTTGCATGACTTTTCTTTTCAGGGAAATTAGTTTAAGGCCACCTATTCTAACTATCCACGAAGAATCAGAATTTGCGAACCTCGTCTTCACCCCTTTCCACCCCCAAGACCGAAAAACGTAAAAAAATCGGGAAAACGGCCGTTTTCACTTGCATGACTTTTATTTTCACGGAAATTAGTTTAAGGCCACCTATTCTAACTATCCACAAATAATCAGAATTTGCGAACCTCGTCTTCACCCCTTTCCACCCCCAAGACCGAAAAACGTAAAAAAATCGGGGAAACCGCCGTTTTCACTTGCATGACTTTTCTTTTCAGGGAAATTAGTTTAAGGCCACCTATTCTAACTATCCACGAAGAATCAGAATTTGCGAACCTCGTCTTCACCCCTTTCCACCCCCAAGACCGAAAAACGTAAAAAAATCGGGAAAACGGCCGTTTTCACTTGCATAACTTTTATTTTCACGGAAATTAGTTTAAATCCACCTATTCTAACTATCCACAAATAAGCAGAATTTGCGAACCTCGTCTTCACCCCTTTCCACCCCCAAGAACGAAAAACGTAAAAAAATCGGGGAAACCGCCGTTTTCACTTGCATGACTTTTCTTTTCACGGAAATTAGTTTAAGGCCACCTATTCTAACTATCCACAAAGAATCAGAATTTGCGAACCTCGTCTTCACCCCTTTCCACCCCCAAGACCGAAAAACTTAAAAAAATCGGGAAAACCGCCGTTTTCACTTGCATGACTTTTCTTTTCACGGAAATTAGTTTAAGGCCACCTATTCTAACTATCCACAAAGAATCAGAATTTGCGAACCTCGTCTTCACCCCTTTCCACCCCCAAGACCGAAAAACCTAAAAAAATCGGGAAAACGGCCGTTTTCACTTGCATGACTTTTATTTTCACGGAAATTAGTTTAAGGCCACCTATTCTAACTATCCACAAAGAATCAGAATTTGCGAACCTCGTCTTCACCCCTTTCCACCCCCAAGACCGAAAAACTTTAAAAAATCGGGAAAACCGCCGTTTTCACTTGCATGACTTTTCTTTTCACGGAAATTAGTTTAAGGCCACCTATTCTAACTATCCACAAATAATCAGAATTTGCGAACCTCGTCTTCACCCCTTTCCACCCCCAAGACCGAAAAACGTAAAAAAATCGGGGAAACCGCCGTTTTCACTTGCATGACTTTTCTTTTCACGGAAATTAGTTTAAGGCCACCTATTCTAACTATCCACAAAGAATCAGAATTTGCGAACCTCGTCTTCACCCCTTTCCACCCCCAAGACCGAAAAACTTAAAAAAATCGGGAAAACCGCCGTTTTCACTTGCATGACTTTTCTTTTCACGGAAATTAGTTTAAGGCCACCTATTCTAACTATCCACGAAGAATCAGAATTTGCGAACCTCGTCTTCACCCCTTTCCACCCCCAAGACCGAAAAACGTAAAAAAATCGGGAAAACGGCCGTTTTCACTTGCATGACTTTTATTTTCACGGAAATTAGTTTAAGGCCACCTATTCTAACTATCCACAAATAATCAGAATTTGCGAACCTCGTCTTCACCCCTTTCCACCCCCAAGACCGAAAAACGTAAAAAAATCGGGGAAACGGCCGTTTTCACTTGCATGACTTTTATTTTCACGGAAATTAGTTTAAATCCACCTATTCTAACTATCCACAAATAATCAGAATTTGCGAACCTCGTCTTCACCCCTTTCCACCCCCAAGACCGAAAAACCTAAAAAAATCGGGAAAACGGCCGTTTTCACTTGCATGACTTTTATTTTCACGGAAATTAGTTTAAGGCCACCTATTCTAACTATCCACGAAGAATCAGAATTTGCGAACCTCGTCTTCACCCCTTTCCACCCCCAAGAACGAAAAACTTAAAAAAATCGGGAAAACCGCCGTTTTCACTTGCATGACTTTTCTTTTCACGGAAATTAGTTTAAGGCCACCTATTCTAACTATCCACAAAGAATCAGAATTTGCGAACCTCGTCTTCACCCCTTTCCACCCCCAAGACCGAAAAACCTAAAAAAATCGGGGAAACGGCCGTTTTCACTTGCATGACTTTTATTTTCACGGAAATTAGTTTAAGGCCACCTATTCTAACTATCCACAAAGAATCAGAATTTGCGAACCTCGTCTTCACCCCTTTCCACCCCCAAGACCGAAAAACTTTAAAAAATCGGGAAAACCGCCGTTTTCACTTGCATGACTTTTCTTTTCACGGAAATTAGTTTAAGGCCACCTATTCTAACTATCCACAAAGAATCAGAATTTGCGAACCTCGTCTTCACCCCTTTCCACCCCCAAGACCGAAAAACCTAAAAAAATCGGGAAAACGGCCGTTTTCACTTGCATGACTTTTATTTTCACGGAAATTAGTTTAAGGCCACCTATTCTAACTATCCACAAAGAATCAGAATTTGCGAACCTCGTCTTCACCCCTTTCCACCCCCAAGACCGAAAAACTTTAAAAAATCGGGAAAACCGCCGTTTTCACTTGCATGACTTTTCTTTTCACGGAAATTAGTTTAAGGCCACCTATTCTAACTATCCACGAAGAATCAGAATTTGCGAACCTCGTCTTCACCCCTTTCCACCCCCAAGACCGAAAAACGTAAAAAAATCGGGAAAACGGCCGTTTTCACTTGCATGACTTTTATTTTCACGGAAATTAGTTTAAGGCCACCTATTCTAACTATCCACAAATAATCAGAATTTGCGAACCTCGTCTTCACCCCTTTCCACCCCCAAGACCGAAAAACGTAAAAAAATCGGGGAAACCGCCGTTTTCACTTGCATGACTTTTCTTTTCAGGGAAATTAGTTTAAGGCCACCTATTCTAACTATCCACGAAGAATCAGAATTTGCGAACCTCGTCTTCACCCCTTTCCACCCCCAAGACCGAAAAACGTAAAAAAATCGGGAAAACGGCCGTTTTCACTTGCATGACTTTTATTTTCACGGAAATTAGTTTAAATCCACCTATTCTAACTATCCACAAATAATCAGAATTTGCGAACCTCGTCTTCACCCCTTTCCACCCCCAAGACCGAAAAACGTAAAAAAATCGGGGAAACCGCCGTTTTCACTTGCATGACTTTTCTTTTCACGGAAATTAGTTTAAGGCCACCTATTCTAACTATCCACGAAGAATCAGAATTTGCGAACCTCGTCTTCACCCCTTTCCACCCCCAAGAACGAAAAACTTAAAAAAATCGGGAAAACCGCCGTTTTCACTTGCATGACTTTTCTTTTCACGGAAATTAGTTTAAGGCCACCTATTCTAACTATCCACAAAGAATCAGAATTTGCGAACCTCGTCTTCACCCCTTTCCACCCCCAAGACCGAAAAACGTAAAAAAATCGGGGAAACCGCCGTTTTCACTTGCATGACTTTTCTTTTCACGGAAATTAGTTTAAGGCCACCTATTCTAACTATCCACGAAGAATCAGAATTTGCGAACCTCGTCTTCACCCCTTTCCACCCTCAAGACCGAAAAACGTAAAAAAATCGGGGAAACCGCCGTTTTCACTTGCATGACTTTTCTTTTCACGGAAATTAGTTTAAGGCCACCTATTCTAACTATCCACAAAGAATCAGAATTTGCGAACCTCGTCTTCACCCCTTTCCACCCCCAAGACCGAAAAACTTTAAAAAATCGGGAAAACCGCCGTTTTCACTTGCATGACTTTTCTTTTCACGGAAATTAGTTTAAGGCCACCTATTCTAACTATCCACAAATAATCAGAATTTGCGAACCTCGTCTTCACCCCTTTCCACCCCCAAGACCGAAAAACGTAAAAAAATCGGGGAAACCGCCGTTTTCACTTGCATGACTTTTCTTTTCACGGAAATTAGTTTAAGGCCACCTATTCTAACTATCCACGAAGAATCAGAATTTGCGAACCTCGTCTTCACCCCTTTCCACCCTCAAGACCGAAAAACGTAAAAAAATCGGGGAAACCGCCGTTTTCACTTGCATGACTTTTCTTTTCACGGAAATTAGTTTAAGGCCACCTATTCTAACTATCCACAAAGAATCAGAATTTGCGAACCTCGTCTTCACCCCTTTCCACCCCCAAGACCGAAAAACTTTAAAAAATCGGGAAAACCGCCGTTTTCACTTGCATGACTTTTCTTTTCACGGAAATTAGTTTAAGGCCACCTATTCTAACTATCCACGAAGAATCAGAATTTGCGAACCTCGTCTTCACCCCTTTCCACCCCCAAGACCGAAAAACGTAAAAAAATCGGGAAAACGGCCGTTTTCACTTGCATGACTTTTATTTTCACGGAAATTAGTTTAAGGCCACCTATTCTAACTATCCACAAATAATCAGAATTTGCGAACCTCGTCTTCACCCCTTTCCACCCCCAAGACCGAAAAACGTAAAAAAATCGGGGAAACGGCCGTTTTCACTTGCATGACTTTTATTTTCACGGAAATTAGTTTAAATCCACCTATTCTAACTATCCACAAATAATCAGAATTTGCGAACCTCGTCTTCACCCCTTTCCACCCCCAAGACCGAAAAACCTAAAAAAATCGGGAAAACGGCCGTTTTCACTTGCATGACTTTTATTTTCACGGAAATTAGTTTAAGGCCACCTATTCTAACTATCCACGAAGAATCAGAATTTGCGAACCTCGTCTTCACCCCTTTCCACCCCCAAGAACGAAAAACTTAAAAAAATCGGGAAAACCGCCGTTTTCACTTGCATGACTTTTCTTTTCACGGAAATTAGTTTAAGGCCACCTATTCTAACTATCCACAAAGAATCAGAATTTGCGAACCTCGTCTTCACCCCTTTCCACCCCCAAGACCGAAAAACCTAAAAAAATCGGGGAAACGGCCGTTTTCACTTGCATGACTTTTATTTTCACGGAAATTAGTTTAAGGCCACCTATTCTAACTATCCACAAAGAATCAGAATTTGCGAACCTCGTCTTCACCCCTTTCCACCCCCAAGACCGAAAAACTTTAAAAAATCGGGAAAACCGCCGTTTTCACTTGCATGACTTTTCTTTTCACGGAAATTAGTTTAAGGCCACCTATTCTAACTATCCACAAAGAATCAGAATTTGCGAACCTCGTCTTCACCCCTTTCCACCCCCAAGACCGAAAAACCTAAAAAAATCGGGAAAACGGCCGTTTTCACTTGCATGACTTTTATTTTCACGGAAATTAGTTTAAGGCCACCTATTCTAACTATCCACAAAGAATCAGAATTTGCGAACCTCGTCTTCACCCCTTTCCACCCCCAAGACCGAAAAACTTTAAAAAATCGGGAAAACCGCCGTTTTCACTTGCATGACTTTTCTTTTCACGGAAATTAGTTTAAGGCCACCTATTCTAACTATCCACGAAGAATCAGAATTTGCGAACCTCGTCTTCACCCCTTTCCACCCCCAAGACCGAAAAACGTAAAAAAATCGGGAAAACGGCCGTTTTCACTTGCATGACTTTTATTTTCACGGAAATTAGTTTAAGGCCACCTATTCTAACTATCCACAAATAATCAGAATTTGCGAACCTCGTCTTCACCCCTTTCCACCCCCAAGACCGAAAAACGTAAAAAAATCGGGGAAACCGCCGTTTTCACTTGCATGACTTTTCTTTTCAGGGAAATTAGTTTAAGGCCACCTATTCTAACTATCCACGAAGAATCAGAATTTGCGAACCTCGTCTTCACCCCTTTCCACCCCCAAGACCGAAAAACGTAAAAAAATCGGGAAAACGGCCGTTTTCACTTGCATGACTTTTATTTTCACGGAAATTAGTTTAAATCCACCTATTCTAACTATCCACAAATAATCAGAATTTGCGAACCTCGTCTTCACCCCTTTCCACCCCCAAGACCGAAAAACGTAAAAAAATCGGGGAAACCGCCGTTTTCACTTGCATGACTTTTCTTTTCACGGAAATTAGTTTAAGGCCACCTATTCTAACTATCCACGAAGAATCAGAATTTGCGAACCTCGTCTTCACCCCTTTCCACCCCCAAGAACGAAAAACTTAAAAAAATCGGGAAAACCGCCGTTTTCACTTGCATGACTTTTCTTTTCACGGAAATTAGTTTAAGGCCACCTATTCTAACTATCCACAAAGAATCAGAATTTGCGAACCTCGTCTTCACCCCTTTCCACCCCCAAGACCGAAAAACTTAAAAAAATCGGGAAAACCGCCGTTTTCACTTGCATGACTTTTCTTTTCACGGAAATTAGTTTAAGGCCACCTATTCTAACTATCCACAAAGAATCAGAATTTGCGAACCTCGTCTTCACCCCTTTCCACCCCCAAGACCGAAAAACGTAAAAAAATCGGGAAAACGGCCGTTTTCACTTGCATGACTTTTATTTTCACGGAAATTAGTTTAAGGCCACCTATTCTAACTATCCACAAATAATCAGAATTTGCGAACCTCGTCTTCACCCCTTTCCAAACTAATTTCCGTGAAAAGAAAAGTCATGCAAGTGAAAACGGCGGTTTTCCCGATTTTTTAAAGTTTTTCGGTCTTGGGGATGGAAAGGGGTGAAGACGAGGTTCGCAAATTCTGATTCTTTGTGGATAGTTAGAATAGGTGGCCTTAAACTAATTTCCGTGAAAAGAAAAGTCATGCAAGTGAAAACGGCGGTTTTCCCGATTTTTTAAAGTTTTTCGGTCTTGGGGGTGGAAAGGGGTGAAGACGAGGTTCGCAAATTCTGATTCTTTGTGGATAGTTAGAATAGGTGGCCTTAAACTAATTTCCGTGAGAAGAAAAGTCATGCAAGTGAAAACGGCGGTTTCCCCGATTTTTTTACGTTTTTCGGTCTTGGGGGTGGAAAGGGGTGAAGACGAGGTTCGCAAATTCTGATTATTTGTGGATAGTTAGAATAGGTGGCCTTAAACTAATTTCCGTGAAAATAAAAGTCATGCAAGTGAAAACGGCCGTTTTCCCGATTTTTTTACGTTTTTCGGTCTTGGGGGTGGAAAGGGGTGAAGACGAGGTTCGCAAATTCTGATTCTTCGTGGATAGTTAGAATAGGTGGCCTTAAACTAATTTCCCTGAAAAGAAAAGTCATGCAAGTGAAAACGGCGGTTTTCCCGATTTTTTAAAGTTTTTCGGTCTTGGGGGTGGAAAGGGGTGAAGACGAGGTTCGCAAATTCTGATTCTTTGTGGATAGTTAGAATAGGTGGCCTTAAACTAATTTCCGTGAAAATAAAAGTCATGCAAGTGAAAACGGCCGTTTTCCCGATTTTTTTAGGTTTTTCGGTCTTGGGGGTGGAAAGGGGTGAAGACGAGGTTCGCAAATTCTGATTCTTTGTGGATAGTTAGAATAGGTGGCCTTAAACTAATTTCCGTGAAAAGAAAAGTCATGCAAGTGAAAACGGCGGTTTTCCCGATTTTTTTAAGTTTTTCGGTCTTGGGGGTGGAAAGGGGTGAAGACGAGGTTCGCAAATTCTGATTCTTTGTGGATAGTTAGAATAGGTGGCCTTAAACTAATTTCCGTGAAAAGAAAAGTCATGCAAGTGAAAACGGCGGTTTTCCCGATTTTTTAAAGTTTTTCGGTCTTGGGGGTGGAAAGGGGTGAAGACGAGGTTCGCAAATTCTGATTCTTTGTGGATAGTTAGAATAGGTGGCCTTAAACTAATTTCCGTGAAAATAAAAGTCATGCAAGTGAAAACGGCCGTTTTCCCGATTTTTTTAGGTTTTTCGGTCTTGGGGGTGGAAAGGGGTGAAGACGAGGTTCGCAAATTCTGATTCTTTGTGGATAGTTAGAATAGGTGGCCTTAAACTAATTTCCGTGAAAAGAAAAGTCATGCAAGTGAAAACGGCGGTTTTCCCGATTTTTTTAAGTTTTTCGGTCTTGGGGGTGGAAAGGGGTGAAGACGAGGTTCGCAAATTCTGATTATTTGTGGATAGTTAGAATAGGTGGCCTTAAACTAATTTCCGTGAAAAGAAAAGTCATGCAAGTGAAAACGGCGGTTTCCCCGATTTTTTTACGTTTTTCGGTCTTGGGGGTGGAAAGGGGTGAAGACGAGGTTCGCAAATTCTGATTATTTGTGGATAGTTAGAATAGGTGGCCTTAAATTAATTTCCGTGAAAAGAAAAGTCATGCAAGTGAAAACGGCGGTTTTCCCGATTTTTTAAAGTTTTTCGGTCTTGGGGGTGGAAAGGGGTGAAGACGAGGTTCGCAAATTCTGATTCTTCGTGGATAGTTAGAATAGGTGGCCTTAAACTAATTTCCGTTAAAAGAAAAGTCATGCAAGTGAAAACGGCGGTTTTCCCTATTGCTATCTTTGAAGTAAAACCATCCGTGCAAGCTGTACCCGAGGGCCGCCCGGGGAAGTCGTTGCTAGAAAACTCGTTGCTGCTTTCACACTCATAGGGTAGGCCATGGAGGAAAAACAAATGCCTAAAATCAACTTGTCAACATTGGAGCTGCTCTAATGTCCACGCATCAGCGGCTCCAACAATGCATTGACTGTGATGGAAGACAGTTCGAGAATTTAAGGAAGCATTAGTTTTATTAAAAAAAAACATTTTCAGTTAGGAATAGGATTTTAATATTTGTTGACAAGTTGATTTTAGGCATTTGTTTTTCCTCCATATCTCAGCAACACATGAAAATATTTTAAGTTTCTTAACGGCATATTGTTAGGCGCCCAAAGGCGCAAGTTTGCCTCCATTTGACCGACTTCGTATCTGTTACGGTTTCCGAGATCCCCATGTTGAGCACCGGAACTGAATCACCCTGTATAGGAAAATCGAATTTTCCACTCGTAAATTCTACTCGGCATCGATGCACTTTTCAACCCTCTTCGAGGCTTGTATGCGAATGTGGGGCATCCAAATCTATCACTATCCGACGGTTATAAAGTTCGTATACTATACAGGGTGTTCACTTTCAAAATGCCCACCATTGGTATTTTTGAAACGGTAAGAGCTACAAGGTTGGTTAAATTAGACAAAAGTTGCGCATTTTGATGTGTTTCAAGAATCTGTAAAGAAATTTGACATAGCTCACGTGGTTACTAAAATAACCTGAAAAAACTGAAAACTTCCACTTTTTTATTTTGTCCGTAACTTTTTTAATATCAAACGGAATTGAATGAAATTTGGTGGAATTACGTACGGGCTTTCGAATGCACTATTCAGAAAAATTCTCTGCCTACTGGATCTTTAGGTGTTCATAACCAAATTTCGATTTTCTTATGGCGGCCATATTGGATTTTACCATCATTGGATAGAGCAAAAAATTACGAATACAACCATGTATCACAACACACTAATTAAACCCACTTAAATGTCAAATTTCTAATATTTTAAATATTTTGAAGCCAGGCAGTAGGCCATGATTTCGAAAACAATATCAATAACTGTCACCTAATAAACAGAAACGTCAAATTTGATGTCAAAAGTTTATTTATTTAACGTTATTTTAATAGGAACAAGAAACTAAATACTAATAAATAGATAGCGGGCGGCAGGGGTCAGTATCTAACCGGCAGGCCTTAGTCCCCCGGCAATAAATAAATAAGTAACTTTTGTACGGGTTGAATTTTAAAGTCATGGTATCTGCTTTTTTTAAATCTTGTTAACTGCCCCTAACGACAAACCACATTCCCTAGCAATTTTCCTTTGCGATGTCTCTGGATTTAAATGAATTTGAGCCAAAACATTGATTTCACTTACAGCTCCTCTAGCTCTTACAAAATCATTTCTTCTTTTGTTTTGTAACGTCGCATCCGCTTCCATACGCCTACACAACCTTCGGAAAATAGTTCTGTTAGGCTGCCTTCGTTCGGGGTATAATTCTTGATACTGGCTAGAATTACGGTAGTTTCGAATATAAACATTGTACATATCCAATCTTTCATTTTATGGATATTGTTGGGGCATGATTCAATAAGCTTTAGTCACTTAAGACGGTTAACACACAATTTTAAGTAGTTAACAAAGGTTATGGGAACTAACTGACGTTTCAGTTTATTAGGTGACAGTTATTGATATTGTTTTCGTATCATGGCCTACTGCCTGGCTTCAAAATATTTAAAATATTAGAAATTTGACATTTAAGCGGGTTTAATTAGGTGTTGTGATACATGGTTGTATTCGTAATTTTTTGCTCTATCCATGGTGGTAAAATCCAATATGGCCGCCATAAGAAAATCGAAATTTGGTTATGAACACCTAAAGATCCAGTAGGCAGTGAATTTTTCTGAATAGTGCATTCGAAAGCCCGTACGTAATTCCACCAAATTTCATTCAATTCCGTTTGATATTAAAAAAGTTACGGACAAAATAAAAAAGTGGAAGTTTTCAGTTTTTCAGGTTATTTTAGTAACCACGTGAGCTATGTCAAATTTCTTTACAGATTCTTGAAACACATCAAAATGCGCAACTTTTGTCCAATTTAACCAACCTTGTAGCTCTTACCGTTTCAAAAATACCAATGGATGGCATTTTGAAAGTTATGTGCAGTACCAACCAAATTAGAACCACTTCCCGCGTTAAATCTGTCGTTTATTTCCAAGAAAAAGGAAGTTCCCGCCATTGTCGGCGGTTCTAAACACATCAAGCAGGCCATTGTTTTCGGCGAAACATCTGGTCGAGGTGGAGCGTTGACAAATATATTTTTGAACAGCTCCGGATGGGATGGCCGCGGTCTCCGTTTTGTTTTGATTTATTTTTAGGCGGCGCCCGCTTATTAATTTTAATGAGGCGGAAGAAAAAACTTGTTAGTTGGCCACCTTTATATTGCGCATTAAAAAAGATGAGGGCGCGCGCATTTGTCAAAACGTGCCACCCCGGAGAGCTTCATCAGCCAGGTCGTTGACAGTTTTTTTTTTAGGTTATACGGTCGACCCTCATTATGTGAATTTTCGGTGTGTGCGCAAATTATCATCTACATAATACAGCTAGAGTTGTGCGCATTATTTCATTATTTTTGTTAAACTTGTCAAGATTTATGTAAATAGACATTAGGCCAGGGAAAATAGAATTTGACCTAGACAAAAATATTAACTGCAATTTTGTTTTACCATATCAAAGTTATAAGTAAATACGTTGGTAGAAACAAAAAATTAAACATTTTGAAAAAACGGAACCTTGAGTTACCTCAAAAAACACCTATTTTTCGTTAGAAATTTCGAGCAAAAATGTTAACTGGATTTTTTTTAGAGTCTTTAGGTAAAAAACTTCCCTTGCTAACATATCTTAAGAAATTAAACATTCTAAGAATATGGAAGTAACTTAGATTGACAAAGAGAGATAAAAATCGGATAATTTTCTATTTCGGCAAAAGCAAATATATTAACTACGTTTTTATTGCAGATGATCATTCCCTTTTACAAATAGAATGTAATTTATACAAAATTAAACATTTATCTGAGCCGCATGTACGTCAGCTGTCACTTCTCATTGGTACAGAATAGGCAAAAATATTAACTGTTTTTTGTTTATTTAACTTTTTACAATATAACTATAGTGAATCATATATAGCGAAATTAAACATTTATTTACGGCGCATATAGGTCAACTGTCACTTGTCATCTCTTTAGGAAAAGCAAAAATATTAACTGTTTTTTTTTGTTTAACTTTTTACAATACATAACTATATTAAATCACATATAGCGAAATTAAACATTTATTTAGAATGCATGTAGGTCATAACTGTTATTTGTTATTTGTATACTTCCGTTACCAATTTTTGTTTAATTTCAAAAAAATTAACAAGACTTAGTATCCACTTACAAAGTTTAACAAAAATCAGCCAGTTAATAATTTTTCTCTCTAAAAAGACAGCTTAAAATTTCTTTAAAATGCGATTTCCGGTGAAACAATATGTTTAATTTCAGAACAAACTGTTAATACTTGATTTTTAAGGTAATTATAAATAATAAAAACGCCGTTAATATTTTTGCCCAACAAAATATTACGCAAAATGTCATTTTTACATCATTGGGATACTTGGGCAAACGTAATCTGTTTAATAAAGGATGTTTTTAGTGGCATGTCAGGTAAAGGATATCAATTGAAAAAAATGCACTCCAGCATTTTGTTACATTTTGTTACCAGCTTAAAACAAAATATTCCATGGCTGACTATACGAAAATTAAAAAAAAATGAGAAAATTAGCCATAGCTATTTTATTTTTTATAATAACTATGCAGAGTATTATACTTTTGGAAAGCTCAAAAAATGGCTGATTTGATAAGGCCACAGCCAACTATGATTTACATTTAAAAAAAACACAAGTTTATGTCATATCTCAAAAGGCACAAACAACATACAAAATTGGATTAGATTACCTTATTAAGCCCAAAATTATCTACAATTTTTGTCTCCACAGTTTTTCTGTATAATCAGAAATGACGGAGCTGATGAAATAGCAAAAAATCACTCTTTTCAAAATATCTAGCGAGCCATGAACTTTTTTAAAAATCCAAAAAGGGGCATTAGATTGAGCATTCAAAACTGCAATTCTTTCCCCATTTAACCTTTGTTCTAGCTCTGCTAGTTTCCGAGATACCCCTAGTGGGCATCGAAAAAAACTCACCCTGTATATAATTTTGGGAATCTTGGAGGGCTTCCTATTATCAATAGATACTATTCATATGTTTTTGAAAAATTAAACAAAAACAAATTCAACCATATCAACAGGTTAGAGAACAAAAAATATAAATATTATAACCAAAACAAGTTTGAAGTTTTTAAACTTTAGGTTATATTATGTTATATGTGAAAGTTTAATGACAACTTGGTATATAATGTAGTACAATTCATCAATTCATCTTGTATAAATTATAGCATAATATGATAAAATTAAAAAAAAAGTATTATACAACATAATATTAACATTATTTTAATTAGCACTAGTATTGTTTACATCGTTAGCACTCATGGCAACCTAGCGTTTAAACAGAATCTACTTTTTGTTATATATTCCAGGAAATTATCAAGAAAAAATCGGTGATCTATAAAACAGGTCTACTAAATTTCCAAGATCTACTTT
This sequence comes from Pseudeuparius sepicola, assembly GCA_963920635.1. NCBI lineage: Eukaryota > Metazoa > Arthropoda > Insecta > Coleoptera > Anthribidae > Pseudeuparius > Pseudeuparius sepicola. The sequence goes on along the minus strand of OY987305.1, from coordinate 1,440,854 downwards.
ATTAAATGAGGGCTCATAGGTATCTAGACGACTGCAGTTCAACCAGCCGATTTATATAGGTAGAATCAGGAAGTGTTTATGTATCTCGGAAGGAAGAGTGCGTACTCGAGTCTCGAGCGATAAAATTTTATTATAGGGGCGATAAAGTTTGAGTTTTCCGTGAAAAAACAGGGCCCTTTATTAAATGTTTACGAGGAAAGCCCTTAGGAAAGCCCAAGGAGCATAATACATTTATTTGTCCGGACCCAAGATATATCACCCGTTATTGACGTGTGGTGCGGGACAAACTGTAAACCGATACATAATTTAGTATTTTTACGAAAATAAGGGTCCTGGCTGTCATCCCGGAAATATATATTTTTAGTGTCGCCACCGTTAGATTTATTCAAAAGTTCGCGCTAAAAAATTTAATTTATTTTTATATTTGCCGTAAAAACTTTAAAATAAAATCTTTACAACTTGTCCCTCTTGGCGTATACACATTTTATTGAAATTATTCGCGTAAACTTTAAGCAACCTCATAAATTTCCAGTTATAAAATAAAAATAAGTATTTACATGGCGCCTTTTACTGCTTTTTAATTGTTATTGCCCAGAAATAAATTAAGAGCTCTAAGCGGGCAAAACGGCGATCAAGTTAAAAAATCACTCAACATTATGGCTTTTAAATCTTGCGATAAGTCGCGGAAATTTACACATTTCTTTCGCAATGCGCAATCCTCGACGCAATATCTCCAGAATAACTAACTTTCCTTCTCTATCTTGCTGCTAATCGTTTCTTGACATTTACCTGTAAATGTTTGACTTCTTCCTCAACTATCTTGCTTACCTGAAAAAAAACAATAAAAAATAAATAAATTTAATTTTTTCGGAAGCCTGGAAGAGCCACGTAGTAATTCTTTTAATTCTCGGAAATTTAAAATTCTTACTTTTCTCAAAATTTTGAGAAAAGTCTTAAAATTTTGAGAATAAAGTCAACATTTTGAGGAAAAAGTAAGAATTTGAAAATTCCTAGAAAAAAGGTTGAACTTTAAAAATCGAATAAAAAAGTGTGAATTTTAAAATTCGGAGAAAAAGGGTGAATTTTAAAATTCGGAGAAAAGTCACAATTTTGAGAAAAATCTCAAAATTTTGAGAATAAAGTAAAGATTTTGAAAATTCCTAGAAAAAAGGTTGAACTTTAAAATTCGAATAAAAAAGTGTGAATTTTAAAATTCGGAGAAAAAGTGTGAATTTTAAAATTCGGAGAAAAGTCACAATTTTGAGAAAAATCTCAAAATTTTGAGAATAAAGTAAAGATTTTGAGAAAAAGCCTGAATTAAAAAAAAAATACTACGTAGCCCTCCTACGCTTCCGTAAATTTTTAATATACAAAGCGTTTACGAAAATAAGTAATAACAGTGACTTCATTCATTATCATTGGTGTACCTAGTGTTGTAAGTGGAAATATTCCACAATTTCTATCCACACTAGGGTTTCCAATTTTCGGGATCGGGATCCCGTTTTGAGATCCCGGGATGAAAATCCAAATCCCGGGATCCCGTTTTGGATCCCGGGATCCAAAACCCAAATCTCGGGATCCCGGGATCCCGAGATCAATCCTAATAATATTTTTATTAAAATGCGTAATATTAGCCATATCAAATAAAAATGCAGACATACGGAAAAAATTATTAAAAAACAAATAAATATAAACATTTTTATATATTTACCTACATATTATTGTATTAGGTAGGTGTAGGTAAGTGAAGTGAAAAAGTGAATCCCCGGTTGTATCATAATAAATACGTAAATAACTTGGGTAAAACTAAATAAAACGCCGATAAAGTACAAAAAAAATGCATTTTACACGAAAACCGTCGAGAACAGATTAAAGTTCGATCACTTAAAAAAATCGGGATTTTCGGGAAAGCTATATCTCATCCCGGGATTTTCGAGACCCCACCGGCATCCTGGGATCTCGAAATCCCGGGATCCCATCTAAAACCCCTCTCGGGATCCCGGACTGGAAACCCTAATCCCAACTGTATAGAGGGTGGTCCATTTGAAATGGAATCACTCCCGTAATTTTTTCATTTTCATCCGACTTTAGCCTTTTTTTTCTAAAGATAGATCACAAAAAACTATACTTTGGTGCAAAATTTCATGTCTTTCTATTTTCAAGGCTTGCTACAATTTTTTGATGGTAAAAATGACGAAAACCATTTAGCGATTTTTTTATTTAAAATCTGACACAACAGCGTTAATCAGGACACCCTAAAACCCCCTCATACCAAATTTGAACAAAAAATATACAGGGAGTTCCCTTCTGCGGGTTGTCAAATTTGGCAAATCAAGTGTCCCATGGAGTCCCCTCAAACAGTTGAATATTCAACTCAAAGTGACACTATAAACGAATTAAAAATACAGAAGCCTGCCAGTCAGTAAGTCCATATGGGTTAAGGTGGTTGGTGTGCCATAACAGGAAACGCACAGAATGAAATGTTTAGCTTTTTGTTATCAACCTCTCAATTAATTTTCATATTTTTTACACTTCTATAACATTGAAGGTGATGAAAACTGGCGTCAAAAACACAAGACGCTATCTATATTGTATTTATCAATATAAGCCCTCAAATTTATTAAGTTCTTCTTCTTCTGAACCGTAAACGCCATCAACATTTTATGGCTTGTTGACAGATTTGGTAAACAAACCGGAAAAGTGTCAAAATAATCGACCATAGATAAAAAAAAACTGTAGATATGGAACATCTGTATGGGGCTTGTGGACGCGATCGTAATAAAATCAACAACGCCGCTAATTGTTTTGAAACGCGCTCGCATCTTTCCAGAGGTAAAATGATATGCGCCATATTAATGGTTTTGATTGGCCCAACTAATAAAAAAAACGAAGTTAACTAACCTCACCGCCACAAAGGAGGCACCGATTCGAGAGGCGAATTTAATAAATAAGGGCAAATTACTTTTCGATAATAGTTCGTACTTTCATATAAGCTGCTCACGAACTAATATTATCGTCACGATCTTTCGGATTTTTAGCCCCGACCTAAATTGTTTTCGTATCACGAAAAAATGACAAATAGACCTCGGCGCCAAACTCATTTGCACCAATTACTAGAGAAGTCAGGCGCGGAATTATAATGATTTCACGAATAACGGTGAACTTCCCAGGTTGGGAATTGGAATATCCAGTCGCGCTTATGAGAAATGAAATCTGCGAATTTCGTTTATAGTCGCCAAGAAAAAAATTAATCAACCAATTTTGAACGTCAGTACTAGCAGCGTCCAGAGATATACTAATAAGTCCGGGCACTCGGCCTTTTGTAAACAAACGTTTCCCTCTTGCCCTCTCCCGCTCCCCTCCTCATCGAGCCGATCGATATCTTATCAATATAAGAAAATAAGCTGTACACAGTGTAGCTGAGAGCGGTTCGTTCGCATTCTACCGGGTGCGCGCAAAATATTACCGCAAAATATTACCGACCGACCGTGACTGTGTTGTAGCGTCGATGGAATTCAATCAACGGTTGTAGTGATGCCTGCAGTGCGGATGGCTTTAAAACCAGTTCAAAAGACTATATTACCTTTTTTCATTTCCTAAAGACCCTGAGAGGTAAGATTGAGTTTGAGGTACCTACGTACAAAAATTAAGACATTTTTATGTGACATTTGAATACTTAGGAATTAATTGAAGAATAATATAGATATAATATTAAAATATTGAAAATTTGAAGGTGCCAGCAATGGAAGAATGACTGCTGTCCCCTCGGCTGTCCCATTAAGATTATTGCCAGAAGCTTATGGTAAGACGCATGCTTGTGTAGGTACGTATGCGCGTAATATTTTGTTCTGTATTGTTTATGTCAATTTAAATATCAAAATATTTACTACAGGATGAAAAAGTAGATATGATTAGTTTAACTCTTTGTCGTTAAATATTTATTTGTTATTAATGTTTTGTCTGCTCTATGTTTTGTTAGGCTTTATTAAAATGAACGTAAAACATAAAAAATTGCATTTTTATTCATGTTCCAACCAAAGTCTTTAGATATACCTACTAATTATGTAGATTCCGGTAATAGCTATACCTTGTATTTTAATTTAACTGCACCTACCAAAAACTAACGGTACAATTACCTACATAAATAATGTTGTACCAAAGTCTACAAATAGGTATACTAATATTTGTAGACTTTGGTAAATAATGGAAAGTCAATATGAACCTGCCCCCGTATAACTAGCTTGACGGCGATTTCGTTTAGTCGCCCTCGTAAATGCGAAGCGTGCGACCGGTCGCAAAAAATTGTCGGCTTTTCCGAGAGATCAAAGAAGTGAGCCGACTTTAGTATTTCTAGACTTTGGTACTAGATCACAGGTGGGGTACATACACCCCACCTACAGTGATGACCCTCGTGGATGCCTGTAAGTATAAGTTTCCTAATAAAGTATTTTCCGCGTCTCGTCTCGGGGCGTCTGCTGTTTTTCCGGGCGGAGCTTTGAAAATTCTCAATTCCGCTGAAACCGTCGCGTCGTTGCGGCCGTCGCCGCAATAAAAATTAATTTAGCGTGGACATGCACGGAAAAAAGCGCATGCTACGGCGAATAACGTGGCCGATGCCATTGCGACGTTATTACCGCAGCCAAGGGCGAAAGGGTGCACCGTCGCGAGAAAAAGGCGCTCCACGCCGAGAGAAGAAAACGACGAGTTCGATTTCTCGGCCGCCACGACGTGTCGCGAGTTTTCTAAACGCCCCTTCATTCCCACATGGAAAATACAGTCAAAATTGAATTCCTTGACCTCGAAAACCCCAACACCGATATATCACTCGTCAAAAACACATGGGGAAGCACCCGTCAAGTCAGAATTGAATCACATCATTTCCCAAATTATAAAATTATGTAGGAGCCTTGAAATCATGTCAAAATCGAATTTCTCCATGTCGAAAACCCTAAAAACGATATATATCACACGTTAAAAACAATGGGAAATCAACAGTCAAGTCAGAATTGAATCACATCATTTCCCAAATTATAAAATTATGTAGGAGCCTTGAAATCATGTCAAAATCGAATTTCTCCATGTCGAAAACCCTAAAAACGATATATATCACACGTTAAAAACAATGGGAAATCAACAGTCAAGTCAGAATTGAATCACATCATTTCCCAAATTATAAAATTATGTAGGAGCCTTGAAATCATGTCAAAATCGAATTTCTCCATGTCGAAAACCCTAAAAACGATATATATCACACGTTAAAAACAATGGGAAATCAACAGTCAAGTCAGAATTGAATCACATCATTTCCCAAATTATAAAATTATGTAGGAGCCTTGAAATCATGTCAAAATCGAATTTCTCCATGTCGAAAACCCTAAAAACGATATATATCACACGTTAAAAACAATGGGAAATCAACAGTCAAGTCAGAATTGAATCACATCATTTCCCAAATTATAAAATTATGTAGGAGCCTTGAAATCATGTCAAAATCGAATTTCTCCATGTCGAAAACCCTAAAAACGATATATATCACACGTTAAAAACAATGGGAAATCAACAGTCAAGTCAGAATTGAATCACATCATTTCCCAAATTATAAAATTATGTAGGAGCCTTGAAATCATGTCAAAATCGAATTTCTCCATGTCGAAAACCCTAAAAACGATATATATCACACGTTAAAAACAATGGGAAATCAACAGTCAAGTCAGAATTGAATCACATCATTTCCCAAATTATAAAATTATGTAGGAGCCTTGAAATCATGTCAAAATCGAATTTCTCCATGTCGAAAACCCTAAAAACGATATATATCACACGTTAAAAACAATGGGAAATCAACAGTCAAGTCAGAATTGAATCACATCATTTCCCAAATTATAAAATTATGTAGGAGCCTTGAAATCATGTCAAAATCGAATTTCTCCATGTCGAAAACCCTAAAAACGATATATATCACACGTTAAAAACAATGGGAAATCAACAGTCAAGTCAGAATTGAATCACATCATTTCCCAAATTATAAAATTATGTAGGAGCCTTGAAATCATGTCAAAATCGAATTTCTCCATGTCGAAAACCCTAAAAACGATATATATCACACGTTAAAAACAATGGGAAATCAACAGTCAAGTCAGAATTGAATCACATCATTTCCCAAATTATAAAATTATGTAGGAGCCTTGAAATCATGTCAAAATCGAATTTCTCCATGTCGAAAACCCTAAAAACGATATATATCACACGTTAAAAACAATGGGAAATCAACAGTCAAGTCAGAATTGAATCACATCATTTCCCAAATTATAAAATTATGTAGGAGCCTTGAAATCATGTCAAAATCGAATTTCTCCATGTCGAAAACCCTAAAAACGATATATATCACACGTTAAAAACAATGGGAAATCAACAGTCAAGTCAGAATTGAATCACATCATTTCCCAAATTATAAAATTATGTAGGAGCCTTGAAATCATGTCAAAATCGAATTTCTCCATGTCGAAAACCCTAAAAACGATATATATCACACGTTAAAAACAATGGGAAATCAACAGTCAAGTCAGAATTGAATCACATCATTTCCCAAATTATAAAATTATGTAGGAGCCTTGAAATCATGTCAAAATCGAATTTCTCCATGTCGAAAACCCTAAAAACGATATATATCACACGTTAAAAACAATGGGAAATCAACAGTCAAGTCAGAATTGAATCACATCATTTCCCAAATTATAAAATTATGTAGGAGCCTTGAAATCATGTCAAAATCGAATTTCTCCATGTCGAAAACCCTAAAAACGATATATATCACACGTTAAAAACAATGGGAAATCAACAGTCAAGTCAGAATTGAATCACATCATTTCCCAAATTATAAAATTATGTAGGAGCCTTGAAATCATGTCAAAATCGAATTTCTCCATGTCGAAAACCCTAAAAACGATATATATCACACGTTAAAAACAATGGGAAATCAACAGTCAAGTCAGAATTGAATCACATCATTTCCCAAATTATAAAATTATGTAGAGAGCTTGGGACCTTTACTCTTATAAATGAAATAATGTCAACATTGACTTCTTCGGACTCAAAAACCCTAAAAACGATATATTACACGTTAAAAACAAATGGGGAATCACCAGTCAAGTCAGAATTGTAGCACGGTCCCGAAGGCGTAGGGCTCACCGGTTGCGAGCAAATAATTTTTTCGTAAATTGGACCCCTCGATTTTGGAGGTGTTGGACAATTTTGGACATTAAATACGAAATCATGAAAACGACTGGACGAAATCGAATTTAACCTTATTTTCCGTCATCTACTGGTCGAACTACGTGGGAAAAACCTATTTCCGGGGCAGATTAACATTTTTGGAAATTCGAAAAAGTGCGCTGGCCGGGCGCTTAGAAATTTTTTAGAGGAATTTGGAGGCCGGATCCGTGTTCTACGGGTCAATTTACGTCGGATAGGCTGGTTTTGGTCTCATTCTGAGCTCATTTAAAAAGTTAAAATTTTGGAAATTTTAGGTGTTTTTCGAAAAAGTGCGCTGGCCGGGCATTTAGAAACTTTCAAGTTCAATTTCGACCGGATTTTCGGTTTCTATGGGCCAAACTGCGCCGGATAAACCTGTTTCTGGCTAATTTTAATTTTTTCGCGAAATCGGAACTTTCATTTCTATATAAGAAATAATATCAAAATTGAATTACACAACCTCTAGAACCCTAAAAACGAGATACATACGTTAAAAACAATGGGGAATCAACAGTCAAGTCAGAATTGAATCAAATATATGATTCCCCAAATTTAGAAACCTTGTATAGGCCTTGGGGGTTGGTGATGCTAATCGAGCCTGGTGTTTTTCTATAGAAAACGGCATGGGGACTTCTTTTGTCAAGTAAGAATTGTGAGTCGAACCTTCTGTTTTCCTATAAAGACATAAGGGACTCCATCCCGTAGACTTTAAAGTCCCAAAGAGCTGGCTAGCTTGTTTTTTTAACTATAGAGTTTCTACTTCTAATTAATTAATTGTCATAATTCCCAATTCCCAAATTATGTAGGAACCTTGGGCAATGATGTCGATTGTCGAACCTTGTGTGTTCAGGCAAATCCTCAGATTCTCTCTGTGCACTTACGGACAGTTTTCACATGGCAGGCCCCGTCGCCAACAATATAATGGTGTGAAAGTCGGCTGACCTATCGAAAGATATGCGCATTAAATCTCAATTAATTTAATTCAACGCATCCTGACAGCGCGCGATGCGTGTACAATGACAAAATAAATGCTGCGGACGCCACAACCGGACGAGGCGGCGGTAAAAATTTAATTGACATTTTCTCACAACATTGATTCCGTCGACAATTGCCGACGCAACGTAAAATTTCATTTGCCCGCGTTACGGCCGTAATTAAATACATTGTCGATGGATTTAGCTCGCACTGACCGTTAAAAAAATGTTGCCAGATTTAGGTACAGATCTGGGGATACATATCAAGACGTGGCAACGGTGTTTGTCATATACTTTGTTCAAATAGAATTCATAGCAGGCTGCCCTCATTATAAATTCAAGGGACCACCTGGGTCCTACAAAAAGCTTTGCCATTTGTTCAATGTATTTATCTGCGTTCTTCCTTGGGCGCACCCCGTAATCTCGGTCGGTTGCAAAATGGTTTGTTTGGTTTAAGAGACAGGTAAGGAAAATAAAAAGTTTATTCATTTATTATCGTTTTTACCTGTTCCTAAAACCAACCGAACCATTTTGCAAAAATATTAAATTTTGAGACACTAATAAAACAAACTATTTGATAGCTATAATAATGTTGGCAATCCAATTTCACATAGGGAATTTTATTTATTAAAATAATATTACAATTCAAAATATAAAGGATCATCTTCGGAAAATTCGGACGAGTCGTCATGTTCTAAAGCAATAATAAGAGGCTTAATTTCCAGAGTGTCGTCAATCAATTCAACAAGATTCCACATTTTATTTTCTTTCCCAATAACTAGTATGGCATTTTGCCAACTTTCTGCAGCAATAATGTCCAGTGAATTGGTCATCGGCTGCCGTACATCCTTAAGCTTATAAGTAGTCTCTCAACATGTCCTTTCATTTGGGCCCATATTAAGCTCTATGGGGTTAATCTCACAATGTTATGGCGGCAGGTGTTGCACAATTATGCCACGCTCTTTTGCCATTTCGTCGACTACATACTTCTTAAATCCTGACCTATGTTGCCTGGCTATTTTTAAAAATTCTTTTTTGACCATTCCTTCTTCAAATTGCAGCCCCTTCTCGTTTAGCCATTCAATAATATTCGATTGTTTCCAAGATCTCGTTGGAAGCTTCCTCACTAGCCTAGAATGATAACTTGCATTATCAATTACAAGTATGGAATTATTTGGTATCCGCTCTATCATTTGCTGAAAATATTCTTCAAATACATCGGCCGTCATTTCCTCTGGTAATCATTAATAGAATTTGATTGAAAGTCTAATAAACCGCCATCTAGAAATCCATCTTCGCTACCAACGTGTGTTATTATTAACCTACGACCTTTTCCAGAGGGAGCGTTTATACCTCTTGACCACCTTTCCATCAAATCTTGCTGAGAACTGTGAATATTTTTGTCTTTCCATACTTTTGAAACAGTATGTCCCTCGTTCAACCAAGTTTCATCCAAGTAAAAAATGTTTCTGAACGTTTAAAACTATAGTTTTTCTCTTGATGAAAAATGGCTTTTGCGAATCTGATTGCAGGGTCTTGGTATAAAACTAGAATTCGAAGCCATACTACTATACTGCCAAACGACAAATAATTATTTCACCTTTATGATTATTCCATTTATAAGGATTTTAGGCAAATAGGTGTAACTACCTACAATAATTTTAACCCTCATAATTAATATAAAAGTAATAAAAGGCACATAATTAGGGTTTTAATAATTGCCTGTATTAAAATTGCCAGGAATTAAGATAATTACCTTTATCATATTATACATAATTGCCTCAAAAAGGGCATTAACATTGTAATCTAATAAAGATAACTTCTTACTTTTATTTTCAATGCCTAAATAGGAAAATTATCCAGGAAAATATGGTTGTTGCCTGAAAGAGAGTTTGACAATAAAAAACAGAATTCAGCATACGCTACTCATTCGATAGACAACAACTAACTATACAGGTGGCCCACCACGAACTGCATCGATCTATATATGGAAAACTAAAAGTAGGAGAAAATTCTGAAAATTTGGCACCTCACCAATGCCGATGGGCCCTGCTCATCTAAAATATTTTGGTGAATCTGGCACTTCCGGTTATACCGGAAGTCGATATCAACTTTCTTATTTCAAATGGAACACCCTGTATATTATTGCATTTTTGAATTCTAGGCATCATTTTGGAACAAAAACATCTAACATGTCCTATGTCTAAATCCAACAGTTTTTGAGATATTTGCATTTTTCCGAAAAAAATTACAGGTGCAGACCTAAAGTCACTTAGCAATTTATACGAGGAAACCGCGAAATTTCAAAACCAATTTTTGGCATCGTGTAACAGAAGCCCTGACCTAGTGATCTCTGCTGAGAAAAAAATCCGTTCACAAAATATGAATAAAAATTACGTTCAAAATGTGCTTAAATCTCGAAATTTTCAAACGTAAACCCCCATTTTTTTAATGCGATCTTATTCACCACTAAAAATGATGACAACTTTGTGTAAGGTTTCCTATACCTAAATGCAGTAATTTTCGATTAATTTACGAAAAACCCACTTTTCGCCCATAAAATGCGGGGTTTGCTTAACGCTTGGAAAATCATATTAGCCGTGGACGTTGAAAAGACAATCGCGGCTAAGGAAATGTCACTTGGTTTATAACAATAATGCCGGCGCGCTTAAATTACACAAACGAAGATTATTTAAATTTGTTTATTATCTACGGAGAATGCAACAAAGTAATATCAAAAACGTGCGATACATATAATCTTCTTTTGGCGCCGGCATTATTGTTGACAATAATTTATAAACCAAGTGACATTTCCTCGCAGCCACGATTGTCTTTTCAACGTCAACGGCTAATATGATTTTCCAAGCTATAAGCAAACCCCGCATTTTATGGGCGAAAAGTGGGTTTTTCGTAAATTAATCGAAAATTACTGCATTTAGGTATAGGAAACCTTACACAAACTTGTCATTATTTTTAGTGGTGAATAAGATCGCATTAAAAAAAAAGGGGGTTTCCATTTGAAAATTTTGAGATTTAAGCACATTTTGAATGTAATTTTTATTCATATTTTGTGAACACCCTGTATAAGAACGGATTTATTTCTCAGCAGAGATCACTAGGTCAGGGCTTCTGGTACACGATGCCAAAAATTCGTTTTGAAATCTCGCGGTTTCCTCGTATAAATTGCTAATTGACTTTAGGTCTGCACCTGTAATTTTTTTCGGAGAAATGCAAATATCTCAAAAACGGTTGGATTTAGACATAGGACATGTTGCATGTTTTTGTTCCAAAATGATGCCTAGAATTCAAAAATGAAATAATATACAGGGTGTTCCACTTGAGATAAGAAAGTTGATATCGACTTCCGGTATAACCGGAAGTGCCAGACTCACCAAAATATTTTAGATGAGCAGCGCCCATCGGCATTGGTGAGGTGCCAAATTTTCAGAATTTTCCTACTTTTAGTTTTCCATATATAGATCGATGCAGTTCGTGGTGGGCCACCTGTATATTTTTAAAGATAATTTTTTTCATTTTAAACAGTGAAAATAAAAGATAATAACGCCGCCTATGGTTTACGATCATTTTATAGCCCTGGAACCTCCTCTGTGCTATCAATTCTTTTTGAACACAGTATAGCTTCTTTCACTAGATATGTGCCCATAATAATATTATGTACGAACCTCCGCTAAAAGTATATAGTAGGTATGTTAGTTGCATTTAAATTTAGTCCCGTTTCCAGTGTGAAAGATGACTCCCATTTTTACGTGTCCAGGCAACAGCGATCGCCCGTCATTTTTTGTCATATTTTTCAGGCGAAGAATTTTTCCGACACGCGTCCTCCTCCCGAGCAGAAAAAGCACGAGATTATTCATCTATTTTAAAAGAGGGTTGAACGTTTGAACTTGGGCGTCGCTGAGTGACAAAAGTGCTGATGACATTATTTACCTACTAAAAATAAGCCCACATGGCGTTCCGTTCGACGGAGCGCGGGCAGGAAAACTGCCGAGACACGGGCCGATAAGAATTTCTGGGAATAAACCTGTTTTGCTTTTGCCGCGTTTTTTTCTTCTCCGGGAATGCCGATTCTGGATGTTACCACGTTTCTAACAATCTTACTTCATGCAGTCGTAGCTTAAATATCTACCCTTCTTCTTCTATATTTTTGCATAAATACAGCAGGCGCATTTGGTCAATGACCCACCTAATTTATTTCGAAATAAACTATATTTAACAAAATGAAATGATATTTTCAGGCAAAAACTCCCCAATTATTACTAATGGAGTCGAGATTACTAATGTCTAATAATAATTCATTCACATCCGCAGCCGCCTGGCCGTATTTTAAATTGACCTCACGGGTTATTATGGCAATCCACAAGGATAAATGCAATGAACGTGAGACAGAGACAACAGCATACGCGCCCGCTCTGCAGCCGAAAAGAGACAAGTAGATGACGAAATCGTCGACGGCCGACCATTCATAATGTATGCTTTAAGCGGCGGTTTCACATAGCTGTCAACTGCAATCACAGTTCAACCGTTCGGTGGGGGAGGCTTATACTGCTATAGCAGAACTGTTATGTGGTGTTTCACAATATTTGCAAAGGTGTGTTGACAGTAGTAGTTACAAAATGGCGCCGAATAAAAGAAAAGTGTATGCTATCATGTGCCTTGTGGTTAAAAAAGTTAATGTTAAATATTAGATGTAAATATAAGAAGAAAATTTATTGGGTGAAAACGCCTTTATTAAGCAGACCACGTTTTGACTGAATTATACAGGGTGATTCAGTTCCGGTGCTCAACATGGGGATCTCGGAAACCGTAACAGATACGAAGTCGGTCAAATGGAGGCAAACTTGCGCCTTTGGGCGCCTAACAATATGCCGTTGATAAAGTTAAAATATTTTCATGGGTTGCTGAGATATTTAACAAAAACCGAATTTTTGAAAATTAGATTTTATTTTTTTCTGGCGTCATTTGCGATATTATTGATAAATAAATTATACTTTTTTATTGCAACTTTTTCTGGACTACATCACGGTATTTTTAGATATTCGGGGCGACGTTTCGTTTTTGAGATAGAGGAATCATCTTCATTTTTTTAAATACGGACCTGGATTTTTTATTGCATATTTTGAAATGAATCGTTGTCCTGAGTACAACGATGTATGACACATGCATATTTTTTTTTCATTTTAGCTGCTACAATGCACATTTACTAAGAAAAAAATTAATAAGGTCCTGGACCATGCATTTTTCTCTTTTTTTTCACAGCTATTTCAATTATAACAGGTGATCATTTTTTTTATACCTACTGGATTAATTAAACTCTATGTTTGTCATATTTTGAAATTATTTTTTATACTTTGGGTAAAATGTATACCAGTATTGTTAATAATTATTAATGTTGTTATTTAGCTAAAGTATTAAAAAAGAATTTCAAAATAATGACAAACATGGAGTATAATTAATCCAGTAGGTATGATCACCTGTTATAATTGGAATAGCTTTGAAAAAAAAAAGGAGAAAAATGCATAGTCCAGGACCGTATTATTTTTTTTTTCTTAGTAAATGTGCATGTTAGCAGCTAAAACGAGAAAAAATATGCATGTGTCATACATCGTTATACTCAGGACGACGATTCATTTCGAAATATGCAATAAAAAGGTCCAGGTCCATATTTAAAAAAATTAAGATGATCAATCTATCTCAAAAACGAAACGTCCCCCCGAAAATATACAAATACCATGACGTAGTCCAGAAAAAATTGCAACGAAAAAGTATAATTTATTTTTCAATATTATCGCAAATGGCGCCGGAAAAAAATAAAATCTAATTTTCAAAAATTCGGTTTTTCTTAAATATCTCAGCAACCCATGAAACCATTTTAACTTTCTCAACGGCATATTGTTAGGGCCCCAAAGGCGCAAGTTTGCCTCCATTTGACCGACTTCGTATCTGTTACGGTTTCCGAGATCCCCATGTTGAGCATCGGAACTGAATCACCCTGTATGTCCTTCTACATTTATTTTATACATAGGTTTCATTCCTTTATGCGTATAATATTACCTTTGAATAAACCGCATAAAACTGTGCCCTTTGACGTATCGAGGCGTATTATTTATTTATTTATTTATTTATTTATTTATTTATTTATTTATTTATTGCCCAACAGAAAAATCCATTTACAGGACAACATACAAAGATAAATATAAAGGGAACATAGCACCACAGAAAAAATAAAGAAAACTGATTATAAAGTAAGCACAGCTCAATCGATATAATCAACATAGTATAGGGAGCCCCACGCAGGGTATCTACCCTGTACAGTACAATTATCAGCGGCCTAATACTAATACTACCCAACACATAACGTGAAATTATGAAAAGCACTCAATGGCACACCTCAAAAAGGAAGGCTTGGAGCAATCAAACAGATCACATTCATCAGGCAACATATTATGGAGACTGGATGTAAAATAAATTGGCGACTTAAACATTATATTAGTACGAGCATAGCGAACGTAAAATGTAGATGTTAGCCGTGAATTAGGTCTTGGTACTCGTATGTTTAGTCTAGAAAGAAAAAAAGGAGAATCTATATTGTTTCGGATACAGTTATATAAAAAGGAAACACCAGAAACGGATCGGCGAACTATCAATGAACGCATATTAAATTCATTAAGAAGTGCCTGATGGTCACATCCACGAGGAGGGTACATGCTGTGAGTTTTATAATAAAGAAATTTAAGAAATTTTCTTTGAACATACTCTAATTGCTTTTCATGGGTTTCATAAATTGGATGCCAAATAACAGAACAATATTCCAGTTTGGAACGGACGAGTGAAAAGAACAGAGTCTTCAAAGCCGCAATATTTGTGAAGCCTCGACAGTGTCTCAACAAAAAACCCAAAGTTTTGTAGGCAGACATCGAAATATTATTGAAATGCTCATTGAACGACATGACACTATCAAAGCGGACCCCAAGATCATCAACACTGTCCTTATTAGAAGCAAGACTTGTGTTCCCTAATTTGTAATCAAATGTTATATTTGACTCTTTTCGAGAGTACCTAACCACACTGCACTTGGCAGGGTTTAAATCCAGGTGATTAACGACACACCAAGCATCCAATTCACAAAGCTGCTTCTGGAGAAATAAGCAGTTCTCTAAGGATTGTATTGAAGGCATAACCCCACAAAATGGCCGCACTCACATCCGACTGCGGTAGGCATATTAAAATATTTTATTGTGAAAGCATCGCACCGAAATTAAACGGCAGTAAAACCAAAATGCATAAAGCCCGGATAAGCTTTACTTTATAAGTTCTCAAACACAGGTTCCATCCGAAAGAAAAAGGCACATAAAACGAACTACTTATTTAAGGACGTGAGCATAGACGTCGCTTGCAAGGGACGTGAGAGAAATCCCTTTATTTAAAAATCCAGGCGGCGACGGAACAGTGAAATAAGTTCGAGGGCGATAACTACAATTTCATACCTTTTGCAATATTGCCAGATTTCAGTTGCAAATTTTATATTTGCCCAACGGATGCGGATCGGAAATGAAAACCCGAGATACTTCATCAGTTCCAACATATGAACTCTGGAGCAACCAGTTTAAAATACTAGAGAAGAAAAATATTACACCTAATACATTTTGCTTTCCGAAAATGAATTCTTCTTCACATTATGTCACGCGCACACACAAAATTTTTCCCCGCCTATGGAAACAGCCATTAAACGGAGAATCGCGTTTCCACGAAGAAAACACCGTTGCAAGCTCCTCCATTTCGAGGAGTCATTCGATTGCCTTACAGGCGACAAAATTAAATCTCTTTTTAAAAATTCGCAATTTCTAAATCAATTTAATGCCGGATCTGCCTCCCAAAAGTCTGATTTATTCTTTTTATGGCCCGCTTTGTGGTATATTTTGCAAGACCCATAGACGACACCGGGGGGTGGTCAAAGGGCAGGGCGAAAAGTGTAATCTGAACGCAACCGAAACTGTCATAATATAGTCCTCCTTACGGCAGAATGCGTGCGACGTAAGGGGGAAGAACTCGCAAATATTTTAGAATTAGTCACAGTTCAGGGGCGTAGCTCAATTTTGTGTAACTCACTGACTTAATTTTCATATAATTGTTATTTAATTTATTGTTAACATTATTCTTAACGGTGATGCCTTAGATTATGGAGGAAGGCAAACCCTTATAACATTGGCAATTATTTATCGTGCTTGAGAATGCAACGTTCTTCCCTGTTTTTGCGCACGTTAACTCCCGAACATACGAAACGCCACTGAGCTCTCTGAGCCGGCGGAGAAAACTTGCCAGCGGCCTAAAAAATGAGGTCTGTATGGTAGCCCAAATACGCTGTTAACTTTACGTACTATAGAAACAGGCACAAAACGCGTTGGCTAACTGATTTTGTCAGCCGACTCCTTCGCAGAAGTGCTGTGTTGCCGTATTTCAAAGGCGACGGTAGACGCGACGATGTTGAAAAAAATATAATAGGTGTTCTATCACACCGCGTTAAAAATAAATGATAAACAAAAATGGGTAAGTGGTCCCGTGATGGGAGCTTTATTTTTTCGGAATAACAGAGTTCAAAAATTCGGCTTCAATATGATAAAACATGTATTCGCCAATAAATAACGTATAGGAAATCTCGCATAACGCTGCCCGCATTCTTTGGACTATACAACAAAACGAAACACGGCTGATATTTGTTTGGGTCGCGTTCAGATTACGGAGCAGAATATATAATTCCGATTTTCATAGGGAAATTTAATTAATTATTATTACAATATCGGATTTATCTCGTCATATCCAGTTTTATAAATGTTTTGCGCAAACCTTTGTCCGACAACGGCCAATTTAACAGACCGGAAGTATGTACGAACATTTTTGTCCGGGGACAATACTTGTGTGTCCTTTTCAACAGATTTGTTTTATTTTTGTTAAATCACGAAAAATGGACATTAATGGATTTTAAATTAATATGACAACGTATAATATGAACCCGCACACGGTGAAATATTACCAACGGCAAAATGTGCGATGACTAGAAATAATGTAGTCGTAGTTTTTATGTCTGACAATTATGTGTTTATTACTTATGTTAACAGCCACTTTCAGTTCGTTATATGAAAAGTGGGGCGAACGCGCGTATTATGTCCAAGGTTGGAAAACTTTTTTCTTGAAAATAGGCTGTAAATTTTTTTTATGCGGGAAAAGCATTTGTGAACTTCCAAATCGAATTTGGCGAAGTTTTGTGGGTCAATTTACATCGCATAAGAAGCGCTAAGTGGCCAGAAATTTAGAAGATGAGAAAAGGCGCATTAACATTTCTACGTGAAGAGCGGACTGCGGTGGGGTAATCTAAAAAGCCTCCCAGCAAAACAGGGAGCATCTGCGGTTGCGGCGGGCTTATTTTGGTGACTAAACGGGCGCATAAGTGTTCCAGACGTATGAGAAATCCTCTGCCTAGGTGGGGCTAGGTGTGATCCCCAATTTGAATGCGAGAATCCTGCACCCACGTCCCCATTGTATGCCGTATGCGATTTATCGTCCGAAAACTGTGCTTTTTGCCAAAGCTCCCTTCACACTATACCAGTGGCGTAGCTAGGTGGGGCCGAGGGGCGCTACCCCGCTCCCCGCAGTCCCCGCGAGAATGTTTTTTTGTAATACGCTTTTAAAACGAACTAAAAAGTAAAAAATATTATAAAATCGGACTAGAAACTATAAAAAAATTTCTCCTAGACCCATAAAGATGGGGCGCGTGCAATAGATAATAATAAGGGGTGTAGAAAAGTAGCTGCCATTGGAAAACATTATTTGCAGTGCAATAGGTACAATTGTTAGTGACCTAAGTGCGCATGCATCAATAATTATTATTATCTAGTTTTATAAAAACGTATTACATTGAAAAGTATATTTAATGTTTTTTTTATATGTGACCAAAGAATAACATGACTTTTCTGTATAGGCACTATTTTCTAACAAATAATATTCATAAAGTTTGCACCAAATGGGAAAAAATTGTATTATACGTTTTTTTTTTAAACATGATGGGATATGTTTGAGCATATTACGCCTAAAGAGAGTCTTGCCGTCACAGCCCACGCCTGTCAAATTTGACATTTAAAACTAAAAATTGCGAAAAATTGGGTTTGCCTGTGGAGATATCAGAAAAAAATGTGTTACATGCCAATTCTCAGAAAGATATCTGGATATTTGGTTTTTCTTGATTATATCTCTTCAAATTGATACACGATATTTTTCCCGCAAAATAACTTAAGACACTTATTTACTGGTTGCTTTCTTACTAAACCATAAAAATAAAAATGAATTTCAACGCAAAACAGAGGAAAAATATGATTTTTTTAAAATAGTTGTTGTGTAAAAACACAATATTGGTGCAGACCCTTTAATTTTAACAAGTTCATGCCCTGGACCAGTGTTGTAATATTTTTACACAAAACACATCTATATTTTGAAATTGAGTGAAGCAAAATGATAAGGTACAGTTTTGTACTGAATTTTATGGTTTCAGTTTCAATTCCTAGAATATCAATTAAGAAAAAAACGAATAACCTTCTAAAAATTGACATAGACGCACAATAATACAATAAGAATGCATTTTCTTAATAACCTTTTCCGACTTTCAAGGTAAAACCAAAGTCTAGAGTATTCTCTAGACTTTGGTAAAACCTCATTTTTCCTAATTTTTATTTTAAATGTCATAATATTTGACAGACATGGGCTGTAACCTGTAACGACACGACGCAATAGTGTACCCAAAACATATGCACCGAAATCAGATTTTCAAAAATTGTAATAATAAAAATTTTTCCCATATTTGGTGCAAAGTTTATGAATAGCATTGTATTTTCGGTGGATTTTTCTAATTTTTATTTACCTATTTCATTCCGACTAAACACAATATACAGTGTGTCCCAGGATAAGTGAAACGAGAGGTGTAAAAGACCAAAAATTTTCGAGTTTGGATTTGGCCTTCTGGGGTCCATACCTGCTTGTCTAGAAAATAATTTTCACCATATTTTTAATTTTGAAAAATAAAGTAGGCCCTGACAGGAACGATTTATTTATTTTCTGTGTAGGTTAAGTGCCCTTTCTCGACAAGATATCGAAAAATTTCATTAGAAAAAGTTGCTTAGAATTGAAAACTATGATCCTGTGTCAATTTTCCAAATAATTGGCCTACTTTGATTTTTGTCCACTTTATTTCCTGTAAGTAGGTGAACTATCCTTGTCGTTTAAAATATCGAAAAATTTCATTAGAAAAAGTTATTCATAATAAAAAAGTATGCAAGACTGCGAAATTTGGACTCAATCAGCCTACTATGATTTGTTTGAAATAATGTCAAATAATCGAAGTAGGCCAATTATTTTGAAAATTGACACAGGGTCATAGTTTTCAATTCTAAGCAACTTTTTATAATGAAATTTTTCGATATTTTAAACGACAAGGATAGTTGTTCACCTACCTAGAAAATAAAATGGACGAAAATCAAAGTAGGCCAATTATTTTGGAAATTAGCATATGGACATAATTTTCGATTCTCAGCAACTTTTTCTAATGCAATTTTTCGATATCTTGTCGAGAAAAGGCACTTAACCTACACAGAAAATAAATAAATCGTTATCCTGTCAGGGCCTACTTTATTTTTCAAAATTAAAAATATGGTGAAAATTATTTTCTAGGCAAGCAGGCCTGGACCCCAAATGGCCAAATTCAAACTCGAAAATTTTTGGTCTTTTACACCTCTCGTTTCACTTATCCTGGGACACACTGTAGACGGCAATATTCTACAAAGAAAAGATTTCGGAAAATTTCCCCCCTCCCCCGCCCCTAAATGCTGGCTACGCCACTGCACACTACTAAATTAATGCAAAACATACGTCCCGACCTCTAGGTATGGTTTGTTCATTTTCTCGATATTCGAAGAAGAAGAAATTTGACAGACTAACTAACCTAAACTTGGTGTCATGGCCACAAAACAATGAAGTTAGGTTGGTTATTGTTTTGAGGTAAGGTTATTGTTATTCTAGAAATTTTTAAGGATCACGTAGTAGTTATAAATATATTTTGGGACAGTTTATCGGAAAACGTTCAAAATTTAGTGTGGCGTGTTACGTAACTTATCTTAATTTCTCTATATGGACCGTTTTACCCTCGATGTGGGTTATCGAACGCCCCAACTTTGTTACAAACCGATACATCACATGTTTTTCGTACATTATCTCGGAATTATTTACAGGGGCTACATTTTTATAATCAAGTTGGACACCAGAGAACAACATCTTAGTGATTTTAGGTTGGGTGGAACCAGTTGTGTTACGACAGAAATGAAGATGTCTGGAAACCCGAAACAAGACAATGGCTTGTATTACGAAACGAATAAAATTGTTCGGCCAACAAATCAATAAAAATCTGACTTGGACAAACCGTTTTGTTTATCGTGTTGGCCGGCATTTATAGATACCAATTTACGAATCGAGAAACAAACATTGTAACGCCCACGCAAGGTAGTTTATCGTTAAGAATAATTTTTAGGACAAATAGATGCTAGTGCTCAGCAATCACGTCAAATTTGTTTGGTTAACTTGATTGCGGCCTGTGACACACAGCTCGTTTACTTCTTATGCGGTTGCTTTAAAATATCCGGTGTAGCTTATAAATCAAGAAGACAATTTATTACGAGTTATTTCTCGAGCTAATAAAAAACTGTGATATTTACGGAATATTTACCCGGCATGCCCTACACAAAGCAAGGTAAATAATTATTTCTGATTTATAGCTTCGAGTTATTTTTATGTACAGTCGGCTTTGAATTCTATTAAATGAAATAGAAAAAGGAACGCCTAAAAGATTTGTATCTCACAATAAACGGGTAAGGCAAGGAGCAGACGCATCCAGATATGAATCTAGATAATTTCGCAATTATTTCGAAGTATCGTGAGAGGTAAATTAAATTAATTAGGTAAGCGAGAGGTAAGAATTCCTTCTACTTGTTGAAATAACATGTTTTCTCTGCTAGCCCTGCTGGTTTTGACTAATTGTCAGCTTCCACACGAAATTTTGCTCAAAGCCACACGAACCAAAAGACATATTGTCTGATGTTTTGAGGTCGATGACACGTTTCAAGAGCCCATCGTTGCTTTTTTTAATTCGCAACAGTCGATAATTTCCGCAATATATTTCGCTCTAGAAGTTTATGCCCTGCACATAATGGACGCTCGTATAAAATAAAAGGAATAACAACGCACGTACACGAATCTACAGGGCGACACAATAGGCCAGGGAAATTACGGTAAAAAATAATGAAACCTAGACAAAATTCATAACCGCATTTTTATAATGCCATCACAAAATATTGGTAATAAATGAACGCCAGAATTGTTTTTTATACAAAATAAATATACGCGTGTGGGCGTTTTTTAGAACAATACATTTTCTTGTTGTAATAAAGACGGCATAAATATTAACTGCGAATTTTAAGCTGCATTTATTAGTAAGTAGGGTATATAAAGTTGAGATTGATAAACAGATTACGTTTGCGCAAGTATCCGAATGATGTAAAAATGACATTTTGCGTAATATTTTGTTGGGCAAAAATATTAACTGCGTTTTTATTATTTATAATTACCTTAAAAATCAAGTATTAACAGTTTGTTCTGAAATTAAACATATTGTTTCGCCGGAAATAGAAATTTGAAGCGGTCTTTGAGAGCAAAATTATTAACTGGCTGATTTTTGTTAAACTTTGTAAGTGGATACTAAGTCTTGTTAAATTTTTTGAAATTAAACAAAAATTGGTAACGGAAGTATTTGGAAATGACAAATGACAGTTGACCTACATGCGCCGTAGATAAATGTTTAATTTCGCTATATGTGATTTAATATAGTTATATCGTAAAAAGTTAAAAAAAAAACAGTTAATATTTTTGCTTTCCTAAAGAAATGACAAGTGACAGTTGACCTATATGCGCCGTAAATAAATGTTTAATTTCGCTATATATGATTCAATATAGTTGTATTGTAAAAAGTAAAAAAAACTGCCTAGTCTATACCAATGAGAAGTGACAGCTGACGTACATGCGGCTCAGATAAATGTTTAATTTTGTATAAGTTACATTCTATTTGTAAAAGGGAATGAACATCTGCAATAAAAACGTATAGTTAATATTTTTGCCCTTTTGCCGAAATAGAAAATTATCCGATTTTTATCCCTCTTTGTCGATCTAAGTTGCTTCCATATTCTTAGAATGTTTAATTTCTTAATATATTATGTTAGCAAGGGAAGTTTTTTTACCTAAAGAGTCTGAAAAACATTTTTGCTCGAAATTTCTAACGAAAAATAGGTGTTTTTTGAGGTAACTCAAGGTTCCGTTTATTTTCAAAATGTTTAATTTTTGGTTTCTACCAACGTATTTACTTATAACTTTGAAACAAAATTGCAGTTAATATTTTTTTCTAGGTCAAATTCTATTTTCCCTGGCCTACAACCTCGGGGTAGACTTTAAATAACTCAAAAAATATGACAATAAAAAACCTCTTGAAACGGATTATCTGTAGGTAAACATAAAGTGTTATTATCGACCTGGTGCACCCTGTACAAGCGAAAGAGCCTCCTGGGGTAATAAATCAGCACGATAATTATTTGCGTTTCTTTGTGCTAGGAAAACGGGAGAAAATAAGGGGCAAGCCTCACGGATATCGAGCGGCCGCGGTCTCGGATTAAACTAATTTGTAATTTTAACCGCCGGTGCCACTAACGACAAAAAGCGCATGGTTGCCTACACCTGTCAATTCCCCCCTTCTTCTTCTTCTAAAAGTGACCGGCTTGGCTGCAACTCCGATCACCAGAAAACAATAAAAACGCTCGGTTGACTACACCTGTCAATTGCGTGCTCTCTTCTTCTTTAAAAGCAACTCTTGTTTGGGCGATGGATCGCGAGCAGGAATGACAAATCGTCCACATTAAACCCGAACAAATATTCAGCTCCAGCCGGCAGGCACTCCGAGCTGTAAAATATTTCAATGAGTCCTCCAGAGTCGATTTGCTAAGCTTGGATTTCCACATCAAACTGCGAATGGGGTGGGAATAATTCTATGGCGCATGCGCAGTGTAGAATTTTAGGTAGTAAGAAGGAACTTTTAATGGAATTGTTTTGCTTCGTGTTTAATACATTTACAAATACATAGTTACCTACTTTTTTTTAATAATATTCTTCAAGTTTTGTTTGGGTATCGGCGGGTTTGATTCGTGAAATTGCGCCGATGCACTATTCGAGAAAAAAAGCGTTGCTAGTAAAATTTAATACCCGTGTAATTTAAGCTTCTTTAGTACTATAGAACGAACGGTACTTTTATTGTGCATTAAGGTACGCGGAATAAGATAATGGTTGGATATACGATACTTTATTTTTATGTAATATTAAAAAAACTAATTTGTGGCGTAAAAGATTTCCATCGTCCATAATTAAATTTTGGATGAGCACGGCGTCGACAAGATTCTATAAAGGAACCGATGAGATCAATCCTGTGCTAAGAAAATCTCTCGAGAAAAAAATCATATATCTAAAGCGGTAAAAACTATACAGTGTGGTCCGAATAGAACGCAACAAAGGGATTTTTTTTATTGTTGAGATATTAAAAAAGGTCTCTGCGCATGTCCAATAACCTACGGATCGATTTTGATATGTGTCAAGTCACCACCAATATGGCGGCAATTTAAAAAAAAACTACCATCAAGTTAAGAAAACTGAGAAGAGATGACGAGGTATCACAAAAAGTTACTTGAATAAGTTGTTTAGAATGTAATTTTAGACCTTTGTGCAAAAAAAAGTAGTAACCAAAAACAAGATTTTTCAAAAATATTTTTTTTGGAATATGTTTAGTTAATTTTTTTCAAATAAATAGAACCAGAAGACTATGTATTGTTCCCAAAAAATATGTCGCGCTCCTGATTTGCAGCTTTTTCAAAAGCCCTTAAATGACCTCGATAGAACATGGTTTAAACTAATTAATTTGCCAAAATCTTCCTTAATATCAATTTGTTGGGTCTGACACAATATTAGAAAAATATTGAAAAAGCTCAAAATCAATAGTCTTTATGGGAATGTTTTTTCTGATCTTACTTCTTATAGAAAAAGAACAAACAACCAAGGATTTCTGATCTGTTATTTTATTGATGCCGCAACCTCGAACACGTGCTCGGTTGTAGCGTCTCTGATTGGTTATCTCCTTACTACGTCACCGAGTCCATAGGCGCATCGAATAAGACCAATAAATAATTCGATACAAAAATAAATAAATTCGCATATTTTTCTGCAAAGATATAAGAATAGTTATTTATGTACCAAGGCACTGAAGTTCAACTTTTTATGACTCATGTGGAATTTAGTTGCTCTGGCTGAGGCAAATAAACCACATGAATAATAAAAAGAACTTCAGTGCCGAGGTACATATTTTTTTTTTTAAATCGGAAAAAAAAATGTTTTATTAGGCAAGAAAATAATCATAAGAGATCACCCGTCCACGAACCGCCTACGCGCGGCGTTGCTTGACTTTGACGATCGCTCTACCTAGGTCAAGTAAGATAAGACACGGCCGTCTTCGAACAGACAAACCAAATTGCTGCCTGTTGTGCAGCCTCCACAGCAAATCTCTTGATATTCAAACCTACTAAAATATGTATACTGAAAGATTGCGCTGGTATAGGTAACAATTTCGCAATGTGTACGAAAAGTTAAATGGGCCTTTTGTGGCCGGGTTTTGAATATTTGGTCACTTTTGACGGGCGATTTCTCCGCGTCTGACGTTTGATGTTTACATCTCGCCAAGGCCTACTTATTGAAAAAATCGTACAATAATGGGCTACTTCAGTGCCGATTTATGAGCTTTTAATGACGATTTTGGGACACTTTACTGCCGATATCAAGAAAACAAAATTACTTGCACTTGCATATTATTGCTGTATTCTAATAACTCGGGGAATAAAAACAATATTTTTAGCTACTGTATACAGTGTGGTCCTTTAAGTGTGCAACATATGGGATGTTTTTTAATAAATGCACAATCAACATATAAATATTCCCGAAAGTTGGTGCATGTTCGATAATCATATTATGCGCACTTAGAATGGTTGCAAGTCAAACAGCATACAGGGTAGGTCAAAAAATATAAAAATTGTACAAGAACAAAGTACCCTTATTTCAGAAAATTCAGCAAAATGTTATTAAGAAAAGTTGTATAGAATTAAAAGTTGTGCCTAAACAACAAAACATGGCCTCCCAAGGAAAACTGTATTTTGGTTGGGCAATTAATAAAAAAAATCCCATAATATTGCACATTTAAATGACCACATTTATTATATCCGAACTCCGGTATAGTAAAGAAAATGAAACGAAGTCAATGAAAAATCTACAGGGTGTTTCAAAATCCGCGTAAACAACGAAACCGCAACGATAACCTTAATCTTCAGGCGGAACCGCGGCTCCGTGTACATAAATCTATGTATAAATTAAAATAATAATGGACGGTAATTTTAGCCATACGATTTAAATATAGCACCCTCCTCGGCCGCGCTTTCCAGAAGGTGAAACGGCACGATAAACGGGGTCGTATTAATTCTCAGCCCGGCCATTTTTCCCCGTGAGATATGCTAAGCGTAACACTTTCGTGGTATTCGGGTAAAAGGGGTTCCTTGGCGAAAGTAGACTAAGGCCGCAGTAATTTGTTAACTTGCTTGCGTCAAATTTGCAGTCCTCGGAGGACAGGGTTTATTACTTTCATTGTTCAGGTTTATCACTTATAGTGTATTCGAAGGGAATTGATAGCACGCCCCCCTTATTATAAATTCAAGGGACTACCTGGCTTTGTAATTTGTTCAATGTATTTGCCTGCGTTCTTCCTTGGCCACACCCTGTAATAGGCCAGGGAAATTACAGTAAAAAATAACGAAACCTAGACAAAATTCATAACCGCATTTTTATAATGCCATCACAAAATATTGGTAACAAATGAACCCCAGAATTGTTTTTTATACAAAATAAACGTACGCGTGTGGGCGTTTTTTAGAAAAATACATTTTCTTGTTGTAATAAAGACGGCAGAAATATTAACTGCGAATTTTAAGCTGCATTTATTAGTAAGTAAGGTATATAAAGTTGAGAATGATAAATTAAACAGATTACGTTTGCGCAAGTATCCGAATGATGTAAAAATGACATTTTGCGTAATATTTTGTTGGGCAAAAATATTAACTGCGTTTTTATTATTTATAATTACTTAAAAATCAAGTATTAAGAGTTTGTTCTGAAATTAAACGTATTGTTTCGCCGGAAATCGCATTTTAAAGAAATTTGAAGCTGTCTTTTTAGAGAGAAAAATTACTAACTGGCTAATTTTTGTTAAACTTTGTAAGTGGATACTAACTCTTGTTAAATTTTTTGAAATTAAGCAAAAATTGGTAACGGAAGTATTTTGAAATTACAAATGACAGTTGACCCACATGCGCCGTAAATAAATGTTTAATTTCGCTATATGTGATTTAATATAGTTATATTGTAAAAAGTTAAACACTAATGATTTATAGCAAAAACCGCTGTAATCCGCCATTTTGATTTTTCAAAAAAAAAATTTTTTTTGGTCAAAACTTATATTTTTTGCTCGATTGTTTTTTCTTTACTGCATTCGGTTTCTTGGAAAAACTACACAAGTTTAGTTTTTGAACCATCAACTTAGCCTAAAAATTGCTGAGATAATCGAGCGTAACGTAACGTCTTATCTGATTTGTCACCTATACACTGTACGTTTTGTGATTAATAAATACTACTACTACTACTACTATCTCTATCTGGGAAACTATACCTATGCCACTTCATACACATACATAATTTTTAGGCTTGGGTGGGAACTGTTTATAGGAAATGATTGCGAAATTTTCACGTGAAACTTTCTTTAAATTTCATAAATTTCAACATCACATTGAAAGTTTCAAATATTTCGCGAAAATTTCTTTAAATTTCATAAATTTCGAAAGTTTCGCGAAAATTTCACTTTCCCTGGAAAAGTGAAATTTGCCCATCCCTACCTATATGCGCCGTAAATAAATGTTTAATTCCGCTATACTTATATGATTCAATATAGTTATATTGTAAAAAGTTAAACAAAAAAACAGTTATTAATATTTTTGCCTAGTCTATACCAATGAGAAGTGACAGCTGACGTACATGCGGCTCAGATAAATGTTTAATTTTGTATAAGTTACATTCTATTTGTAAAAGGGAATGATCATCTGCAATAAAAACGTGGTTAATATTTTTGCTTTTGCCGAAATAGAAAATTATCCGATATTTATCCCTCTTTGTCGATGTAAGTTACTTCCATATTCTTAAAATGTTTAATTTCTTAATATATGTTAGCAAGGGAAGTTTTTTTACCTAAAGAGTCTAAAAAATCCAGTTAACATTTTTGCTCGAAATTTCTAACGAAAAATAAGTGTTTTTTGAGGTAACTCAAGGTTCCGTTTTTTCAAAATGTTTAATTTTTGGTTTCTACCAACGTATTTACTTATAACTTTGATATGGTAAAACAAAATTGCAGTTAATATTTTTTTCTAGGTCAAATTCTATTTTCCCTGGCCTATAATCTCTAAATGACAATAGGAAATAAAATGGTAATAAAGGAAATTGTAAGCCCATAGGCGGAGGGTCAGGTAGTTAATTTGTTGCCACCAGTGTACCGCCACTGCCTTATTAAAGACCATGACAGGACCGTATTTAATAAATTGTTGCATGGAAAAACGCTATGGAAACGAAACTTTCGTATTCACCAATTCCCAACCACCAAACTTCATTACACCACTTGAAACTGCCACCTAACATTACAAAACCTCCAACAAACCCACAGTTGCCCGCGTCGAATTCCTCGTGGGATTATTCCATCGATTAAGAACAAAATACGTTCAATAGGGCTTTCAGCGATTGTCTCTCCCATATCGGGACGCAGGCTAGTCACTTAATACACTGTTGATTATTTAATAGCGCCGTACATCTCGACTACCATGGAATCATAGTGGTCCGTTGCCTTATCTGCCTCTGCCACACAAGTAGCTGGGGCCCTGACTGGCATGAGCTATCATCCAAGCAGGCCGCGGCATTTATGAAAACGGATAGACTCGAAAAAACAATAATAAATAAATCGCGAGGTTTTATTAGCCTGGTGGAATACATCGGGGCACGAAGAAAACTTCTTCGCGAAGAATTCCATACACCGCACATTCTCTGCGTCCCGTTGTATACAAAATCAGTCACTATACCCTAAATACTAATAAATAGTTATAAATTAACAAAAAAAAAACACTTGAAAATACAAAATATACAATGGGTCCCGGATAAGAATGAACAGCATGGGGATCTTGCAAACGGTGAGGGAAAAAGTTGCGCAATTTTAAGGTCAATAAAATGGTACAACCAGATTTCTAATATCTTTTTTCGTTTTTGAGTTATTTTGAAAAAAAGGAAAATTTTGCGTTTTCTATTTTTTAATTTTTCTGAAGTTGTTATGATAGATAGAAAAAAAGAAAACACTTTCTTATGGCACTTTTTAACGGGCTTTAAGGTGGCGTTTTTAGATTTGTTCTACAACATTTCGTTTTCGAGAAACCATCTTTAACTTTAATTTTTTTTTAAATACGGACCTGAATTTTTTTTGCAGATTTTGAAATCACGTTTCATTGCAGATACCATGATGTATGATGACACGAAATAGTTTTTAAATGTTTTGAGACAATTATACTGAAAATTCCTATTTTTCCGTTCATTTTTTTCTAATGCCGGCCCTGTATTTAATAATAAGAAGTCTAAATATTAATCAGTATTGTCAACAATTTAACTTACAACTTATCTTTCAGTCGGAGAGCCAAAAAAGGACGGCAAAGACTAATAAGAGTCACAATCATACGATAATAAAAAATAAATAAAAATCCTCCAACTAGAAGGCTTTGAAACAACGAAACCAACCCCTTGTCATTTGTCATAACTCGCACTGTATCATTTAGTTAATAATTTATATTATTAGAAATGGAGGGTGCTTTTTCAAATGACGACAGATTCAACATGTTAGCATATTATATCTTGTGTCACAGAAATAGTGCAAAAGCTGAACGAATGTATTGTCGCAATTAATAAATGGCAAAAGTTATTAGTTTCATTGGCTTAAAGCTTTCTTCTCACAATTAGAAAAAGCGAAGAATTTACTCCAAAACACAATGCGCGACACTGTTTGCTGTACAACAACAGAGGAAGACACTTACCAGACAGGGCCACATTTAAAAATATTAAGTTTTCGAAGTGAAAATAAACTGTAAGTTAAAGTGTTGATAATACTGATTAATATTTAGACTTCTTATTATCAAATATAGGGCCGCAATAGAAAAAAATGAATGGAAAAAAGAAATTTTCAATATAATTGTATCAAAACATTTTAAAAATATTTCGTGTCATACATCATGGTATTTGCAATGAAAAGTGCTTTCAAAATCTGCAAAAAAATCCAGGTCCGTATTTAAAAAAAATAAAGTTGAAGATGGTTTCTCAAAAACGGAATGTTGTAGAACAAATCTAAAAACGTCATCTTAAAGCCCGTTAAAAAGTGCCATAAGAAAGTGTTTTTCTTTTTTTGATAACAAAATTTTACTTTTTTCAAAATAACTCAAAACGAAAAAAGATATTAGAAATTTGGTTGTACCATTTTATTGACCTTAAAATTGCGGAACTTATTCCCCATTTAACCGTTGTTCTATGTCTCACCGTTTGCAAGATCCCCATGTTGTTCAATGTTCATTCTTATCCGGGACACATTGTATACACGCCAAATATATCAGCCTGTAGAAAAAAATCGTACAATCATGACTTACTTTAGTGCCAATCCATAAGCTTTTATACGACTTTGACACTCTTTAGTACCGTTTTCTATTTCGAAACATCAAAGAAAATGACCCAACTATGACGACAAACAGCAGTTTGTCTGTGACCACGTAGCTGCGTCTAGTCAAACATTAATCACAGCTGATCTCCGTTCGGTTGTTTTCAGCGTAACCCGCTGCGCAAATATAGATTATTGTCCTGCAGACGGCACCGTCCAGTGATTAATAAATGCCCCATGCATAATAATAAACCCCTTTCTCGAGAATATGCACATTCATAGCTCGACGAAAATGTATAATGCATTCGGAAAAGCAGCCGACCGACGGGCCGCAGATATCTAAACTAGATAGACCAGGGAAATTACGGTAAAAAATAACGAAACCTATATACAAAATTCATAACCGCATTTGTATAATGCCATCTCAAAATATTGGTAATAAATGAACGTCAGAATTGTTTTTTATACAAAATAAACGTACGCGTGTGGGCGTTTTTTAGAAAAATACATTTTCTTGTTGTAATAAAGACGGCATAAATATTAACTGCGAATTTTAAGCTGCATTTATTAGTAGGTAAGTAAGGTATATAAAGTTGAGATTGATAAATTAAACAGATTACGTTTGCGCAAGTATCCGAATGATGTAAAAATGACATTTTGCGTAATATTTTGTTGGGGAAAAATATTAACTGCGTTTTTATTATCTATAATTACCTTAAAAATCAAGTATTAACAGTTTGTTCTGAAATTAAACATATTGTTTCGCTGGAAATTGCATTTTAAAGAAATTTGAAGCTGCCTTTGAGAGCAAAATTATTAACTGGCTGATTTTTGTTAAACTTTGTAAGTGTATACTAAGTCTTGTTAAATTTTTTGAAATTAAACAAAAATTGGTAACGGAAGTATTTTTGCTCCTCCTATACAAATGACAAGTGACAGTTGACGTAGTGAGGTAGTATATGTAATGCCCCGTAAATAAATGTTAAATTGTGCCCTATATAATTCAATACAGTTAGGTAGTTATATTGTAAAAAGTTAAACAAAAAAAAACAGTTAATATTTTTGCTTTTCCTAAAGAAATGACAAGTGACAGTTGACCTATATGCGCCATAAATAAATGTTTAATTTCGCTATATATGATTCAATATAGTTATATTGTAAAAAGTTAAACAAACAAAAAACAGTTAATATTTTTGCCTATTCTGTACCACTGAGAAGTGACAGCTGACATACATGCGGCTCAGATAAATGTTTAATTTGGTATAAGTTACATTCTATTTGTAAAAGGGAATGATCATGTGCAATAAAAACGTAGTTAATATTTTTGCTTTTGCCGAAATAGAAAATTATCCGATTTTTATCTCTCTTTGTCGATCTAAGTTACTTCCATATTCTTAGAATGTCTAATTTCTTAATAGATGTTAGCAAGGGAAGTTTTTTTACCCAAAGAGTCTAAAAAATCCAGTTAACATTTTTGCTCGAAATTTCTAACGAAAAATAGGTGTTTTTTGAGGTAACTCAAGGTTCCGTTTTTTCAAACTGTTTAATTTTTGGTTTCTACTAACGTATTTACTTATAACCTTGATATGGTAAAACAAAATTGCAGTTAATATTTTTGTCTAGGTTAAATTCTATTTTTCCTGGCCTAAGAGGCGATTGTTGTCGACCGTGTTGCTGTGGGGCGGTAAAATTTTTAGTTTTATGTGGTTGGTATGAATTCGGCGAAGTAAGCGGGAATTTACTGCGTTTCCCGAAAGTTTCGGGGATAAGGAATTGTCGAATTTCGTGGCGAACACAATATGACACCTGACACGATACACGGTATCCACAAGCATTTTTCGGTAAATACAGTGTGGATAGAAATTGTGGAATATTTCTTATATTTCTCAAAATATTCCTCATATCAAAAACATCTTTTAATAAAGGTGTTAGGGGAAATTATTTCCCGTTTAGTGGCATCAAGCAATCTTTCGTAGCACAAAAAATGTGGTTGCCATGGTAACCGATTTAATTTTTTTAAATGGCACCATATACTTTTTTTGGTGAAAATTGATACATTAGAACTTTCTGAACACGATACAATACAATTTTAATGGGGTCGCATAAGAAAAAAATACAAAAAAAAATTCTATTATGCTATTGACAATGTTTATCAAAATAATTATTAACATCAAGTTAGCCATGCCAAAATCAGAACAATGCGAAACTGTCACTAGCTGTGTAACTGTGTTCATAGTTACAGTAAACTTATTTTTTTACTCAATTTTCCGTGTACTTAAGTACTTAGTATGTTAACCGGTATTCTTTCTTAATTCAAGCGCCATTATAACTTACTAAGTACCTACTTAAGTACACAGAAAATTGAGTAGAACAGTACGTTTACTGTAACAATGCAGACAATTACAAGCAACTGACAGCTAGTGACAGTTTCCCAATGTTCTGATTTTGGCATGGCTAACTTGATGTTAATCATTATTTTGATTAAACATTGTCAATAGCATAATAGAAAACTTAATTTTATTGTATTTTTTTCTTATGCGACCCCATTAAAATTGTATTGTATCGTATTCAGAAAGTACCAATGTATTAATTTTCACCAAAAAACGTACATGGTGCCATTTAAAAAATCAAGTCGGTTACCACGGCAACCACATTTTTTGTGCTACGAAAGATTGCTTGATATCACTAAACGGGAAATAATTTCCCCCAACACTTTTATTAAAACAAGTTTTTCATATGAGGAATATTTTAAGAAATACGAGTATAAGCAATATTCCACAATTTCTATCCACACTGTATAGTAGGTATGGCTGACGACTGTTGTTATTGTATGCATTTCACACAGAATACTCGATATGTACCACGACAAACTAAAAGACAATACAATTTTCTCCTCTAAAATCTAACAACAATGGCGTTTTGCGCGGTGAATGATGATTATCCATTATTCTCGAAATTACTCGCATCTCTCGCGAAGCGAGGCGTGAATTTATTTTTGCCATGTGGAGTCCATGTGCAATTAAATTTTAATTTAGAATTATATCACATGAACGGACCAGATTGTTAAATGTTACTTTTAAAATTAATTCACTTCGAGAACCGTTCTTTCTTTACAGGTGGGTAATTTAATTCTACCATAAACAACGCAATTAATTCTAATTATACAAGAAAAACACCCAACAAGGAGTTTGCTTTTCAACTTAATATTTCTGAGAAAATTCATTTAATTTGATTCTTCTGTGAAAACATTGTCAAGATTTTATCCACAATCTGGCAACAACGACAGCTCTTAACCACCTAACCTAAAATTGCATTCACAAAACTTTTTTGTTGAATTAAAAAATAGGTTGAAGATATTTTAATTTATTATTATTTTGGCATCAATTTGAAACTGGAAAACGTAATGTAGGTATGATGCTAGACGGTACATCAAGTTTGCAGCAAAGATAACAGAATTTTAAAGAGTTAATATCATTATTTCTTTTGAAAAATACATATTCTTATAGGTAATTAGTAATAAGAAGTTAATAGAATGACAAATATAGTGATATAAAATAGTTTTTACCAAGTTACAAGTTTTTAAAATTTTCAGAAATTTCATAAATATTAAAAATTGGCAAAAAAACTAAATCTTTTACTAGAGCGATCAAATTTGGGCACATTTATGAAAAAATTGAAATTTTACCAAATAAACCCATGTTTGGCGATATATTTTTTGACAGATACCGAAAGTCACATGACCACGTTTGAGTTGGCGATTTTTCACTTTTTTTTCAAGCAAAAGATAACCCCAAAATTAAATTTCAAAATAAAACATTAATAATTAAAAATTTCCCCCCTATGGTGCGAACTTTTTGGAGGACCCTGTATATGTATCTGTACTTGACATTTTATGACGAGGTGATTAAGCTGTGGCTAACAAGCTACAAGTAAGTGTATTTATTACTTTTACAATCATCTGTGCTTTTACCTATTGCTAAATACAGAAAACGACAAGAGTGTGAAAGAATATAAGGAGAAATATTATGTAAAAGTTTTTATAGTGATATCTGACGGAGCAGACAGGTGTTGTCCCCGAAGCATTGGCAGTAAATTCAGAAAAAGTTAAAACCGGAAAATAGGTTAGAACCATTGTTCCCACTTTCTTCATTGTAAAATATGACGCTTTCAGCGGGAGCATTTATTTTGAGACGTGAAAAGAGAGAATAATTCATTTACACAAAAAGAAACAAAACGCAATGGATTCGGAATAACCGACAATGTTTCAGGAACATTTCCACGCCCCAGTTACAGAGTGTTTTAAAACTTGCCACTTACCGCATTTCGTCTATAACAGGCAAATCCAAACTACAGAAATAACCTTTTGTTAGATAATGATCAAAAACGGTACTTATCTCAGCCATTGATCTCCACAAGAATGTAGGACGGTCTCTAAATAATCGAAGCGATACTTACCGAGAATTTTGTAACTTATCCAGCTACAGACGCAATCACTATTCTTTTTCTCGATCCCATGCAGAGCATACGTTTAACGAATAAAACTTTTTTGTGCGTCATATTTGCCTTTCATCTTGTAACCCGAATTCCGAGTTCCACGGTATAACTTTATACGGAGGCATGTTTTGTATGAGAAAAAGTTCCCATCCCCGAGTTGCTTCTTATTTATGTCAAGTTCGAATTTCAAATATCAAACTAACTGTCGGCGAACTCTATCGATACATTTTTGTATACGGAACCTTCGCTTATATTATTGTGAAAAAATCGTACCTTGTAATCTTGTTTTATTGAGTTCCCAGGAAATATTATAGGAAATCTCATAGAATTGCCAAGAAATCTTAGTAAACTCATGGAATTTTCAAGAAAACTTATTCTACGGGTCAGTGGCGTATTCAGGGGGGGGGGGGCAAAGGGGGCAATTGCCCTCCCCCCCACAGCTGTCGAGATAAACGAGATTCGTAATATCAAAATTAATAATATACCAAAAATTATATACTCCTGGCCTAATCTGAAAATGCAGTGAACATCAAACATCTACAATTTGTTATTTGTTTAATCTTGTCTTCTCGAAATTAAAACCTGTGCAGTAGAGATTTGAGAACGCGCCGCCGTATACCTATTATTATGCACACACTCCGTCGGTCGCAGCGCGTAACCGTAAATTAGGAAAAACAACCTACTAAACATATTTTGCACAATTACAGTGTGCCAGAAAGAACATTTTCAAAACTGAAAATTTTAAATATTTATATTAGAAACAATATTAGCGTAAACCGACTGAATGGGTTAACACTCCCTTATGTGTACCCTGAAATACCCATATCTCCAGAGGAGATATTTGACGAGCTCAAGTCCAAAAAAAGAATACTTGATTTTGTGATATAGATTTTACTGGTTCGAAGAAGAATTATTTTTATGTTATACAGGGTGTCCGGTAATAACTTAAAAAATTAAAAAGAAAAATGGAAAATATGACGAAAAGTTCATATGAACATGGGTCCGCAGATGTTTGGGCGTTATTCACCAAGTATACCTTTTTGCTTAGAA
Organism: Pseudeuparius sepicola; assembly: GCA_963920635.1. Lineage (NCBI taxonomy): Eukaryota > Metazoa > Arthropoda > Insecta > Coleoptera > Anthribidae > Pseudeuparius > Pseudeuparius sepicola. The sequence goes on along the minus strand of OY987305.1, from coordinate 1,405,121 downwards.
AACGTTTGGATATATTTACAAAACATCGTAAAAGCTTACTGCCAAAAAAGTTAGGGCAAATTAAATTAAATAATGCTAGCGCCCTCTATGGATTGCACCAAAAATATTACCAAATTATGACTTCTCTTCTCCAAAAAAAACACCCGGCTATCAAATTTTGCAAGAAAATTTTGTCGACTCAAAAAGTTACTTAAACAAATCGAAAATAAAATTTCAACTTCAACACCCTGCATCTCGAAAACCAAACATCTGCGGACCCATGTTCATATGAACTTTTCGTCATATTTTCCATTTTTCTTTTTAATTTTTCAAGTTAGTGCATTTATTTCCGGACACCCTGTATTTATTTATTTTGGAAAATATGTTTTTGTTCTGTTTTTATTCATTAAAATTGTCGACAGAGTTTTGTTATTTATATCGTATGTCTCGAGGCGCTGCGTGGATTGTCACAAGGCCGTAACTCTAACCGTTTCGGTGCAAATGGTTTTCAAAGTCAAATCGAATCGGCTCGAGATAGTAGCAAAGTCTAGAAATACTAAAGTCGGCTCACTTCTTTGATTTCTCGGAAAAGCCCACAATTTTTTGCGATCGGTCGTAAATCAGCGTCACCTCACACGCTTCGTATTTACGAGGGCGACTAAACGAAATCGCCGTCAAGCTAGTTATACGGGGACAGGTTCATATCGACTTTCCATTATTTACCAAAGTCTACAAATATTAGTATACCTATTTGTAGACTTCGGTACAACATATTTGTGTAGGTAAGTGTACCGTTAGTTTTTGGTAGGTACAGTTAAATTAAAATACAAGGTAGCTATTACCCGAATCTACATAATTAGTAGGTATATCTGTAGACTTTGGTTGGAACATGAATAAAAATGCAATTTTTTATGTTTTACGTTCATTTTTAATGAAGCATAACAAAACATAGAGCGGACAAAAACATAAATAACAAATAAATATTTAAGGACAAAGAGTTAAACTAATCATATCTACTTTTTCATACTGTAGTAAATATTTTGATATATAAATTGACATAAACAATACAGAACAAAATATTACGCATTACGTACCTACACAAGCATGCGTCTTACCATAAGCTTCTGGCAATAAACTTAATGGGACAGCCGAGGGGACAGCAGTTTTTACTAAACGTTTTCAGGACGAAGTGAACGACTGATCATCAAAATGTGCCTTGCAAATTCTTATAGGTTTATATGCCTCTTCAGGTGGAATATTCGCAAATTTTAAATTCTCCGATGAACCCTAAGGCATTCTTCCATTGCTGGCACCTTCAAATTTTCAATATTTTAATATCATATCTATATTATTCGTCAATTAATACCTAAGTATTCAAATGTCACATAAAAATGTCTTAATTTTTGTAGGTAGGTACCTCAAACTCAATCTTACCTTTCAGGGTCTTTTGGAAATGAAAAAAGGTAATATAGTCATCTGAACTGGTTTTACAGCAATCCGCACTGCAGTAAAAAGCGTTACTAGGCATCACTACAACACAGTCACGGTCGGTCGGTAATATTTTGCGCGCACCCGGTACAATGCGAACGAACCGCTCTCAGCTACACTGTGTACAGCTTATTTTCTTATATTGTAAGATATCGATCGGCTCGATGAGAAGGGGAGCGGGAGAGGGCAAGAGGGAAACGTTTGTGCCGGGACTTATATCTATGGACGCTGATAGTAGTCCCTTAAACCCGTACGTTTTCGGAATGGGCGCGTCGTAACGCGTCGACTGAGACGCCGAGAAACTGCGGGTGTACCAAATTTTTGTCTGTAGTTTTAACGGGTTTACGGCCATTTCCTTTTATGATAAGTAGGGGTTTTAGCACCCCGATCAGTCACCGGGCGAAGCACCCCCCGTCCTGTATCGACCACCTCATCGGCCGGAGGCTTAGTTGACTGATTTTGCGCGATTTATAACGAATTAAACGTACCCCATGTGCGCCGGTTGACAAATATAAACGACATCTTTTAACTATCAAATTTTTCACGAGATACAAATCAAAATTGGTATTATGTAGCGGAGCCTCCCCGGGGGGAAGGGTTTCCAAACGTCATTTATAACACTTTTCAATAAAACGGCGCACCGCTCGCTGTGAGGCGGGGGAGCTCGGAGTGCCGAAATAATTCCTCTTTCTGCACTCCAAAAAATATAAATAATGACAGCACATTAACACTCTAGATATTTTCTAAAATTTATTTGTGGCGCAAACAGATCCATTTAATTTTTAATTGGGTTTTTCACCACCAAACTGGTTAAAAGACAACTTTTTCAAGTTGCCTGGAAAATTAATAAATTCTTACCAGTAAATGAACTAAACTTTGAACTTGTAACTCAAAAAATATATCAACAAATTTGTTTTCTGAGCTTTCGGAGAATAAATCTTCCTCCTTTCTCAAAGATCATGCCACGTCAAAGTGAAGTGACAGATTAACAAATTTCAGATTAAAATGTCATGACAACAGAAACAATAGCCTAGCCACCTGCCTGATATTGTACCCTGTGCTCTACCTAATTATCTACACTAACTTCTCTTTGAATAAGTGACAATAATATTTTACTGAATTCCACTGAACATTCGGCAAGACAGTTGTCCGTATTTCCAAGAATAAATGCAGATTCTTTAATTTTTCGTCTATTTCCTACTACTTCTTTGAGAATTGGTTTGGACCTGTCCCACAATATCCTATGATTGTTATTAAAACAATGTTCACATATTTTTGACTTAGAAATTTGATTGTGCCTGATACAATTTTTATGTTCTTTTAAACGAACGTTAAATGGCCTACAAGTCTCCCCAACATAGAACTTTCCACATTCACAAGGAATTTTATAAATGCAATTTTTTGAACTTTGTACCTTATTAAATGGTTTCGTTTTAACTAGCATCGATCTTAATGTATTTTTGGTTTTAAATACTGTTCTGACATTAAAACGATTGCCTATGCGTTTTAGCTTATCTGATAGTCCAGGAATATAAGAAATAATAAAATTTACTGGTCGGTCCACCAGATTTATTTCTCTAATTCTATTAGCATTGTTATTTTGTTGACAATCCTGAAAAATTTGCTCAACAAATTCAATAGGATAACTATTCTTCTCAAGAACATATTTTATATGTTTAATTTCGTCCTCAAATTTTGTGTTATTAGAACAAATCGTTCTAGCCCTGTCATACAAACTTTTAATTACTCCTTTTTTAACACTAATATGATATGATTGGAGTTGAAATGGAGATATCTATTAGTATGTGTTGGTTTTCTATAGACACTAGTTTCTGTACTATCTGATTTCAGTATAGAAACATCTAAGAAAGGTAATTGATTATTATTTTCAATTTCTAAGGTAAACTTAATAGAAGGTTCTTGTGAGTTTATAAAATTTAATAATGAATTTAAATCATCTACTCCATGTTCCCATATATAAATATGTCATCTACATATCTCCACCAAACATTAGGTTGGTGAACATATCTAGTCAATTCATTTTGTTCAAAATCTTCCATGAATAAATTGCTTATGAATTGTGATAAAGGAAACCCCATAGCCATTCCAAATTCCTGCTGGTAAAATTCATTTCCTAGTTGAAAATAAGTGGTTTTAACACAGAGTGTTGTTAGTTCTAATATTGCATCTATATTCAAATTCGTCCTTTCTACTAAAGTCTGATCATTTTCTAACTTTCTGCAATGATTTGTCAACAGGGACATTTGTAAAAAGACTAACCACATCAAAGCTAGCTAATATATAATTATCCGGAAATTGATGTTCCCTATTTTTTTCTAGAAAATGATTACTGTTTCTGATAAATGAATTTGAATTTCCCACTAACGGATTAACAATTTTAAGTAAATATTTTGCTAAGGAATGACACGGCGAATTTATTGAACTTACTCTGTTAAATTGACATGCGGTCTATCCAACCTACCTGAAGAAATTAATAAAGAAAAGCTCAAATCGAGGTCTCTATTGGGGACAATGTCTGACGCTACTGAGATTAGCTTTTGGTCATAGTTTATGACTCAGTAACAAAAGGAATCACAAACACGATCCCCAGACAATCACCATGTGTGTGTTGTGTCTTTTTTACCAGGCAGCAAACAAAAAAACGTTCTAAGAATATTTATTACAGTGTTACGCCGTTCATATGGAATTTACGACCTCGTACCCGTCATAGGCGCGAACGCTTGCCGGAAGTGTGAACTCTCATTGATTTAAGGCCCCAAATGAGGAGTTTTAAGTTCTCGCGCGCCAACCTGTAATTCCTAGACTACGCGCAAAAAACGCAGCGATAAATCTTCGGTGTAATTAATATTTTACGCCCACAAAAATCCCCTTAAACACACCGGTAATTAATTTAAAATTAAGGTTCGAACCTGGCGCGAGTCGGAAAAAAATGAAAAGGCGTCACTCGTGAAAACTCTTCAATGTTTGCAACAAAATACGCGGCGGTTATTATGGAACGCCATTGTCATAAAACTAAGTGCGTTATATGACTCGACTAGTTCATCGAAGTGGCTGGTAAATTGTGATAAAAAGTAGTAAAATACTTTTATTATAATAATAAAACTTAATATCTTGGGCTCTGGCACATCTCGTCTTTGTTAAAACAATACTTTTTAACCGAGCAGTCGTAAAGTCGATCGTTAAAAATTAACAAATAACTCTAAAACCAGTGCCCGTGTCCGAGCTGTAAAATCAAAAATAGTAAACAAAAACCGTAAGAGGCCATACGAAAGATGCATAAAGCTGTGGGGCTTATTTAGTGTACATTTTTTTATGAGGCCATAACGAACGAGGAACGCTCTGATGCAATGTGGCTTCTGCTGATGTGTAAGTATCTAGTGGTGTTATAATAAATACCTATCATATCTAACCAAGTTGGATCGACCATACCACGATACACTTACCCACGGTATGACACCAACGAATCCGAAAACAAGGCAACTCTGCGCATCTACGTCAGTTGCGAATCACGAATTCAAAATAATGGGCGGCTGCGGTTGTGTTTTACGATTCTTTATAGTTTACAGTTTAATGTGTCAAGAAAAAAGTGTGAACAACTGACTGATCGTCAGTCCCGCTCGACAGTGCTTTGAAATAGGCCAAAAATGCCGGGATGTGCAGTCAGCGTTTGTCCAAATAATAACAGAAACAGTAAGGGAACGGAAATTAAGTACTAGATTTCCCAAGGACAATAATCTTGCCAAAAAATGGATTGCTGCATGCCGCAGACAAGACAGTATCAATTTAAAAAATGGTAAAGGAAACAGATTATTTATAGAACAGAGCATTAAAAATAGGGGCCCAACAGAGTTTATGCCTGGTTTATACAGCAAATAAAATAGAATGTGCAATAAAAAATTAGCCTGGGGAATCATTATAATAATAATAATAATTCTCACCCTTACAATATTCCAAACTAGGAGTACCCCAGAAGCAACCACATACTTGTGCGGGGGAGGGGGGCAATTACTATTATTTTGTCTTCGTTGCCATTTGCGGCCAGGGCCGACTTTTTACCCGATAGAACTAGGATAGCATTCACTCAAGTACTACGGAAAACCCTAGAAAACCGTAGTAATCCCAGTGAGTGTAGGACAATTAGTGAATCACACGGGTAAAGCCCTATTTAGGAACAATACCGTGAACCCACATTTGTCCAGTGCTCTTGGCCATAGCGGTGTATTTCTTTAAAGACATATGCATGTGCCTGCCTCGAACCCAGGTCGATCGAAGGCAGAAAAACATGCAGTCTAAAAAGTCAGCGCCGGTACGAGCGACGCCACCGCGGCATTATTTGATCCCTATATTTTACTCACTATTTATTATGTTTTTGTTTAACTATAAACTAAGCACTAGTTGTGCAGGTTGTGCTTGTGTCGAGGCTTGTGTGCATTAATTGGTAAATAAGGCTTTAATTGACATAAACCGACATAAACACTGGAAGGAAAAAGTTATATTTTTGGTAAGGCTTTGAATTTTATTTATCAATATCTTTGCTTATAACAAGTCATCTGTAAAATACTTTTTTTTCGATGGAGAGTTTGTGTCGATAGAAGCCAAAACTTAGTTCAGGATTACCTTGCTTACAATAAATGTATTATTTAGATATCTATATTATATTTTTTTATTGTCTACCAATATACGGTCTTTTAAAAGAAAAATCCTGTTAATTTAACAAAATATACGTCAATTTTATTTGCATGCATACGATTAGCTAAAACGCGAAGAAAACAAATTATTTGTAAAATTATAATTATCAAATTAAATGTGTTTTTTATCAACAGAATATTCATTCATTTATCTAGTAATATAATCTACATATTTTTAACAACATTTATTTAAAAGGAAACGTTTAAAATAAGCAAAAACCCATAAAAAGTTGGGAATTTGGAACCTATTGGCGATACACTATTCTTATTACGTTTAAATCCACACACCAAGACCGTTGTTTTTGCACTCGACGCGCGTTTCGCTAACTAAGTTAGCATCATCAGGAGATGATTAAAACTCTCCTGATGATGCTAACTTAGTTAGCGAAACGCGCGTCGAGTGCAAAAACAACGGTATTGGTGTGTGGATTTAAACGTAATAAGAATAATCTATTGCTGTGTAAAACATATATGGAGCAATTTAAATTCTGATTCGCAACTGACGGCACAAGATGCGCAATGACATACCGTGGGTAAGTGTATCGTGGACCATACGACGCCTCACAATAAAGGTAGTTGGAAAGCATAAATCAAAAACTTTACCATTGTCGAAACGCTGGGTTACTACGGTGCTCCAAATTTTAAATGGGTCGACAAGATTCGGGCATATCTCCTACTTTATGGGGTAAGTCCTTTCAAAAGTAATAATTACAAGGTGTTCGACCGCTTGTGAGGTCCCTATATAAAAATTGGAATAAGGAAGACGAACGGCTTATTGTGAAGGCGCCTCTAAGCCTAGATTATAGAGATGTAATTAAATTGAATGAGATTTAGCGGCTGGAAATATGCAAAACTTCTGCTGCAAATTATTTTTTGATTTATGAACGTATCGGCTACCTACAAAAGTGATTTATTTACATGTTAGTGTGCTCACCTGCGACTACAGTAATAAACTGAGGTTGCTACAATAAAATATGATTATTTTTAATAAAAAACGGGGGACAGATGTTTGCTTGTTTCCTCGTTGAACTCTGCTACCTCGCAACGACAAGATATTCTCCACGTAAACTAAATATTGATATTGGTTTTCCAACTCTGCAGGAAATAGCAAATAATGCAGCACCACCAACTTTTAAGCTTATACCCCATGCAAAGCCACCGTTGTGTGTATATGCACCGAAATACAGCCCACTCGATTTTCCGCCATTTATCATTTTGCCCATATCACGTACAATAATTAGTTAATTAATATGTTGCCTGTTCGATGAATGAATTCGATAATTATACAAAAATGCGATTGTTACGCTATGCTACCGGAGTTTGAATTTAATGGGGAATCGCTTTTACCAAACAGAAATGTTATCCACAATCCGATAACATTGATTATCTCCGCTGATTTTGAAGAGTACCTAGCAAAAAATGTCACGCATTTTGTCATAATAATTATAATAATAATAATAGCCTTTATTTGCCCAACAGTAACAACCATTTACAGGACAAATTAAGAAGCAATACAAAAAATAATACATAATATGAACAGAAGCAAACACATAATACAAAATACATCTAAATCAAAGAAATACCTCTAAATCAAAGAAAAGAAGCGTGCGGCAACAGACAATATTTTAGGCAGGACGTCAGCATTTATGTCACACAAGTGGCATATCTCAGTAAAGTTATTGCTCATTGTGAACTTAAGGAGACTTAAGGTATATATTAGTTCGCGCTCTATTACAATAAAAAGTGAGTGTATGTCTCGCCTGCAATCTTGGCACATGGATGTTAATTTGCCGTAACAAAGTAGGAGAATCAATTTCGCCATGCAACAATTTCCACAAAATAGATATCGAAGCTATTCTCCTTCGCGATTCAAGACATTCAAACTTAAACCTAGAAATAAGATCCACATATGGAACACCCCGGTCCGGATACCTTCCATCCAATTTGTAAGAAAGGAATTTTAAAAACTTTCCTTGAATTTTTTCCACTAATGATAATATGGTTACTATAATAAGGACACCAGACCAGAGAGCCATATTCCAACTTGGATCTCACATATGAACAAAATAATGTTACTAGAGCATCCATATGTATGGAATAATGTTTATATCTTCTTAAAAAATATATTTAGAAAAAAATGGTTTAAATAAAACTTACAGTGTGACCTGTTAAATGTACCATTTTAACTTGCAGGACATAAAATACCTACTGATTAAATGTATCGACCAATGAGAATTTTTGTATAAGAAAAGAAAAAAGAAAAGAAGCAAAACCATCAAACAATTTTAATGTAGCATATTTTTTGCCTCCATCGAGTTTTCTGATAACGTCCACTATTAAATCGGAAAAAATAAAAATAATTTATTTCTCAAAATTTTCCTTATGTAACCTATAGATTTTTTTATGATCCCATTTGAAAAAAAAAAGTTCGTTGCCATAGCAACCACATTATGAGAGGTAAAACAAAATCGACTTGTTAGGATTATGCAAAATAGGTCACACTGTAAGTTTTATTTAAACCATTTTTTTTCTAAATATATTTTTTAAGAAGATATTAGCATTATTCCATACATATGGGGCACCCTGTATAAAAATGAATGTTGAACGAAAAATTAAGCGCAAAATTTAATTTCCCATCGGGAAGAATAGATCGTTGGCTTGTTGACGAATCGCGAACATTGGCCCTTTTTACCGAATGATAAATTAGCCTGGCACTCAAAAGATTTTAAACGACCGTTCATATCCGATTACCCATTGTTGGCATTCGCACAAATAATTTGGGGGGCAAATGCGGCGAAGAACGAGGAAAAACGCCAGAAAACACCCGTCCCAAAACTAAATGGCAGCAAAACAATTTTAAGGGGACCCGGTCGATTCGCTTTTAAGGTTATTGACGAACGCAAACACCTTTCGATTTTCCTTTTGTCGTTGAGAACAGGGGCGGGTCGTGCAGTGGGGCAACGGTGCCATGGCCCTACCACCGGCCATGCCCCGTCATCGACCCTAGTTGGTACAAATTCATATTAAAAACCATTTTGCACTCCTAAAATAAACTTCCTGATATTCACTTACCGTGCGAACCGGGAACGGCGGGAGTGGCAACGCCGCGCAGGCAAGAGCCGGCCGGGAGCTCTATTAAATATAACCCGAGCCACCTTCCATTTGGACAGCACTGTAGAGAGAGACCGAAAGCGGTCCGGCGAATGTGGAAGTGAGATCGACAATAATTGGGAATGTGCATTGAGTTAAATGCCCATAAACAGCGATTCTCCGGGCCAGGCTCCTATCATAATATGTTTCGTTGTATATTTGGCTCTCGCGGGCGGGCAAAACGTGGTGCTTATTTTGCGTAGTTGATGTAGTTTGTTTATAACGTTTAACGTTTTCAAAATGAACAGTGTAAGTGTTTTATTAAGAAATTTGTTTTCGTCAATGGAATTTGAGCCAAACCTGCAAATTAAAGAGTTGGGCAAGCCGTTACCCGATTTATCTATAGAGAAAAATCAAACGGCAGGACAAAAAACGCGATCACGTAAATTCAACAAAAGTGTCTACTTAAAAAATAATTGGTTGTGCGGGTGTGAAGAAACAAACAAGTTGTTTTGTTTGGTTTGATCAAAAAAGGGAACCAACGATGTTTTGCACATTTGGGATAAAATGAAGACACACGAAAAATCGAAAGGTACACATGAACATGAATAACATTTTTAATTTTAGTATGCTGGGTAAAATAAATATAAAAACGCAGCTAAATTCAGCATATTATCCAGATGCCCTGCTTAAACATAATGAGCAGAAAAATCGGCACGTTTTAAATCAAATAATTAACTTTGTTTATTTTTGTGGGGCTTTCGAATTGGCATTAAGAGGACACAATGAGGCATAGGCTTCCGAAAATAAGGGCATATTTCGAGAATTGGTGAACTTTAGTGCGAATATACTTTTTTAATAACATTTACTCAAACATTTATGACAACCGAGGTGAATTTTTAAAATTGTGTCTCAGTTTGTGTTATTTCTCTGGACATTTATTCAAAAACAAATTGGTTCAATTCAAAAACTCGTTTAAATCTAACTTTAATAGTCTACATTTTGTGATGGCGTCTGATGTTAATTTTTTCTGAGACGTCACATGCCCATGGAAATAAATGCTACTGGAAAACTTTGGTAAGTTTTTCTGTATTAGTTAGGCGGTGTGAACTTAACAGCCAATTTTCTGGCACCCAAAAATTTCAAGGTTTATTTTTTTGATTAATATTTCTTCATTTTCCAGTTTAATCTGCTTAGAAGGTTTTATCGTATGTAATATCACAAGTGCCGGAAATTTTATCGATAATTTTTTCGAAAGCGCTATTTTGCCTAGAAAGATCACGAGTGTAAATTGGTCTTTTCTTTTCTGATAAAAAATATTTTCTGTATTAATTTTTTCTGTTTACATTCCCAAAACGACTCATTTTAAACGAGTTTATTGACAACTTCGACTGTAGCATTCGAGTAAACAAACATGACGCTTGGATATCCAAGGCAAATAATGCGGTTATACCTACACCCTGTCATAGTTGGTTTATTTTCTGAAGGTGTGTCATAAATTTAAACGGAGACCGAGGTCTAATAAGAACAATTTATCAGTGTAAACGTTATATATTTTCATTGATACAATGCTTAATAATACCGCAACAAAATTTATAAGCTGTATAATTTAGAACAGTGTAAAACACCAATTTTAAGAAGTACGTGTTTGTATCGAACAGATTCGCGGTTGCTAAGCAACCACTAGTGCAATTTGGTAATTGCACTAGTGGTATTACCGCGATAATTTGCACTAGTGCAATTATCGCTAGCAGAGGCATATGATTGGTTGGATTTTTATGGAAGGAGCTACTTTATTGGATGCAAGCAGTATGAGGGAAATAATCAAAATAAATCTATAGAAATAAGGAAGGACGAGGAAAATTTTTTGCTGCCAGAAAATCGGCTGCTAACTTCACACCGGTTTAGTTAGGCACATTGATTTTTAAGATGTCTCCGAAATGACCCGAACTGATCTAAAGGTTTTTCTATATCCGCGCGAATTGGAAAAAATTCCAGAGTGATGTGTAATCGACACGGGGTTGAAAACAGAAGGATTTCGACTAGGGATTGAGTTGTCAAGCGGCCGCATTACCCAACGCGGTTATATCCAGAAATTCCAAGCGGTACGCCCTCATCTTTCCGAGGCATCTTGGCTTTGGGGCCAAGCATCCTTAATTATTATCGTTTTAGTCGCTTTTACTTAATAATGTACAGGGTTTTTCCGTATATTTTTCAACCCACCCTAGAACCTCCATTTTTGATCCTAGAAAAAAACTTTTTATATGAAAGTTATAGGATTTTTTACGAGCTATTTGAATCTGTTAACAGATGAAACAAATGAACGTCGGAAAATTGAGAAAAAAATATATAAACTTTTGTTTTTTAAATGGAACACCCTGTATATTTTTGGATTTTTGAAATCTACTGGTTCTTCTGATTACAACGATATATATATGTCACCTATTTTCTCCACCCGCCTGCTCAGTATTTCACGTTGCATAATTTGACTATATAGTGGAAGGATCAAGAGACCCATGGAAAAACAAATTTGTATTTATTCATAGATATCTTAATAACTTTATTAGAACTTTATTAACAACAAGAAAAATAAAATAATAAAGGGTTATATCTCGACTTATCCACTATTATCTTCGTAACATCTTGTGATATTGTTTTTCCATTTATTTAAGGCATTTCTAATGAATTGAGAGTCTTCCGTATTTAGCTCAAAAATCTCTACTTTTAATTTATTTGGAAGGGTATTGATATTTTCCGGTCTGTCATAATTTATTTTATTTTTTAAATATCCCCACAGAAATATATCCAAGGAAGGCAGGTCCGGGCTGTTTGCCTGCCATCTAATTGAACCATGTCTTCCTATCCATGAATCATATTTGTCATTCAAATAATTTGTTACCGATTTACTAAATAAAATAATTTTTACGGACGAAGCTATGTTCACAACAGCCGGAATGTTTAACAGGCAAAATAAAAGATACTGGAACACAGAAAATCCACATAAGTACCAAGCTATTAAAATCCAAGGTCGACAATCAGTGAACGTTTGGTGTGAGATATTAGAAAATAGAGTTTTGGGGCCGATTATTTTTGAAGGCAGTTTAACCGGAGAAAGATACAAAAATTACCCTGAGAACGAAATTGAAGTCTTACTGCAACATCTTCCGAACCGCCAACAATTAATTTGGCAACAAGATGGGGCACCCCCACATAACATCAGGTCGGTAACAAATTATTTTAATGACAAATATGATTCATGGATAGGAAGACATGGTTCAATTAGATGGCCGGCAAACAGCCCGGACCTGCCTTCCTTGGATATATTTCTGTGGGGATATTTAAAAAATAAAATATATTATGACAGACCGGAAAATACCAATACCCTTCGAAATAAATTAGAAGTAGAGATTTTTGAGCTAAATACATTAGAAATGCCTTAAATAAATGGAAAAACAATATCACAAGATGTTACGAAGTTAATGGTGGATACGTCGAGATATAACCCTTTATTATTTTATTTTTCTTGTTGTTAATAAAGTTCTAATAAAGTTATTAAAATATCTATGAATAAATATAAATTTGTTTTTCCATGGGTCTCTTGATCCTTACACTAATATAGTCAAATTATGCAACGTGAAATACTGAGCAGGCGGGTGGAGCAAATATGTGACATATATATATCGTTGGAATCAGAAGAACCAGTAGATTTCAAAAATCCAAAAATATACAGGGTGTTCCATTTAAAAAACAAAAGTTTATATATTTTTCTCAATTTTCCCACGTTCATTTGTTTCATCTGTTAACAGATTCAAATGGCTCGTAAAAAATCCTATAACTTTCATATAAAAAGTTTTTTTCTAGGATCAAAAATGGAGGTTTTAAGGTGGGTTGAAAAATATACGGAAAAACCCTGTACATGATCAGAATCGGAATAAAATGAAAGTCTTGCAAAGCCAGCTTTGTATTTCGAGATATAGGGGTAAAATAATAATAAAGACACCTGTTGCAAGAAAAAACGAATCAGGAAGGAAATAACTGGGAAGAGGGTGGGCTTTTATATTTGAGCTTATTTTTCCCAAATTTGCTTATCTGCTCTTTCGGTGTATCAGTAGTTGCCGTTCTGGCATTTTTATCATTTCGTGGAAACGGATGTTTTCGGAACCTTTTATTTTTATATGGTGAGGGGCAGATAGCGAATGTTGTATCAGTTGTGTTCGGTGATTTATTGAGAGCGAATTGTGCCTCATCGTAGGAGGATGCCCTTTTTGTCCTTTTCGTAATTTTTTACCTTTACGTTTATTTTTGATTTGGCTAAACTACGCCGGATAAAGCAAACTTTACTTTCTTACAATGTTATAAACGTTTTTAAAGTTCATGTCAATATAGCCCATGATACTACAACGAAATTCAAGCGTGCGCTTGGCGAACTGCCAAAAACCACAAAACAATACTAATATAGTCCTCCTTACGGCAGAATGCGTGCGACGTAAGGGGGAAGAACTCGCAAATATTATAGAATTAGTCACAGTTCAGGGGCGTAGCTCAATTTTGTGTAACTCACCGACTTAATTTTCATATAATTGTTATTTAATTTATTGTTAATATTATTCTTAACGGTGATGCCTTAGACTATGGAGGAAGGCAAACCCTTATAACATTGGCAATTATTTCTCGAGCTTGAGAATGCAACGGTCTTCCCTGTTTACTCATTTTGCACACGTTAACTCCCGAACATACGAAACGCCACTGAGCTCTCTGAGCCGGCGGAAAAAACTTGCCAGCGGCCTAAAAAAATGAGGTCTGTATGGTAGCCCAAATACGCAGTTAACTTTACTTACTATAGAAACAGGCACAAAACGCGTTGGCTAACTGATTTTGTCAGCCGACTCCTTCGCAGAAGTGCTGTGTTGCCGTATTTCAAAGGCGATGGTAGACGCGACGATGTTGAAAAAAATATAATAGGTGTTTTATCACACCGCGTTAAAAATAAATGATAAACAAGAATGGGTAAGTGGTCCCGTGATGCGAGCTTTATTTTTTCGGTATAATAGAGTTCAGAAATTCGGCTTCAATATGATAATACTTGTATTCGCCAATAAATAACGACTACTCGTACAGGAAATCTCGCAACGCTGCCCGCATTCTTTAGAAACGTTTTCTTTCGTGCTTTGGACTATACAGTGGAAATCCATCCCAAGAACTAAAAACAAATGCGTCGCGTTTATTTTTAACACGTCAATTAAAATTAGAAATTAAACTGCCTAATGGGATAACTGACAAAAAACACAAAATAATATATATACAGGGTGTTCCGTATTGATGTGCAAATATTTGAAGGAAGTGCTCTACAGGGGTCTTTCATGTACAATTTTTCGATTTAAGGCTCCCCTGCAAAGTTATTCCAGCCTTAAGAGGGAAAAAAATTGTTTTCATTTTTTTCTCACAAACGGTTTAATCTAGAAACTTAAATTTTTGGACACGTTACTAGCCAGTTCGAAGACACTACGATAGAATACTTTTTGCACCCTTTTACTTAATCATCTCCTGATGACGCTAACATGGTTAGCGAAACGCGCGTCGAGTGCAAAAAACAAAGTTTTGGTGTGTGGAGTTAGGCAAAAGAAGTATTTTCTAAGTGCCAAAGGTTCCTGATTCCCAACTTACCCTTTTACTGTTTACGAGCGAGGTAGGGAATACTTTTTTCACATTCAGACATTTAAATGAAAAATGTGTCGGGTAAATTTAAAAAATGAAAATGGTAGACAAGGGTTCAATTTTGTTTATTTAAATGCAGGCTCGGCTAACTTCATAAGGTCAGTTGATCAATGACCTACCTAATTTATTTCAATTTTTAATAATAGACAATATTTAAAAAATGCAATTATATTTTCATGCAAAAACCCAATTATTACTAATAATAACTCATTCCTATCCGCAGTCGCCAGGCCGTATTTTAAATTGACCTCACGGGTTAAATTAACGAGAAAAGAACACGAATAAAGAAAGTTTCTAAATTAATCCGGCTATAGAACAGGTATTTTTATTTTCAGAAAATCTAACATACAAAAAATATCTGTAAAAAAAGACGAATCGGCGTTTCGGATTTCTACCCTTAGGATGGATAGGGTGCAAAAGGTAATTGTACCGTAAAGTGTCTTCCAACTGGCTGGTAACGTGTGCTAAAATTCAAGTTTCTAGTTTGAACCGTTTTTGAAAAAAAAACGAAACCAAATCATTACGGAACACCCTGTATATCATAGACTCAATGCTGCGATTGTAGACAAGCAGAATTAGTCGACCTGCTGTCTAGGGATTTATAGATTGAATGGTTTGGTATTGTTCTTTGAAGTTGGTATAGCCGTTTATTTTAATTTTTCCAATCTTGGAACGATATTAAGGTCGGAATGGGCGAATAGTTTCAGAAAAGTGACGCGATTACCTTCAGAATGCAATTTCGCCGGCAGTTCGAAGCCATAACACAGGTACGGCTTCGGGGGCGGAGAATTGTCGCTTAAAAGATTTCATAATGAAAAATCATGGCCCGCTTGTTTACCCGTTTATTGTTGAGTTTCTGCATCTACATCCAGCGCCCAAAAGATAATTAAATTTCA
This sequence comes from Pseudeuparius sepicola, assembly GCA_963920635.1. NCBI lineage: Eukaryota > Metazoa > Arthropoda > Insecta > Coleoptera > Anthribidae > Pseudeuparius > Pseudeuparius sepicola. The sequence continues at coordinate 1,389,244 of OY987305.1, read as the reverse complement.
TATTTCGGGAAAATACTGCTTTAATGCTTTCGCTGGGAGGTTGATTCATAATAAAGTGTAGAGAAATACAGCCGAGGGAGGCGCAGCTGACGAAACTCATTGTTCGGCTAAAATACTGTAATTACAGATATTAGATTCAAATTTTATGCAGTTTAATGTTATTAAAGGCGCAAAGCGTGAAAATGAAAAACAAGCGAATTTCCACGGGCGAAATAAAACGGACCTTTTGTGTGCTTAAGCTGAACACAAACACACGATACCTACATATGCTGATAGTCCCGAGCAATCAGAGTAAGGGTAAGGACCCACACCATTTAAACTTGGCAAAAGGCTAGAAATACTAAAGTCGGCTCCTTTTTTTTATCTCTCGGAAAAGCCGACAATTTTTTGCGACCGGTCGTAAATCAGCGTCACCTCGCACGCTCGCATTTACGAGGGCGACTAAACGAAATCGCCGTCAAGCTAGTTATATGGGGGCGGGTTCATATCGACTTTCCATTATTTACCAAAGTCTACAAATATTAGTATACCTATTTGTAGACTTTGGTACAACATTATTTGTGTAGGTAAGTGTACCGTTAGTTTTTGATAGGTATACAGTTAAATTAAAATACAAGGTATAGTTATTATCAGAATCTACATAATTAGTAGGTATATCTGTAGACTTTGGTTGGAACATGAATAAAAATGCAATTTTTTATGTTTTACGTTCATTTTTAATAAAGCCTAACAAAACATAGAGCAGACAAAAACATAAATAACAAATAAATATTTAACGACAAAGAGTTAAACTAATCATATCTACTTTTTTCATCCTGTAGTAAATATTTTGATATTTAAATTGACATAAACAATACAGAACAAAATATTACGCATACGTACCTACACAAGCATGCGTCTTACCATAAGCTTCTGGCAATAATCTTAATGGGACAGTCGAGGGGACAGCAGTTTTTACCAAACCTTTTCCGGACGAAGTGAATGACTGATCATCAAAATGCAAATTCCTATAGGTTTATATGCCTCTTCAGGTGGAATATTGGCAAATTTATGTTCTCCGATGAACCCTAAGGCATTCTTCCATTGCTGGCTCCTTCAAATTTTCAATATTTTAATATTATATCTATATTATTCTTCAATTAATACCTAAGTATTCAAATGTCACATAAAAATGTCTTAATTTTTGTAGGTAGGTACCTCAAACTTAATCTTACCTTTCAGGGTCTTTAGGAAATGAAAAAAAAGGTAATATAGTCTTTTGATCTGGTTTTACAGCCATCTGCACTGCAGTAAAAAGCGTTACTACAACACAGTCACGGTCGGTCGGTAATATTTTGCGAGCACCGGGTAGAATGCGAAGGAACCGCTCTCAGCTACACTGTGTACAGCTTATTTTCTTATATTGATAAGATATCGATCGGCTCGATGAGGAGGGGAGCGGGAGAGGGCAAGAGGGAAACGTTTGTTTACAAAAGGCCGAGTGCCCGGACTTATTAGTATATCTCTGGACGCTGTTGCCATGTTTCATTTTTGCTCTTTGCAGCATCTCCATTTCTATAAGAAAACCGTGTTACCACAAAAAATAACATATTTATGTGAACAAAAATACCCCGTGTAAAATCGTTCTACCAAAAACCGCCCTATTGTTGATTGAGTTAACTCCGGAGATAGCCGGCGACCTTCCATTTACGCCGAAAGTCGTCGAGCCCACCTGTTTCGGCGTTCCTTATTAAAAATTAACCCGCCCGCATTGTAGGTGACCGTGGTCCTTTCGATATTTTCGTTTCTTTCCGTCCCCTGAATAATTCAGTGCCAGTCGATGAAATCGATACGGCCACGAATAAATATGTCGAATCATTACGTACGTTTGACGGGAATTTTTATCGGCCTTAATGTGACGACACTCGCCGCCTCAAGCGCCCATAATAATAACGCTAAAAGGAATGTCCCATCAAAAATTAATATTCAATAAATGGGGATAAAACGGTTTTATTGAAATCCTATAACGGCGATTAACGCGTCATCTAATTATGTGATTAGTATAAATTGCGGGGAGCAATGCGAATCGATGGGAGACTGGTTTCTAATGGGAAATCATCTGTTTTTGATATTACGGGACAAATTTCCACAGTTTGGGTCAATTTTCGAATACGCGCACATCTCTAACGCCGACTGACAAACGTTTTGTAGTGTTTTGTGGTCTGTGTCACTCGTTGTTGTGTCACCTGTATTTTTAAACTTTAATTACATCGAGAATGTCAATTTGGCGCGTTGAGAATCAATGGGAGACTGATTTCTAATGGGAAATCATCTGTTTTTGATATTACGGGACAAATTTCCACAGTTTGGGTCAATTTTCGAATACGCGCACATCTCTAACGCCGACTGACAAACGTTTTGTAGTGTTTTGTGGTCTGTGTCACTCGTTGTTGTGTCACCTGTATTTTTAAACTTTAATTACATCGAGAATGTCAATTTGGCGCGTTGAGAATCAATGGGAGACTGATTTCTAATGGGAAATCATCTGTTTTTGATATTACGGGACAAATTTCCACAGTTTGGGTCAATTTTCGAATACGCGCACATCTCTAACGCCGACTGACAAACGTTTTGTAGTGTTTTGTGGTCTGTGTCACTCGTTGTTGTGTCACCTGTATTTTTAAACTTTAATTACATCGAGAATGTCAATTTGGCGCGTTGAGAATCAATGGGAGACTGATTTCTAATGGGAAATCATCTGTTTTTGATATTACGGGACAAATTTCCACAGTTTGGGTCAATTTTCGAATACGCGCACATCTCTAACGCCGACTGACAAACGTTTTGTAGTGTTTTGTGGTCTGTGTCACTCGTTGTTGTGTCACCTGTATTTTTAAACTTTAATTACATCTAGAATGTCAATTTGGCGCGTTGAGAATCAATGGGAGACTGATTTCTAATGGGAAATCATCTGTTTTTGATATTACGGGATAAATTTCCACAGTTTGGGTCAATTTTCGAATACGCGCACATTTCTAACGCCGACTGACGAACGTTTTGTATTGTTTTGTGGTCTGTGTCACTCGTTGTTGTGTCACCTTCATTTTTAAACTTTAGTTATGTCTAGAATGTCAATTTGTCGCGTTGCGAATCAATGGGAGACTGTTTTCTAATGGGAAATCATCTGTTTTTGATATTACGGGACCAATTTCCACAGTTCAGGTCAATTTTCGAATACGCGCACATCTCTAACGCCGACTGACGAACGTTTTGTATTGTTTTGTGGTATCTGTCACTCGTTGTTGTTACGCCTTTATTTTTCTACTTTAATTACATCTATAATGTCAACTTGGCGCGTTGCTAATCAATGGGAGACTGATTTCTAATGGGAAATCATCTGTTTTTGATATTACGGGACCAATTTCCACAGTTTAGGTCAATTTTCGAATACGCGCACATCTCTAACGCCCACTGACGAACGTTTTGTATTGTTTTGTGGTCTGTGTCACTCGTTGTTGTGTCACCTTTATTTTTAAACTTTAGTTACGTCTAGAGTGTCAATTTGTCGCGTTGCGAATCAATGGGAGACTGATTTATAATGGGAAATCATCTGTTTTTGATATTACGGGATGAATTTCCACCGCTTGGGTCAATTTTCGAATACGCGCACATCTCTAACGCCGACTGACGAACGTTTTGTATTGTTTTGTGGTATCTGTCACTCGTTGTTGTTACACCTTTATTTTTCTACTTTAATTACATCTAGAATGTCAACTTGGCGCGTTGCGAATCAATGGGAGACTGTTTTCTAATGGGAAATTGTCTTTTTTTGGTATCACGGTATGAATTTTCACGCGCACATCTCTAACGCCGACTTGCATTGTTTTGTGGGTCCTGTCACTTGTTGCGTCAACTTTATTTACATATATACAGTGACCGGCAGAAAGTTGGACACAAATAGAAAACTTTTTTATTATTTCTCAGAAAATTTTATTCTTGATAAGAGTTGGTGCATTATTTAAAATTCAAAACGCATATATCAAAATTTAAATATCTCTTTTTGGGTACGAGGAAGATTCAAAAATGTCAAAATTACTCAAGAGTAAAGTACCCTTATTTTTTAAAATACGGTAAAAAGTTACTTACAAAAGTTGTTTGGAATCAAAGGTGGATGTCATATTTAAGGTTACAGCCACCTAGTAAAAAAAGAAATTTAACTTTTTTTGTATTTTTTCGCCTACCCTGTCTATTACAAAAAACAAAATACCGCAAGCGCAACTTGCGCAACATGGGGTAACACATGAATTTGCTACTAAACTTTAATTTTGTTTGATTAGCAGCTAGAAATTTAAATTAATCGGAATCAGAATTTAAAAATATTAAATTTTTGTGTCCAACTTTCTGCCGGTCCCTGTATATTACGACTAGAATGTCCATTTACAAGAACCACCGAGAATTATTTGGCCAGTTTGCATTCGTCCACCGTACCGTGGCGACATTAAGAATTCGCCGAATGTCTCCTATTTAGCACGCGGTGTCCATTCCGTCCCGACGTAAATTTTTTATAGGGCCTAATCCCAGAGGGCTATTGACCCTCGTATATACCCTGCGGCCGTGCCCGAGATACCAAAAACAGATTAGCCGACTATTAGGCCAAATTAACACCGCATCACTTGGGTTCGATGTTTGACAGTTGACGTGGCGCTGGAACGCAAAACAACGAAGTAAGGTTAACTGGGCACGGTTCCAAAAGCTGTGGGGCACAAACATAAGGACAAACTTAGTGGATCGCTGGAAATTCAAAAAATAAAGCTACGTAACTAGTAGATAAGCTATGTGCGTACGAACACACTTTCCCCATGTTAATCTTCATGAGTCCGAAACGTGGTAAAAGCACGACCAAAATTTCCCGCGACTTGATTTTTTCAACGCTTAAAAAAACGTGAAAAAGTCAACGGAAGGCCGACGCATGAAAAAAACGTTAACGAAACGTCAGACTAAAGAAAAATATCCTTGAAATGTTGAAAATTAGAAAACAATTCAAGTTGCGGGAAATTTTGGACGCGTTTTTACCACGTTTCGGCCTTATGGAAATTAACATGGGGAAAGTGTGTTCGTACGCACATAGCTTATCTACTACTATAACTCTCAGGAATTCGTTATTGTAAAGTAAGGTGCCATTAAATTTGATAAATAGTGGGAATCTCCGTGTGAGTCCGATTGAGGTTATGTTATGCCACAAAAATTTATTATAAACGAAAAGACCAAATGTTGGGGTAATAAGTTAGGATGCGACGGCGAAGCACGCGACTTAATTTGTATATTATTAAAGTGTGTGCTTATAAGGAGGAACGTAAATACCTACAAGCAAAACGCGCGTAGCTTTACAAATCTAATAAACGCCCACAGCCCGAGAAATATCGCTTTTCATTAACATATTTTCCCTGGCAGCGAAAGGAATAATTTCATTATAATTTTTAATTTCTTTTCTTCTCGGCACGCAACCGGTTGGATCTTTTGTTGATTCCGCAATATTCTGAATATATTAGGGGTAGAATTGTCATGCGCATATATATTTCTGCGATGAAATTCGCGCATATACAGTGTCTGCCAGAAAGTTGGACACAAATGGGAATTTTCCTTATTTGAAGTTTCTCAAAAAAAAAAATCTTGATAAAAGTTGGTGCTTGTGCTTAAACTCAAAATCCACCCGTAAAAATTTTGAAATTTTTATTCGTATACAGGGAAGGCTGAAAAATATGAAAATTCCTCAAGAGTAAAGTACCCTTATTTTTAGAACTACAGCAGAATGACACTAAGAAAAGTTGTTTGGAATCCCAAGACAAGGTCAAATATGAATTCACAGCCACCTACTCAAAAGAAGAAGAAAAATCACACTTTCTCATTTTTTATTCACCACGCTGTATAATAGATAATATTAGATATGTATTTTGAGGCACATCTTCGAGCATGACAATACGATACCAATGATTTTTATTTACGTTCAACTAGCATTTTAAAAACACTTAATAACTGAATGTTGTGCAAAGTTTGTCGTTTTTTTGTGTCCAGGTAAAATACTCCTACAATTTCAAACATAACATAGCAACTAATCTGTGGAACAGATGTTACAAAACGTACATACCGAAATGAACGGAAGAACAATAGTCTGATATTTTTATTGTTGAATTATCATTTATTAAATAACTCTTAAATTGTTGCTGTATTAAAATAGTTTTGTGTTCACAAGATTAGTTGCTATGTTATGTTTGAAATTTTAGTAATATTTTACCTGGACACAAAAAAAACGACAAACTTTGCAACTCAAAATACATAGCTAATATTATTTATTATACAGCGTGGTGAATAAAAAATGCGAAAGTGTGATTTTTCTTCTTCTTTTGAGTAGGTGGCTGTGAATTCATATTTGACATTGTCTTGGGATTCCAAACAACTTTTCTTAGTGCCATACTGCTGTAGTTATAAAAATAAGGGTACTTTACTCTTGAGGAATTTTCATATTTTTCAACCTTCCCTGTATACGAATAGAAATTTTTAAATTTTTACGGGTGGATTTTGAGTTTAAGCACAAGCACCAACTTTTATCAAGAATAATTTTGTTGTGAAACTTAAAATAAAGAAAATTCCCATTTGTGTCCAACTTTCTGGCAGACGCTGTATAAGTTGCGATTTTTGCTCACTCTGCTTCCCCCTTTTAGCGCATACATTACGAAGCTTTAAAAACATATCTACTAGACTAAACCTAAAAGATTGTCGTATTCAGAAGGACCTTAGGAGTAGAGTAAACCCGCCAGATAATCATTTGTCGCTAACCGAAAATGTTACAATGTACTCCGAGTAATATATGTTGTCGGGAAGTAATAGCATTTTATCTACCGGCAAATTCGAAATCCCAGGAAACAGTTATTTTTATTGTCCGCGTCTGAAACTCCCATTATTTAGTAAATCATAAATTTTATTCACTGTTATTTTGTTTAATAGTTGCTTGTAATAAAGTGTGACGCGCTTTCAAAATACACATAAATAATGGACGGTATTTCTGTACCTACCGAACGACTTCGTATTGTAACGTCGGCAGGCGAATTAAAACTAATTTCGGTTCGTACAATGTCAGAAAACTACGAAATACGGAATCTGCGTTACGAGAATTCGTCGGATAGCAAAATTACGTAGCTGTAGCCAAAGCTGTGCACTAGTAGATAAGCTAATAAGACGCTTCTAGACCACCCTCAAAATGGTATGGCGTGATTGTTGCCTTATGGGCGAATCGTATGGCACTATTATTAATTTATCCAATTTGTGAACTGGAGTGTATTCAAAATGAACACCTAAACTATTTTCAAGGGTAATACAGTGTCCTCAAAAAGTTCGCAATTTTTAATTAATGTTTTATTTTGAAATTCATTTTTGGGGTTACCTTTGGCTTGAAAAAAGATGAAAAATGACCGACTCAAACGTGGTCATGTGACTTTCGTTATCTGTCAAAAATGACATTTAAAAAATATATCGCCAAAAATGGGTCTGTTAAAATATCAAAAAGTTGTACTTGAAAGAGTTGTTTCTTTTTCAAGTTTACCTAAATGTGCCAAATTTGGACGCTCTAGTAAAAGATTTAGTTTTTTTTAATATTTATGAAATTTCTGAAAATTTTAAAAACTTGTAACTTCGTAAAAACTATTTTATATCACTAGCTTTATCATTCTATTAACTTTGTATTACTAATTACCCATAAGAATAGGTCTACAGGAATAGGAAGAATAGGTATACAGAAATAATGATATTAACCCTTTAAAATTATGTTATGTTTGCTGCAAAGTTGATGTACCGTCTAGCATTTAGGGTATAAATTTAGTTACATTACGTCTTCCAGTTTCAAATTGATGCCAAAATAATAATAAATTCAAATATCATCAAACTATTTTACGTATCTAAGCAAAATTTTTGACTTTTATGGAAGAAATAATTATTACCTTTAATTAATTTCACATATTTATCAATATTGATGAGTAGCCATGGAGAGAATTGAAGCAATCATACTCTTGAAACGTTGTTAAAATGTTGACTGTACAAGACAAAATTGAAATTTTTTAAAATGTGGAGAAAATATGACATATCGGCAGGTTGCTGAAATTTTTAATGCACGACATTCAGAGAAAAATGTACATAACTCGACTACGAGTAGAATTTTAGTACAATTTAAAAGTACAGGTAGTTTTAAATAATTTTAAAAAGCCTCACAACCCTTGGAAAAATACTGAAGAAGTGCGAAGTGAAATATAAGTGCAAATAATTTAATTTTTCGGTGTTTAGGCATAATTTGACAACCAAACTTATTAAATAAATTAACTTGACTATTTTGCCTTTTCCAAAACGTAATTAAAAAAATAAAAAAATTAGTCGCAACCGGGGTTTGAACCCGGGACCCCTCGCACGCAAAACTAGAATCATGCCACTAGACCATTGTGCTTCCATATAAAATTTACTTAACTGGGCACATTTAAATCTAAATACCATGCCTATAAGTGGAAGTCGAGATAGCTGTTGTTTAGGATGAGCCTTCAGATTTGAATATAAACTGAAATTGTATCTTCTAGTCTCGTATTAAATTCGGTACTGTGAAGAAGTTATCGGGTTACCTATCAGTCTTAGCTACCGCAATATTGGTTTAGCGTAACTGAGAGAGTAGTATTCCACACTCGCGTTATTATCAGAGAAATCGTCACCTGATTGGTTAATATCCCAAAAATCGTTCATATTGGCAGACGTCGAATTCTCAAAAATGTATGACAGACGAGGGTCTTTTTTAGCGGGAGATATCGCTGAAAGATGAGGGCATTACGTCGTAAGAGTTCGCTTGGATGCGGACAGATTTCGAACGTTCTCGGGAGCGCATTTAAGTGAGGCCGTATATATTTCACGCGTTTATCAATAAATTTTAAGCGTCGAGAATAGGTGGAATCCGCACAATGCGGCCTCTTCCCGACCAAAGAAAACTCGCCCGAACAGACATTCATCATCGTTTGTAATGTCTAAACAAAAAACAACGCTTTTTCGGGGGGGGAGGGGGGATGTCTCGACAATAGCCGGAGTTCGGGTGTTTTCCAAGAAGGTCGACGATACTATATTTATATTGGACGGAAGACAAAAGAATTCGTTTTTACACGGCGGCCGCGCTCTTGCGGAATTCCGGACACCCTGTATAAACGCTTGGCACGTGAAGTACTGTGCCGAGAATAAGCGTCGTCGGGTTTCCCTTTCAAACGAAAATTACACTTTTATTGACTGTTTTTGTTGGGAATAAGTGAAATAACAAAATGCCCACTCAATACAACTTAATTGCAAATGAATTACGTCTGAAGCCGCTCTTGTATACAGGGTGAGTCATTAATAATGGCACATAGTGCAACCGCATATATTTTGGGCCAAAATATTACGATTGATTCTAATATGCCTCATAGAATTGTTGTTTGTTTAAGACATACAGGGCGTTAAAGTTAATTTTTTGAAATTTAATTATGGCTACATCTCCCGAAATAATCAAGCTGCTCAACTGAAATTTGGCACTGCTATGTTTTTGGGAATGGAGAATAAGCTGAAAATGTCAATTTCTACGTATCTCACAGAGGGCGCCACTTGCGCTGTTTTTTGGATTGTGTTTGTACTCCTAACTTTTTTGAGGTTATATTTTTGGCCCTGCAGGTCCATCATTTTAGTGCATCTTTTCATTCTACAACAAAAAGATGCTCTTGTTTCATAACGACCAAATCAACCGTTTGCGTTTAAATTGCCAAAACACCTGGTGACTTCAATAATCGAAAAATAAAATTTTCACCTACTACTTTCAAATATTACAGATCAACTGTACAGGGTGTCCAGATTTGGTTGTAAATGCGGGGTATCTCGGTTATTTTTAAAGCCTAATATAGATAATAACTACACAGTAGTGTAAAGATTTCGACAATCTGAATATAACTAGTAGAAAATATACAGGGTGTTTTATTTAAAAAAACTAAGTTTGGTCCCTATATCGAACACTATCAATTTTAGTAAAAAACTGAATACGGCACTGAATTCTACGTGAAAATGTCTATAAGACACAGTTTTTGCCATTTCAATATCATTAACCGTTCCCAATAAACGAGGTATGCCCCAAAAGCGCAAATTTTCAATTTCGCCCTGTATCTTAAAAACGAAGGTGGCTATGAAAAATCTGTTTACGGTATCTTTCGTTTCACAAAAAAGTAGCAACGGTTCGTGAAAACCGCAACTCCCTATCTCTAAAAATAACCGAGATACCCCTCATTTCCAACCAAATCTGGACACCCTGTACATTGAAAATGAAGAAAAAATGCCAAATGAACATTGGTTGAAACACATTTGTTTTCTTGAAATAGGGTGTCCAAATTTTGTAAGTTTCAATTCGTTCCATTTTGAAAGCGAACATTTTTTGGACATTGTTCATATGGGTTTTTTTTTCGCTGTAAATGGTACAGTCGTGCAATATTTGAAAGCAGTAGGTGAATATTTTTTTGTCGAATCTTAAAGTCGACAGGTGTTTTGGGGTACGTTTTGGCAATTTCATCGCAAACGATTGATTTGATCGTTATGAAACAAGAGTACCTACCTTTTTGTTGCAGAATGAAATGATGCACTAAAATGATGGACCTGCAGGACCAAAAAGATAACCTCAAAAAAGTTACTAGTAAAAGCACCATCCAAAAACAGTCCAAGTGGCGCCCTCTGTAAGATACGTAGAAATTGGCATTTTGAGCTTATTCTCCATCCCAAAAAACATAGTAGTGCCAAATTTCAGTTCAGCAGCTTGATTATTTCGGGAGATGTAGCCATAATTCAATTTCAAAAAATGAACTTTAACGCCCTGTATCTCTTAAACAAACAACATTTCTACATTAGCCGCAATCGTAATATTTTGGCCCAAAATATATGCGGATGCACTGTGTGCCATTACTAGTGACTCACCCTGTATAAAGGCAGACATTTCGCCGGTTGGTATTGTTAATAATAAACTCATAAAACTGATAAACATTAGATAAGGAGTAAAAAACATTTCAATAACTTTACGACGACGCTTATTCTCGGCACAGTACTTTACCCCAACGGCGCGTCTTAATAATAACCGCAAGAAGTGTAAAAAAACGGTCGAACTTTGATCATAAACACCTTTTTTTAATTATTGCGGGAGCGTCGCATTGCGCAGCGACCGATCAAAGTGCCAAGTTAATTTATTAGGATCCGGCTGTATGGTTGAGACGGTTTCAAATTAACTCCAGAAAAAATCGCAGCGGACTACCATATAGTGCTCGCGCCCATTTGGCTAATTAAAAAATCCGGTCCTGACCTGAAAAGTTCGTAATAGGTGTGATTAGGTTAGAGTGTACAGGGTCATTCAAACTCGACGTCCCATGGAAATTATGGGCAAGCGAATAGCGAAAAAAATAAATCTGATTCCGTGGCGTTAAATGGGACTAAATAAAGAAAAGCAACTTTTGTTTGAACGTTTTGTTGTTTTTTGTCGTTTACAATTTACAGGAAACAATATACAGAAAATGAAAGAAATTAGTTAATGAAGTACAATAACGGGTATTTCAGCCAAAATTATATATTATTTATTCTTTACAATGAACCAAGCTTTCGGCCATATTTTTGGCCTTCGTCAGGGCTAAAATAGTGCTAGGTAAAATATATTATTGAGTAAGAATTTTTTTATATACTTACTATTGAGATGAATATTAAAAAGTTATGGTTCTAATGGATATAAACTTCCAAAAATGGAATAAAGTGTTATGTAAAAATTTTTGTTGTTGTCTACTGAAAATTTTGTAATAAATATTTATAGTTGTTATAGAAATTTGAAATAAAAGAAAATCTTCATATTATGAAGCAAGTCATGAAAAACAAATGATAGCAGAGAGTAATATTGTTTTAAGGTTATAAAAAATTTTAGGTTATAAAATTTTTTAGGTTACCAAAAAGTTTGACAATAAACAGAAGAAATCTAAATTTTAGGTTATTTGTCAAAAAGGTTAGAACATATTTGTCAATAAAAATGTTGGGAAATATAGATATAGGGTAGTATACAATGATTTTACAGACAAATTTTTATATAGAAATATAGGGTTATAGTGAGTTATTTTGATTGTTTTTCATCTAAAAGTAAAATATAAGAGTAAATACAACTTAGATCTTCTATATCAGTTCTTTTGTTCATTGGATAATTTTCTTTATTAATTTCAAACATCTCAAGGAATAACCTCTTAGTTAGATTCTTTTCTCTGTGTAAAATTTTAACATTGTTAACATTTGCATGATGGCCTGTGATATTTATATGTTCAGAAAAAGCAGAAGAAATTTAATTTAATTTAACATCACTTTTGTGTCCTGAAATTCTATTATATAAATTTTGGGGGAAAAATAGTACATCCAACACTTTTACAAAAAAAATTGATCAAATTAAAGGTATCTTAATTGATCATTCACACTCTATAAAATTTATAAATAAAATCATTTTTAATACTAGGATGCAACAAAATATTCCTACCACAAACAATAATTCTGGACTAAATCAACAAAACAATGAAATAATCAATAATTTTTTCTATGGTTCCCTATCTTATATTGAAGAATTGACACCAAAAATTATTAAAACTTTTAAAGATGAAAATAATTTTAGAATAGCCTTTAAAAATGTTAAACAAATTGGAAAATTATACACTAAATTAAAAATAAAACTCCACTAATGTGTGAATCTAATGTTGTTTATTCGATCCCTTGTTATAATTGCAATAAAAAGTACATAGGCCAAACTTTCCAAAATTTATACAATAAAATTTCAGGACACAAAAGAGATGTTAAATTAAATAAAATTTCTTCTGCTTTTTCTGAACATATAAATATCACAGGCCATCATGCAAATGTTAACAATGTTAAAATTTTACACAGAGAAAAGAATCTAACTAAGAGGTTATTCCTTGAGATGTTTGAAATTAATAAAGAAAATTGTCCAATGAACAAAAGAACTGATATAGGACTATCTAAAGATCTAAAATATTGGTCCCATTACTAATGAATAAAAACAACTGACTTACATCGAAATGTGTATTACTCCATCAGAATTCTTTACCATCTCTCAGTGAAATGCAACCCGCATATTTTTAAAGAACGAGTTCCTGTGTCTAGGGTATTACAAGCTTGTAATTAACTACCGCAATAAAATCTACGACGTTTGTCTTAACCACAAAAAACTTGGCAAGCATTCAAAATCCTAATTAAATTTAGTATCTGATGTGTTCCTTTCCGGTTTCTCGTATAAAATTAATTAGCAAAAAGCGCCGAAAGAATACTTTGAACCCGAACCCGAGTGTCGAGAGCAACACTCTCGGGAACTGTCGCAATGAGGTTAGAACAGATACCATGCGCAGAAACAATGAACGACTGTCCACCACGATTTTATTACACGCAACACCAGTTGTTGATTTGTTAACAATACACCTAGTTGTCCGCGGAATGAGATACTGATCGCGAAAAGACAAACGATCGCTGTTAGATAGATACACGATCTTATTATACAAACAAATTTAATGGCTGTAATTATGATACGTTTTTTATTGTCCGGAGTCGTGCGTTGATTGGGCGATTTTTTTTCCGGCGCGCCTCCTACGACCCGTGGATTCCTTTGATCTTTTGTCTCTCGGACAGGTATTATGTTTTGTAATAGGTGGGCAGTCATATCGTATCACAGTTTTCTTCGTAATAATTGTCCGACCTGAGTAATGGACCGTATACGACCATTGAAAGCTGAAACACCTATGAATCACTCAGGAATTTCTTGGAGCCGAGCCACAGCATTGTTACCTACTCCAAAAAAAAAAAAAAATTGTTGACTATTTACGCGTCCAAATGAAACTGGAAAATATTTTTCGGATAAATAGTGAAAATATACCATTTTTTTCATTTAAAAACAAATTTGTTATCATAAATGAATAGTATAGTTTCTCCCCAGACAGAAAAATTGCCAAAGAAACCTACACTAATATAAATGTACACCATTCTTTTATAAATGGTTCTTTATGAACCAAGGCATTGAAGTTCAACTTTTTATGACTCATGTGGAATTTAGTTGCCGAGGCCATGGCTAAACCACATGATTCATAAAAAGCACCTTCAGTGCCGAGGTACATATTATATTTTTTTAAATCGAAAAAAAAAAGAAGTTTTATTAGGTAAAAGAGCTAAAAAGGAAATCGCCCATCTATGAGCCGACCGCGCGCGCCGTTGCTTGACTTGAACAATCGCTCTACCTTTTTTTGGAGTGCTACACACAATAGAGCACCGAAAATATAGGTAAATACCTTGAGATATCCATTAGACAATTATTATCAAAATAAAACCTAATATTGAGGTAATTCAGAGGATAATTTACTCACCTTTTAGAAATTATCAAATTTCCTTTTGATATCGAGATGAATTTTTACTGTACGCAGCTCAAACTAATCACCATACTATTTTGCACCTTTTGCAACATCGAAACTTCGCGAAAACCCGCGGAAAAACCGAAATTTTGAAAGATTTTTGCCGTGTTTATATACGCTATTTTCGCCCATGCCCGACATTCAGCGCGCGCCGACGTACCTACTCTCTCTACTCTACTCTACTCTACTCTACTCTACTCTACTTACGCCTATGGAGGCGGTTTCACATAGCACTCGACTGCGATCGCAGCGACTGTTTGGTGGGCGCAGTATCTGTGATAACAGATACTGTTATAACTAGAAATATTTCTAATTTCATCATCTACTTGTCTCTTTTCGGCTTCAGGGCGGGCGCGTATGCTCTCTGTCTCGGTTTCATTGCATTTATCCTTGTGGATTGCCATAATAACCCGTGAGGTCAATTTAAAATACGGCCAGGCGGCTGCGGATAGGAATGAATTATTATTAGACATTAGTAGTCTTGATTCCATTAGTAATAATTGGGGAGTTTTTGCATGAAAATATAATTTCATTTTGTTAAATATAGTTTATTTCGAAATAAATTAGGTGGGTCATTGACCAAATGCGCCTGCTGTATTTATGCAAAAATATAGAAGAAGAAGGGTAGATATTTAAGCTACGACTGCATGAAGTAAGATTGTTAGAAACGTGGTAACATCCAGAATCGGCATTCCCGGAGAAGAAAAAAACGCGGCAAAAGCAAAACAGGTTTATTCCCAGAAATTCTTATCGGCCCGTGTCGATATATATTTGCATTTTTTAAATATAGTTTATCATTAAACATTGAAAAAAAAAAGAAATATATTAGGTTCATCTCGCCAAGGCCAACTGATAGAAACAAGAATACTTACTATAACGGATTACCTACTTTAGTGCCGTATTTTGAGGATTTCAAAAAAACGTATTTTAAAAAACGTAACGTTTACCTAAAAAGTCCAATTATAAGCAGCTACGAACGCGTGTGTATGCGAGAGATCTAAATAATTCTCCGGCAAGCTGTGATCGCAAGTTCTCGTAGCCAATCGTTCCGCGTAAAGCAAACACGGATCCCTCATGTCAATATAATTTGACGTCGACAAATAAGGTGGCACCTTTGAATATTTCGCATCGCAAACATATGTCGGTAACACTGAAAAATTCAGTGTTCTTCCCGGTATCAACAGACATGTCACAACTATTTTCTCGCGCGAAGGATACGTTATTTCCCGCGATAAAATTACTACGCGTCCGTCTTCCAACCCTAATTTCATTATGAGATGGACATGTCAGGCAAGAGGAATCCGCATTGTCTGATTTTAATCATTGCCGGTGCCGGTAATGGGATTATTTCTTCACGTCGCATTAGTTTTTTCCCCGCCACTGATATCGGAGGGATTAAAACCACGATACACTTACCCACGGTATGTCATTGCGCCTCTTGTGACGTCTGTTGCGAATCAGAATTTAATTTGCTCCGTATGTTTTACACAGCAATAGATACTTTTTATGGGTTTTTGCTTATTTTAAACGTTTTCTTTTAAATAAATGTTGTTAAAAATATGTAGATTATATTACTAGATGAATATTCTGTTGATAAAAACACATTTAATTTGATAATTATAATTTTACAAATAATTTGTTTTCTTTGCGTTTTAACTAATCGTATGCATTCAAATAAAATTGATGTATATTTTGTTAAATTAACAGGACCGTATTGGTAGACAATAAAAAAATATTATATACTTAGGTATAGGTATAAATAATACATTTATTGTAAGTAAAGTAATCCTGAACTAAGTTTTGGCTTCTATCGTCACAAACTCTCCATCGAAAAAAAGTATTTTACAGATGGCAAAGATATTGATAAATAAAATTCAAAGCCTTACCAAAAATATAACTTTTTCCTTCCAGTTTTTATGTCGCTTTATGTCAATAATTATTTACCAATTCATGCACACACGCCTCGACACAAGCACAACCTGCACAACTAATGCTTAGTTTATAGTTAAACAACAAACAAAACAACATAATAAATAGTAAGTGAAATAGGGATCAAATAATGATTCCCTTTAACCATCACAAGGCTAATTTTTTATTGCACATTCTATTTTATTTGCTGTATAAACCAGGCATAAACTCTGTTGAGTCCCCTATTTTTAAAGCTCTGTTCTATAAATAATCTGTTTCCTTACCAGATTATTGTCCTTGGGAAATCTATAATACTTAATTTCCATTTCCTTACTGTTTCTATTATTATTTGGACACACGCTGACTGCACATCCCGGCATTTTTGGCCTAGGTATTTCAAAGCACTGTCGAGCTGGACTGACGATCAGTCAGTTGTATACACTTTTTTCTTGACAAATTAAACTGTAAATTATAAAAAATCGTAAAACACAACCGCAACCATGCATTATTTAGAATTCGTGATTCGCAACTGACGTAGATGCGCATAGCCATTTAATTTTTAATTGGGTTTTTCGCCACCAAACTGATCGAAAGACAACTTTTTCAAGTTGCCTGGAAAATTCATAAATTCTTAACAGTGAATGAACGAAACTTTAAACGTGTAACTCAAAAAATAACTTCAACAAATTTTGTTTTCTGTGCTTTCGGAGAATAAATCTTCCTCCTTTCTCAAAGATCATGCCACGTCAAAGTGAAGTGACAGATTAATAAATTTCAGGTTAAAATGTCATGACAACAGAAACAATGGCCTAGCCACCTGCCTGATATTGTACCCTGTGTTCTATCTAATTATCTATACTAACTTCTCTTTGAATAAGTGGCAATAATATTTTACTGAATTCCACTGAACATTCAGCAACACAGTTGTCCGTATTTCCTAGAATAAATAATGCAGATTCTTTAATTTTTCGTCTATTTCCTACTTCTTCTTTGAGAATTGGTTTGGACCTATCCCACAATATCCTATGATTGTTATTCAAAGAATGTTCACATATTTTTGACTTAGAAATTTGATTTTGCCTGATATAATTTTTATGTTCTTTTAAACGAACGTTAAATGGCCTACAAGTCTCCCCAACATAGAACTTTCCACATACACAAGGAATTTTATAAATGCAATTTTTTGAACTTTGTACCTCATTGAATGGTTTTTTTAACTAGCATCGATCTTAATGTATTTTTGGTTTTAAATACTGTTCTGACATTAAAACGATTGCCTATGCGTTTTAGCTTATCTGATAGTCCAGGAATATAAGGAATAATTAAATTTACTGGTCGGTCCACCAGATTTATTTCTCTAATTCTATAAGCATTGTTATTTTGTTGGCAATCCTGAAAAACTTGCTCAACAATTTCAATAGGATAACTATTCTTCTCAAGAACATGTTTTATATGTTTAATTTCCTCCTCAAATTTTGTGTTATTAGAACAAATCGTTCTAGCCCTGTCATACAAACTTTTAATTACTACTTTTTTAACAGTAATATGATGATTGGAGTTATGTAGATGCGCATAGTTGCCTTGTTTTCGGACTCGTTAGTGACATACCGTGGGTAAGTGTATCGTGATTGAAACCGCGGCGGATGCACAGGGCCGGACTCGGCAAATATTCAACTTCGTATCAAGACGAAACGGCGACATTTCGAATCGTAGTGTGCCGGATTCCTCGGCGAGCTGTTCAGGTTAACAAAGGCGGAATAATTCGTTACATTATTTCGCGTCCCCGAAATCGCTTAATCGAATTGCATAAGCGATGAGGGCGCCGCGTGGTCTCGCCAAAATATCGCCCCCCCCCCCTTCCCCGAGTTAAAATCATTTAAATAATTTCATTTCAGTCAAGTAAACCTCCACTTCAATTCAATCAAATTACGGGAGGTTCAGCTGCGCCTGCCGTTTCGGCGAAATGCACGGGTTCCAAGAAAAAGGATAATAAAGAGGGCGTATGTGCAACGATACTGAACTTCGCATTCACCACAGAGGAATATCCTTAAGTTCCGCCAGTTTCTTTTGCAAGCACTCTCCGGAAAATATACGTAAGTGTAGTTCGCGCAACTATTTTCGAGTTTAGAGCGCGCTTCAGAGTGTTTACACTATTTCAATGAATTACGTTAATCAAATGAACGCTCTCTTTGACTCTATGAATTGCGCCCATTGTACAGGGTTAGTAGTAAGTAAGACACTTCAAAGCAATTTGTCCTTTGACCTAGATCATATGACCTTGAGATCTCTAGATCATATGACCTTGAGATCTCTAGATCATATGACCTTGAGATCTCAAGGTCATATGATCTAGGTCAAAGGTCAAATTGCTCTGAAGTGTCTTACTTACTACTAGGGTTATTCATATAACACCCCCCCTTAATTTTCTTGTTCTTAATTTTGGAAAAAATGTAAATATGAAAATTGTATAAACTTTTCTTGCGATTTCAGTTGTATATTGAAAAATTAATGTCGCGTTTCGGAGATATAAACCAAATTTATGCAATGGAAGACCCTGTATATTTCTCGATTTGCGCCTAACAATATGCCATTGAGAAACTTAAAATATCTTCATGGGTTGCTGAGATATTTAAGAAAAACTGAATTATTTAAAACTATAGTAAAATCGAGCAACTCTTACGCCTGGCGTAAACAATAGCACGTGGCTTGATATGTTGGCCAGGGCCGCACTGAGGCACGACCTTTATTTAATTTTAGTTTTACATTTGTTTACATCAAAATATTTCGGAAAAGAATTATTGGTTTCATTAAAATGGTTCAAAACATCGATAACATTATTTGTGGCAGTGTCTAAATAGCTGAAAACCACAAGATAAAACCGCGTAACTACACTTTTGCGATCGAGTACGTAGTACGTCCCTGTTGCCGAGTCGGGTGAAATTTTATAGCCTACCGACCAATCGCGGAACGTCATTGAACACGTGGTTTTGTTTACGCCAGGCGTACGGATTGCTCGATTTTAGTATAGATTTTATTTTTTTCTGGCGCCATTTGCGATAATATGACACATACATATTTTTTCTTGTTTTGGCCGCTAAAATGCACATTTATTACAAAAAAATTAATACGGTCCTGGACTATTCATTTTTCTCTTTTTTTAAAGCTATTCCAATTATAACAGGTGATCGTTATTTTAATACCTACTGAATTAATTACACTTCATGTTTGTCATATTTTGAAATTATTTGTTAGACTTTAGGTAAAATGTATCCCACTATTGTTAATAATTTTATTGTTGTTATTTACTTACCTAAAGTATTTATAAAAAAGAATTTCAAAATATGACAAACATGGAGCTTAATTCATCCAGTAGGTATTAAAATAATGATCAATTTGAAAAGCTTTCAAAAAAAGAAAAAATGCATAGTCCAGGGCCGTATTATTTTTTTTCGTAGTTAATGTGCATTTTAGCGGCCAAAACGAGAAAAAATATGTATGTGTCATATATCGTTGTACTCAGGACGATTCATTTCGAAATATGTAATAAAAAATCCAGGTCCTTGAGAGATATGAACCAGTTATATATTTTTTAAATGGAAACCATAGTTCATATCTCAAAAACTATTAACGCTACCAAAAAACTAATTATTCCATTCGATTCTACGCCAAAAAATCTTTAAAAATAGTTGATTAAATTTGTCGACATATATATAAGTTGTAGCCAGGAGAGAGGTTTCCAAAAAATCGAAAATTTCAGTCCTGCGCCAATGCGCGGAAACTATAAAACTTATCTAAAATCTGATTGGTCCACGAAATTCCTCTCAAAAAAGTAGTACAGTGACGCGGAAACCGCAACCCTCTAGCTTTAATAATAACCGAGATTTTTGAGAAAAACACCCAAAATGGGACACCCAGTACAATGTTATGTGAATAACCCTGCACTGATGAATATTCATTAAAGCAACGCCCTATTTTATATTTATTTGTACTTTATCGTTCTAGGAGCGATATTCGGCAAAAATATCGTGAAGCTGAAGTAAGGACGATGCTGCTTCATTACACGGCAAACAAGCCGGATATGAAATTATTTTTTAATTTTCCCGGCGTCGCCCAAATATTATCGTAAAGTTTCCTGCTTAGAATAACTTAATTTCGCCAACTAAAACACAGCGCGCTCCCTGACCCGAATTCGTTTATTTCCAAAAAGGAAAAGAACGACCCCGTCCAATCTCGGAACGTTCTGGTCAAAACAATGTTGGAAGTTTGCGAGATCGAGCATATTTTACGATCCGACGCGAACTCCGGCAAACCGGGAATGTTGCGTGTACCTAGTTAAATGTGACGACTAACGAATTTTTCGCTTTGACTGCATTTTCCAGGTAGCCGCAAATTGCCCCATTCGCAAAAAAAAATCCGCCAGATTTCGGACACAGAAAAAAAAAGTATCTTAAATTAGGTACACACACGATACACTTACACACGGTATGTCATTGCGCATCCATATGCCTATCTCTGTCGCACCTTGTGACGTCAGTTGCGAATCAGAATTTAAATTGCTCCATATGTCTTACACAGCAATAGATACTTTTTTATGGGTTTTTGCTTATTTTAAACGCTTTCTTTTAAATAAATGTTGTTAAAAATATGTAGATTATATTACTAGATAAATGAATGAATATTCTGTTGATAAAAAACACATTTAATTTGATAATTATAATTTTACAAATAATTTGTTTTCTTTGCGTTTTAGCTAATCCTATGCATGCAAATAAAATTGATGTATATTTTGTTAAATTAACAGGATTTTTCTTTTAAAAGACCGTATATTGGTAGACAATAAAAAAATATCATATCAGGGTGTCTACTTTTAAGTGTATACAAATCGATAAAAAATGTATTTTGTGAGATATTTTCAAAAACCTTTTTTTTGTTCGAAATGTCTTCAAAAAACCCTTCTTTTGACGTTTTTACTTTTGTCAAAATGCAAATCCAGGAACGGCTGCGATTTTTTTATTTAAAATCTGACACAACAGCGTTAATCAGGACACCCCAAAATCCCCATATACTAAATTTGAACAAAAAATGTAGAGGGTGTTCGGTTGAGCAAAATAGGAATTTTAAAAACATCTGGCGAGCCAAGTGTGCCATGGAATCCCTTCAAAACAGTTGCATGGTCAACAGGACCACTCAAAATATTGGTGTGAAAAAATTTATTACAAAAATGTACAGGGTATTTTTCTTTGAGCCATCTCAAAATTCTGAATTTATTAAACTTTATACTGATAAGGAGTGCTCTGGAATCATTGAAAAAATATTAATAACCACAAAAGTAATTTATTTCTGTACAAAATGCCAACCAACAAATAAAAACAATTTAAAGTATTGGGCCTTTCTTAACAAAGTCACTGTCTAAGATGATACATTTTCTGTGCGTTTCCTGTTGTGACACACCAGCCACCTTAACTGATATGGACTTACTGATTGGCAGGCTTCTGTAATTTTTAGATTTAGTTCGTTTATAGTATGTGGAGCGGTTTTGATATACTCGATTTTTGACCCGTATAAAGTTCCAAAAATTCAGTAATTTGAGATGGCACAGATAAGAGCACTCTGTATATT
Organism: Pseudeuparius sepicola; assembly: GCA_963920635.1. Classification (NCBI taxonomy): domain Eukaryota; kingdom Metazoa; phylum Arthropoda; class Insecta; order Coleoptera; family Anthribidae; genus Pseudeuparius; species Pseudeuparius sepicola. The sequence continues at coordinate 1,367,228 of OY987305.1, read as the reverse complement.
TCGTATTGGACCTTTGCACACCAACAACTTGAGTGGTCTTGTTGACCATTCAACTGTTTTGAGGGGATTCCATGGCACACTTGACTTGGCAGATGCCTTTAAAATTCCTATTTTGCTCAACTTTGACACCCTGCATAATGGAACTCCCTGTATATTTTTTATTCAAACTTGGTATATAGGGGTTTTGGGGTGTTCTGATTAACGCTGTGGGGTCAGATTTTAAATAAAAAAATCGCTAAAAGGTTTTCGCAAAAATCGGGGGTATAAAAAAATCGCAGCCGGCCCATAATTTGCATTTTGAAAATGGCAGGAAGGTCAAAAGAAGCGGTTTTTGAAGGCCTTTCAAACAAAAAAGGTTTTTGAAAATATCTCACAAAATACATTTTTTATCGATTTGTATACACTTAAAAGTAGACACCCTGTAGGTATCTAAATAATACATTTATTGTAAGTAAGGTAATCCTGAAATAAGTTTTGGCTTCTATCGACACAAACTCTCCATCGAAAAAAGTATTTTACAGATGACTTGTTATAGGCAAAGATATTGATAAATAAAATTCAAAGCCTTACCAAAAATATGACAATTTTCCTTCCAGTGTTTATGTCGATTTATGTCAATTAAAGCCTTATTTACCAATTAATGCATACAAGCCTCGACACAAGCACAACCTGCACAACTAATGCTTAGTTTATAATTAAACAACAAACAAAACAACAAGATAAATAGTGAGTAAAATAGGGATCAAATAATGATTCCCTTTAACCATAACAAGGCTAATTTTTTATTGCACATCGATAAGTACTGTCTTGTCTGCGGCATGCAGCAATCCATTTTTTGTCCTTGGAAAATCTATAATATTTAATTTCCGTTTCCCTACTGTTTCTATTATTATTTAGACACACGCTGACTGCACATCCCGGCATTTTTGGCCTCTTTCAAAGCACTGTCGAACTGGACTGACGATCAGTCAGTTGTTTACACTTTTTTCTTGACACATTAAACTGTAAACTATAAAACATCGTAAAACACAACCGAAGGCACCATGCATTATTTACAATTCGTGATTCGCAACTGACGTAGATGCGCATAGTTGCCTTGTTTTCGGATTCGTTAGTGACATACCGTGGGTAAGTGTATCGTGGTTGCGTGTATCGTGGTTGCGTGTATCGTGGTTGCGTGTAGTGAAATGTGACGACTAACGAATTTTTCGCTTTGACTGCATTTTCCAGGTAGCCGCAAATTGCCCCATTCGCAAAAAAAAATCCGCCGTATTTCGGAGCAAAGCCGCATTTCTTTTAACGGTAAAAAAAAACGCCCATTAAATGATAAACCCTCTCTGCGGAACCAGATACTCATTAATTGGTCCCTTTGGTGCGTATCACCACACAGAGATTTAAAAATTGTAATTAAATTTTAATTAGGGTTATAAGAGCAAGGACTCGCGGTTTTTTAAGAGCCCTGGAGTTACTAATTACGTGATGCAGGGAGACGTTCACTCCAAACCGGCGGTAATTAGGCACACTGTCCTCGCAGATACCGCAGAAGGAACGCTCCCCTTTCTACTTTTATCTTTTCGCTTACCTATTTAAAGCTGCTCGACCTCATCGCCCAGGCGGGTCCTAAAACACAAAAAAAATAATTCATCCAACCGGATAAGGTTATGTTCTACAGTGTGTCCCAATTTGATACTGGACACCTCAGAAATACAGGGTGTAACTAAACTGATGGTCAAAAATGAAACCACGTATTCTTGGAGTCAAAAAAAGCCATAGTTTTTTTTATACAGAGCGTAGAAATTTAGAGAAAAATACACATATTTCTTAGTATCTCTAGAAGTATACCAGATATTTTCTTCAAACTTGGCGTGTCACATGAGCGGATGAGTCGTCAAATTTAAGGTTAATATGAAGCTTGTGAGGCCCCCAGTTGCGGAGATACAGGGTGTTATTAAAATTAATTAGTTCAGAAAAATATGAATACCCTGTATAATCGCATTTTTTAAATTTGTTTTGAATGGTAAATTCAATGGTTAACAAAAAGTATCTCTTAGTATTTTTTCATATTCTCAGCCGTTTTTTAATTATTTTCAAAGAACGGCAATGCTGCAATAAAAAAAGTCACTTTAAGAATAAATCTAACAATCTGTGGATGTAATTTTGCTCAAGGTTAAAGACTAATGGTTTTGTTAAATCAAAATTGTGATTAGTTAAATTATGATGATTAGCTAAAGCTGTATGGTTATTATTATTATTGCAATCTCTCCTATGATCATTCATACGATTTTTTAAATAATTTTTAGTTTGTCCAATATATGTACCTGTACAATTTAAACAAGGAACTTTATAAATCACATTAGAATAATAGGTAATAGGAGTTTTATCTTTAAATTCATTAAATAACATTGAAGTTGTTTTAAGATACGAAGGAACAATTTGTATGTTATTAGTGGATAAAATCTTAGAAAATTTTTGAAAAAGTCCGGGAACAAATGGAATGTTATAACGTTGTATTAAAGAATTTTCATTATTGTCATCAACAGATAAAGTAGGGTTATTAATTAAATTATCAACATTAAAATTATGGGTATTAAATAATACAGAATTAATAATTTTCAATGGATAACCATTATCTAAAAGTAATTTTTTTGCTAAATTAAAGTTCTTAGTCCAAAAACTTTTTTGAGATAGATTGATGATTCTATGTTTTAATGATTTAATTATAGAAATTTTTTGGGATCTTTTATGGAAAGAATCAAAATTGAGCACTCTTTTGGATGATAATGGTTTTATATACCAATCAGTGACAATAGTATTATCATGATTATGAATTAAACATAAATCTAAGTATGGTAATTTATTATCATTTTCAATTTCAATCGTTAATTTAATATCGGAATCATAACTATGAAAAATATTTAAAATTTGTAATTCAGTATTAATTGGAATAGCAGTAACTAAATCATCAACATATAATTTAATAAAAGGGAGTTGAAATGGAAGTTTTGATATAATTGTTTTTAAAAATCTATTCATAACAATCTCAGCGTATATGGGTGAAGATGGATTACCCATAGAATAGGGTAAAATCGAGCAGTTGTCGCGGTAGCGCAGGTGCTACGGCGCGCGGCTTCTAATCGCGGGGTTAGAGGTTCGAATCCGGAAGCCGCAACGTGGGTTTTTAATAATAAAAAAACCAGGAGGAGCCCGACGTTGCGCTTCATAATATCGGAATGATCGTGAAAGGCGCAAATCTCATTATGGGTAACGGTTCCGTGCACAATACACGCACTGCTCGTCAGATTCGATTTTAGACACATTCCCCTCCTTTAATTACTTCTGCACGGGATGGAGTTCGACGACTCCCATGAAACGCGGGAATGTTTGGTCATTAACGATGCGAGCGGGCGATGTTACCCTGTTTGCTTGCATAGCAAGCAAGCACTCTAGGACTAAACAACTTTGATAACACAGAATGGACTATAAACGCGAAAAGATGCTTCCGAAAGCAGGTTTGGCAAATGCGGATGTGGCCTTATTGACAAAGGACCTTCGCGTCCGAAGTGGGAGTATTTTGATAGGTGAAAGACAGTCCTCGGGCCAAATTAAATTTCCAACCAATTCCCGGGCTTTCCGCTGGAAAAATAAACGGCGGAGAAGGGCAAAAGGAAAAAACTTTTTAATATCGATTTGCAAATGAGAACGAGGTCGGCCAAACAAGGGGGGACCGGGAAGGGAACCGTATAACCACGCGTTCTGAGTGTTTACACTTTATTTGCTTAAGGAAAAACTACGGCCGTTCCGCGGAGAGTGGAATATTATGGCGCCACTTAAAATTTATGAAAGGGAATAAAAGTTTCCTATTAATCAAGGGGAAATACATTTGGGGCCGCCAGGCGATGGGCTTTTTATTATTAGGGTTGGAGCCGAGTGAAAATATTTCATTTCCACGGCGAGTATACTTTACTGCGACGATTTTATGATGTCTGCGCTTTTACACTTTTCTGTCTCCGAATCAAACGTCTTTAATACCGCAACAGGTCGCTTCTTCACAAACCACGTCATTAAATAGCTCTTTAGACACTTCCACAACAGGTGTGAACATTGTGAACATTCGACAAACTAACACCACAACAATAACATCGACAGTGGTGGCCCCTGGTTTAATGCACGGGGGGGGGGCTACGTTTTGAAAATAACACACTCTACGACCAATTAAAAAAATAGGAATGGGCTTTTTATTTTTATTAAAAATTTCGTATTTTTGCATAATTCATATAAAAAGGGCATGAATCAATAATTCCCGCAAAACGGTGCATTCAATTTGTCGCATCTCGTCGTACAGGGTGTCCCATTTTGGGTGTTTTTGGGTGTTTTTCTCAAAAATCTCGGTTATTATTAAAGCTAGAGGGTTGAGGTTTCCACGTCACTGTACTACTTTTTTGAGAGGAATTTGGTGGACCAATCAGATTTTAGATAAGTTTTATAGTTTCCGCGCATTGGCTCAGGACTGAAATTTTCGATTTTTCGGAAACCTCTCTCCTGGCTACAACTTATATATTTCGACAAATTTAATCAACTATTTTTATAGATTTTTTGGCGTAGAATCGAATGTAATAATTAGTTTTTTGGTAGCGTTAATAGTTTTTGAGATATGAACCAAAGTTATATATTTTTTTAAATGGAAACCATAGTTCATATCTCAAATTAGTAATAAAAAGAACTTTAACCAAGACAACTTTATAAGCAAAAACATAACGAAAAAATTATAATAAAGGACAATACCTACTGTAAATAAAGAATTCCAAATTCACGCGCACCGCGACACAAAATTGCGTTTTTCATGAAAACGGTTAAGGTTGTCATATTTTTACAAGAGACATTTTTTGTTCAAAATCGAATGTAATTTAATATTCCGCTGTCTAAAATGCAGATTTTTCAACGACAAAAAAGTTTAAAACACTTTTGTTCGAAAGTAACGACGTAGCCAACGCCCTCTAGCGGCTAGAAGAAAGTTGATAGAAAATTCATAATCGCCGTCCCAGAAAACATAAAAGTACCAATTTTCAACTCGATAGCATAAATGGAACCGAAAACACTTTTTTTTTCTGTTTTTAAAAGAAAACTTTGACGCCCTGTATGTCGAAAACGAAGCGTTTTTGGACAAAATGTTATATGAAGAACCCCATTTATTTTTAAAAATACTACTCAAATTTTGAGTATGGCGGTTTAACTTCGACTCACCCTGTATAACCGCCACTGAACATCGATAAAATATAGAAATACTGATTTAAAACCCCACATCTAGTTTGGAGTTTTGTTCCCTGGATGGAATCCGGTGACACACTTTAACAATGAGTCGCCTCTGTGCAAAACTTTCGAAACGCAGTGCTGCACTTGCATTTTATTTACTGCATTTTAAGTCGGGCAAACTTATACGTAAAGTTGCCAAAATGATAATGTAAATAAGGTTTGGCAACACTCCGATGAAGTTTCTCTTCGGTTATGGGATCGACCGGAATACTGCGAAACGATCTGGGCAAAAAAAGGAGACGAAATTGACGCGAATTTGGAAAGCCATGCCTCACTCGATACCCTTCGGACTTGTGGAATTTAATATCATAGTGGTCGTGTGAAAAAAATAGGTCGACGTTACCACGATTAGAGATTTAACATTTCCTGAAAAATTGATCGTAGACTTGAATTTTTTTTATTGTTGATCAATAAGTGTTTTGTTTATTTAATTTGTTTTAAATAAAGCATTACTATCAAAATATGTAATTTTTAGACTCCTTGAGGTTTTTTCGAGCAAAATATGTAGGTATACAAAAATATAATTTGAGTGTTTCTTCAACTTTTTTTGTTTAATTTGTTTATTCGAATTTTATCTGAAATTTTCCATTTTTTCCAATTTTTCTATTTTTTGGGCTTCGGAAAAAAACGGAAAAAACAAGGTTTTTTCCAATTTTTCCTGTTTTTTTTTTCCGTGATGTTAAACCTCTAACCACGATACACTTACCCACGGTATGTCACTAACGAATCCGACAACAAGGCAACTATGCGCATCTACGTCAGTTGCGAATCACGAATTCTAAATAATAGCTGTATTTTATTGATGCAGCACTTGTAAAACTGGTGAATCCAGTAACAGACAAACAAGACACAACAACAGTTTAATGTATCAAGAAAAAAGTGTAAACAACTGACTGATCGTCAGTCCAGCTCGACAGTGCTTTGAAATAGGCCAAAAATGCCGGGATGTGCAGTCAGCGTATGTTCAAATAATAATAGAAACAGTAAGGGAACGGAAATTAAGTATTATAGATTTCCCAAGGGCAATAATCTTGCTAAAAAATGGATTGCTGAATGCCGCAGACAAGACAGTATCAATTTAAAAAATGGTAAGGAAACAGATTATTTATAGAACAGAGCATTAGGGGACTCAACAGAGGTTATGCCTGGTTTATACAGCAAATAAAATAGAATGTGCAATAAAAAATTAGCCTTGTTATGGTTAAAGGGAATCATTATTTGATCACTATTTTACTCACTATTTATTATGCTGTTTTGTTTGTTGTTTAACTATAAACTAAGCATTAGTTGTGCAGGTTGTGCTTGTGTCGAGGCTTGTGTGCATTAATTGGTAAATAAGGCTTTAATTGACATAAGCCGACATAAACACTGGAAGGAAAAAGTTATATTTTTGGTAAGGCTTTGAATTTATCATTATCTTTGCCTATAACGAATCATCTGTAAAATACTTTTTTTCGATGGAGAGTTTGAGTCGATAGAAGCCAAAACTTACTTCAGGATTACCTTACTTACAATAAATGTATTATTTAGATGCCTATATGATATTTTTCTTTTAAAAGAAAAATCCTGTTAATTTAACAAAATATAGGTACATCAATTTTATTTGCAAGAATACGATTAGCTAAAACGCAAAGAAAACAAATTATTTGTAAAATTATAATTATCAAATTAAATGTGTTTTTTATCAATAGAATATTCATTCATTTATCTAGTAATATAATCTACATATTTTTAACAACATTTATTTAAAAGAAAACGTTTAAAATAAGCAAAAACCCATAAAAAAGTATCTATTGCTGTGTAAAACATATGGAGCAATTTAAATTCTGATTCGCAACTGACGTCACAAGGTGCGACAGAGATAGGCATATGGATGCGCAATGACATACCGTGGGTAAGTGTATCGTGGATGTTACTGCGTTTAGCCACGGAAATGACGCAACGTCGCCGTTTTGGATTGTTTTCCACGGCCAACTTTGCTGAGTAATAAGTGACAGTGCGGCGGGATATTCGCGAAGTTCCCGAACGAATTCACCAGTCCGGGGCTCCCGAATAATTTTTAATTAAACCCGCAGTTGTGTACTTAGCGGATTTCGCCGTTTATATATCGAAAATGAACGAAAGTTCGGCACTATCCGAAATAATGCGACGCCCCGTTTAACCATGGGATAAATTTTAATTTTGGGGGATTAAAAATACGCCGGGGACGACACAATTAGACGAGACGAAAAAAAATGAAACCAAATACACGATGTCCCCCTGGAAATCACAGATATCATTCGCGCCCTAACAAGGGCGTATACAACTGGTTGATGTGGGATGTTTGTATTCATTTCTCGCGACATTCTTATTTCCAAATCTATATGTTGGCGTCTGCAGCCAAATCCCCGGTTTTAACAAGCGAAATCCCAGCAATCCCCTTACTTTTCGTCGCATTTTCTCGTAAATAGTTTTAGAAACGATCCACTCGTTATATTTCTAAAATTGTGAAGATATTTTGTACGAAATATCAAATTTACACACATAAAATACATATAGAGGGTGATTCGGTCATGACGTTAACAATTTTAACCACAGGTGGGAAAAATAGCTTAATACGAATTAAAAAAATTCAAGTCTACAAAAAAAGAAGGAAATATTTTCAGAAGTGCATTAAAACCCTTTGTTAACGGCGTTCACCAGATCAGCTGATATTTCAAATAAAATTAATAGTAAAAAAATATTTTTAAAAACAAGCTTTTATTTAAATGCTCTGAAAAGAAGAAAATAAAACTTTATAATAAATCAAACCAAGGCAAACCCATAATTTTGTTACATTATAAAATTGTACATGATATAAAAGCTTGTCGCCAGATTTTCGTGTGTAAATTTCTTTTATAGAAAAATATATTTTCTAGTTAGAATTACTTTCAAGATATACAGGGTGCCCCATATGTATGGAATAATGCTTATATCTTCTTAAAAAATATATTTAGAAAAAAATGGTTTAAATAAAACTTACAGTGTGACCTCTTCTGCATAATCCTATCAAGTCGATTTTGTTTTACCTATCATAATGTGGTTGCTATGGCAACGAACTTTTTTTTTCAAATGGGATCATATCATTTTTAATCGATTTTTGGAATCAGCTACTTATTCTGCATACAAGAGCATAAAAAAATCTATAGGTTACATAAGGAAAATTTTGAGAAATAAATTATTTTTATTTTTTCCGATTTAATAGTGGACATCAGAAAACTCGATGGAGGCAAAAAATATGCTACATTAAAATTGTTTGACAAAAAATACATTATCCGCCATCTTAGAGGGGCGGCCATATTGAATTTAGTGTGATGTCACTAACTTTGTCGTTTTCTACTCTTCAAGCCCTTTCATTTGATACCCATATTAAGGGGGTTTACAAAAAATACATTACCCGCCATCTTGGAGTGGCGGCCATATTGAATTTAGTGTGATGTCACTAACTTTGTCGTTTTCTACTCTTCAAGCCCTTTCATTTGATACCCATATTAAGGGGGTTTACAAAAAATACATTACCCGCCATCTTGGAGTGGCGGCCATATTGAATTTAGTGTGATGTCACTAACTTTGTCGTTTTCTACTCTTCAAGCCCTTTCATTTGATATCCATATTAAGGGGGTTTACAAAAAATACATTACCCGCCATCTTGGAGTGGCGGCCATATTGAATTTAGTGTGATGTCACTAACTTTGTCGTTTTCTACTCTTCAAGCCCTTTCATTTGATACCCATATTAAGGGGGTTTACAAAAAATACATTACCCGCCATCTTGGAGTGGCGGCCATATTGAATTTAGTGTGATGTCACTAACTTTGTCGTTTTCTACTCTTCAAGCCCTTTCATTTGATACCCATATTAAGGGGGTTTACAAAAAATACATTACCCGCCATCTTGGAGTGGCGGCCATATTGAATTTAGTGTGATGTCACTAACTCTGTCGTTTTCTATTCTTCAAGCCCTTTTATTTGATACCCATATTAAGGGAGTTGACAAAAAATACATCATCCGCCATCTTGTGGCGACGGCCATTTTGAAAGTATTACAATATTGAGTATTGTATATTGTATTGTCACCGGAACTAAAGGTGTATGCAATATTTCAGCTCAATCGGATGTCAGGAAGTGGTTCTAATTCAGTTTGCAAGAGTCTAATGGCCGGCCAGTCAGTAAACTAAACAATCACTGTCATAATAACCACTGTCAGGTTGTTTTGTTGCTTAGAAAAACAATAAAAAAATGAAAACGTTCAAAATATGAAATTCGCGAAAAGACTTTAAGCAAATACTGGTGCTTATGATGTGAATAAAACATTTTTCTTAAGATGTTTGAAGTGTTACAACGCTTGCCCTTTGTAGAATCAAGACTGGATACACCAAAAATGCAGATGAAAGGTAGGTAGGTACATATCTCTTATTTCTTCAGTTTGACCTTCCTCAAAAAAATGATTGAAATGTAACAACATAGCCCTCCAGTGCCAACCTTGACGGTTGACCTTGAAGCAGAAGCGTCGAGTTATTCCGGTACTAAGGTTCATCTGCCCCACGTTTGAAACTTCGAGAAAAAAAATATATCGCATTTTCCTTTTTAGTAGACCTCCCCTACTGTATGGTTAAAATTTTTTACATCATGACTGAATCACCCTGTATAATATAATTTTTGGTGGAGATATTTAGATGACATTTATTATATGGGAACATGGAGTAGATTAATTGAATTCATTGAAAAAGTTGTATTTTAATCAGTTTGGTTCAGGTTGTGGTCAAAAACCCAATTAAAAATTAAATGGATACATCCACATTTTTGAAGATTACCTTTTTTTAAAAAACGTTCCTCCTCGACCCAAACCCCTGTAACCTTAATCCCCGCGATATTAGCCGTTTATTCATATCTACAACTCTTTTAAGTGACTAATAAAAACGTAGCCGCTATCGCTCCCCTTGTCTATCAATAACGTGTAAGTGAATATGCCTGTTCTTGGTCGACGTGACGCTACCGCATTCTGAGCGCGCAGCTGTCCTTTTTGTTCCGTTTTTCCGTGGAGGATGCAAAGTGATTCGGAGAATCCTTCCCCGCTCGCTCGCAATTTATCAAAGGCCAATAAACAGGGCGACGAAAAAATCGAAATGGAACCGGAGTGGTTCTATCAACGGTTATCGCAGAGCGAAATGGACGATGATATTTATTGTGTTTTGGCACCTGAGCACACGTTCGATCCGTCCAAGGACTTCGGTGTCGTTCGGCCATGTGCACACGAGCCCACTGTAATATCAGCGTCCAGAGATATTAGTACTAATAAGTCCGGGCACTCGGCCTTGTGTAAACAACCGTTTCCCTCTTGCCCTCTCCCGCTCCCCTCCTCATCGAGCCGATCGATATCTTATAATATAATATTTTTTGGTTTTCTTCCTGGTAGTTATAGAGTAATTCAAATAAAATTCCTGGGTATTCTACCAATTTTTATTTAAAAAACGAAGAGACAAAAGCTATCCTTTTTTTTATAAAAATGTTTACAACGTACGTTTCGGCTTTTAAGCCATTTCAGGTACATGTTAAAAAGTTGTCAGTCTAAAATTTTTTTTAAAAAGTTTATATAAAAATATAATACCGAAAAAGGAAAACATAAATAGTCAGAAAAACGTTAAAATTACTTCAAAAATGTAAGTAATATTAACGTTTTTCTGACTATTTATGTTTTCCTTTTTCGGTATTATATTTTTATATAAACTTTTTAAAAAAAATTTTAGGCTGACAACTTTTTAACATGTACCTGAAATGGCTTAAAAGCCGAAACGTACGTTGTAAACATTTTTATAAAAAAAGGATAGCTTTTGTCTCTTCGTTTTTTAAATACAAATTGGTAGAATACCCAGGAATTTTATTTGACTTATAATATAAGACAATAAGCTGCACACAGTGTAGCTGAGAACGGTTCGTTCGCATTCTACCGGGTGCGCGCAAAATATTACCGACCGACCGTGACTGTGTTGTAGCGTCGATGGAATTCAATCAACGGTTGTAGTGATGCCTGCAGTGCGGATGGCTTTAAAACCAGTTCAAAAGACTATATTACCTTTTTTTTAATTTCCTAAAGACCCTGAAAGGTAAGATTGAGTTTAAGGTACCTACCTACAAAAATTAAGACATTTTTATGTGACATTTGAATACTTGGGTATTAATTGAAGAATAATATAGATATAATATTAAAATATTGAAAATTTGAAGGTGCCAGCTATGGAAGAATGTCTTAGGGTTCATCGGAGAACATAAATTTGCGAATATTCCACCTGAAGAGGCATATAAACCTATAAGAATTTGCAGGGCACATTTTGATGATCAGTCATTCACTTCGTCCGGAAAACGTTTAGTAAAAACTGCTGTCCCCTCGGCTATCCAATTAAGTTTATTGCCAGAAACTTATGCTAAGACGTGCTTGTGTAGGTACGTATGCGTAATATTTTGTTCTGTATTGTTTATGTCAATTTAAATATCAAAATATTTACTACAGGATGAAAAAGTATATGATTAGTTTAACTCTTTGTCGTTAAATATTTATTTGTTATTTATGTTTTTTCTATGTTTTGTTAGGCTTTATTAAAAATGAACATAAAACATGTTCATGTTCCAACCAAAGTCTACAGATATACCTAGTAATTATGTAGATTCTGGTAATAGCTACCTTGCATTTTAATTTAACTGTACAGGGTGATTCATTATAAATTGACACCCCCCTTAACTTGTTCGTTTTTGAGGTTAGAAAAAAAGTTTTTGACAAATGTTTTAGATACTAATACAAAGTTTTTTGTGACGCTATTGGACCGTGTACAGTGTGTTCTAGAAAGCCGTGGCAGACATAACTTATGTTTTTTTAAATGGAACACCCTATATATTTTTGCATTTCTGAAATCTGCTCATCAAGGCAATCAAAATAATATTATACTTTGTGGCAATATCTTTTTCCGTTTTTGAAAAATTCCGTATTTAAATTTTATACTAATTATTTATTTAACTCGAATTTGTGGATCTCGTGATAAAGATAGACGATCAATGTAATAACGAAAAATATTTGTTTTAAACAAGAGAGTAACATAGTGAATCTCCAAAATGTTTAGGAGCTTTTACGATTTTCCTGAAATTCTTTATTTTGAGAATATGTACAATCAGTAAAATTGGAAAAGGCTTCTAAACATTTTGGAGTTTCACTATATTACTCTCTTGTTTAAAACAAATATTTTTTGTTATTACATCGATTATCTATCTTTATCACGAGATCCACAAATTCGAGTTATATACATTTATAGTATAAAATTTTAAAACGGAATTTTTCAAAAACGGAAGAAGATAATGCCCCAAAGTTTTATATCATTTTAATGGCCTTGATGATCAGATTTCAAAAATATATAGGGTGTGCCATTTAAAAAACATAAGTTAAGTCTGCCACGGCTTTCTAGGACACACTGTACACGGTTCAATAGCGTCACAAAAAACTTTGTATTAGTATCTAAAACTTTTGCAAAAAAAAACTTTTTTTTCTAACCTCAAAAACTAGCAAGTTAAGGGGCGTGTCAATTTATAATGAACCACCCTGTGCCTACCAAAAACTAACGGTACACTTACCTACACAAATAATGTTGTACCAAAGTCTACAAATAATAGGTACACTAATATTTGTAGACTTTGGTAAATAATGGAAAGTCAATATGAACCTGCCCCCGTATAACTAGCTTGACGGCGATTTCGTTCAGTCGCCCTCGTAAATGCGAAGCATGCGAGGTGACGCTGATTTACGACCGGTCGCAAAAAATTGTCGGCTTTTCCGAGAGATCAAAGAAGTGAGCCGACTTTATTATTTCTAGACTTTGGTAATATCCCCTAAGCCGAAAACGCGGTAATTTTTGACCGCACTTACCTCGCTCACTGGCCATGGTCTTCCATGGTCTTCCATGGCAATCCATGGGTATTCCGCAACCTGAACCGCGTTTCTCTCGTTTCCCTTTGAAATCCCCCCAAATTCCAGACTGGCACGATATCCACGAACGCGTCGCCCGGTATTGATTATTTTTTATTGTGACGACACGTCGTGCGTTTGACAAATAAATCCATTTTGGCTTGGCGAATGAAAAAAAAACGGCCCGAAACAATGTCAGTCGGGCCGGCCTGAGCCTGAAGTCCTTAGTTTTTCCGTGACGCAAGAAATACACAATACCCGGTCGGACGGCTGCTTTTGAAGCCTCATTATTCGGAGTAAAGGACGCCCACGGGATCGAAAAAACAGCCGCATTAAAACCCCTACCTCCGCATTAGGTTAGATAAGTTGTCTCGAAAACATCATCTTGAATATACAATGTGTCCCGGATAAGAATGAACAGCATGGGGATCTTGCAAACGGAGAGAGTTGGAACAACGGTTAAATGGGGAAAAAGTTGCGCAATTTTAAAGTCAATAAAATGGTATAAACAGATTTCTAATATCTTTTTTCGTTTTTGAGTTATTTTGAAAAAAGTAAAATTTTGCGTTTTCGATTTTATTTTTTTCTGAAGTTGTTATCACAGATAGGAAAAAAAGAAAAACACTTTCTTATGGCACATTTTAACGGGCTTTAAGATCATTTCATTTTTGAGAAACCATCTTTAACTTTATTTTTTAAATACGGACCTGGATTTTTTCGCAACATTTAACTTTTTTCAAAATAATTCAGAAACGAAAAAGTAAAAGAAAAACATATTACAAAAGATTAAATTTAACACACAATGATATTTCCCATTTTACATACTTTTGTATGTGGACCAGATGGAACATCCAAAAAATGTTAAATTTAACATTATATTATCGTTGGGGTGATTCGCTCTTTAGTCAACGATATTATTTTAACTGTGCAGAAAATGGTTTATCGTTCCGTAGGACAATTTTATTTGCAAAACTTTAAAATCTTACTTTGCCTGTAATTTGTGCCTATACAAGGATGCAAAAGGATGCAAAACTGGTCACGTGACTTACTATAACTATCAAATTTGACATTTAACAAAAAAAACAAAGACATTTATTTGGCGAAATATCGAAAAAGCTGACAAACTATTTGGAAAACCGGCAGCTTTGTTTTTAGTACAAAAACGTCAAAATAAGACAGATAACCTACAAATTGTTCTCCAGACGATACTCGTGGAGCATTTTGACGAGAGGCTAAAACCCACTTTGTATTCCACGTTTTCGTTGGTCGACTCAAGGTTACATGAATATTAAGCCTCTCGTCTTGTATTCAATAGCCCGTTGTGACATAAATTATGCAAATGAATTAAGAAATAACGTCAAATCCGGATGAAATTTTACTGTATGCAACTCAAACTGATCACCATCCTATTTTGCGCCGGCCGTAAACACGGCTGGTAGTGATCAGTTTGAGCTAAATTCATTTCGATTATATGTAGAGGTCAGATTCGTGTTCAGGGTCCTCGAAAATGGGGGGGTAGCCAAAATCGGGCGGTGCAACGGTATATTCCATAATTACCATATGTTCTTCAGATAAGTGATTGACTAAGCCATTATTAGGCTGGAAGGAACGATTGCAATGTGATTCTAAACAACCTCACAAGCGTACAATGTTCAAATTCATGTAACCTTGAGTCGACTAATGAAAACGTGGAATGCAAAGTGGGTTTTAGCCTCTCGTGCATTTTGACGTAACAAATGTCGCAAATGTCAAAATAAGACAGATAACCTACAAATTGTACGCCAGACGATACTCCTAGAGTGATCAGATCCGTATTTTTATCGACTCCGTGGTATTTTCGAATCGCGAATAATTTAACTTCAGTTTTCGCGTCTCTTTAATTGCCGATAGCGCTGCAGGGAGAGGGGGATACCATGGGAAACACATATAGGACCCGAATAATTTATTGTTTTTGTTGTAAAACGTTCCGTGTTTTGTTTAAAACACGGCCCTTACGTTTCACGCTGGCCGCACGGTCATACGCCAACCATGGGCGTATCCTGCTGGTTTTTCAGAAATTATTTTCGATATAAATTGTTATGAATATTGTGATTAAGTGACACACAGTTTTGAACAAATTGAACAAATGGCAATGCAGCATGTTATCAATTCCTTTAGAATACACTATAGTTATTTTATTATTAGGACATTAGGTTAGTAACTCGAGTAAACATAATTTTAACGCTTTTTGTAAATTGCTCTCTTGAACTTCTCCCTACAAACAAAATTGCTCTGTATAAGTGCGGTTTTCCACCTTTGACTAGGTATATTCTGTTCCTTTGTTGAAAAATTGAACCGCTCTTTGTTTTCGTACAATTGCCTAGATAGCTCATCCACACACGTGTTACTCTTTAAAGAGGCGTTGCTCGCACTGTTTACATTTAATCCCGAGCCCTACTTCAATTATGAATTCGGCATTTGTCGGTTTTCTTTGTCGAAATTCGACGACTAAACACTATCCATATTTGATTTCGACCGGCGGTCACAATACAGTTTTAAAGCCCCCCAAATTGAGGGCCGCAAGTTTTCCTACAAGTTCCGTAATCAGTTTTGAAACTGGAGCTTCTCGAGACGTCGTGCGGGTGCCCAACTTTGAGTAGCTCGGATAAATTTCTACAGTATAACGATGCTAAGCCTACTCGATTTTGCGAGAAAAAAACCGAACAAACAATCTTGATTGCCTTTAAAAACAATAAAACTTTTTCGTATTAGTTTATATTATACTTGCTGTTTTATGCAAATGTTTTGTTGCTAAATCTAGATAACATTTATTCACATTTGGTGAAAAAATAATTAAAATTTTAATTAATTTCCGGTACCTCCTCAGAATGTTATTTCAAAGATTTTTCCCTTTCGATTCGTCCATAAGTAAACTAGAGAATAAGTTCTAAAATAGCTGTATATATTTTCTTCATAGATTTGGCTCTGGTTCACATAGAGGATGATTCATTCATGATGTAAAAAATTTTAACCACAGGTGGTAAAAAATAGCATAATACTAATTCGAAATTTAAAAAAATTAAGTCGACAAAAAAAAAGAAAAAAAGTGTATTAAAACCCCTTGTTAACATATAGTTAATTTACTTTTTTTTGTACCATTTCCCAGATATTTCAAAAAAAGGTGTATGCACAGTCTAAGTGAATTTATTGCCTTTTTGATTTTTCAATGTCAATCAACAGTAATTTGTGGGTGTGTAGGAGTATAGAAAGCTCTTAGTTTCCCACAACGCATTCACGCTGTTTGCAGAGACTGCAGTAGCAGACAAAACACAAAACTAAAACACTCCTCTATCACTGTTTACTTTCAATAGGTATAAATTCATGGCATCGCGAATCGCGAAATTCTACACGCCACGGTCCACACACCTGTACTCAAGATATTGACAGGACTGAGTCGCCTAGTAGGCCAGGAAAATTACGGTAAAAAATAACGAAACCTAGACAAAATTCATAACTACATTTTTATAATGCCATCACAAAATATTGGTAATAAATGAACGCCAGAATTGTTTTTTAGACAACATAAACATACGCGTGTGGGCGTTTTTTAGAAAAATGCATTTTCTTGTTGTAATAAAGATGGCATAAATATTAACTGCGAATTTTAAGCTCCATTTATTAGTAAGTAAGGTATATAAAGTTGAGATTGATAAATTAAACAGATTACGTTTGCGCAAGTATCCGAATGGTGTAAAAATGACATTTTGCGTAATATTTTGTTGGGCAAAAATATGAACTGCGTTTTTATTATCTATAACTACCTTAAAAATCAAGTATTAACAGTTTCTTCTGAAATTAAACATATTGTTTCGCCGGAAATCGCATTTTAAAGAAATTTGAAGCTGTCTTTGAGAGCAAAATTATCAACTGGCTGATTTTTGTTAAACTTTGTAAGTGGATACTAAGTCTTGTTAAGCTTTTGAAATTAAACAAAAATTGGTAACAGAAGTAGGTATTTTGAAATGACAAATGACAGTTGACCTACATGCGCCGTAAATAAATGTTTAATTTCGCTATATGTGATTTAATATAGTTATATTGTAAAAAGTTAAACAAAAAAAACAGTTAATATTTTTGCTTTCCTAAAGAAATGACAAGTGAGAGTTGACCTATATGCGCCGTAAATAAATGTTTAATTTCGCTATATATGATTCAATATAGTTATATTGTAAAAAGTTAAACAAAAAAAAAACAGTTAATATTTTTGCCTAGTCTATACCAATGGGAAGTGACAGCTGACGTACATTCGGCTCAGATAAATGTTTAATTTTGTATAAGTTACATTCTATTTGTAAAAGGGAATGATCATCTGCAATAAAAACGTAGTTAATATTTTTGCCTTTTGCCGAAATGGAAAATTATCCGATTTTTATCCCTCTTTGTCGATCTAAGTTACTTCCATATTCTTAAAATGTTTAATTTCTTAATATATGTTAGCAAGGGAAGTTTTTTTTGCCCTTTGTAGAAAAAGTGTAGATGAAAGGTAGGCATTTCTCATTTCTTCAATTGCACCTTCCACAAAAAAAATGAAATGTGGCAACATAGCTATCCAGTATGACAACCTTGACGGCTGAAAAAAATGTATTTCGCATTTTAGATTTTAGCAGACCTCCCTCACTGTGTTGTTCAAATTTTGTACATCATGACTGAATCACCCTGTATAGATTTTAAAATGATATTGGCTCGAATCTGCCGAGACCGAAAACGGTTTCAACTACATTTGAGAAATATAAACCCGATATATGGGGGCCGGTATTTAAATTTATTCGATATGTAAACATTGGTCTTGTCTTGCGAAGTATCGATTATTCGCCCTCTAGAAAGACCATTTCCGGGAGGCATTTCTTTACGGGGACTATTCTTTATTGTTAGCTGACGACTAATTTTTTCACGGGATGTCTTTTTTACCAGAAGCTCGACCGACGATGCCGCCTCTGCCGCATAGAATATTTTGTACATTTTAGTGCTTAATCGGCCCGTGTCCAGTCAACCGCCGACAATAAATACCGGACACTTAATTTTGCCCACAATAGTTTTTAATCTGGCGTCAAAAAAGATTCTAACCCGGTAGATTAATTTAGTCGGGGACCCCGCGGTACGCTGCGGAAAACAAATTGGTCCGGCCAAAAAAACACGGACCCATGGGCGGAGCCCCGGGGGGCGGGGCACGGAACCTCTAAATCGTTCCACTATTTAGTTTTTGTTCAAGCTAATTTATTTCATTTGATCCGCCTCCTTTATTACTATTACACCTCGGCTTATGGCCGGCGCGATTATTGTGATTTAACGTGATTAAATTCCGGTTTTAAGTAGGGCAAATGCCGAGTAAATCATTTTCAAAGCCTTCTACGTCTTTTAAACTACGTATACAGGGTTTCCCAACGAAAACTTGACCCTCCCAAAATTTGAAAACCGAAAAATATTTGAAAATTCGCCGAGACCCGTCGATTTTTGTTTTTTGGGGGAGCTTTTTTGACAGTCAAGCCAACCCGATATGTTCATCCCCCTAATCCATAGCAACCCCAACTTTAAAATTTCAAATGGAACTACCCCCCTTGTGGCGCATCATTTTAAAGCCCTTTTTATTGCGAATACAGTGATGTATCGTTTTTAGAATTCTGTTGAGATTTGCCAGAATTATTGGCTAAAAACGGAAAGTTGACAATCCACTGTACGCGTAGTAATTTTTACACAAATACTACACCCGACCAAATTACCTAGTTTTTATTGACGTGTCGATCAGTTTACAAAAAAGTCACAAATGAAAAAGCTGAAGCAAAACAAAAAAGTTCATACGAATTGAAACCGTATATCTTTTTAAAATATGTAACAAAAAGTCACTGTCACGAAGTTCCCGTTTTTTTGCTTGTAACCACGAAATCGTTAGTTTCAGCCTGCTATTGAAAGTGGAAAGGTATTTTCGAAATGGTTTGTTTATTCTATCGCGGAAAGGGTAGAAATTGTTGCAATTTGTTATCGAAATCATGATTGCGCTAAATCTACAGCACGAATTGCAACAATTTCTAACCTTTCCGCGTAAGAATAAACCATTTGAAAAACACGTTTCAATAGCAGGCTGAAACTAACGATTTCGTGGTTACAAGCGAAAAAACGGGATTTTTTTTGTGACAGTGACTTTTTGTTAATATATAAGGTTTGAATTCGTTTGAACTTTTTTTGTTTTGCTTCAGCTTTTTCATTTGTGACTTTTTTGTAAACTGATCGACACGTCAATAAAAACTAGGTAATTTGGTCGTGTGTAGTAGATAAAAAACTTATTAGTGGCGAGCATTTGTGTAAGAAATTACTACGCGTACAGTGGATTGTCAACTTTCCGTTGTTAGCCGATAATTCTGTCAAATCTCAACAGATTTCTAAAAACGATACATCACTGGATTCGCAATAAAAAGGGCTTTAAAATGATGCGCCACAAGGGGGGTAGTTCCATTTGAAATTTTAAAGTTGGGGTTGCTAGGGATTAGGGGGATGAACATGAACATATCGGGTTGGCTTGACTGTCAAAAAAGCTCCCCCAAAAAACAAAAATCGACGGGTCTCGGCGAATTTTCAAATATTTTTCGGTTTTCTAATTTTTGGGGGGTCAAGTTTTCGTTGGGAAACCCTGTATGACACAGCATTACTAACGATAAGCGGTAGATGCACTTTAGAAAATAAAAAAACTTTTGAACTCTGCCAGGGATTGAACCCGCAACCTACGGTTTACTATACTGGCGCTCTGACCATTGCGCCACGGAACTCTCGGGAAAACACATGAGTTATTGCGACCATTTCCATTCCGTTGCCAAAAAAAAAATGAAAAGCAACCGACGCAGGTGCGTTGCGTGTTAATCCCACTGAGATTATATAAAATAAATTAAAAGTAAAAAAATATTTTTAAAAAAAGCTTTTATTTAAATGCGCTAAAAAGAATAAAATAATCTTTTCTTTTAAAACTTTTACTATCAACTTATAACGTCATTCCACAATTTATATGATATAAAAGCTTGTCGCGAGATTTAAGTAGTGGTATTTACTTAGTTTGAAAACTTAAATCTCGCGACAAGCTTTTATATCATATAAATTGTGGAATGACGTTATAAGTTGATAGTAAAAGTTTTAAAAGAAAAGATTATTTTATTCTTTTTAGCGCATTTAAATAAAAGCTTTTTTTAAAAATATTTTTTTACTTTTAATTTATTTTGTAATTTTTAGTTTGGCCAGGTGTCTGAGTCTATTCATCTCAGTTAACGCATCATTGTTGCAAGGTCGTTTGCCGGTTAGTTTAGAACAGTCTAGCTCTTCAATGAGGAGACCTTCTAATGATCTAACCCTACTTAAGGCCACGTATGCTTGACCAGGCGCGAAGAGCTTGGAGCCTAAATATACAACGAGACAGGTTGCAGACCAATGCTGTTGACGCCTATCTCACCAAACTACACAAGTCAAAGTTAACTAGTCCGCCATCTTGGGTGTTCCGCCATGTTGGATTTAGAATGACGTCACACATATAATCATGCATTGTCATCCAAATTAAACGTGTGTACAAAATTTCAGCTCGATCGGTTGAAATTTAACTAGTCCGCCATCTTGAGTGTTCCGCCATGTTGGATTTAGAATGACGTCACACATATAATCATGCATTGTCATCCAAATTAAACGTGTGTACAAAATTTCAGCTCGATCGGTTGAAATTTAACTAGTCCGCCATCTTGAGTGTTCCGCCATGTTGGATTTAGAATGACGTCACACATATAATCATGCATTGTCATCCAAATTAAACGTGTGTACAAAATTTCAGCTCGATCGGTTGAAATTTAACTAGTCCGCCATCTTGGGTGATCCGCCATGTTGGATTTAGAATGACGTCACACATATAATCATGCATTGTCATCCAAATTAAACGTGTGTACAAAATTTCAGCTCGATCGGTTGAAGATATCTGCTTCAAAATTGAGTTGCAAGATTCCACCCGAACAAATTACATACATACATACATACATTGCAAGTTAAATAAAAGCTTTTAAAAAAGAGCGGGAGATAGGGAAATTATCGTCCGCATTCGGCTCACGTTTTCGCCAGGTCCATATAAATTTTATCAGAGAATAAAAATATGAGGTATGTGTGTGCGTACTGCTTCTACCTTGTTTGTGGCAGCTCGTTAGCTCGATAGCGATCTAAAGATGGTTTCCCGTCGAGCCCGACTTTCTTTTGTGAATGTTTCGACACAGAATTCGTCTTTTAAAAATACACAGATGAATATTTCGTTGTCAAATTTGCCAGTTACCTTGCGTGTTCCATATAGGTATTTCTATGGTATAGCGACGACACAGTATAGAGCTTCTATAATCAGATCATCGATATAATAATTCGTTTTGCATATAACCGACAAAGTATGTTCATTATAGCTCGATGTGGCGGTATCATGTCAGATCGTCATTAAACCTCCGGGTCCTTGAATTTTTTCACCCGCTATGTAGGCATTCACTCCTACCAAATATTATTTATTTCGGTCACAATATTATATTCGATAAAATGTTCCAACTTTTTGTTATTACTCTATACAGGATGATTTTTTTAGGTCTACCACCGCGATTTTCTCGCTTATTTTGCGCGTAAGAAACAAAAATGTTGCAATTTTGGACAGCTAAGTGGTGCTGCAAAAGAAATCGGCATCCATGGCCAACTTGTCGCGCAATATTTAAAAAACCTCAAATTGAGCAAAACTATTAATAGCCGTGGAATGTTTATTTTAAGAGACAGAGGAAAACTTTTATATTGAAAATTGATGGCACTGAGAAGCTTTATCCATCCACGTAGTCAGATAGTTTCAGCAAATTACACAGGGTCTTCGGCTCTCTTGAGACCATGACAATTTTTGTCGATTCTAACTTTTCTTAGTGCAGTGCGAAAAGTTGGGCATGGAGACCCATTCCCTTTTTAAAGTCGCCTCGCTGACGAAAATTGCCATATTTTGTTTTCTTACGTATTTTCTGTACGGCCTAAAATAAGCGAGAAAATCGCTTAATAAGAAATAAACAAAAAAAATGCATAACCTCAAGAGAGCCGAAGACCCTGTGTAATTTGCTGAAACTTTCTGACTACGTGGATGGATAAAGCTTCTCAGTGCCATCAATTTTCAATATAAAAGTTTTTCTCTGTCTCTTAAAATAAACATTCCACGGCTATAATAGTTTTGCAATAGTTTTGCAATCAATCAATTTGAGGTTTTTTTAATATTGCGCGACAAGTTGGCCATGGATGCCGATTTATTTTGCAGCACCACTTAGCTGTCCAAAATTGTAACATTTTTGTTTCTTACGCTTTTTTGTAGGGCGCAAAATAAGCGAGAAAATCGCGGTGGTAGACCTAAAAAAATCATCCTGTATAGTCACCAAGCCTACCTACATTGGCAGAAAGGCGTATTTTGGGTTGTCCTATGAGCACGGAATAGATAGAGTTTAGCCATTAAAATTTTCAAATTGATTTGATTATTGCAAGGTAAATACTTATTAAACATTTCTGGATTCTATATTACATACAGAGTGTTTGCTCCACTCAGAAATCTATGAAGAGCCAAGTAAAATTTAGCATTATATATTTTACAAAGTTTTATTTAACTTCACCTGTTAGTGTGGATCGAATCTTGCAAGCTGAATTAGAACCACTTATTGACATACGATTGAGCACCTTTAGTTCCGGTGACAATACTCAATATTGTAATACTTTCAAAATGGCCGCAGCTCCAAGATGGCGGAAGATGTATTTTTTTTGGGTTTCAAATTAAAGGACTTGAAAAGTAGAAAACGATAAAGTTAGTGACATCACACTAAATTCAATATGGCCGCCGCTCCAAGATGGCGGATGATGTATTTTTTTGTCAACCCCCTTAATATGGGCATCAAATGAAAGGGCTTGAAGAGTAGAAAACGAAAAAGTTGGTGACATCACACTAAATTCAATATGGCCGCCGCTCCAAGATGGCGGATTAATTATTTGATACCCAACCAACATGGGTATCAAATGAAAGGGCTCGACGGGTAGAAAACAATAAGGTGAATGACTTCATACGAAATACAATATGGCGGCCGCCCCAAAATGGCGGACTAAATTTCTTTACCACCCTCCTGACATGGGAATCGAATAGGTATTAAAAAGCACAAAATAAAATTGAAAATAATTTTTAAAAAAAAAACAAGCCTTTATTTAAGCCATGTACTAAAACGAATAAAATAAGTTTAGGTTTTCGTTAAGATAATTCAATTCCAAATTGCGACAAGTTTTTGCAAATTGAAAAGCTTGTCGCGCGAATTGTAAAGAAAAAAATGCATACTTTGGCAAATAATTGGTACCTACTTTCATCAACATTTCGGGCGACAAGCTTTTCAATTTGCAAAAACTTGTCGCAATTTGGAATTTAATTATCTTAACGAAAACCTACATTTATTTTATTCGTTTTAGTACATGGCTTAAATAAAAGCTTGTTTTTAAAAAGGTTTTTTATTTTATTTTTTTTTAAATTCACCTAAGAAAGGATATCTCTCAGACACTGAAATATGAGGAACCAAAAACAAAAGATTTGCCAATCTACGTTGAGTCATCTAATAGTGTACACATAAAAAGTGTATGATAAAATTGAAACTTTCATGGTTTATTTTTAATTTTCGTGGCCCGTCTCGCATATATTAATAAATTATAGATTTTTTTCACAAAATCTCGATAAGCAGCTCCGATCAACAACCCAGTTGGGCACGTCTAATTACTACGGGACGGTTCCCAAAATGACAAGCACCTCACGCGATAAGAAAAGGATTTACGTCTTCGAACATAACCATCATTTAGACCGGCTCGAAAAAAACATAACACACCTGCCTAATCAGTAGTTATACCGGCAATAATCGGGTAAGTAATTATTAACTAACGACCCATTACGAGTAATAAGTAATTTTAATTAGCAGGTGTTAAAAATCTTAATGTGCTGGATTCCACGGTAACGCGGAGGTAGAAGATGAATCTGTTCGGTTGCGTAAGATGCTTCTCCGAGACTATTTAGGGCTTCAAAGGTACGGAAAACTATTGCTGACAAACTGAACAATGAACGTCTTAAAATGTTATCTTTCAAAATGTCCAGCACACTATTTTCCATTTGACTGGATGGGACCAGCCCCTTTCCTGGCGGTTCAAGTATTTATTCGTAGCCGCCAAACGACGATTTTACGTTATTACAATACGCAGGGTTTCCCAACGAAAACTTGCCCCCACCCCCCCAAAATTAGAAAACCGAAACATATTTGAAAATTCGCCGAGACCCGTCGATTTTTGTTCGTGGGGGGAGCTTTTTTGACAGTCAATCCCAACTTTAAAATTTCAAATGGAACTACCCCACTTGTGGCGCATCATTTTAAAGCCCTTTTTATTGCGAATGCAGCGATGCATCGTTTTTAGAAATCTGTTGAGATTTGACAAAATTATTGGCTAAAATCAGAAAGTTGACAATGCACTGTACCCATAGTAATTTCTTAGACAAATGCTCGCCACTAATAAGTTTTTTATCTACTACACACGACCAAATTACCTAGTTTTTATTGACGTGTCGATCAATTTACAAAAAAGTCACAAATGAAAAAGTTGAAGCAAAACAAAAAAGTTCATACGAATTCAAACCTTATATCTTTTTAAAATATGTAACAAAAAGCCACTGTCCCAAAAAGGCCCCCTTTTTTTGCTTGTAACCACGCAATCATTAGTTTCAGCCTACTATTGAAAGTGTAAACGTGTTTTTGAAATGGTTTATTCTATCGCGGAAAGGTTAGAAATTGTTGCAATTCGTGCTGTAGCTTTAGCGCAATCATGATTTCGATAACAAATTGCAACAATTTCTACCCTCTCCGCGATAGAATAAACCATTTCGAAAATACGTTTACACTTTCAATAGCAGGCTGAAACTAACGATTTTGTGGTAACAAGCAAAAAAACGGGAACTTTTTTTTGTGACAGTGATTTCTTGTTACATATTTTAAAAATATATAAGGATTGAATTCATATGAACTTTTTTGTTTTGCTTCAGCTTTTTCATTTGTGACTTTTTTGTAAACTGATCTACACGTCAATAAAAACTAGGTAATTTGGTCGTGTGCAGTAGATAAAAAAACTTACTAGTGGCGGGCATTTGTGTAAAAATTACTACGCGTACAGTGGATTGTCAACTTTCCATTGTTAGCCAATAATTCTGTCAAATCTCAACAGATTTCTAAAAACGATACATCACTGGATTCGCAATAAAAAGGGCTTTAAAATGATGCGCCACAAGGTGGGTGGTTCCAATTAAACAACTAATAAACAGTCAACAGATAAACAAAAACAGTGAGATAACAACAAAAAAACTGTATAAAGAAATTAGGGGAAAGAATGAATGCAAACCTAAAGTAGAAACCAAAGTAGACAATATTAATTGGAAAAACATATGGTGGATTGTGAAATGTAATTTTATGGAAAGCGGCAGTTTTTAAAGATGCAAATGATAATTACCCAACTGAGGAAAAAAAAATTAAACCTAATTTAGTTTCAAACAGTAACTGTGAAAAATGTGGCAAGGCCGACAGATTGTTGCACAGACTGAAAAATTGTATAGGTGTAAATTTTGTTTGGGAATGGACCAAGAACCAAATTTTGAAAGTAATTAAAATAAATATAGATACATTTAATAATATATTTGCCATCCTAGAAATTTCCATAAAAAATTATGAAGATAAAGTAGTATATATTTAGTACATGAGTGCTTTGTTTTTGTGGAACCTAGATAAAAAAGAGGGGGGAATAGAGGAATTCAAGAACGTGCTAAGGATGAGCAGAATAAATTTACTACAGACAGGTAGAGTAATAAACAAAAAGTTCTTTTTCTTTTAATAACATAAAAAATTTTTTGAATTTCTGGTTACTCTTTCCTTTTGTTTTTTTTTTGTTTTGTTTGGTGTTTTTTGTATCCTTTTCTCCAAAAAAAAAGAAAGATTGTATAAATATTGAAAGGATTTTGTTTAGTTTTGTAAGTAACACTTCTGTACATATTAGATAAACATTTTATAAAAAAAATTGAAATTTTAAAGTTGGGGTTGCTAGGGATTAGGGGGATGAACATATCGGGTTGGCTTGACTGTCAAAAAAGCTCCCCCCAAGAACAAAAATCGACGGGTCTCGGCGAATTTTCAAATATTGTTCGGTTTTCGAATTTTTGGGGGGTCAAGTTTTCGTTGGGAAAACCTATATAATAAGGTATTCGTTGCGGGCATTTAAATAATTAATATACCTAATATAACAGTCAGAACTAAATTATTTTATCCCATTTTATACTGCCTGCCTTCTCGTTAGGATATAACATTTCCCCCGAAATCCCGAACTTTTTCCAGGCGAAATTCCAATCATTCCTCTCGAACGACGATGTTATTTTTCTGTACGCGGTCCGGTTTGAGCGCCGCCCCACAAACTGCAGCGAGTTTCCTGTTTTTCTTCGAAATCAGTGACTTTTTCAA
Organism: Pseudeuparius sepicola; assembly: GCA_963920635.1. Lineage (NCBI taxonomy): Eukaryota > Metazoa > Arthropoda > Insecta > Coleoptera > Anthribidae > Pseudeuparius > Pseudeuparius sepicola. Next base: position 1,340,392 of record OY987305.1, on the reverse strand, counting down.
TGGCGACGTCGTCGGTAAATCCCCGCGGACCGTACCGACAATTTTCTATTCTGTCCCTGGCGGACGCTCGGAAGTTTCCCGTTTCTGGGGTAACTGATTTTCGGCCTGTAATTATGTCCCATTCCCGGAGAAAGGCCAATCAACATACGGGTCGTTATACGGCAAAAATTTGCCGACGTTATAACGGCGATTCCTCCCTTGTGTCTGAGGGAGAATATCAAGCAGGCTAATCTCATACGTGCACTAAAGCTCGACAAAACGACCTTCGGATTATTCGGAGGGAATTGGGCCGTTTTGGCCCGGTTTCACGTAAAACCCTATTTTTCTACTGTTGGTTAACAAAACGAATCCTTCTAAGGTCGTAAATAAAAATAAAAACCAAGGGGAATTCAAAAAAAAATTGAAGACCACGGTCACCCATCCATGAGATGACCGCGACCTCCGTTGCTGCACTGTACAGGGTGATCCAAACTCGACGCCCCAGGCTTATACAGCGGGAACACTCAAAACCCAAAATAAAATTTCGAAAAGGGCTTCTTAAATGGGACATACTAAGGTCCAATTTTGACCGAAAATTAGCTTTTTTGATGTTTGGGAAAATGGCCGCTGTTACGTCATCGATATTATTTTCCCAGAAACATACCAGTTTTTTTCTATGTATTGAAAGTCCTTATTATTCTCAACAACTTTTGTAGGGTAAGATTTTCTGTATATTTTATTGTTCAAAATTCAGGGTGTTAGTAAATAAGTGCGACAAACTTTAAGGGGTGATTCTACATGAAAAAATAATGACAGTTTCCTATATAAACGTAGGTCCGCAAATGCTTCGTTTCCGATATACAGGGAGTCAAAGTTTAAAAAAAAAATGATAATTTATTTATTGCGCTGAAACGGATTAAGATATTCAAATGAAATTTGGTGGGTTTTAAGAGGACTAGAAAGCGCATTTTTTGACACCCGATTAAAAATTTTATGTTAATCAGTGGCGTGCATAGGGGTAATGGCCTCGATATTTTTAAGAAAATAAATGATACGCCACTGAGATAATTTAAAATATATTTTTTTTAATCCTCGTTTAATTAGTGACAAAAAAGATCTCTTACCTTTTTTTTCACAGGGACCGCCATTTTTATGCAAAAAAATAAAACAACATAACGCGTATTTTTAATTTCTATTACAACAATATCAAAAACCTATCCTATACAGCAACAATAAATCAAAACAACAAATGAAAATAAAAATATCTCGAATAAAACATTTTTAGTTAGGTGCGCATAGCTATAACAATAAATAAATTATCTTTTTTTTTAAACTTTGACTCCCTGTATATCGGAAACGAAGCCATTTGCGGACCTACGTTTATATAGCAAACTGTCATTATTTTTTCATGTAGAATCACCCCTTAAAGTTTGTCGCACTTATTTACTAACACCATGTATATAGGGTCAAATTATGTAAAAAATATGGAATTTTTCTAATCATTTTTCGAAATCTAGCTAGCCATGGAATCAATTGATAGTCAGAAATTATTTAAGAGTATGTTAGGGTGCCTTCCGCACCTTTAAATTTATTCAACTGGAATATTTTTAAATGTTTTTTGTAACAAACAATAATAACAATAACAAACAAGTTAGTAACAAGCACAATTCAGAAATTTAAAAAATATTCCAATATTCCGCAAAGCACCCTAAAATACTCTTAAATAATTTCTGACTATCAATTGATTCCATGGCTAGCTAGATTTCGAAAAATGATTAGAAAAAATTCCATGTTTTTTACATAATTTGACCCTGTATATTTTGAACAATAAAAGACACAGGAAATCTTTTCCTACAAAAGTTGTTGAGAATAATAAGGACTTTCAATACATAGAGAAAAACTGGTATGTTTCTGGGAAAATAATATCGATGACGTCACAGCGGCCATTTTCCCAAACATAAAAAAAGCTAATTTTCGGTCAAAATTGGACCTTAGTATGTTCCATTTAAGAACCCCTTTTCGAAATTTTATTTTGAGTTTTCGTGTTCCCGCTGTAGGCCTGGGGCGTCGAGTTTGGATCACCCTGTACATATCTTAAATAGTGATTTACTTTTTAGTGCCGATTTTGTGCCGATTGGGAAAAACTCTTATTATTCTTAATTTTTTATTTAAAGTTTATGTACCAAAGAATCATCATCTTTAATTTTTTTCTGGTAATTTACGGACACGCTGTATATCGGGGCCGCGGTGACGACGCTCTGAGCATTGCATTATTATTATATTAATTAATTTGTAACTTGTTGTCGCAAACTAGATTTAATATTTATTATGCAACATTATGAACGAACAATAGTTTTCTGAACTTGGTTTTGAACTAATAGACTTCGTATTTTGATAAACCCAGTGGAAAGTGTGCAATTTCTGACTATCCGGCAAACATATTTTCCTTCTCTCACAGCTAATAACAAGTTGTTTGCAATTAATAAAGAAGCAAACCAGGCGATATTAACGTCGAAGATATAATAATAGGATAAAAATATTCCTTGTGTTTCAGATAAGAAAACAGGAAATACGTCATAAGCACGAAAATCAACGAGACCCTCGGAGCGTATATAGGGGGAAGTAATGTCGATCGATTTTATTTTATAACAGATTTTCCCTCCATATTTTTTTCTATGGGGATTTATGAGCACCCTAAAAAAATGAACAATTTTTATCATTCGAGAGACGCTGCTATCTATTCGGGTTCAAATGAGGCATGGGAAACATTTTAGGGATTTCGTTTTCGATATTATTCCCCCAAAAGTGTCGCATAAATTTGCGACTTGCAAATTTATCCGGTCACCTTTCGAAGTGTCCTGCATACTGTTTTTCATTTTGTTTACTTAGAACACGCGAGGCACCGAGATAATTTTTGTAAGGACGCGGCGGCGCGTGCCACGCACTTGACTGGCTGGAACTGGCCCTCGTATGCTACGATCGCGTATAGCGATAGCAGCCGAGTTGGCCCGAGCGCGCTCTTTTAATCGCAACGTTTAAATAGTAAATAGTACATTGTCGGCTGCGGGCGTTGTAGCAATTTAATTAGGAAGGAACGAGGAAGAAAGTTCTTAGACTATCGACGGTTTATAATAAGAAATGCCGGCATGGCGAATATCGTTGCCCTAATAAAGTTTTACTGCCATAACCGGAGTCCTACGTCCCACCCGAAGTTACGGCGTACGCGTAATACAAGAACCGATTAATTTAACGTTCTGATATAATGATTATGGCCGTGGCTTGCGGCAAACACTTAATACTATGATTGTTTGGGGAAGTTGGTCGGAATGACTAACTTTATAGGTTTATTACTGGGCTAGAAATGGCATCCACGTCTTCAAAAAGTTTTTATATGCAATATCCAGAACTTGTTCGGCCGAATCAGATTTATGAAATATCCACGGTTCGGGATAATTCCTTTTTATATTCTATACAAAGAAAAATAATTTTCTGTGGACCAATTCGTTATTTCGTTCTCGTCCGATTCGCGGCGATTCCAACACACAACTGATTTATTTTACACACGAACTTTCTCGTATCACGTCATCCAACGCCTTATTTCAGAAAATTCAACAAAATGTTATTAAGTTGTCTAGAATTAAAAGTTATGACCAAATACCAAAACATGGCCTCCTAAGAAAATGGAATATATTTTTTTTTTGAAAAACATTAATAATTTCCTAAAAAAAATTGTTTTAATATTTACCCTAAACAATTTCATGAACCAATCAAAATTATATCAATTTCGCATAACTTTGTTCAAATTCAAGCATATTTTTAAAATGAACTCGGATTTTTTTTTTTAGGAAATCACAACTTTTAAAATTTCGCAAAAATTCTTCTGCACAAGGTAAAACATTAGTAATGATAATGTGTATATTAAAAAACTTTCAAATAAGGTGCAAAATTTTTATTTTAAATGTTTATTAAGAAACTGGAAAATAATTGACGAAAATTTTTTTTTCTTGGGAGGCTATGTTTTGGTATTTAGGCATATAGCTTTCAATTCTAAACAACTTTTCTTAATAACCTTTTGTTGCATTTTTTAAATAAGGGTACTTTACTTTTGTGCAATTTTTATAGATTTTGACCTACCCTGTATGCTTTTAACTTGCAACCATTCTAAGTGCACCTAATACGATTATTGAACATCAACTTTCGGCAATGTCTGTATTTTGGTTGTGCAATTAATAAAAAAAATTCCCTTATGCTGCACACTTAAACGACTGTACACATTTTTGTGCAAAGTATATGAACTTTTACTAATTTCTACATTTTTGTTTGTTTTTTTTTTCTTTTTCGTTTAAGACTAACCTAACCTATCCTAGATAGGTACTTTGGGTTGTCCCTATAACGCTGAAATATTATGAGTTAATATATTAACGAATGGTATTATCTGATTATTAGGCATACCACTCGTAGTATGAAGCCCGATTTATAAACTTTGACGTTTGCCGTTGCCGTTTGAAGTTTGACGTTTCCGTTTGACGTTGACGCAGCTCTGTTTCCAAAGTCGTTTATAAACTTTTTTCGTTCGGTTTAGAATTTTCTTAAAAATATTAGATGCACAAAATCAATATAGGTGATCAGCTGATACACTGGGAAACCATGTGACCTGTCATCACGTGACCCTTAAAAAGACACTTCATTGGCCGGAGAGGCAAGGGCAAACGGAAAAAGATAAATGTTGGTTATCCCCGACGGAACGTCAAACGGCAACGGAATTTGAGTTTATAAATACTAACATCTTGTTAATATTTCAAAAATCGTGTCATTTCTTTGGTTAATTTTGGCAGGTGTTGAATTATCTTCTAAATGAGACGTGAATAAAATTTCAGGAACACTGAAAGCCCACGCGGTTAAAAGCGATATGTAAATATTGTAAATCTCCACCCACGTTTCAAATAAAGGAAAGATTATATTGTACGAAACAATAACATCAAAAAAATCGTTTACTAAAACTTTCTATTTAGAATCGCTTGGTTTTAACACTGCGGTATTATTTGTTTATTTTATTGCCCCAATAATGGCACCGAAACGGACGCATAAACAAACCATTTCGTTTCTAGTCAAATAAAGGGCTCTTACGTCCCTATTACTTTTATTTGTCCGCCCTAAGTACATAAAAATACCGGAGAGGTTCTAATTGACATTCCACTTGTTCTAGCACGTTCGTAGCTGTTTAAAATTTGATAGCCCAAGGCAAACATACGGGAAAAAAAGACCGCACGTGATAATTTGTCATTTTTACACGGCTATTAAGTTGGATAAAACAGAGCAATCAAAAATTCTTTAAACTTGAAAGCGATTCATCCCAAACTTTTGTTGTGCGAGTCTATAGATAATTTGTGAGTTACATGCGATGTTGCCCTTAAAAAGTTTATAACAAGGCCCGTCTTCAAAATTTCTACATGTACCTACTAATATCATGCAAGCAACTCATTATTTCTCCGAATATACTCCTCATTAACTTGTGTGCCTACCAAACCAATTTTCAACCTTTGCTTTCCTCTTGTTCCGAGCATTAAAATGAAAAATGCCGCGCAATCGGCCGGCCACCATTATTCATTAAGTAAATTATGAATGATTGGAACGAATAATTTATTTACATTATTCCGCAAATGAATATTTAAAAGGGGAAATGATACGAGCCACTTAAAAGGCTGTTTACCGAGCCACATCTCATCCCTTCTTTTTCTCTCTTTCTAGAATGAGCAGTTAAGCTCCGCCCCTATAACACCGTTGCCATAGCAACACTGGGCGATAGAGTGGTACAGCGTGTCCCAAATATTTTGACCTACCCCCTGGATCTCAGAAACCGTAAGAGATACGAAAAAAACTTGAATACAAAAGTTGTAAGGTTGGCAGTGGAAAAAAACCTCTCTTTTATTTTCACATATACAGGGCGATTCGTATTTGCAGGACAAAAATAAAATATTTAGATTTTGACAATTGCATTAATCCTTTGGAATATTTGCATTCTCCATGACATCTAAAATGACAATTATTTCTGCCACTGTCTGGAAAAATAGTTATGGCTTGCTTGATAAAACCTTCTCACCTGAATGAAAAATGCAAAGAAATTTTCTTAAATACTAAATATCTCGAAAACGGGTAGTTTTTGGTATATAATGTTATTTACATAAAATGTGGGGTTTGGACGCCGGCATCCTACAAACTATAGAAATATGGGTCATTCCATTTGAAAAAATAAGTTATGCTGTTTGAAATTATCTGATTTTGAGAGCCTGTTATGAACACACTGTATATGCAAAAACCAATTTCAACATACCACACCACACACGGTTGTGCTGTCATACTTCGGCTAAAATATATCTTTGATATCTATTAAAATAGATACAGCATTCAGTTTCCATAACCTCCACGAAGTTCCTATATTCCAAGAAAAATTCGATATCTTGGCAACGCTGCATCCAAAATACAAAACAAAAAAACGGTTATGTAGCAAATTTCATGGAGAATGCAAATATTCCAAATGATTAATGCAATTGTCAAAATCTAAATATTTTATTTTTGTCCTGCAAATACGACTCGCCCTGTATATGTGAAAATAAAAGAAAGGTTACGTTCACTGCAAACCTTACAACTTTTGTATTCAAGTTTTTTTCGTAACTCTTACGGTTCCTGAGATCCAGGGGGTAGGACAAACTATTTGGGACACGCTGTACGTATGGCTACACAATATGGAAACTATGCCGATTCGATATTAATTGTTGGTTGCATATTTCGTCACGTTTACATTCTGTCGAAATAAGTCCCCCCTTTCGGGGCATCTGAGGCCTTCAGAAATACATTTTAAAGGGATCCCGAAGACGGGCATCAGTAATCTAATATTGTCGAAGGCGTATTTCGGCCTACTCTTAATTCCGACCTTAAAATCCACTTCCCTTATTAAATATTCGCCAGATCCCGGAGTTGACAAAAAACGGATAACCATTAATATTAATTCCATCGGAATTAATATCTCGTAAGGGCACTCGGCGCGCGTCCCAAAGAAGCTGTTTATATTCCGTAGCGCCGTCTTCGATTGCTTCCGTTAATTATATTATTAAGTGGAACTCCATAATGGCGAGAAAACTGTAATTGTTTTAGTGCGAGATGTTTGGGCGCTGAAATAACAGAGGTGGGCTCTTGAATTCGGCTCGGTCTATTTGGATAGGTATGGGGGGGTGCTCCGAACTCCGAATGTACGAAACCCGGTGATAACCGGTAGAAAATGTTGTAAGGATTTGGTACAGGTGTGCGGCCAGACCAGCTATAGTCCAAAGCAGGAAATAAAACGTTTCTAAAGAATGCGGGCAGCGGTGCGAGATTTCCTATGCGAGTGGTCGTTATTTATTGGCGAATACAAGTTTTATCATATTGAAGCCGAATTTCTGAACTCTGTTATACCGAAAAGATAAAGCTCGCATCACGGGACCACTTACCCATTTTTGTTGATCATTTATTTTTAACGCCGTGTGATAAAACACCTATTATATTTTTTCAACCTCGTCGCGTCTACTGTCGCCTTTGAAATACGGCAACACAGCACTTCTGCGAAGGAGTCGGCTGACAAAACCAGTTAGCCAACGCGTTTTGTGCCTGTTTCTATAGTACGTAAAGTTAACTGCGTATTTGGGCTACCATACAGACCTCATTTTTTAGGCCGCTGACAAGTTTTTTCCGCCGGCTCAGAGAGCTCAGTGGCGTTTCGTATGTTCGGGAGTTAACGTATGCAAAATGAGTAAACAGGGAAGAACGTTGCATTCTTAAGCACGATAAATAATTGCCAATGTTATAAGGGTTTGCCTTCCTCCATTGTCTAAGGCATCACCGTTAAGAATAATATTAACAATAAATTAAATAACAATTATATGAAAATTAAGTCAGTGAGTTACACAAAATTGAGCTACGCCCCTGAACTGTGACTAATTCTATAATATTTGCCAGTTCTTCCCCCTTACGTCGCAAGCATTCTGCCGTAAGGAGGACTATAACTGACTATTTACAGCAACGATATAGGATATTTAAAATTTGAGTTGGGACCTCAAAATTAATAGGACATTTCAATTTTGAATTGGGACCGCAAAATTAATAGGATATTTAAATTTTTAAATGGGACCTCAAAATTAATAGGAAATTTAAATTTTTAGTTGGGACCTCAAAATTAATATTATACAGGGTGATTCAGTTTTATTCTGCGACACTTCAACAAGTGATAGAAAACAAAAAAATAGCCGCACTTTCTTCTATAAACCATATCATTTTAAGGCCTTAAAAAAGTGACAGGGTGTTAAGTTTGTAAGAAATATGTGGACTTTATTGAATATTTACCAAACTACTTGAGATATTTAAGTCATATTTGGTACACGTTATAACGGCATGGGTTAGCATAAAACCTGTTAATATCAAACATCTTGAACAACCAGTGGCGTAGAAGTGGGTAATTAGTATAATTGTTTTTAGAAAAAAGATTGAATCACCTTGTATAGCAATAAAATGTATCCAATTTCTTATGTAAATTTTAATTGTTAACAAAAACTTTCTCTTAGCATTTTTTCATATGTGTCATGGTTTCATAGCAAATTTGATTTTTTCGTATTATTTTGGGGTATTTCTGAAAAATTAACTTAAAATTCCCTCCATAAGTAAGACTCAAAGTAGAAAAAATGTGTTTCTTACTTTAAATACACTAACTTTTCACAATAAACTTACCCATTAAAGGTTTTACTTTTGAAGATACAGAGCGTAACATTAATTGTATCTTCCTTAAATGTTTTAGACCCCGTATATTCAAAAGTATAGCCTTAAATAGGTAAGTTTATTGGAAAAAGTTACTTTATTTAAAGGGGGGGCGTTTTTGTTTAAAATTAAAATTTACATAATAAGTTGAATACATTTTATTGCTATACAAGGTGGTTCATTTTTTTTCTAAAAACAATTATACTAATTACCCACTTCTACGCCACTGGTTCTTCAAGGTGTTTGATATTAACAGGTTTTATGCTAACCCATGCCGTTATTACGTGTACCAAATATAACGTAAATATCTCAACTAGTTTGGTAAATATTCTTAAAGTCAACATTATTCTTACAACTTTAACACCCTGTAACTCTTTTATAAGTCCTTAAAATGATATAGTTTATAGAAGAAAGTGCGGTTATTTTTTGGTTTTCTATCACCTGTTGAAGTGTGGCAGAATAAAACTGAATCACCCTGTATTTTAATTTTTAATTGGGACCTCAAAATTAATAAGATATTTAAATTTTGAGTTTGGACCTCAAAATTCATAGGATATTTAAATTTTGAGTTGGAACCTCGAAATTAATATATTTTAATTTTGAATTTGGACCTCAAAATTAATAGGATATTTAAATAATACAGTAATAGATGACTCACGCTAATACAAATAACACGGTTTTATTTTGCTTCTCCATTAGCGGGTCGGGAGAAAGAAGACGATGTAATTTGTTTACAATGGCATTTCTTAAATTTTTTCTTTCCTATTTTGTAAAGAAAAAATGCATACTTTGGCAAATAGGTACTTGCTTATCAACTAATCAGTGTCCAATAAAATTGATTGGTACCTACTTTCATCACATTTCGCGCGACAAGCTTTTTGAATTTGCAAAAACTTGTCGAAATTTGGAATTGAATTATCTTAACGAAAACCTAAACTTATTTCATTCGTTTTAGTACATCGCTTAAATAAAAGCTTGTTTTTAAAAAGGTTTTATTTTTATTTTTATTTTTAATTTTATTTTTAATTTAATTGCCATTTACTGCTTCCAAGTATGCTTGTTGAGACAAACTAAAAGTTCAAAAGTAGAATTTTTATAATTCAAAGCCCATATTCGAGGTATATTAATATTTTTTGAATATCAAAAGGGAGGTGACAATTCCCCCCCACTAAAATTTTTAAGGTCAATCTTTACTTTGGAGGTTTTGGACAATAATTTTGCACGTTAAATGCGGAATATACTTCTGCGGTATATTATTTCTGTATCGATACGAGTACTATGTAACAAAACGTGCATAATTTTTTTACGCCACGGAATTTGCATTTCAGGGGTCATAAAATTTCTTAAGAACCCAATAGAAACCCATAAAGTATACGTGAAATTGACACCTTCCCAGATTTTCCATCAGCAACGGATAATACTTTTTTATGCGCGTCATCTCGCTAGACGAATTTTTACCTTTGGATTTCTACACCAATGTGATCAGATTATCTAACGGTCGTTTATCTAATGTATAGACATTATCCCTGCCCAATGATCTTGCTACATTAAATTAAGTGCTGTAGTTTTTCCGCTCTTTTGTACTAATGCTACATATCACGGAATGCAAAAGCAAGTTAAATATTATGACATAAACAATAAGCGTTCATTGTTTGGACTGTACTTACCAGGTTTCTAATTATGTTTTTTTGTATAAGTTTTTGTTATTTAGTTAAGTACTTCACGCCTGAAGCATGTGGTACCTAGTAGGTAGCCTGTCTTATTACGTAATTGCTAATGTTACAATTATTTGTCTTCGTCGGAAGTACTAACCCCATGGGAAATAATATCCGGCATTTGAAGCGTTAAAACTAACAAATTAAGCATTTAGGTACATAACTTCACTTCCCCACACAGCGAGTGGGACCTTTCAAATTAAGTGTATTATTCTTTTGTTCTTTTATAATAACGTAAAAATGTCATTACGGGAATTAATGTCTGGGAGGACAAAAAACTATTAATTTTGAAGGCAAATGAACCACGAGTCATAAAAAGAACTTAAGTGCCGAGGTACATATTATATACAGGGTGAGTTTTTTTCGATGCCCACTATGGGGATCTCGGAAACTAGCAGAGCTAGAACAAAGGTTAAATGGGGAAAGAATTGCAGTTTTGAATGCTCAATCTAATGCCCCTTTTGGATTTTTAAAAAAAGTTCACGGCTCACTAGATATTTTGAAAAAAGGGATTTTTTGCTATTTCTTCAGATCTCTGTAGCTCCGTTATTTCTGATTATACAGAAAAACTGTAGAGACAAAAATTGTAGATAATTTTGGGCTTAATAAGATAATCTTATCCAATTTTTTATGTTGTTTGTGCTTTTTGAGATATGACAAACTTTTGTTTTTTTAAATGTAAATCATAGTTGGCTGTGGCCTTATAAAATCGGCCATTTTTTGAGCTTTCCAAAGATATAATCGAGGATATAATACTCGGTATAGTTATTACAAAAAATAAAAGAGCTAGGAGCTAATTTTCTGATTTTTTTTAAATTTTCACATAGTCAGCCATGGAATATTTTCATAATTACGTTTTATTTTATTATGAGACATATGTACTTAAAACTTTCTAATATTTTGTTTTTAGCTGGTAACAAAATGTAAGAAAATAAAACAAAAATTAAAAAACTCAAATTCAAATTATTATTATTTTAAAAGGTCACCTTTTAAAATAAAAAAAGGTGTTCAAACAATCCACCATTATTATTTATGCAAATATTGCATCTTTTTAAAGCTGAATTTGTCGCCTTTCTTAGAGAGCGCCTGTCAATACTGGCAATTGGTTCTAAAACAGCTGCTCTTAATTTAACAATTGTCTCATACTTTATTTTATACTGTTCCCCACAAAAAGAAATCCAAAACAGACAAATCGGGGGATCGGGACTGCCAGGAAATAGGTCTATTTCTCCCTATCCAACTATTTGGATAGAGCTGATCTAGGTAATTTCTTACGGGCAAGTAATTATGTGGTGGAGCTCCATCATGATAATTTTTGTTACATTTTGTCACCAGCTAAAAATAAAATATATGAAAGTTTGAAGTATGTCTTATTATACAATAATAGAACGTAATTATGAAAATATTCCATGGCTGACTATGTAAAAATTAAAAAAAAAAAAAACAGAAAATTAGCCATAGCTCTTTTATTTTTTGTAATAACTATGCCGAGTATTATATCTTTGGAAAGCTCAAGGCCACAGCCAACTATGATTTACATTTAAAATAACACCAGTTTATGGCATACCTCAAAAATCACAAACAACATAAAAAATTGGATTAGATTATCTTATTAAGCCCAAAATTATCTACAATTTTTGTCTCTACAGTTTTTCTGTATACCTAATCAGAAATAACGGAGCTACAGAGATCTGAAGAAATAGCAAAAATCACTTTTTCAAAATATCTAGTGAGCCGTGAACTTTTTTAAAAATCCAAAAGGGGCATTAGATTGAGCATTCAAAACGGCAATTCTTTCCCGATTTAACCTTTGTTCTAGCTCTGCTAGTTTCCGAGATCCCCATAGTGGGCATCGAAAAAACTCACACTGCATATGCTTTTTTTTTTAAATTGGAAAAAGAAGTTTTATTAGGCAACAAAATTATCACCCGTCCGTGAACCGACTGCGCGCGGCGTTGCTTGACTTTGACCATCGCTCTACCTAGGTCAAGTATGACGAGGCACGGCGCTTCCCAACAGAAACTCCAAAAATGCTGCCTGTTGTCATAGACGAATCTACATGCTGTTATGCAGCCTCCATGAAAAATAGATTCATATTCAAACCTACTCAAATATTTATACTGAAAGTTTGCTCTGCTAAAGGTATAACAATTTCGCAATGTGTACGAAAAGTCAAATGGGCCTTTATTGGCCGGGTTTTGAATATTTGGTCACTTTTGACGGGCGATGGCTCCGCGTCTGACGTTTGATGTTTACATCTCATCAGGGCCTACTTATTGAAAAAAATCGTACAATAATGGGCTACTTCAGTGCCGATTTCTGAGCTTTTAATAACGATTTTGAGACACTCAGAAAACTTTTTTTTGTTTACAAATGTGGAAATATTTTCATTCAAGGTTCGAGATAAGCTTAAAATTTAAAGGATCAAATCACCCATTTTTTAAACTTTATAAACATGGATATATAGGCAGCACTAAATAAGAAAAGCGTGCCCCTAGTTACAAATTAATCATATACAGTGTGTTGTAATGTAAATTCAAGCGTTTTAGCATATAGTACTTTGATGTCATATACTGGTTTCTCGTTAGTAGTGTCCCGTTGAGAATATAATACGAAAGTTCTGGGCCACTTACCATGCATAAACTTTCCGAAAAAGTTTATTTTATCATCTTTCAACCATTATCTTAAAATGTGTAATAAAACTTCTACTATGGGAAAGTATTCAACTTAAAACAACTGTAATTTATTATTATACGAAGTTCACTGAATTTAAAGTTCGCACAGAATAGTCAATAATAGGTGGTAAAAGTTATTTTCCAAATAATAGAGGAAGGATTTTAAGAGGATTTTCTGTCAAAGGACAACTAAACGGCTTACGTAAAAAGTAGAAAACAACTTCAAAGTATAAATTTTCCCTTGCTTGTTCTCATTAAAAGAAACTTAAAGCTTTAAAGGGAATTAAGCAATAGTAATTAATCGTAGTTTGATACATTTTTAAATATACAGCTTCTAACGTAGGATAAACAACAATTTAATATCGATATAGGTAACTACCCAGGTAACTACAATTTAATTTAGAAGACTAGTTACGTTTATATTTTGTCATCGAGGCACACACAGGGGAGTCTTTTTTATGGACAGTATGGGGATCTCGGAAACTAGCAGAGATAGAAAGAAGGTTAAATGGGGAAATAATTGCAGTTTTGTGGGCCCAATTTAACGCGTCTTGTGGATTTTTGAAAAAAGTAATGACTTACTAAATATTGTTAAAAAACGAAATTTTGGCGATTTATTTAAAATCCGTCTAACTTCGCTGTTCCTGAATTTAGATAAAAACTGTAAATACCAAAGTTGGAGGAAATTGTGACCCCAATGCGGTTATCATGTACTACTTTCCGCGACAAAACAGAAGTTTGTGTCATATCTCGAAAATGACAGCTGCCACGCAAAGTGGGGCATGATAACCTCATTGGGGACACAAATATCTCCAACTTTGGTATTCACACTTTTTATCTAAAATCAGAAACAACGAAGCCAATCGCCAATTTTTTTTTTTCAAAAATCCACAAGAGGCGTTAAATTGGGCCCACAAAACTGCAAATCTTTAGCCATTTAACCTTCCTTCTATCTCCGCTAGTTTCCGAGATTCCCATACCTACTGATCATAAAAAAAAACTCACCCTGCCTAGCACATTTCGTTTTTTGTTAGCGCAATTTTAATGAATGCAATTTTACAGCACTTCGTTTAAACTCGTTTGTTAAAATCAAAGTAATTTCCTTTGTGAAATTAAGCCTCTTTGCAAAAAGCTGTTGAAATTTTGACATTTACGCTGATTTTATTCAAAAATAAATAACTCTACAACAACTATGTAAATATGGCTTATTTTTATGCACTTAACCAAAATTGATTTAAATGTAATAAAATGACGTTGTTTTAATCAATATTAGGTAGGTAATTTTTGTCCAATTATTAAACTTTACATTAGATTAACATTCATTCGATAAACAAATTATTTTGAGCAACAACAAACAACTTTATCCGACGTAACTTGAGCAGTAAAATCCGAAAAATGGAAATGCCTAAATGCCTATAAATTTTGTGATATTGAAAAATAACTATGTTATCGTGGGTTTTTGAATTTTAATTGGGTTTTTCGCCACCAAACTGGTTAAAAGACAACTTTTTCAAGTTGCCTGGAAACTTAATAAATTCCGAGATAAATTCTTAATAGTAAATGAAACTTTGAACTTGTAACTCAAAAAATATCTTCAACAAATTTGTTTCATGAGCTTTCGGAGAATAAATCTTCCTCCTTTCTCAAAGATCATGGCACGTCAAAGTGAAATGACAGATTAATAAATTTCAGGTTAAAATGTCATGACAACAGAAACAATAGCCTAGCCACCTGTCCGATATTGTACCCTGTGTTCTACCTAATTATTTATACTAACTTCTTTTTGAATAAGTGGCAATATTATTTTACTGAATTCCACTGAACATTCAGCAACACAGTTGTCTCTATTTCCTATAGAATAAATGCTGATTCTTTAATTTTTCGTCTATTTCCTACTTCTTCTTTGAGAATTGGTTTGGAACTATCCCACAAAATCCTGTGATTGTTATTAAAAGAGTGTTCACATATTTTCGACTTCGAAATTTGATTTTGCCTGATATAATTGTTATGTTCTTTTAAATGAACGTTAAAAGGCCTACAAGTCTCCCCAACATAGAACTTTCCACATTCGCAAGGAATGTTTTGAACTTTGTACCTCATTAAATGGTTTCGTTTTAACTAGAATTGATCTTAATGTATATCATGTATATCTTAATGTATATTAATAGGTGGCTAGGCTATTGTTTCTGTTGTCATGACATTTTAACCTGAAATTTATTAATCTGTCATTTCACTTTGACGTGACATGGTCTTTGAGAAAGGAGGAAGATTTCTCCGAAAGCTCAGGAAACAAATTTGTTGAAGATATTTTTTGAGTTACAAGTTCAAAGTTTAGTTCATTTACTATTAAGAATTTATTAATTTTCCAGGCAACTTGAAAAAGTTGTCTTTTAACCAGTTTGGTGGCGAAAAACTCAATTAAAATTCAATGGATCTGTTTACGCCACAAATATATTTTAGAAAATATCGTGGGTTTTTATTCGTTTCAATTTCTACACCTGTAACTATCTTAGAAAAACGAAATTCAATTTGGAAACGATCTACCTATAGTTTTAACAAAACCATAACACGCCTACATTCGAATTGAAAGTGACTAAATAGCCTAATGTCTAACTTATTTCATTTTGTATTTAATTTTAGAAAAATGGTGCATAATTTAGATTTCTTTATTTATATGTCCTGCTTTTGAACACTGATACTATCGGAGTCACCTATGACCCCAGTCTCGTGGCATTTCGGCATCCACAACAAACGGCAACAACACAATATGGAGGGAGCATCGTTTACATAAAACTCTGTTATTCTTATCGAGAACTGGGATCTCCTTACATTTCATTTCGATGCAAAATTACCATTACAACGCCCGACGCCGCAAACGTACAAAGCAATTCTATTTCTTTTTAACGATTTCCATATGAAAGGGCAACGCATAAAAGAATAAAAATCGCCAGAACGTCCAATTATTAGACGTAAAGATCGGCGAAGATAACAGTGTTCTTACCTGGCATCCGATCGCTACTTTCAGTTTATTAAGGGCCCCGAAAAGTTATGTTAGAATACAGAGAACGCAAAATACAGCGAGGGGGAAATCACTGGCAAAATTGTGTACACTAAAATTCCAAAAAGTGCCAAAAATTCCAGATTTAGATTAAAAAATACAAAAAAAATCCAAAGTCTCGAAAATAATTTTTAAAAATGCCAAAAAAAGTCCCAAAAATACCAAAATTGCCAAAAAATACCAAAAATTTCAAAAAAATTCCATTTTTATTTGAAACACCATGAGACGAGAGTTAAATAATAAAATGGATCATGAATGAAAAATATCAAAAATGACAAAGAATTCGAATAATAAAATGAAATGGTATTTTTCTTTAAGCAGGGGGGGGCACTATATGTGTTTCAAAAATTCCAGACCCGTATGTAGTACATTTAATTTTTTGGGCTCCTTAAGAAAAATTCACCCTCTATACGATTTTTTGATAATCCAATGCGGGGATATAAAGTTACATACAATAGTCACACAATAGTGTTGAATGCCACGTAAGTATTTGTTTTTTTTTGTCAGACTTTCAACAGGCGTCAAATAGATTATCAAATTGACCAAACCTAAACCCGAGGCAAAACCAGTCACAGTTTACTGAAGAAATACAGGTTGTTTCAGTATTAAATTGACAAACTTTGGGAAACAATAGAACTTGTAAAAATAATGCCACTTTCTTGTATACCTACACTTAATGCTCAGAAAAATAAAAAATTTTTTTTCTGAGGTTCATACCTACAATACATCACAACTCCCGTCCTTGTCTGACTCGTGGATATACGACCGATATCCATCGTATATTCGCATGAATAAGACAAGGATGGGAGTTCAACATTCGTTGAACAGGTTTTTATATCATAAGTTTTTACAAAAAGCACCATTATAAGACGTAGCTATTACTAAAGAATCTTAGAAGGGTCGTTGATCAAACTTATTGTTGCGAGATAAGTAAGTGAATCCTATTAAGGAATATAAAAATACGGCAAGTCAACAACAAACTTCCCAGGGGGGGGGGGGGGGCTCTTAAATTATATTCGTGTACTGGAATGAATTTTCCAGATATTTGCATTGGAGGGAATTGGTTTTTAAAGGAAATTCGGGGACATAAGCATACGTAGGTCGGTTAGAAAAGCGCGCGTTATTTATTCCACCTAGTATAACATTGGCGGTTGTCGGTTTTCCGAATGTACCAATTAAAGCAGTGCCTGGTCGAATTGGATAAACGATACAAAAATAAAAACACGGATTACTGGTAAAAGCTTTGTTGGCCGGATTCTTAACAGCTTGTTTCCGATACAATTTTCGCTAGGAAATCATTTGATGAAAGCCCGGCTTTTAAGTATCGGTTTCTAAAGTACTATTTACAGAGTTTTAAAAGCGGGAGAGTCCCGAGTAGATTTCTGTTTGGCTTTCAATAATAAATGTGGACACGTCGACGGGTCCTCCGAAAAAAGGTCACTCTAATTAACGAATCATTGGTCAATCCAATGTGTTTTCCCTTCTTCTCAAAATGTTCTAAGGATACTTCAATAATATACAATGTGTCCCGGGTAAGAATGGACAGCATGGAGATCTTGCAAACGGTGAGAGATAGAACAACTGTAAACGGGGAAAAAGTTGCGCAATTTTGAGTTCAATAAAATGGTACAAACCGATTTCTAATATATTTTTCGTTTTTGAGTTATTTTGAAAAAGTGAAATTTTGCGTTTTCGATTTTATTTTTTTCTGAAGTTGTTATCCCAGATAGGAAAAAGAGAAAAACACTTTCTTATGGCACTTTTTAACGGGCTTTAAGGTGGCGTTTTTAGATTTGTTCTACAACATTTTGTTTTTGAGGAACCATCTTCAATTTTATTTTTTAAATACGGACTTTTTGTTTTGCAGAAAATTCCTTTTTTCCGTTCATTTTTTTCTATTGCGGTCCTGTAATTAATAATAAGAAGTCTAAATATTAATCAGTATTGTCAACAATTTAACTTACAGTTTATTTTTACTTCGAAACCTTTATATTTTTAAATACGGCCCTGTCTGGTTAGTGCTTTCCTCTGTTGTCTATTTGTGTTTTGGAGTAAATTCTTGGCTTTTTCTAGTTGTGAGAAGAAAGCTTTAAGCCAATGAAACCAATAACTTTTGTCATTTATTAATTGCATCAATACATTCGTTCGGCCTCTACACTATTTCTGTGACACAAGATATAACATGCTAACATGTTAAATTTGTCTTATTTGAAAAAGCACCCCCCCATTTCTAATAATACAAATTATTAACTAAATAATACAGTGGGAGTTATGACAAATGACAAGGGGTTGGTTTTGTTGTTCCAAAGCCTTCTAGGTGGAGGATTTTTATTTATTTTTTTATTATCGTATGTGACTGTTATTAGTCTTTGCCGTCCTTTTTTTGGTTCCCCGATTGAAAGATAAGTTGTAAGTTAAATTGTTGACAATACTGATTAATATTTAGACTCCTTATTATTAAATACAGGGCCGCAATAGAAAAAAATGAATGGAAAAAAAAGGAATTTTCAGTATAATTGTCTTAAAACATTTTCAAAATATTTCTTGTCATACATCATGGTATTTGCAATGAAAAGTGCTTTCAAAATCTGCAAAAAAAATTCAGGTCCGCATTTAAAAAAATTAAGTTGGAGATGGATTCTCAAAAACGAAATGTTGTAGAACAAAATTGCGCAACTTTTTCCCCATTTAACCGTTGTTCTATCTCTTACCGTTTGCAAGATCCCCATGCTGTTCATTTTTAACCCTGGACACATTGTATTTATTGGAAGGGATACACTTGAATTAAAAACACACTCACATATCTATAGTCTAGGAATTTTAATGACGATCAACTGTTTTTATTCGATTCCTTAATAGACACAATTTGTTTGCTTAATATGCGGCGATTTAAAAGACATGTTAATTATTCAACCCAAAAATGCCGCTAGACGTATTTCTTGAATTTGATAGGTACGACCGAATAATGAAACGGGCATTTGTGGAATCCAATGTTTAAAAAACAAAATTACTTATTTCTTATTTACATAGACATTCGGGGAGACCATTAAAATAACAACGAAGGAATAAGGCAGTTCAAAATAAAATACTTTATGGTGACTTTTCAAGCGGGATTCTCAGCGAATTACCTAGGATTTTTAGAAATTACCTACCTACCAGGGATCTCAAATTGTGATTTTTAACGAATTAAAAGCAAAAACCTAATATAATACTGTGTCTAGTACGTTGAAATGAACCCCTCCATGTTAGTGTTTGCGGATACGTAAGTCTTTTTATGGAATCGAAGCAGGACAAGGCACACTTAATCTCGAGCGTATATAGGGGGTTTTGTTGGCCGCTTCAACGTCATACACAAATATTTCCGCGGTCCTGCAAACAGCCCCAGCGTCCCGGCCCGGTTGAAACAAAAAGGACGACGCCTCCGAAAGGATTTGTCCGGACAACGCTTGGGTGGGCGATATTTGATCGGGCCTACGGTTTAATGATGTATTAAATGTATAAAAATGAGAAATACGTTAAAAATCCCGAGTAATTCGCCAAAAATCCTGGGTAATTCCGTACGTAATTTGTAAAATTCTGCGTAATTCCGTAAAAATCCTCTGTGATTTGAATAAATCCCAGGTAATTCGCCAAAAATCCCCGGTAATTCCTCACGTAATTTGTAAAATTCTGGGAATCCCCTGTGATTTGAATAAATCCCAGGTAATTCGCCAAAAATCTCCGGTAATTCCTTACATAATTTGTAAAATTCTGGGTAATTCTGTAAAAATCCCCTGTAATTTGAATAAATCCCAGGTAATTCGTGTAATTCCCTTAAATCCCCGTCATCCCAGGTACGGCTTAAGGTGACTTTGAGGTGAAGCGGCTTGACCAAAGCAACATATGCATCGTCTCTCGACAGAACACATCACGCCCATTGTTCGAGGAATAATAATTAACCACGTTTATTCTGATGTGCGGGTATCCACAAAACGGGAGGTATATAATTACGGAGGTAAAAAACGACGGGAATATATGTTAACTGCCCGGTTAGTCCGCAATTAAAGAGGCAAATTGATTTTTTTTTGCTGAAAATCGACCGCAACAAGAACGGAGGACCTTGACCACACCGCACGACACTAGGCACGGTGTAAAAGAGTAAAGTAGAGACACCTTTGGACGTTTCAAAGTTACAGTATAGGAATCTGCTTACAAAATATTAATTGTTTTACAAAATGGACTTGTAGATTTTAGAGCTTAGATCACAGAGATCGTATATATACACAGAGTGTTGAAGAGTGTTTTTATGAATAGGGTGCGCGGAAAATCAATGACCAAAAATGAATTAAAAGAATGTAGGTAACCTCGTAAGCGGGGCTTTTAAAATGTAACAGAATGTTCCTACTGCTTTATTTGTGTGCCATGCCTGAGTAGAAGTATTCAGAAATACAGAAATGATACCTGGGGGAGTACCTTCAAATTCGTGACGCAAATTAATATCCTAACATAGAAAATACCAAATACCTACCTTAATCTTGTTTTGGATATATATAGCCTATTATACTTGGAGTTTTTGCATGAAAAGACCGATTATCTGAACGTACCAATAATATTCCCAATATTGAGGTGCCTATAAAATAGTTTGTTGTAAAAATACAACCGGCCATAAATTTGAATAGCCACATCTGCAGTTCAAATAAATATTTATTAAGGGCTCTCAATAGTGTTCACTGTGTAACAGATTGGAAACTTTACAGATTGGAACCGATGTTCCCAAACTTCTTCTTGGTTCTTCTAGCGTCTAAAAGCAAAACTTTCGTCTGCGAAACGTACCTATGCTCTTTTAACTGAAAAAAAGTAGACAGACTGCCGTAAAGCATTTAAACTTTTCTCGCGTATTCGCGTGATTTTGAATGCCTCACGATCCGACTCTTCTTATCTACAGCGAACGTTCGAGTAAATCAAAGCATACAATGATCTCACGATATTTAATATCGGTAAATTATTAAATTTGAGGAAGGCAGGCCGAAATAAATCGCCACGGGAACAGGGCTACAATGTACACTTTTTAAGTATGGAAGATTTATGAAACTCGAAACTTGTACCCGTGCTGAAGATCATATCTACCACGAATATCTGCGGCGAGCGCTAGCGTTGTTGATTGCTTGATTTCTGTCTTTAGATCAAGAGGAATTATTACAGACAGGCCAAGCCGTGAACTTTGCAAACAATTTTGGCAAGGCTTCCAGAAAATTACTTAAAAAAACTGCTACATGGAACTCGGTCTATAGAACGAAAAATAAAAATTCCTTAGGTACTTCATTCGCTCATAAGAATACGGACACGGTAATATGAGAAAATTTTAGTGAAAAACAAGTTCTGTTCCTACCAACAATTTAGTACTTTTACAGTTTTAACATAGGCCTAGTTTGAAATGCGACGACGTTGTTTTATTGTTTTCCTGCGAGTTTTGATTAAGTACCTAGGTAAGTATAGCAGGATTCATCTTTTTTCAGGTAAAACTTCAAACTTCTGTTTCATAGGTAGGTCTCTAAGTGGCTGGTTGAGGTATTTTATATTAGAAAGAAACAAGATAATAAAAAAGAGTAAAACAACAGCGCTGTCAGTTTTATTACTGTAGACCTCAGAAAAATAAAAAAAAAACATAAAAATGGCTTCCAATACCGCAATCTTTTGTTTCTGTATAATTTTTGTTTATTTCCCAAAGGCGAAGTTAATATTATGTTGTTTGATACCTACATTTTTATGGAAAACAAAGTTGCACATAAATATCAAATTACCCTTCCAATTGACTACTTTTGCTTTAATTTTCTGAGATTTTTGCCCAATCCGAAAATGATGCTTTGAAGAAAACGTGCTAAGGTTTGTGTTGTATTTTGGTAGCGTTTATGGTAGTGCATTGGGCTCGGCTTTGGGTGTATAACCAAAGTCTAGAGATAGTATTCTCTAGACTTTGGTATAACTGTACAGTGGCTTTATCCACTTTGTTTTATTTTTTGTGTTAATTTTCTAGATATATCCGTCTATAGACAATGAAAAAAAGTGAATAGTTTGCAAATCAAGCAATCTTCCAAATGATGTAACATTTCAGGTGTATGTACCTACATAGTCGTAGATTTGGGACTTGGGGTTTAGAAATTCATATTTTTCGGTGGATATTTTAGCATTAGTTATTTATTAGCTTTACCACACTACGAAAAAACATGAATTCATGAATGATAGAGTTATCATATTGATTGTTATTGTGATAAGGGAATACCTACTATAAGTAAACAGCAATAATTTATTTTCAATAAATTTCGTGTTTTCGCACGCCAGTGTTTTGTATTTGCAGTACCTAGTTGTAAACATAAATATTTTGGATATTTCTGTAGGAGCCACACAATACTTATACAGGATGTAGGTATATTCCATTTCTGTTTTTTTTTATTTTTCTGAGCTGTAGACAATAAACTGTTGATTCAATAATAAATTTGGAAGCAGTCGAGGAAGCAGTTTACCTACCTTAGCAAAACTTTTATGTCAAATTTAATTTTAATTTTGTTAACACAATAAAATACCTACCTAATTAGGTATTTGTTCTATTGTTTTTTAACATTCTATAATATACCTAGGTACCTAAATATTTTGCAAGCGGAAATAATAGTAGATGTTAAAAAAACAGGCGCGTCTAGTCAAATCAAAAAGCAAATACCTAGGTATTGCAAAGGTACTTAGGTTAGGTCATTTAACTTACACAAATGATTAGACCAGTGTATTTACACCTACACCTTTAAAACAAACTGACACTTCCGTGAGAAAAAATATGAAACACTTTAACCGGTTCATTTTGTAATGTTTGGCAGGTAAAATAAACAGTGGTAGATAGGCACAATAATTTGTTCTTTGGGATACCCAGGAGGATATACCTACTTAAACCAAGACGTAACAATTAGGAATATTTAACATATTTTATTTGCAAAATTACTAGTAAAAGTTATGATGCCCAATTGAGACAGATTAGGTAGGTATTAAAAAAATGTTAAAAGAAGTTCTCGTAGAAAATAGGAAAACATGAGTGGGTAAATATTTTTTAAAAAAAGTTGTTTTCTTACCTTTTATATCGAAGTGTGAAGGGCCATACGAAGCAATCTAGAATGCACGGAGGTCATACCAGCATCCAATAACAGTCCCGAAGAAGTCTTTCGCAAACCAAGTAAACGCGAATGTTTTTCTTCGAAGCGCAAACCAAAGTCCACACAATTAAGGTCTTAAAACTCTACAAACAAAACAACAACCACCAGCACGTTGCCACTTCTTTCTTCCTAACAACAACAAAATGATCTACTCCATTTTGAAACCTCTTATAAAGAATGTATCGTCTATTTCTTTGTCTCTCATCGCATTGGGCACTCACTCATGTATTAACTTCACTTCAATTTCGAGTAAACTTCAGTCAAAAACGGCGATTTTTTTCGAAATTACGCTGGGAGTGTCTGCACACCGACAAACTACCCGATTCCAAATAACATGGATGCAGCTATGATTTTGACTACCGACACAACCGACACAACCAGCTACACAAACTAATTGCTAGTTCGCGCCACGACCGCCAGGGGGCGCCACATATCGGAAAGGCCTCCTTGATCCATTACAGGTTTCTGCGAAATTTCTTTAGTGTATGTGCGGCGTTGCCACCTCTACACCACTTCGTTAGATTTAAGGAAGATATAATTTGGTTGTATTCTGATTGGCTAGCATTGTGTTGGAACAAAGCTAATAATAATAAGCTACAGCATTTTCAAAGAAACTTTATTCGAAAATATATTACACATTAGCAGGTATCTACCAAAAGAAAAGTTAACTGTTCAATGTAGAAATAAAAACAGTGAATGAGAGTGGCTTTGACATTGTAATAAAACTATGAAACATCTGGCAACACTAGAAAACAACATTCAGCAGCCTTCAAACGGTTTTAGATAACATTTTGCGGTTCTCAAACATTTTCCATGTATACTATTCTCTGTTTTTTGCAATTTAAAGCTTATATTCTGTTCCTAAAACAACGAATTATACCTAAAAGAGTGATAGCCTTATTTAGGGTGTAAATATTTCGTTTTTTCTTTGCATTAATGTATTATGAAGTAGAGTTCTATCTCGTTAGGGTTAATATCAATGTAGGTTTATAAAGAAGCCGTAAGATGGCAGTACAGGTAGTTTTATTGATATCTTTCAAACAACCAAAAAATAGAAAAGGAAGAAGTCTTTTCTTTCTTCGTCCAAAAGTCAGGGACGTGGACTATTTTATTATTGCAATAACAAATAAAAAAAAAACCTTTTTACGCTAACTTTGTAGTATTATTTCATTTCTCGTTTGAGACCTGATAATCATAAACACATGATTGTGATAAGTCATAGTGAGTGATATTATTATTGTAGGGGTCCAAGATTTTAAACTCGTAATCTTTTAAAAATTTTTGTTAAGTGAAAATATGAGAGTACCTACGTAATTAAAATAATGTCTTCAAAAAACCTGAAGGCAATTCGGGACTGTGCTACCTTGATAATAGCTGCCAAATCAAACTTCAACGCTTCACAGAATTTTAATTACAGATTGTTATGTTTGAAGCGAAGCTCGAAAGTAAATTTCCTGCCGAATAGTTATGTGTTCCCTGGAGGAACTACCGCTGAAGTAGACAGCAACATTGGTTGGTTAAAAGTATTCAAAAAGTCAGGGTACGACTTACAATCGTTTAAACATTTGTACCCTACAGAAAATATACCAGGAATACTCAGGAACGATAACGAAAATGTTTTGCCGAAATATATTTCTCTGAGGTTATGCGCGATAAGAGAAACGTTCGAGGAATGCGGGATATTATTATGTCGCAGCCATAAAATTAAATATAAGAGTTCCGACTGGGCATCGTATTATGCAGGTCACGAAGTTTTGACGTGGCAACATAAAATACACGACGATCCAAATGAATTTTTAAATTTGTGCAATGAATTCGATATTTATCCGGATTTGTTCTCGATGACAAACTGGAGCAACTGGATAACTCCGCCCAATTTTCCGAAAAGGTTCGATACGATATTTTTTTTGGTTACACTTCATGAGGTACCTAGTACTCACCCGGAGGAGAGCGAGATTTCCGACGTAAAGGTAAGACAATTTTATAAATGTTCTGTATAAATTCTATGACTTGAATTATTCTTTTCAGTGGGAGAATCCGAGCGAATTTATTTCGGAAGGTATGAGAAAAGAAATCTTGCTTCCACCTCCTCAATTTTACGAGATATCAAGACTGAAAGAATTTTCAGACATAGACACACTTTCCAAATATGCTTTAGAAAGGTCAAAAAAAGGCTGTGAGACATACTGTCCGTATAAAATAAATACGGAGGAAGGAATGTTTAATATTTTTCCAGGTAGCAATGTTGTAATAATTAAATAATTTTTTAAGCAAAACGTTTATTTAGGTGATGATTTATATCCAGAGAACATGGATATGAATAATCCGGAAATTCCTAAGCTAGCGGAACTGCCAGAGGCAAAGACAAAGAACAGATTGTTTGTAGGCAACAACAAAACGGAATTGTTTGTTGAAAATTTCTTTCCGAAAGCAAATCACCTGGCTCCAAGACCGTCTTGATGTTATTTTGTTGTTATGTTGGGTTAATTAAAAACAAAAATTGAGTGAAGGACGGCGTTTAATTGACTTAGATATTTTATTTGGCAAGAGTTACATTGTAGAAAATTATTACAAACGATTAATACCCTCTAACGTACAAAAAAGGAATGGATGACAGTTAAAATAAAGTTGCATGGCGAAAATGAGCACCTCCCGAGGTTTTGTCTGCACATTTTGCGATTTTTACAAAATGCATGCTGAGAAAATCTCGAAGATAAAAACATGTGTGGCCCCTTAACTTATTACAAAAATCATACAAAATGTTTTGATTCACTCACGTCTTGTGCAGCAATATAAGTTACATTATTAAAACAGAGTTGTAAGAAGCGTTTGTGTTTAATTGTATATGTTTCGTTTTCTATATTGAAAATAGATTTGAGTTGAAACAAAAATAGATAGAATTTTGATTGAGAATTTCCTTTGTACATTTATGTTTACTATGTCTAAAGCAGCGGATTGAAAAAAGATCACAGATATTTTAATTGCGTAGACAAAAATACCCAAATATCAATTTCTTATCTTTTCTGCTCACGTCAGCACACATTTGGCAATATGTATACAACAGTATAGGTATATGAAACTTTGAAAAAATCAAAGGGTAAAGCGCAGCCAAAAATGTTCACAATATACTTTTGATTTCATTGTATCTCTTGGGAATTTTATAAGATTTTTTTAGGAATTCCATGAGATTTACTAAGATTTCTTGGTAAATGTATGAGATTTCTTGGGAATTCTATTAGATTTTCTAATGATTTCTTAGGAATTCCATGAGATTATTAAAAATTCTTGAGAATTGATTGAGATTTCTATAAGATTTCTTGGGAATACTATGAGATTTCCTAATATTTCTTGGGAATTGCATGAGATTTTTTATAAGATATATTGAGATTCGTTGAAAAGCTCATGGTATTTTGGGAATTTTGAGATTTAATAAAATTTCTTGGGAATCCATAAGATTTACTAAGATTTCTTGGGAATACTATGAGATTCCCTAAGATTTTATGGGAATTCCATAAGATTTATTGAGAATTCCACCTAAGTGTAGGTACACTGCGCTTTACCCTTCGGAAAAAATCCAATCACATACAACTTTAAAAAAATTCGTTGGTTTAACACAGACAACGGAATATTTTGTTTAAATCTCTTTATCAAAACTGTGCAATAAGATCTTCCGATCTCTCTAAAACATCAAACAAATACTTTCTTTAATCTAGCCGCTAGAAGTTGGAATAGTTACAGGAACTATTATTAGTTGAATGCATCTTTTATATTAATTTGTATTTTTAGTTCAACTAAACTAAATAACTAGAATTTAAGATCGATTTGGCTGAGGATCTCGTATAACAGTCTAAACACTAACGGAAATTACTTAAAAAAACCAAATCGGAATTTTATGCATGCGGCCAAAATTTGCCGTGTCACTTGCTAATTCTGCAAGCAAATATGTAAACAAGCCGAACCAACAAAACTATTGCTAAGTTTCTATACATTGAAATATGAAATTTCTCCTTGAGTACAGTACAGGCTATGTTCAAACCTCCTAACTTTATTTGTACTACAATCAGCTTACTAGGTGCACGAAATCATACATTTAATACCTCTAAGGAACTCAAGTTTATTCGGGAATGTTACACAGATTCTGGAAGTACTTTTACCTTTCTTTACACATACAGTGACAAATGAATGTTCTAGTCTGACAGTTGTCAAAACTCGTGTTTTGGACATATTTGAGGACGCGAAACCTCTTGCCTCATCAGTGAGGCAGAAGGATTCGCTGCCTCAAACGATCTAGAGCTTGCCAGTTATTGAAACATGTATTTTTGCTACGTTTGAGGCAGCGAAACCTCCTGCCTCACCGATGAGGCGAGCGGTTTCGCTGCCTCAAACATAATTAAAGCACGAGTTTGACAACTAACAGACTATAGAACACTCTTCATCCAAGTTAGT
The DNA here is from genome assembly GCA_963920635.1 of Pseudeuparius sepicola. Taxonomy (NCBI): domain Eukaryota; kingdom Metazoa; phylum Arthropoda; class Insecta; order Coleoptera; family Anthribidae; genus Pseudeuparius; species Pseudeuparius sepicola. The sequence goes on along the minus strand of OY987305.1, from coordinate 1,312,560 downwards.
TATTTCTATGTTAGTTTTTTTAATCGTTAATATAAGATTAACTTAAAATTAGAGAAATTAACTGCTCTAAAAAGGTCACTTATTTAGGACGTTACATAAAAGTGTATTTATGACTTTTTGAAGCACCCTGTATAAAAAAGTCTAGCCTTTGGCCTACGTGTAGCGCTCACAAAAACTCAGCCTATACTGCGCGATGTGAGAACAAATGGCAAACATCGCTTACATCGAAAACGCCCTTAAAAGAAAATCGACATTTTGCTTCGAAAATACGCTTTGATTGGTTCGTACACGTGATACCTCAACGTGACCATTTCCGGAATGTTCTGCAAGTAGCAGTCGGTTTCTAACAGCACGATCGTTGTGATCAATGCCAGAACGGAAACTATCACGACAGTAGATACAAACGCGCCTACGATATTGAACTTTTTGACTTTTTTCGAGGGAGGCTGGGCGTTGGGCAGGCAGAGTCTCCCGTCCGCCTGAGAATGATGCGATTGGGGAGTTTGGCTGCGGCTGGAGCGATGGGAGGGGTTCGTGGTCTCGTAGCCGCGGATACTACTATCTATCAGCTGGGATTCGGAGGAGGAGTGTTCGAAGGAATCGCGAAAATAATAGTCACTAAACCTATCCATAGAGTCGTCTTTTAGAACTGAAAAGAACAGCACACGTCAAGTTAAAGGGCTACAACGCTACGACTAAACTAGGGAAGCTTTTTTCTACCTATTCTATGGTTTAGTGCAAGACTATAAGCTTTGTGTACGCTAAATACTACGTCTGCAATTTTTATGCCCATAAGATTAAAACCTTGGGCTTTTTCAAAGTTTTGAAGAAACAAATTAATTCTAGAATTTTTAATGGAGTTGCTAAAAATTGCAGTACAACTAAAAATTCTAAGAAAACTCAAACTCTTAACCTCTACCAGAAAAGCGCAGAGGAAACATTCCTATATTTCTTATATTAAGACTTTAAACTCTATCTAAATTTAGAGTTTCAAGTCAAAATTTGAAATTTAAAGTTTGAATTTGGAGTTTCAAGGTAGAGTTCACAATTTAGTTTATAGTTAGAGGAATTTAGATTTTCAAGTCTCAATCCACAGATTAATGTCTAATTTCTGAGTTTCAATTCTAAATTCCCACATCTGAATTCAGAGCTTTATGTATGTATTCACAGTTTATTCGTTTAGTAAATAAATAATATGGGTTTAATTTAGAGTTTTAGCTTGAGTTCAGAATTTCAAAACAAATTTAGATTTTAATGTTTGAATTCGCAGTTAAAAGTCTTAATTCGGATTTTTATTATTAATCTCTAAATTTAGAGTTTCAAGCCTGAATTCAGAGTTTTAATTCTGTATACACGGTTTAATTTAGAGTTTCAGTTTGACTTCAGAATTTCAAGATGAAGTTAGATTTCCAAGTCTGTATTCACAGTTCATAGTCTGAATTCAGATTTTTATCGTTTTCTAAATTTAGAGTTTCAAGTCTGAATTCACAGTTCGAAGTCTGAATTCACGAGTTAAGTCTAAATTCATAGTTTGTCTAAATTCAGTGTAATCTCTAAATTTAGAGTTTCAAGCCTGAATTCGGATTCAATTTAGATTTTCAAGTTTTAATTCACAGTTGACATTTATCGTTATTCTTTAAATTTAGAGTTTCAAGCCTGAATTCAGAGTTTTAATTCTGTATACACGGTTTAATTTCAAGTTTCAGCTTGACTTCAGAATTTCAAGATGAAGTTAGATTTCCAAGTCTGTATTCACAGTTCATAGTCTGAATTCAGATTTTTATCGTTGTTTTCTAAATTTAGAGTTTCAAGTCTGAATTCACAGTTCGAAGTCTGAATTCACGAGTTAAGTCTAAATTCATAGTTTGTCTAAATTTAGTGTAATCTCTAAATTTAGAGTTTCAAGCCTTAATTCAGATTCAATTTAGATTTTCAAGTCTTAATTCACAGTTGACATTTATCGTTATTCTTTAAATTTAGAGTTTCAAGCCTGAATTCAGAGTTTTAATTCTGTATACACGGTTTAATTTAGAGTTTCAGCTTGACTTCAGAATTTCAAGATGAAGTTAGATTTCCAAGTCTGTATTCACAGTTCATAGTCTGAATTCAGATTTTTATCGTTGTTTTCTAAATTTAGAGTTTCAAGTCTGAATTCACAGTTCGAAGTCTGAATTCACGAGTTAAGTCTAAATTCATAGTTTGTCTAAATTTAGTGTAATCTCTAAATTTAGAGTTTCAAGCCTGAATTCGGATTCAATTTAGATTTTCAAGTCTTAATTCACAGTTGACATTTATCGTTATTCTCTAAATTTAGAGTTTCAAGCCTGAATTCTGTATACACGGTTTAATTTAGAGTTTCAGCTTGACTTCAGAATTTCAAGATGAAGTTAGATTTCCAAGTCTGTATTCACAGTTCATAGTCTGAATTCAGATTTTTATCGTTGTTTTCTAAATTTAGAGTTTCAAGTCTGAATTCACAGTTCGAAGTCTGAATTCACGAGTTAAGTCTAAATTCATAGTTTGTCTAAATTTAGTGTAATCTCTAAATTTAGAGTTTCAAGCCTGAATTCGGATTCAATTTAGATTTTCAAGTCTTAATTCACAGTTGACATTTATCGTTATTCTCTAAATTTAGAGTTTCAAGCCTGAATTCTGTATACACGGTTTAATTTAGAGTTTCAGCTTGACTTCAGAATTTCAAGATGAAGTTAGATTTCCAAGTCTGTATTCACAGTTCATAGTCTGAATTCAGATTTTTATCGTTGTTTTCTAAATTTAGAGTTTCAAGTCTGAATTCACAGTTCGAAGTCTGAATTCACGAGTTAAAGTCTAAATTCATAGTTTAAAGTTTAAGTCTAAATTTAGTGTAATCTCTAAATTTAGAGTTTCAAGCCTTAATTCAGATTCAATTTATATTTTCAAGTCTTAATTCACAGTTCAGACTTTTATCGTTATTCTCTAAATTTAGAGTTTTAAGTCTAAATTTTAAGTTTAAATTTTTTAAGTAGTTTTTAAGCCTGAATTTAGAGTTTTATGTCTAAATTCATAGTATGAAGTATAAATGAACGATAAAATGACAATTGTGTCTCAATTTATTACTCTTCCCGTGTTTATACTTTAAAACACCCTCAATTACCTGTGGTACGTAACCGGGTACCGCTTATTGCTTCTTGATCTTCGGACACGGTTTCTAAGGCAGCCACATCGTAGGCCTGAGACGCACCATCCAGACCGGACAGCAATCCGGTGCTATTGCTGATCTCCATCCTGGAGCCGCCGACGTCCGAATGGCTGGATCTCGGCAAACTACTATAACCTACAAAATAACGCCTTTCGATTCCGTAGTAAGCTAGAGAAAGTGATGATGCGGAAGTTAATGGTTAACGAATAGTTATCGGCTGATGAATTTAGTACCTAGGTGCGGCTGGAGGGGCGTGGAAGGCGTAGCGGGTACACTAGACGCTTTCCTCCTCCCGCTCGACGACCTTTGAATGTTGGGTTCTTCCCGGCTCGGCGAGCCGCTGCCCTCTAGGATTTCCCGTTCGGTGCGGCCGGTGTACTTGAATTTGGTGCCCCACGAGAAGAAACCACCACCGCTGACCACAGACGGGGCGTCCGAGCTAGTTGGCAAACTACATTACGACAGTATTTGTATGAGAGTGCCACTACTGCGCACGTGCGGAAATTCGTGTTTTTCATTGAGTTCTCGGTGTACGTTGTCAAAAAATTAGGTGTGGGAATGAAGAAAAATGCTAAATAATTTCTTTTGTACGGGGCGTTCCATTAATAACCATGCAGATATACCTATCTGCTTCATTATTAATGGAAGACGTTAATGTACGAGCCCTGTCTCAGTGAAGTTGGCCCAACCATTCAAAATTATAAAATTTATGAATTTATAGCATGTCGAAGCAGATGTTTTTGAAAATGTGCTATTTTTTGTTTCTTTAGAGAATGTTTGTCGATTTTCTGTTTATTAACAATATTAGGAATTTCTTTTAAAAAAATTCTTTGTTAGTTAAAATATAGTTTAATTATATTCCAAAAGTGAATAAACGTTTCCTATACAGGGTGATTCACGTAAGTGGTTCATTAGAGGTTTACGGGGAAGGAGTGCGAATTTTCATTTGAAATTTTGGTTACTTATATAACAGGTTGTAAACTTTCTTTCTAAAATATTTTCAACTTTCGATAACTTCCGGTTATACCGGAAGTCGATAGCAACTTTGTTATTTCAAATAGAACACCCTATATATTATTACACCATTTGGTTCCCTATTAAATTCCAAATCTTTTTTCTGAATATAATGTGTACCCTATTCCTAACCCTTTTCGAGATATTCGCAAATTTTTGATTTTTTTGAGTGTTGCAGCCATCGACCTTAGTGATGATAACTCTGAAATTTATAAATCTGGAAAACTGAAATTTTGGACTGTCGTAGGCGAAAGTCAATTTTATTAAATGGTCTGTATGCCATTTCAAAATATTGTATAGGGTGTTCGGGAAAAAATTGAAAAATCTATTTTTTTTCAAATGGAACCCATATTTTTTTATTGCACCATTGAAATGCTTGTGAAAAGACAGTTCAAAGAGATATAACACACTATATGTCTAAATGAAGCGGTTGCTTCGTTATTACGGAAAATACGTATTTTTTCTGCTCTGTATCAACAAAGATGCCATTTCTCAAGCAGCGTCACTTTATAGGGGGCCATGGAAAATGAAATAACGTAATTATATGATAAGGTTAAGGGCTATTTAATAATATTTTTTCCCTGAGAAGCAACAATACAAAATTAAATAATACTAACAATTACATAATAATAGGTACTAGAAGAAAAAACAAGAAACTACATATGAGTAAAACACTTTATTCATATTCTGCTATTTACCTGTTACGTATTTACATTATTTGCTTCTCATTGTTTGGACCTTGCCACGGACTATGAAATTTCGTTCGAACTTTCTGAATTTTCTTTTCGTCAAAGGTGGTAAATGTAAATGCCTTCCATTAAAAACTCTAATTGTTCTTTCTTAAATTCTTTTACACTCTCCAATTCAAAATATCTTCGTTAGAATAGTTAACTTGAGCCATTCTTGTCAATAGTTAATATTTTATTGTTTGGAACACAATAAATGACAATCACAAATGAAAAATCCATGGCCGCCTATTAGAAAAGGTCCGTTGTTTCTTGATCTGAAGCAGCAAAAATACGTATTTTTCGTAATAATGAAGCAACCGCTTCATTTATACATATAGTGTGTTATATCTTTTTGAACTGTCTTTTCATTTTTCAATTTTTCGATGTTGATATTGGGAATTTTTTCCCGAACACCCTATACAATATTTTGAAATGGCATACAGACCATTTAATAAAGTTCACTTTCGCCTATGACAATCCAAAATTTCAGTTTTCCAGATTCATAAATTTCAGAGTTATCATCACCATGGCCGATGGCTGCAACATTAAAAAAAATCAAAAATTCGCGAATATCTCGAAAAGGGTTAAGAATAGGGTACACATTATATTGAGAAAAAAGATTTGGAATTTAATGGGGAACCAAATGGTGTAATAATATATAGGGTGTTCTATTTGAAATAACAAAGTTGCTATCGACTTCCGGTATAACCAAAAGTTATCGAAAGTTGAAAATATTTTAGAAAGAAAGTTTACAACCTGTTATATACGTAACCAAAATTTCAAATCAAAATTCGCACTCCTCCCCCCCAGTAAATCACTTACGTGAATCACCCTGTATAATTAGAAAAATGTGTTGATTTTAATAAATTTTCTGTTAAAACGAAAAAAATTTTCATTAGTTTGAGCCAAGTTCACTGGGACAGGGCTCGTATGTAGGTACAGTGTGGGGATGACAAGATGCGTATATTGTTGCAAAAAGCACATTAAAACCCAAGAATTTTAGTAGCAATTCAAACAGCGACTAAAATAAAAGTGGAAAGTGCAGAAGCAAAAAAAAAATTAAAGCTGAAAAATTGAAAACCTTTCCCTCATGTTGAAATACATCTTATAGTATTGTCCATATAAGCAGGTGTGTATTGAACAAAAAATGATTCATTAGTATTTTTTTTGTATTTACAAGAAATACAAAAGGCGAGACTTTTGAAAATAAAAAATGAAACAAATGAAAGAAGCTCGAACTGTGGCAAACATGCTGGATACTAGTAAGAAGCGATGTCTGTGATACGAACTTACGTAAAAAATAGCATTTGCTCAATAGCACACCGCCATATGTGTCTACAAGCAGCTCCGGTATGACATTTAAAGCCAACAGTATGTTTTTTCTGAAAACAAACATCATTTTGAAGGGGGCGAAGTAGAAAATGTTGTAAGCACAGTGTTACGAGACATCGTAGCGGCAGATTCATGAAATTCTTACATCGTTATAGTTCAAGTGTATGATGAACATTTTCCCTTCGTAGTTGATTTTTTGGATGTCAGGCCACCTGAAGTGGTGGGTTTTCCGGCTTCCTTGAAACGTCAATATTCCACTATAGTTTATGCCTAAATAAAGTTGTGTGCCTTTGTGGGCCTGCAGCAGACCCTATTTCGACAAATAAATATTGAAACCGTTAAAAAAACAAAAGTGGCTAATTATACATCTGACTTATATGGATGTCGGTATACGTCTTGGGCTCTCATTGGAGAGTTGAGTCACGGGACTTCTTTGCACGTACATTTAACCCCATACATGTCTGAAGTTCCGAAATTAACTTATTTGAAGATACGTCGATACGTCTAAAGTGCATTTATTAATTCCTGTATTTCGATATTCTTTTTTCATAGAAGTCACTTGATTCAACTCGCCAATGAGAGCACAAGACATATACCGACTTTTATACAGGCTGGCCCACCACGAACTGCATCGATCTATATATGGAAAACTAAAAGTAGGAAAATTCTGAAAATTTGGCACCTCACCAATGCCGGCGGGCGCTGCTCAACTAAAATATTTTGGTGAATCTGGCACTTCCGGTTATACCGGAAGTCGATATCAACTTTCTTATTTCAAATGGAACACCCTGTATATTATTGCATTTTTGGATTCTAGGCATCATTTTGGAACAAAAACATGCAACATGTACTATGTCTAAATCTAACCGTTTTTGAGATATTTGCATATTTCCGAAAAAAATTACAAGTGCAGACCTAAAGTCAATTAGCAATTTATACAAGGAAACCTCGAAATTTCAAAACGACTTTTTGGCATCGTGTAACAGAAGCCCTGACCTAGTGATCTCTGCTGGGAAATAAATCCGTTCTTATACAGGGTGTTCACAAAATATGAATAAAAATTACAATCAAAATGTGCTTAAATCTCGAAATTTTCAAATGGAAACCCCCATTTTTTTTAATGCGATTTTATTCACCACTAAAAATGATGACAACTTTGTGTAAGGTTTCCTATAACTAAATGCAGTAATTTTCGATTAATTTACGAAAAACCCAATTTTCGCCCATAAAATGCGGGTTTTGCTTAAAGCTTGGAAAATCATATTAGCCGTGGACGTTGAAAAGACAATCGCGGCTGAGGAAATGTCACTTGGTTTATAAATTATTATTGTCAACAATAATGCCGGCGCGCTTAAATTACACAAACGAAGAATTATTTAAATGTTTTATTATCTACGTAGAATACAAGGTAATATCAAGAATGTGCGATATATAATCTTCGTTTGTGTAATTTAAGCATTATTGTTGACAATAGCCGCGATTGTCTTTTCAACGTCCACGGCTAATGTGATGTTCCAAGCGTTAAGCAAACCCCGCATTTTATGGGCAAAAAGTGAGTTTTTCGTAAATTAATCGAAAATTACTGCATTTAGGTATAGGAAACCTTACACAAAGTTGTCATCATTTTTAGGGGTGAATAAGATCGCATTAAAAAAAATGGGGGTTTCCATTTGAAAATTTCGAGATTTAAGCACATTTTGATTGTAATTTTTATTCATATTTTGTGAACACCCTGTATAAGAACGGATTTATTTCTCAGCAGAGATCACTAGGTCAGGGCTTCTGTTACACGATGCCAAAAATTCGTTTTGAAATTTTGGGGTTTCCTCGTATAAATTGCTAATTGACTTTAGGTCTGCACCTGTAATTTTTTTCGGAAAAATACAAAAAATATCTCAAAAACGGATAGATTTAGACATAGGACATGTTGCATGTTTTTGTTCCAAAATGATGCCTAGAATCCAAAAATGCAATAATATACAGGGTGTTCCATTTGAAATAAGAAAGTTGATATCGACTTCCGGTATAACCGGAAGTGCCAGATTCACCAAAATATTTTAGTTGAGTAGCGCCCGCCGGCATTGGTGAGGTGCCAAATTTTCAGAATTTTCCTACTTTTAGTTTTCCATATATAGATCGATGCAGTTCGTGGTGGGCCACCCTGTATATGTCGGAGGTATAAATAGCTACTGCATAGAAAAATGTATGTCTTACCTTGACAGGGTGTGGATCGACACCATAAGTATCTAACTGACAAGCTAATTTTAAGAACATATTTTCAACTTCGGATTGACTTTTGCCTTTTAATTGTTTCTGGTGTATTTCCATAGCCTTCTCTTCTATCACTTCGGTTTGTTTTAAAAGTATTTTTAGTTCGGAAACATAGTTACCGGCGTGGATTTCAGGATCATAGTCGCCTAGCTCAGCTGGAAAATCAAGGCTATAGTACGGAAATAAATCGTTATTTTTATACCTTGAATTATTAAGGCAGCCAGCATAGCAGCCTCATTAGATCCACAATATAACCGTCCATGTAACAAGTCTCTTTTAAGCTGCAAAAATATCTGATACCTAGTTATTTCCTCTTTCAGTCGAAACGGGTCGGGTGGGTAAAATTTGACCCGGAAACTAAAAAGCACGGGATCTAAATCTTTCACCTGTTTGCATATTGATTTCCCCAGATCCAGCCAATGCTAAAAATAAAAGCAGTAAGCCTGTCGCCAAACATAATTACATTCTACGATTACTCTTTGGTCTTGCGAATCCACATATCGCAATCCGAGGTAGTCTTGTTCGATAAGGTTTAACTGCTGGCAAACGTATTCTAACAGATACTTCCCTTTATGGTGATGCTATAAATCAATTTTATTCAGCCACGAAAGCAGAATAAAAAAAATAAAAATACCTTGAATTCGCATTCTAATATTTCGGTGTCCTCGAGCAGACGAACGGTGCATTTGTAAACAATGTGGCTGTCATGTTTCGAACCAAATTTTAACATTTTCCGCGTTTTTCATTTATGAATTATGAATTGTTCGTTAATTCAAATGTAGCCCCAAATAAGGATTAAACCCAAAATTGTTAAGACATAATAAATAATACACAAAATAGATTATGACATCAGACAACTAGACTTTATTTATAGGCCCAGTTATTTGACATTTCGGCAGGTGCGGCAACATAACAAAACGAAATAACCAATATCCCCAAACACCCACATCACAACGCAAAAATTGAGAATCCCAGGTGATGACGTCGTGGTTCTAGATTATTGCGATTTTTATTATTTATTTCTACCAATTTTAGAACAAAACAAAAATACAAGGACAGCGCAACAAATCTTAAACGCATTTTAACAACTGACCGACTTAAATTATCCGAAACCACCGCCTAGTAGTTAGCTAATTATTCTTGGTAAATCTGGCAACTCAGCACAACATAGACATATCCCCACTGCGAAATGAATTTCCTTTGCAGTGTTGCCACTCTGTAAGGAATTCTTCAATTTGTGAGCAATTTTAACATTCGTGAGGAAATTGTGAGAAATTGAAAATTGTGAGGAATTTTGAGGAATATTGAACGTATTGTCGCTAGAAAAATATTTCTTATGCTAATTCCAAACACCATGTAAATTTTGGACGCACCATGCCTTTATGGAACGCACCACCTATATCAATGATCGCAAACGAGACATTTATTTTGTGGACGAGACGGGGACAAAGATTTGGTATCTAAACGTAGGAAGTTGTGAGGAAAATTGAGGAACTTTGGCAATATTGCAGAGGAATATTCAGTTGAGTAATTGGCAACACTGTCCTTTGTCTGTGGCGTCAGGGCGTCTCGCGTCTCCCAGTCCCAAATCTCTCTGCACGTGGAGCCCAAACTTTTCTAGCTTTTAAGCGTATTTTAGTGCCTAGTGCTGCAGTGAAGTTATTCCCGTATAAACCATGAAAATACGGATTTGCCGAAGCTTTTTCGAGAAGCGGATAGCGAGGTTTAGAAACATGGCAAGTCGTTGTAGGGTAGAGCAACTTCGTTATGAGGCGGCTCTGTCTGCATCAATGCGAGATCCAGATTTTTACGATTTCACAGAAGACATCGATTTGGATGCAGAGTTAGAATTTTTCAATTTTGTGAGTAAAATGCTGTTGTAGTTGGTACCTAGTTGATTATAGTATATTATAGGTACGTACCTAGTAGCATACTAATAAGTAGTTAGATTTAATTTAAGACATGTGGGTTGGAGAGGTAAAAAGTGCTATTGGGGGTCCTATTGGGAGTACCTACCAGGAAATGCTATGCTAGAATCATGAACAAGTCGGTCTTAGCCACAAAATGGCATTGAAATAATAGTAATTGCTACCCCTCCCGGCCTTCCCTTGCATGAGCATGTTATATTAATCTGGGGTGCTCCTAGTTTGGAGGATTGTGAGGGTGAAAAGTATTGTTATAATTACTATTCAAGAAGAATTTGAGTAGCAGCTTGCCCGTTTTTCCTGAACCTACCCACGCCCTTGTAAAGAGAGCATTGTTGTCAAATTTGTCTTCTGAAATAATTTCTATACGTTTTTCTGTCGAGTTCCTTTGTTCTTTTCGTTGTACCGTTGAATATTTTGTTGTCTTTTAACTCGATTTTGGATTGACTTAAAGAATTGTAATTTTTAATTATTCTAAAGTGAATACAGGAATTCTGGCTGTGTGCATCCACCTTGTCTGGTCACTTTATTTTTCCGAAGTTGGCGGCTCTGATTTCCCAGCTGTTTCTCTCACAGACATGGACAGTTGACATAACATCTTGTGGCGTAGAGTTTTCTGTGGATTTTCAGAGTTTTCCTCGAGAAAAATTGTTATTTTCGGTTTCCATTTCGTTCGGGAAACATTCTAGAGCGCGATGACAATTTTACCAACGATCAGGAAGGCGAACGCAGCAGCAGAGGAAAACAAAGAAAGCAATCCCCAGAATGTAGGTATAGGGAGGAAGTGATTCTTTCATTCGCTTTTTATTGTACAAAGCTATAGATTAACGCATTTGACAGTGAGATATAGAGAAGTCCAAGTAAAGCATGTTGTACTTTGTTACAGACTAACGCCGAAAGAACGAATAGACGTAATGATATCGGTCCGATGCAAATATCTTCCCTATCTGAAAATACCAGCAATGCCAGACGATCTCCATTCCCATTGTAAGTACCAAAGCACCTATTATACTCTTAGTCTTTCTAAGGCAATCAAATTTTTATTCGTTCGCAAATAATATGTGAGCTTTATCGCTATCGCACCAGGCATTGAATTATCATGGTCAATGCTGTCATAAAAGGAAGACAAAGGTTTTTCTACAAAAGTCTGCCTTTTATTACACTTGCCAAAGTAGGCTTAAAAAATTAACAAAAAAATCTGAGACATCATCAACAAGACAGTTGAGCATCGCAAGTCATTTACAAGGCTAATATTATTTCGAGGAATATAGAACAACTAAAGTATTATATACTATTAATATTAATTAATTTATGTATTATCTAATTATTTGTCATGTTATCTAAAGCACCTTAATGCTATACCTATAGAAATTATTCTTAGTTTTCATTTGGCCTTTACAAAATTGCTATTCTTATTTTTGAAAGCAAGGTTTTTGGTGTGATTTTTGGCTTCATTTAAAAGTTTTTTATTGCTATATTTTATATTTTTTAAATTTGGATAGATTGCTACATTATGACTAATAATAAATCCCCTATGCTATGCGGTTTTCTATCACCAAATTTTTATATAAAATTGAGCATTCTTTCAAGCATCTTAAATAATAATTAATTATTTGTTTGATTTTTTTTTGCTTAACTCCACACACCAAAACTTTGTTTTTTGCACTCAACACACATTCTAACCATGTTAGCATCATCAGGAGATGATTAAGTCCCGGACTTAATCATCTCCTGATGACTTAGTTTGAATATTGTTCAACGTTATGTTTATGCTGTCCTGTTAATATGGCTTGAATCTACAGCTAACAAAAGATATCCATAATCATATTTTTGATTATTTAGCAAAATATTTCTTGTCAGAAGCTGATTGAAGAAGAATATTTATGATCTGTTGTAATGTAGCCCATGCAAGCATTTCTGAGTTTTGCACACTGCTCTGGAGTTTGTTGAAGTCTAGATTTTCATGTACCGCAGTGTTCTGTGTTTATTTCACACAATTTAAGAGAATATTTCTATATACCGGAGTGTTCACATCTTGATAAGTAATAGTTTTTTAAAGAATGGTGCTAAAGGAATATTTCAAGGAGTATGTATTCTTTTCCATATTTGAAGGTCAAGACACATTAATAGGGAATAAGATATTACATTATCGCATTGTTTTTACTACCCCTCGCCAAATTTTGCTTGTTTTCCACAAACTAACCGATTTATTCCAGCAAAACCGAAACTAGGAAGGAGCGTTTACGTAAACGCTTCAAGGAACCGGACAGAACTCGCGACAGAGAACGAGAGCGCGAGAAAAACCGAGATGTTCGTCGCGAGCAAAAGCGAGACCGCATGGTGATCACAAAGCGAGAAATCGGCTCCGAGCCGATGCACGATAACAATTCTAATTCAGGTCCCGTCGAACCTAACACCGAACCAGCTAATAATAACGAGGTAAACCTTGTTATCAAAGAAGATTGCACTGGGTTTAATAGCGAGGATGAATACGACGATAACAGCTTTAAAAACAGGATTCTTACCGAGGAGGAGTGGCAAAAGGTACATTCTGGGGTTTTCTGACGGTTTTAATTAGGTTATTTATTACAAGTAAGCAATTTGAGTTACTCGCTTTATTCCTTACTTTAAAAAGTAGTGTTGCCGGACACTTATTTGTGACCGGACATAAATGTCCGAGCACGGACATTTATGGACATGACACATTTAAAAATGCTCGAATGTGTCCAATAAATTTCAAAATATTTTAAATAGAAGAAGAAGCGAAACTTAACCTCAATTTTTTTTAATTTTTAAAGCTCTACTTAAATCTAATAGGATGGTGATGTTTTCAGCACATTGGCTGGACATTTCTCTGAAAATAAATGTCTGGACATTTGGCAACTCTATTAAAAAGTAACCTAATTAACTTACTTTCAAATAAAATGAATAAGCTGTGCCAATCTGGAAAACGTGAAAACGTCTCTATTTTGTTACTTTCCAGCGAGATGATTATTTCTCTCGGTGCATGTTGAACTTGGGCTTCGAAATCAAGCAGATGAACGAAGACGGAGCGTGCTTGTTCCGTTCGATCGCCGATCAAGTTTACGGGGATCAAGAAATGCACTTTCAAGTGCGCCAGGATTGCTTGAACTATATCGTAAGCAATTGTCGCGTTCTCGGTGCGTAAATATAATACGAGAGGTTTTCAGGTTCAAAATCGCGCCCACTTCGAACCTTACGTCACCGAGGATTTTGACAAGTATGTCGATCGTAAGCGCAAGTGGCACGTTCACGGTAATCACTTGGAAATCCAAGCGATGAGCGAGCTTTATAACAGAACGATCGAGGTCTACTGCTACCAAACTGGTACCTGCTTTCTAGTTTGGTGATTTCTTTATACTTCTTGTGCGTTTTTAGAGCCGATTAACATATTTAATGGTTCGCGATTGATTCACGACAGCTACGAGCCGATAAGATTGTCGTACCACAGAATGTGCCACTACAACTCCATCAGCAATCCTTCGAAACCTTCCGTCGGCGTCGGGTTAGGTTTGCCCAATTATCATCCCGTCGACATCGACAGACGCAGGATCCACGAAGCCGTGCGCGCGAGCGAGCAGCTGCTCATCGAACAAGTTCGTCTTACTCGTTTTTATTCTATTTGTCCTTTATAAAACTCTCTTCTAGACCATGTTGGAAGACAAACTAAAAGCGACCGATTGGGAAGCCACAAATGAAGCTATCGAAGAGCAGGTGGCTCGTGAATCGTACATTCAATACTTCCGCGACAATGAGAAACGTTTAAAGGCTCAGGGTCACTCGTTGGGAAATGCTAGCAGCTCGACAATAACTTCCGCGATGCTTTCCAGCCCTCGAACATCACGCAGGGGATCCGTATCGCCTAAAGGCAACCAGTCGCCCAAAGCATCGACATCACCTAAGAACAATCCCATCACACCGCTTGGTAAGGCGCAATTTCACACTTTCTCAAAGTAATTCCTTAAAATTATTACTCTTCCAGCGAGTCCCAGGTCTTCATTTGGTACCAACTCGAGCTTAACTTTTCTACCAAGCGAATGCCGTATCGAAAATGTGCCTCCGTACATACCTACAAAAGAAGAAGAAGCGTTTGCCAAGAGAGTTTATAATTCCCCGAGAAGAATCGTCGAATCTGATGTTAACTTTAATGGGGAGGAGATTAGCCAAGCCGGACCGTCTTCTATTAGGAACCATATCAGTGAGTGATTACTTTTGGGTGAATATTTGGAGAATATTGTTGAATTTTTATGTGCCGCATTAAATTCCAAATTATACGTGAATACATATTTGGAAAATATTAATTTGGGCGAATATTCGGTGAATAATATGTACGGATTTGCAAATCACAAAATTTTATATGCATATTCAGAGTATATATTTTGTTTGGGATGAATGGATCTGATGTGAAAGAATATCATATGAATATTATGTTTTATTAGTGCAAAGTACAAGTGAATTTTGGGTGAATATTTTGAGAATATTATGTGTTGCATGAATATTTTAATGAGTTGTGCAAATTGACTTCTTTATGTGAATATTCATAGAATACCTGCTTGATTTGGCCAGATATTCTATGTATATTTGATAGAATTACTATAGTGGAAGTGATTAGCCAAGCCGGACCGTCTTCTATTAGGAACCATATCAGTGACTAATTACTTTTGGGTGAATATTTGGAGAATATTGTGGGTTGAATGAGCCGCATTAGTTTTCAAATTATATGTGAATACATATTTGGAAAATATTAATTTGGGCGAATATTCGGTGAATTCAGAGTTTATATTTTGTTTGAGATGAATGAATCTGATTTTAATGAGTTGTGCAAATTGACTTCTTTATGTGAATATTCATAGAATACCTGCTTGATTTGGCCGGATATTCTATGAATATTTGGTAGAATTACTGTAGTGTAAGTTTTTTGAGTGAAAATTTGGATTTCCAGACGGTTTGGAAGATTACGATCAGGAGATAATGGCTCAGGTACTTGCCGAATCGCAGCAGACCTACCTGGACGACTTGAAGAAGAAGAAGAGACACGGATCTCCGGAACCATCAACATCATCCTAATTTTAGTCGCTATAACCCTTTTATAATATAGTTGTAGCGATAAATACTATTTATTTAGTTGAATTCCTAAATTTTGTTCAGTGTTTTGCGTTGTTACATGGTATCGGCATCGACCAAGCAGTTTCTTTGACACTTGGGGTGTGATTTGGCCTTATCGGTTGCCCTGGTTTTTTAACTACCAATTTATGAATGGTACTCTTGGGACGCCATGTATTTTTATATTTGCTGTTTAATGCACAGACTGATGTTTACTTTAGGTACGTATGCGACGTGTTATTTTGATGGTAACACTGAACAAAGTTCTCGTCAGTTTTTAGGTTAGGTTTTTACATTTTTTCAAAAGCTAAGCTATGTTCACTTTTTGGGGTAGTTAGATTTTTATAACTATTTTTACATAATCATTTCGTTGTTGTGAGTTAAGTACGGATATGAGAAGCATGATTTTAGGAGGAATATTCAACGCATATTTTACGTACAGGTTTTTGTGACGTCGTGTGTATCTTACTATTTAATTAAAATTTGGGTTGTTTACGATATAATATTCCGTAAAACTGTGCTTGTCGTATGGCTTTCAGTTGTATTTAAAAATACATACTTACTTAGTTACTTCTCCCAGTTTCGTTCTGCATAGAATTTGTATCGGTTTAACAACAATATATGCGGGAAGCCATTTACTCTCTGTTCAACGAATGTTCATACCTACGTTACAACTCCCGTCTTTGTCTGACTCTTGAATATACGATCAATATGGATGGGAGTTGTGACCTAGGTATGAACATTCGTTGAACAGAATTTATTAAATTACTTTATGTGATATCAGATGCTGTATTTTCAGAATTTGGTTTAGTTAGATTTTTTTTTACTTTTTGAATTTCCTTTGCTTATTTTAATTTTGTTATTATATTATATTGTACAATATAATTGTTTCACATACCAGTCGCATTTACGTCTTTCATTTATTTCTTTCCATTTCCAATTAAATCAAATATGCTTTATTGTCAAAAGTAAGACTTGTCAACAAAGGTAACTTATTTACACAAACTAACCTTTATATTTTGTGACCACAGATCTATTTTTATATACGTCTGTGTTTGTGGCCACAGATCTACTTTTATATATGTCTGTGTTTGTGACACAAACTGTAGTACTAGAGCAACGGACCTCTTAAATAAATGTGGACTGCTATTCAAATATGTTAGAAATGTCCGAAACAGGCTACCGCCATGTTGTTGTTGTGCTGGCAGTAGAGGGGAAGCCAAAAAGCATTGAAATATATGTAGTTCCTGTGTAGTTCAATGCCAAAAAGGAAGCTGCGTTTTTCGGCGGGGTTATTTGAAATGAAGTGAAAAAGAGGAAGAAGAAGACTTAACCTAAATGGTGCCAACACAGAGAAATTTTCTCTGTACCAACCATAGAGATCATATACAGGGTGTAACTAAACTGATGGTCAAAAATGAAACCACGTATTCTTGGAGTCAAAATAAGGGCACTTCTTCATATATTTTTTTCTCCTACGGGTCATAGTTTTTTTTATACAGAGCGTAGAAATTTGGAGAAAAATACACATATTTCTTAGTATTTCTAGAAGTATACGAGATATTTTCTTCAAACTTGGCGTGTCACATGAGCAGATGAGCCGTCAAACTTAAGGTTGACTCTCTGAGGCTCCCAGTTGCGGAGATACAGGGTGTTAATAAAATTAATTAGTTCAGAAAAATATGAATACCCTGTATAATCGCATTTTTTTAAATTTGTTTTGAGTGGTGAATAGAATGATTAACAAAAAGTATCTCTTAGTATTTTTTCATATTCGCAGCCGTTCGTTAATTATTTTTAAAGAACGGCAACGCTGCAATGAACAATAGTCACTTTAAGAATAAATCTAGCAATCTGTGGATGTCAATTAAACTTTATTTAACAAAATACAAAAGCAAAAACGATAATAAAAGAAACGTATTGCTATTAGAAAATTAAGTTATTAAATGTTGGACATGACCGCCGTCTCTTTCAATACAAGCAACTATGCGTTTCCGCATGTTTATTATTGCCATTGGCAAGTCCATAGCAAAAGTTAAAAAAGTAAATTTGACAACTCCCGCTCATGTGACACGCCAAGTTTGAAGAAAATATCTCGTATACTTCTAGAGGTACTAAGAAATATGTGTGTTTTTCTCTAAATTTCTACGCTCTATATAAAAAAACTATGGCCCGTAGGAGAAAAAAATATACGAAGAAGTGCCCTTATTTTGACTCCAAGAATACGTGGTTTCATTTTTGACCATCAGTTCAGTTACACCCTGTATATACAGTGTGACCCATTTGTTTTGGGGTCAGTCTGTAAAAAGTGTATCAATCGTGCGATTTGGCTGATTTTTTTTTTAAATTGTAGAGCTCGATGAACTGCACATTTTGAACAAAAATTGCCTGGTTCGCATAAAATCCAAAGCCTACTATGACCGTTTTTATGAGCAAAATTTTAAGAAACCATATTAGCGTTTTTTTTTTTGAAAAAATCTGTGTGCGCCAATGGATTGAGCACCCCTCGAAATGGGTATGTACAAAATTTCATCAAAATATTTCAAGTAATAACGATTTTGTAGAAAAATTAAAAATGCAGCCAAGGTACGTCTTTATTTTCAAAAATTCAAAGTTGGCCATGGAAAATAATTGAATTGTAATAATACAACCTTATGCTTATAAACACAAAACATAAAAACAATTAAAATTATAAAATTTTTGTAACTTCTACCAAGCCTCCATTTTCTACAATGCATTTGTCGTTCCTCTTGCGTACATTCAAAATTACATTTCGTATTTGCTGTGGAGTAATTTCCTCACAACTACGGTTTATCCTAGCTTACAGTTCTTGTAAATTATGGGGTCTTGACTTATAAACATTTTGCTTAAGTGTACCCCAAAGAAAAAAATCTAAAGGAGTTAAGTCCGGAGATCTCGGTGGCCACTCACAGAAAGGACTATTTCGCCCTATCCAACAGTTTTCAAAATTATTATCTAGCCAGTTTCTGATTAAACGAGCATTATGAATAGGACTGCCATCTAACTGTAACTTTAAATTTAAACGGTATCTTAATGGTAACTCATCTAAAGCATTTCTAAATTCAATTTCTAGAAAATTCAAGAAGCCAGCCGCATTCAAATTCCCTTCAAAGAAAAATGGGCCAATTATTCTGTCGCGTAGTATTCCACACCAAACGTTAATTTTTTGTGAATATTGTCTCCTTGCATTTATTATAAACTCTGGATTTTCAGCTGACCAGTGACGGCAGTTTTGACTTGATACTACACCATTTGTAGTAAACGTGGCTTCGTCGGTGAATAAAATTTCATTTAAAAAGTTGCCATTATGGAGATATTCACCTTGCAGCCAATAGCAAAATTCTAATCTTCTCTCCTCATCTCCTGGTTCCAGGGTGTGCAAAAATTTTGGCTTAAACGGTTTTATTTTGTTTTGTCTCAAACATCTCCTTATACTCTCTCTGGGTATATGAAGGTCTAAACTAGCCGTTCGAACACTATTTCGAGGATTGTCACTAAAGTATTGCAGAATTTGATTGTTATTTTCAACAAGTCCACGGCGTCCATTTTGCCTAGTTTTTAATAAATTTTTAGAAATCGATCCAGTTTCATCAAAAATATTGTTTATACGTTGTACAGTACTTCGACTCACTGATCTACCTGGGTGTCTATTGTTAAATTCGGCCGCAGCTTCTGCTGCCGAGCGCTCGTTGTCGCCCACGAGTCGAACAATTTCTATTTTGTCTCTTATGCTTAAATATTCCATAATTATGATAATTAATTGTATTGAGCACAAACAATTTCTGAACTCAATTTAGACAGTTTGACACTTAATAAAAGTAAACAATTCAATTATTTTCCATGGCCAACTTTGAATTTTTGAAAATAAAGACGTACCTTGGCTGCATTTTTAATTTTTCTACAAAATCGTTATTACTTGAAATATTTTGATGAAATTTTGTACATACCCATTTCGAGGGGTGCTCAATCCATTGGCGCACACAGATTTTTTCAAAAAAAAACGCTAATATGGTTTCTTAAAATTTTGCTCATAAAAACGGTCATAGTAGGCTTTGGATTTTATGCGAACCAGGCAATTTTTGTTCAAAATGTGCAGTTCATCGAGCTCTACAATTTAAAAAAAAAATCAGCCAAATCGCACGATTGATACACTTTTTACAGACTGACCCCAAAACAAATGGGTCACACTGTAGGTAGAGTGCTGAACAAGTCCCTTTTTATGGCAAATTGTGGATCTGCGCATGGGCCTATGGAACATGCGCATTAGACCTTCAGACCGCGCAATTCAAAACAGTGGTTGTTTTTCTGAATTACTATCTCCCTACAAACTTGTATATTGATAATAAATTAAGCTCACCTCAACGTGGACTGGTCAAGATTTCGATAACTACAACTAGGTTCGTTTATACTTGTAAAACTAGTTTCGTCCAAACTACTAGAATTTGCTTCACTGATGCTAAAACTTGACTTGTTTTCATCTATACCTTTATAACTTTAACACTAAAACAAATAAGCTACTAATAGTTTCTTACACCACAACAATGTTAATATACTTACTTAAATGATGGTTTAGGTGGTTTTAATAGAAGAGTTGGTGTCGCATTTTCAATTACCTGCGTTTTGACTCGTTTCGAGATGATCACTTAATTAGATAAAACACTCAAACAACTAAAACGCGACGAAACTATTAATAATTAGCTGAAAATCGGAAAAATTATGTCACAAAGCGTCTATGATGCAAACAACGGTAGGTTAAACTTAGTTTGTCGCTATCGAATGGCTGTCAAAGGGTGTCAAGTTTCACAAAACACTACCTCAAATTGCAAATGCGCAAGTCCACCGGGCCTATTTATTACTATTTTTTACTATTTTATGATTTTAAATTCGTCAAAGATTTTCCGCGCAACCTATGTATAAAAAACATAGTCCAGCACTCTACCTATATATATGATCTCTATGGTACCAACCACATACCTATATAGTACTATATAATAGGTATGTGGTGCCAACAGTAACCCTAGAAATCAGCACAACATGGCTGCCCAAAAACAGCCTTCAGCGCCCTCTGGCGCATGGCGGTCGGACAAAAATTGGTGGCGGGGGAAAGCACTGATGTTTATTCCCCCATATCGGGGGAATAGATATCAGAGATGTATTCAGGAAAATCAATTCAGAAATACAAAGGAGTACGTGAATCTGAATTATTTGCTCCGTTAGTGCTGCAATCTAACGGACAGTAACTAAACTAAGAATATGATAATATCTAGTCTTCACAAAGATCTTATGGTTCCCAAAAATATATTTAATAAACAAGGTCTCATTTGGTTGTGCCCAACAAAGGTTTGCTTTAAATAGATTGCCGTAGAAATTGGTTACTGTTTAAAATGCTAAAAGCAGGCGAACCTTGTTTGTCTGATACAACAGCGTCATCTAACGACCAAATGTTTTGATTGATTGAATTGATGTTTTACATGCAGACTAGATTTAGATATTAGATAGTTTGCAACGCTAGTGCTGCCATATAGCGATGGATAGCTAAACTAAGTATGAATGAATAATTGGAGTTAGCCAATGGTATGAGTTTACTCCTCTAATGCCGCCACCTAGTGAACAATAGCTGAACTAAGTATGAATAATGTCCACCCCCCCCACAGAATTCCCGAAAATACATATTATGTCCAAATTGTTCTAGCTAACTGAAAACCAACTTTGATTTTCTGTTTATTCCCACAAGGATATAAACTATTAAACCACATGTTTCCTTTCACGACATTTTTACAGTTTAAGATCTACAAATGCTATCAAATGACATAATCAGATGGTCTGGGAAATTTTATTTTTAACATATGTTTTCTTTTGAATCCAATAAAAAAAATACGCTCTGTTGGATCTGCCGACCAGTTTCCCAAGACGTGGTAGCAAAAATATGCATTATCTATTTCTCTTTCGGCATACTAATTAAGCAGTCAAGATGCAAACCTGCGTTACGGTACGTTGAATACAAAAACGTTGGGACATTGTTACAAAATACCTCGCCCGTATAAGGATGTTTATTGGACAAGAGGAACGTCCAGCTATATAAAATTTATATAGCGATTCGGTTGGTTTTACTACTTACAAGTAGATAAACTTTGCGCGTACTGCACCACAAACAGTTCCCTCCGGGTCCTTCCTGAGCTTTGATTGGTCGGTGAGGGGGTGGGGGCGTGGCCAAAGTGTAGGAGGTAAAATTGGTGAAAATCTGCAAGATTATCGCTTAGGGAAATTAACATGGGATTTGTGCTCTCGTATCTACTTCTGCTCTGGGTGTTCGTCCGATCACATTCGTTGACAATTTGACATTGCCAGGAGCCGAAATATGAAAAAAGTAAAAAATAAATGGACAATCAAAGTCCATAAAAAATCATTGCAACCTTGACGATTGCAATTTCCTTAAAAATTTCGTCGTTAGTTGACTTTGAAAATCGCTACTGCCGTAACGGGTTGAGCTACGACCTTCTACCTTGCAGAAATCGAAAGAGCGATTCAAAGTGTACAAAGTAAGTAAAAAATCAAGGTCCAGAAAAATTGATTGCAGCCGTGGCGATTTTTTCCAAAAACCTTAAAAATTTCGTCGTTGGTTGTCTTTCAATATAGCCAGCGCCGAAGCGGGCTGAGCTACGACCTTCTCCTTGCAGCATTCGAAAGATCGATTCAAAATGTTGCTATCTGTAACTATAAAATCAAGGTCCAGAAAAATGGATAGCACCCGTAGCGATTTTTTCCGCAAACCTTACAAAATTCCTTAAAATTTCGTGTTAGTTGACTTTGAAAACCGCTGGCGCTGAAACGGGTTGAGCTACGACCTTCTACCGTGCGGCAATCAAAAGAGCAATAAAAAATGTACAAAGTAAGTAAAAAATCAAGGTCAAGAAAAATTGATTGCGACCGTTGCGATTTTTTCCGCAAACCTTGCAAAATTGCTTAAAATGTCATGTTAGTTGACTTTGAAAACCGCTAGCGCCGAAACGGGTTGAGCTACAACCTTCTACCTTGAGACAATCGAAAGAGCGATTTAAAATGTACAAAGTAAGTAAAAAATCAAGGTTCAGAAAAACTGATTGCACCCGTAGCGATTTTTTTCGAAAACCTTGAAAATTTCGTTGTTAGTTGTGTTCTAAAATATCCAGCGCCGAAACGAGTTGAGCTACGACCTTCTACCATGCGGAAATCGAGAGAGCGATTCAAAATGTACAAAGTAAGTAAAAAATCAAGATCCATAAAAATTGATTGCGACCGTTGCGATTTTTTCCGCAAACCTTGTAAAATTGCTTGAAATTTTCGTGTTAGTTGACTTTGAAAATCGCTAGCGCCGAAACGGGTTGAGCTACGACCTTCTACCTTGCAGCAATCGAAAGAGCGATTCAAAACGTACAAAGTGGATAAAAAATCAATGTCCAGAAAAATTGATTGCGACCGTTGCTATTTTTTCCTCAAACCTTGCAAAATTGCTTAAAATTTCGTGTTAGTTGACTTTGAAAACCGCTAGCGCCGAAACGGGTTGAGCTATACGACCCTCTACCTTGCAGCAATCTAAAAAACGACTCAAAATGTACAAAGTAAGTACAAAATCAGGTCCAGAAAAATGTGCACCCGTGGCGATTTTTTCCGAAAATCTCGAAAATTTCGTCGTTAGTTGTTTTCTAAAATAGCCAGCGCCGAAAACGCGTTGAGCTACGACCTTCTACCTTGCAGCAATCGAAAGAGCGATTCAAAACGTACAAAGTGGATAAAAAATCAATGTCCAGAAAAATTGATTGCGACCGTTGCGATTTTTTTCCACAAACCTTGCAAAATTGCTTGAAAATTTCGTGTTAGTTGACTTTGAAAACCGCTAGCGCCGAAACGGGTTGAGCTACGAACTTCTACCTTGCGGCAATCGAAAGAGCAATTTAAAATAAACAAAGTAAGTAAAAATTTAAGGTCAGGAAAAATTGATTGAGATCGTTGAGATTTTTTCCGCAAACCTTGCAAAATTGCTTGAAAAATTCGTGTTAGTTGACTTTGAAAATCACTAGCGCCGAAACGGGTTGAGCTATGACCTTCCACCTTGCAGCATTCGAAAGAGCGATTCAAAACGTACAAAGTAGGTAAAAAATCAAGGTCCAGAAAAATTGATTGCGACCGTTGCTATTTTTTCCTCAAACCTTGCAAAATTGCTTAAAATTTCGTGTTAGTTGACTTTGAAAACCGCTAGCGCCGAAACGGGTTGAGCTATACGACCCTCCACCTTGCAGCAATCTAAAAAACGACTCAAAATGTACAAAGTAAGTACAAAATCAGGTCCAGAAAAATGTGCACCCGTGGCGATTTTTTCCGAAAATCTTGAAAATTTCGTCGTTAGTTGTTTTCTAAAATAGCCAGCGCCGAAAACGCGTTGAGCTACGACCTTCTACCATGCGGTATTCGAAAGAGCGATTCAAAATGTACAAAGTAAGTAAAAAATCAAGGTCAAGAAAAATTGATTGCATCCGTTGCGATTTTTTCCGCAAACCTTGCAAAATTGCTTGAAAATTTTCGTGTTAGTTGACTTTGAAAACCGCTAGCGCCGAAACGGGCTGAGCTACGGCCTTCTACCTTGCCGCAATCGAAAGAGCGACTCAAAATGTACAAAGTAAGTACAAAATCAAGGTCCAGAAAAATTGATTGCACCCGTGGCGATTTTTGTTCACAAACCTTGCAAAAATGCTTGAAAATTTCGCCGTTAGTTGACTTTTAAAATACTCAGCGCCGAAGCGGGTTGAATTACGTCGTTCTACCTTGGGCAATCGAAAGGGCGACTCCCATCGAACTCCATTAGAAATATTTTCGGCCGAATACTCCCCCGAAATATCGTAACAAAATCGCCGGTCGCTGGTTGTTGCGATAAACTTCGTCAGATCGTCGGTCAGTTGGGATTGCGCGCTGGGTGTATTCGCACGCGTTCGCTTCCAGCTCGTGTACAACACGACCACACCATGCCTCTCTTCGGTAGGGACAAGAAGGCCAAGAAAGAGAAGCAGGAGGAACGTTTGCCCATCGAGGACAAGTTCACCCTTAAAGATGTTCTCGGAACGTAAGTGAAATTTTTTATTTTTTTTACCACGTGTTTTAATTGTACACAGAAACAAGAAATGCTAACAACGCACGCTTGTTTAATTTTTTTATTTCAAAATTAGGAACATACACTTTTTATTTGTTATTCAAACGTAGTATGGACCAACAATAATAAATTAACATCATTGTCAACCAATTAATTTCGATATTTTAAGAAAGAACACATTGGATCTTATAAATATTTTACTTGATTTGTTAATAAACAAACAATATTTTTAAAAAATATAAATGTATCTATAATAAAATTTCATCTATTATTGGCTAGGGAAAAAGACAATTTGACTGTAAATTTTTCTATTTTACTATTGGCCTATCAAATTTTCTTTTCGAAATTTGGAATTAATCTATCACGACTGTATTATAATGAGTTCTATCTATGTCAAAACAAGTCCTACGATGACTTGGTTTCGATAATTATATTCAAATTTAGATCGAATAATAACGTCTATACTGCCATCCCAATCTTGATGGACTTTCTAACTGTGGAAATTAAATTGTTTTGTATACAAGGTGGTCCTCGTTATTTTTAACACTAATCTTGAACATTCGTGCGCAATAGGTATTTTTGACGTTATCACTACTGATTTATTTAGCTAAACTAAAAACTTAAAAAGTTGTTTAGTAAACTTTTTAGTTTTTGGAATTTGAACTTGTTAAGCAAATCAGTTTTTTACGACACGTTTGTTTTTCCTTTAAACGCACATTAACACTGATTGCAAGTTAATGTTGCAATGAAAACAAGAAAATCGCTAACGGATTTTAATATTACGCTACTGAAGCATTAGGTACCCTAAATAAGAAGTTATCTTGGTAATATCCGTGTCTGTATAATTCTGATATGAATTTGAAATGAGTGTGAATTTTTTAAGACACAATGAGCAAGCAACAGGAAGCCCATAGTTATTACTTAGTGACTCTCTTTCTGTCTGGACTGAGTAATCAGATGGGAATTCCAAGTCTGTAGATCCGCAATATCTGATATATTCCAATTAAAATATTAATTAACATATTATAGAACCATTTATGTTCGTAGTATGCTTCAGTTATTTTTGGTCTTATTATAGATGTTATTATAGAAGTATTAGTTATAAATTTTCATTTAAATTCGTATTAATAAAAAAAGCCTACATTATATTCTGTCGTATACATAAAACTGACGAATTGCTTTGTTAAACGATTTATTACTGTACTAAATTTTACAGTGCTTGATATAAACAAAAAATATACAATGTGTCCCGGATAAGAATGAACTGCATGGGGATCTTGCAAACGGCGAGACATAGAACAACGGCTAAATGAGGAAAAAGTTGCGCACTTTTAAGGTCAATAAAATGGTACAAACAGATTTCTAATATCTTTTTTCGTTTTTGAGTTATTTTGAAAAAAGTAAAATTTTGCGTTTTCGATTTTATTTTTTCTGAAGTTGTTATCACAGATAGAAAAAAAAAGAAAAACACTTTATTATGGCACTTTTTAACGGGCTTTAAGATGGCGTTTTTAGATTTGTTCTACAATATTTCGTTTCCGAGAAACCATCTTCAACTTTATTTTTTTAAATACGGACCTGGATTTTCTTTTGCAGATTTTGAAAGCACTTTTCATTGCAAATACCATGATGCATGAGACGAAACATTTTAAAAATGTTTTGAGACAATTATACTGAAAATTCCTTTTTCCATTCATTTTTTTCTAATGCGGCCCTGTATTTAATAATAAGAAGTCTAAATATTAATCAGTACCTATTGTCAACAACAATTTAACTTACAACTTATCTTTCAATCCGAGAACCCAAAAAAGGACGGCAAAGACTAATAACAGTCACATACGATAATAAAAAATAAATAAAAATCCTCCACCTAGAATGCTTTGAAACAACGAAACCAACCCCTTCTCATTTGTCATAACTCCCACTGTATCATTTAGTTAATAATTTGTATTATTAGAAATGGAGGGTGCTTTTTCAAATGACGACAAATTTAACATGTTAGGCCGAACGAATGTATTGTTGCAATTAATAAATGGCAAAAGATGAAAAGATATTGGTTTCATTAGCTTACAGCTTTCTTCTCACAATTAGAAAAAGCGAAAAATTTACTCCAAAACACAATGCGACACTGTTTGCTGTACAACAACAGAGGAAAACACTTACCAGACAGGGCCGTATTTAAAAATATTAAGTTTTCGAAGCAAAAATAAACTGTAAGTTAAATTGTTGACAATACTGATTAATATGTAGACTTCTTATTATTAAATACAGGGCCGCATTAGAAAAAAAAAGGAATGGAAAAAAGGAATTTTCAGTATAATTGTCTCAAAACATTTTAAAAATATTTCGTGTCATACATCATGGTATTTGCAACGAAAAGTGCTTTCAAAATCTGCAAAAAAAATCCAGGTCCGTACTTAAAAAAATAAAGTTGAAGATGGTTTCTCAAAAACGAAATGTTGTAGAACAAATCTAAAAACGCCATCTTAAAGCTCGTTAAAAAAGTGCATTAAGAAAGTGTTTTTCTTTTTTTTCTATATGTGATAACAACATCAGAAAAAAATAAAATCGAAAACGCAAAATTTTACTTTTTTCAAAATAACTCAAAAACGAAAAAAGATATTGGAAATCTGTTTGTACCATATTATTGACCTTAAAATTGCGCAACTTTTTCCCCGTTTCTCGTTTGCAAGATCCCCATGCTGTTTATTCTTATCCGGGACACATTGTATAGTTTAACTCTTGAAAACTTTCTAACAGGAACTTTATTTGCAAATATTTTATTGTATGAAATACAATTTTTTTTAATTAACTCCCATCCATCAGTAAGACCACACATATCTTAATTTTAAGGGCCAAACATTTTTTATGTAGAACTCAACAGTATAGCTTCCAGTTGAAACGATGACACAATCCTGTTGATTTTGGCAGCTATTCTTAATTAAACTAAACTTGAAGTTTCTACTGAAAATTATAAATAGAAAACTATAAGCTCAAAATATTTAATAAAAAAGTTTTTTTTTCAGAGGTGCATTTTCAACTGTCAGGATTGCGGAATCGAAACTTCGTCCTGGAGAAATGTATGCTGTCAAAATAATCGACAAAAAAGCTTTGAAAGGCAAAGAAGATTCTCTGGAGAATGAAATTAAGGTTCTTCGTAAGTAAGTTACCGTTTACTAATAATTATGCTATGCTTGTATGTAAGGGAGATAAGAAAAAATAAGCACTTAGTAAAATCATAATAGTTGGTATATGTTGTTTATTGTACACTGTATAAAACAATATGGCGTTTACCTTATAGGTTTTCTCATTAGGAAAATGTCACTAATGACGCTGTCATTGACCTATAATGGGTAGTTTTGTGGGTTTGTTGTTTTTATGTAACTAATTAAACCTATATACAATAATGATCGTATTTTTTGCCGCAACTATATAAAAGTTAGATATGTCTCAAGTATATTTACAAGAAACAGAAATGGAGCAATAATTTAGCTTTGAAATTATTGTAAGAACATGCCCATATTTGTTGTGTTTCTAAATCAATGTGCGTTGTACGATGCTATTATTAGAGTTTGGTTTTCGAGCTAATTATGAATGAAAGAAAGCGTTCAAAAACAGAAGGAAAAGATCGTCTTATGTAAATTTCAGCACGTCTGTTAATCAGTATGCACTTTGGTAAGCGGACACAAGGCATAGATTAATTTTTAAGAGTATTCGGGACACGAAATAGGTTTTAATGAATCAATAAGAAATAAAGAAACCGCACGAATCTGAATTACGGCGGCAAATTCCAAAATCAATATGCTTCGCCGCGATTTATTCAATGCAACTGAATTCTACGGTGAAATGGAACTTTTCCTACGTAAATCGACCCGCTGAATTATTAATTTAGCATGATTTTGGACAATTTTTTTACTTAGTAGATAAAATAAAGAGTCTTTCAGCCAGAAACTTCTTTTTATAATACCAAGCTTTTTAAATGAAAAAATTGTCTAAAAAGAAAATTCGACTAAGTCGAATTTAATCTTCATTTCCGACATCTACGTCAAAAAAATCCACGTTCGGTTAATATCTCTGGAAATTCGAGAAAGTGCGCTGGACGAGCATTTGGAAAATTTTTAAAGGAATTTGGAGGTCGGACTCCTGTTGTACATACGTGTTATACGGGTCAATTTGCGATAGGCTGGTTAGTCATTCATTTAAATGGTGGCCATAGGCGCCGACTCCGCGGGTGCTCCAAAAGTTTGGCCAGTTGTTGGAAGCTCAAGCAAAGGTGACAACTCGAAAATGTGTCAAATGTTCCCCTTGTGCGTTATTTACGCAAAGTTAGGTAACTAGTCGTTTTTTGTTTTGTTTTGTTTTTTGTTTTTGTTTAAAAACCGCGTCTTAAAATTCAGCGGACTATCATCCGGATGAATCAGCTGATATCTCCCTCTTATTTGTTTCCCTTTCGTATTTTTTTAAGTTGTATAGCATAAAATCTAATAACATTTTACCTGGCAAAAATTTAGTACAAACATCTCTGCCTTCATTTTAATCATAAGATCTTAAAAGCATATGCACTGGAATTATTATTTTTCCCAAGATTTTCATAACCTATAACACAAAACACTGCTTGTAATATCTTATGATTAAAATGAAGACAGAGATGTTTGTACTAAATTTTTGCCAGGTAAAATGTTATTAGATTTTATGCTATACAACTTAAAAAAATACGAAATCTACTGTCACTTTCGCTGTCGGCAACCCCCTCTTAAAACGAGGCGTTTCTTATAGAAATACTTTTGTTTTATTTCATTCTATTTACGTTTTGTTTTTAATCATCAGGGTGATAACTGTTCGTTTTTTGTTATGTACTTTTGTTTTATATTTATAAATAAAAAAAATTAAATAACATTTTGGGGGGGTTCTACGCTTTGATGTCCGGAAGAGGAAAAAGTTTTTTATTCGTGGGTATACGACAAAAAGCCACTCTTTATAAAAACTCCTGCTTGTTCCGAAACGCCCAAAACTGTTAAAATATTATTGATTTTTTATACAGGATGTTCAGTATTTCGAAAAATTTAGAATATTTTGTTAGTTACCAAGAGTAAAGGATCGTTGTTTTTGACAATATCGAAAAATATTATCAAGGATGTTATTTAGAATCCACAGGGGGTTACAAATTTGAGGTTTCAGCAATTTATGTTGAATTTTTTTAACATGGCGGGCAGGTAATTTGTTTGTGCCGCCTTATGTTATATTTGCGTCTATGTCAATTTTTAGAAGGATATTCGTTTTTTTCTTAATTGATATTCCAGGAATTGAAACTGAAACCATAAAATGCAATACAAAACTTTACCTTATCATTTTGCTTCACTCAGTTTCAAAATATAGATGTGTTTTGTGTAAAAATATTACAACACTGGCCCAGGGCATGAACTTGGCTTAAAATTAAAGAGTCTGCACCAATATTGTGTTGTTACACAACAACTATTTTAATAAATCTCATTTTTCCCCTGTTTTGCGTTGAAATTTATTTTTATTTTTATGGTTTAGTAAGAAAGCAACCAGTAAATAAGTGTCTTAAGTTATTTTGCGGGAAAAACATCGTGCACCAATTTGATGAGATAGTATAATGAAGAAAAACAAATATCCTGATATATTTCTGAAAATTGGCATGTAACACATTTTTCTCCGATATTTCCAAAGGCGAACCCAATTTTTCCAAATTTTTAGTTTTAAATGTCACATTTGACAGGCATGGGCTGTGACGTCAAGACTCTCGTTAGGCGCAATATGCTCCAACATATCCCTAAATTATGTTTTCAAAAAAATCATATAATACAAATTTTTCCCATTTGGTGCAAACTTTATGAATAGCACTGTATATTATTTATTAGAAAATAATGCCTATATACAAAAAAGTCATGTAATTCTTTGGTTGAAAATAAAAGTAACACCTGTCACATATAAAAAAAACAAAAAAATTAATATATCCGCTTTTTAATATAACACGTTTTTAAAAAATGGACTAAAAAATGTGGGGCGCATGCAATAGATAATAATAACTATTGATGCATGGGCACTTAAGTCACTAAGAATTGTACCTATTGCACTCCAAAGGTACTTTTCTACTCCTCTTATTATTATTAATTGCACGCGCCCCATCTATGAGTATTATTTTATACTTTTTAGTCCGATTTTGTAATATTTTATACTTTTTAGTTCGTTTTAAAAGCGTGTTATAAAAAAACATTGTCGCGGGGACTGCGGGCAGCGGGGTAGCGCCCCTCGCCCCCACCTAGCTACGCCACTGGTGGAAGGGTATGCCTAGAAAATGGCCATAGCGTTGTGGTTGTGGCTGTGCCCCAGGTAAACTAACATTGGCCACCCCCCACAGACTTTCTGCGTCCCATCGTATACAAAATTAGTCATTATATCCTAAATACTGATAAATATATATAAATTAACAAAAAAAAAACACTTGAAAACACGAAAAATACACACGTAAACAATCAGAGACAATGACGCACTGGGGTAAACAACACAAACAATGCAGAGAGATTGAATGCAGTGGCGGAAGTAATAATTAGCTTACTATAATTACAGGGCAATTTAGTTTGTCACATACAAGGGATTAATAGCTACATTCGTTTATTTAATGCGGTGGGAGGTGTGTCTTCACTTAATCCCATTATGAAACCTGAAACCCCTCTATTTTAAAATGAAGTACAAGAAGATGTTGTCTCTGTTTACTTTTATAATCCTCGTACATACGTACATTCGCATATTAATTAGGTCTAATTTTCTTATATTTTTTATACCCTAACACATTTTAAGCAAACGAGTTCCAGGAAAAACGATAATGAAGCCTTTCCAGATTAATTAAAATCAAAATTGGACACACATCAAAACAGATTTCGTGTATCGAAAGTCCGTAGGTATCAATCAGTGTATTCAGTAATATACTCGTGGTCACAGATTTGTCCTACAACACATCGAAAGCAATATACAGTTAAAAATACACGGCACTCCCCTGGCCGAATTACAAATTAGGCGCGAAACATTTTTTCTATTCTAATTCTGTTTTTTTCTTGCGCTGCACTTCTGTGATTTGTGGTTAGATATATAATAGGAGGCCATGGACGGCAGCCATATATCCTGTTTTTATCGGTGGAGCTGTGACCCTAATAACAAATCAAGTGGGGTAAAATGTCTTGTAAGATCCAGGAATATTGTGCATTGGGTTTACTTATATCGCTTGATTTTTTAATTCAAATATGCAACAAACGCGGATAGACCACTTAACCTATACAAACAAATCCCCCTTTTTAAATTTGATAATAACGAATGGTCAAATATGAAGTAGGTAACAACTGCTGCACCCCCGCACTTGTTTTTTTTTCACAGCCATCTATACAGGGTGAGTTTTTTTCGATGCCCACTATGGGGATCTCGGAAACTAGCAGAGCTAGAACAAAGGTTAAATGGGGAAAGAATTGTAGTTTTGAATGCTCAATCTAATGCCTCTTTCGGATTTTTAAAAAAGTTCATGGCTCACTAGATATTTTTAAAATTATACAGATGATTATACAGAAAAACTAAAATTGTAGATAATTTTGGGGTTAATAAGATAATCTAATCCAATTTTTGTTGTTTGTGATTTTTGAGATATGACATAAACTTGTGTTTTTTTAAATGTAAATCATAGTTGGCTTAGGCCTTATCAAATCGGCCATTTTTTGAGCTTTCCAAAAATGTAATACTTGGCATAGTTAAGTATTATAAAAAATAAAATAGCTGTGGCTTATTTTCTGATTTTTTTTTTAATTTTCACATAGTCAGCCATGGAATATTTTCATAATAATTACGTTCTATTTTATAATTAGACGTACTTCAAACTTTCTAATATTTTGTTTTTGGCTGGTAACAAAATGTAAAAAAAAAGAAACAAAAATTATAAAACTCAAATACAAATTATTATTATTTTAAAAGGTCACCTTTTAAAATAAAAAAGGTGTTCAAACAATCCACCATTATTATTTATGCAAATATTGCATCTTTTTAAAACTGAATTTTTGTCGCCTTTCTTAGAGAGCGCCTGTCAATACTGGCAATTGCTTCTAAAACAGCTGCTCTTAATTCAACAATTGTCTCATACTTTATTTTGTACTATTCCCCACAAAAAGAAATCCAAAACAGACAAATCAGGGGATCGGGGCTGCCATGAAATAGGTCTATTTCTCCCTATCCAACTATTTGGATAGAGCTGATCTAGGCAATTTCTTACGGGCAAATAATTATGTGGTGGAGCTCCATCATGATGATTTTTGTTTTATTTTGTTACATTTTGTTACCAGCTAAAAATAAAATATTTGAAAGTTTGAAGTATGTCTTATTATAAAATAGAACGTAATTATGAAAATATTCCATGGTTGACTATGTTAAAATTAAAAAAAAATCAGAAATTAGCCATAGCCAACTATGATTTACATTTAAAAAAACACAAGTTTATGTCATATCTCAAAAATCACAAAAACATAAAAAATTGGATAAGATTATCTTATTAAGCCCAAAATTATCTACACTTTTTGTCTCAACAGTTGTTCTGTATAATCAGAAATAACGGAGCTACAGAGATCTGATGAAATAGCAAAAAATCACTCTTTTAAAAATATCTAGTGAGCCATGAACTTTTTTGAAAATCCAAAAGGGGCATTAGATTGAGCATTCAAAACGGCAATTCTTTCCCCATTTAACCTTTGTTCTAGCTCTGCTAGTTTCCGAGATCCCCATAATGGGCATCGAAAAAAACTCACCCTGTATAATACTGTAGATAATGTTTTCCTTCAATATTATCACGGTGTATAGGGGAATTTTTCGTCAGCATTCAACCCTCGCGATGCACCGATATCGATCATAGTACACCAGAAAAACGTGGAAAAAACAAAACGACTAATTCGGCGCCTGAAGTGGCGTTTATTTGCCTATAGAAGTTTAATTAAGGTCATAAGTTCATCGTTGCAGACGGACTTTTCAGACTTCGCAATTTATCTTCCGATTTAAATTGTTGAAATGTATTCTCGGTGGTAACCCATGTGCGATTGTTTTGTGAATAAATAAATAAATTTATTTCCTCGGCAGTCTGGAGATTGGATCGTGAGATTTCTTGGCTTCGGTTCAACTAGCGCGCATAGGTGTCGATGAGTACCTAAATATTGTTTTCGTTTTCGTTCTAAAAGTACTAAATACTAATTGCGGTAATTTATTCTTTCTTTGAAAGAAGACAAATTATAATTTACTAGATCTAAGTCATAATATAGAATATAGATGACTTTTCTTTTTATAATCTAATCGAGTGTTTTGAAAAACAATGAAAATAAATAATATTTACTAAACGATATCATAAAAATAATAATAAATCAATATACGGGTTGAGTTTTTTTGATGATCAATATGGGGATCTCGGAAACTAGCGGAGATAGAAGGAAGGTTAAATGGGGAAGTAATTGTAGTTTTGCGGATTTTTGAAAACGGTATGGCTTACTAGATATTTTGAAAAAACGAAATTTATTCTAATCCGTCTAGCTCCGTTGTTTTTGATTTTAGATAAAAAGTATGAATACCAAAGTTGGAGGGATTTGTGTCCCCAATTCGGTTATTATACCCTAATTTCCGTGACAGCTGTCATTTTCGAGATATGACACAACCTTTTGTTTTTTTAAATGGAAACCATAGTTATTTCCGTCATTTTTTTGAATAACCATATCGAGTATTATATCGTTGGAAAGCTCTAAATTGCCTGATTTTTTGAGACCATGGGCAACCATATGGTTTCCATTTTGAGAAAACACAAGTTTGTGTCGTATATCGAAAATGACAGCTGTCGCGGAAAGTAGTACATGATAACCGCATTGTGGACACAATTCCCTCCAACTTTGGTGTTTGCACTTTTTAACATCAGAAGCAAAAAAGCTAGACGGAATAGAATAAATCGCCAAAATTTCGTTTTTTCAAAATATACAGTGTGGATAGAAATTGTGGAATATTGCTTATATTTCTTAAAATATTCCTCATATCAAAAACATGTTTTAATAAAAGTGTTAGGGGAAATTATTTCCCGTTTAGTGGCATCAAGCAATCTTTCGTAGCACAAAAAATGTGGTTGCCATGGTAACCGATTTAATTTTTTTAAATGAAACCATTTACTTCTTTTGATGAAAATTCATACATTTGAACTTTCTGAATACGATACAATACAATTCTAATGGGGTCGCATAAGAAAAAAAAATACAAAAAAATTAAGTTTTCTATTATGCTATGGACAATGTTTATCAAAATAATTATTAACATCAAGTTAGCCATGCCAAAATCAGAACAATGCGAAACTGTCACTAGTTGTGTAACTGTGTACATTGTTACACTAAACGTACTTTTTTACTCAATTTTCTGTGTACTTAGTATGTATTCTCTCCGTTTCACTTAATACAAGCGCCATTATAACTTACTAAGTACTTAAGTACTCAGAAAATTTAGTAAAAAAGTACGTTTACTGTAACAATGCACACAATTATAAGCAACTGACAGTTGGTGACAGTTCCCCATTGGTCTGATTTTGGCATGGCTAACCTGATGTTAATAATTATTTTGATAAACATTGTCAATAGCATAATAGAAAACTTATTTTTTGTATTTTTTTCTTATGCGACCCCATTAAAATTGTATTGTATCGTATTCAGAAAGTTCCAATGCATAAATTTTCACCAAAAAACGTATATGGTGCCATTTAAAAAAATCAAGTCGGTTACCATGGCAACCACATTTTTTGTGCTACGAAAGATTGCTTGATATCACTAAACGGGAAATAATTTCCCATAACACTTTTATTAAAACAAGTTTTTCATATGAGGAATATTTTAAGAAATATAAGCAATATTCCACAATTTCTATCCACACTGTATAGTAAGCCATGCCCGAGGCCATGCATTTTTCAAAAATCCAAGGCCACAAAACTGCAATTCTTTTCCCATTTAACCTTCCTTCTATCTCCGCTAGTTTCCGAGATCCCCATACTGATCATAAAAAAAACTCACAGCCAAGTTTGTGAAAATTAAAAATAAATAGTGACTTTTTTCAATTTTTACAACTTTAACTATCCTAAATTAATTCTAAAGTATAGCGTAAATTAGAGGTCATTACCTAAGCAATGTGAACTTTTTCATATTTTTTTCCGAATAATCTTCTTTTTGCTAATATTATTATAGAAAATAAGTAATATAATTAATGATTTTATGACCTCAACTAGAAACGCGTGAATTTTAAAAATCTTCCATAAATTATAACGTTTGTCGATATTATATGGTATTTTCAAGAAAATATTTCTGTGTAGATTATAAAACTTAATAATTATTGTACAATTAGGTTAGGTACCTACTTTACTCGTTTATTTTGCATTGTGATTGGATTGTTCAACCTCGAAACCTATAATTATTGCTAAACTAAATTCGTAGAACGAAATATTCCAGACAAAATTTTTCTGTATTTATGAACTCACCCAAGCTAAAATTATATGCTCCGCTAAAATATAAGTTTGGGGCAAGCTTTCTGAATAATATTAATAAAGCTGATAAGATTTTTCACGAATTCGTGAGGGTGGCTATCGGCAAAGCAAAACTACATTGAGTTATAAAAGCTTTGCTTGGGAAAATTTATGCGCATAATTCATTAATATTAGAAATTCAGGATCAACCAGAAATACAGAGATTTTTTAATTAAACCACACATATCGCAGTTACATAGTTATTAGTTATGCTCACATCAGGGCTTTAGCTAAACTTTATCACAAATTTAAAAAATTGAATTGAATTCCTGCTTAAAAATTTTCAAGGTCAAACATTTAAGTGAATGAAAAAAATTCGAAGAGAGCTAATATAAGCAAAAATATATTACTTAAGTCAACTCTTGGTAATTTTTTCTTTGTTAACTGTGGAAGAATAATAATTATTATTTGTGCAGTCCCCTTAAAAAGTATACTTACTCTTTTTCTTTTATAGAAAAGAAAAAGGCGTTAAAAATATATTATCTATTATTGATTTTTAACCGACAACAATAATAATTGAATCAAATTTCCTGCAGAGATCTAATTTATTTTATGTGTGTATGTTTTCTTTTTTCAGTTTGAGTCGCTCTGTATAATTAGATAAATAAATCTTAGCAATAAAGAACACCTTTCCTTTCCTCACAATGCAATAGAGGTGTTTATTGTTCGTCTTATTTGAAACCAAGGCGTGTCTCAAAAACCAAATTCATCTCTTCAAAACTTGACAGCCTTATTAGCGTCTATTTTACACTTTTTTTTTGTCCATAGACTTTCTCCGGAGACAGATAAATTTTCCGGGAGTCAATAAATTGGTTTTATGTACTTTTAAAAATACTGCTATCCGTAACGAGACTTGTAAAAAAGACTTTCACGTTTGTAAAACAATGTACAAACTACATACGGAAAAGTATTCCCATAAAACTTTTTTTGCGCAAGAGCCACGTATCGCCATGTGGCTAATTTGGATTCTCTTGGCTATAATTTAAATCTATAAAGTGTTACAGCGAAAAATCAATACAGAAGAATTAAGTTTTAGTAAAATTATCTTTTTATATATTTAACTATCCCAGAATAACTGAAAAATTGATTCTCCTGCCTTTAATTCAATTCAATGTTAGAGCAAAAAGTCACTAGACCTACTACATGTAACACCACTAAAATTTAAGTATGATGTTTTTTTCAGGCTCAAGCACCCTAACATTGTGCAACTATTAGAAACTTATGAAGACAAGACC
The DNA here is from genome assembly GCA_963920635.1 of Pseudeuparius sepicola. Taxonomy (NCBI): domain Eukaryota; kingdom Metazoa; phylum Arthropoda; class Insecta; order Coleoptera; family Anthribidae; genus Pseudeuparius; species Pseudeuparius sepicola. The sequence goes on along the minus strand of OY987305.1, from coordinate 1,275,027 downwards.
AGGGTATACCTTGTTATGGAGCTGTAAGTAATTACTTTTTGATAGTTACCGAGTTTATCCCTTTATAAAAGCACTGTACAGGGTGATCCAACTTTTCGTAACACAACTTTAGGAACCTATAAAAATATCAAAATAATTAGATTTTTTTTATACAGTGATCGGCAGAAAGTTGAGCACAAATGGAAAACTTTTTTATTATTAATTTCTCAGAAAAAAATATTTTTGATAAAAGTTGCTGCATTATTTCAAACTCAAAACGCACATATCAAAATTTAAATATCTCTTTTTGGATACGAGGTAGATTCAAAAATGTCAAAATAACTCAAGAGTAAAGTACCCTTATTTTTTAAAATACGGTAAAAAGTTACTTCCAAAAGTTGGTTGGAATCAAAGGTGGATTTCAGATTTAAAGTCACAGCCACCTATTAAAAAAAAAAGAAATTTAACTTTTTTTGTATTTTTTTCGACCACCCTGTGTATTACAAAAAACAAAATACTGCAAGCGCAACTTATCATCGGATAACACATGAATTTGCTACTAAACTTTAATTTTGTTCGATTAGCAGGTAGAAATTTAAATTAATGGAAATCTGAGTTAAAAAATATTAAAGTTTTGTGTCCGGTCACTGTATAGGTACATGTATCGAAATCATAATGGTTTACGATATACAAGGCGTCAAAATTCATTTTTCCAGCAAATTTTCCAATCAATTTTAAGAAAAACTATTCCTGGCTTTTTCGAAAAATTAACTTTTGTGCGTTTTAATTTCCTTAGGTCTAGGCTTTCAAGATTTTGCACACCTACTGAGTTTTTAATCCCGAACAACTTTCCTTAATAACATTTTGTCGTAAAAAAAACACATGATTTTTCGAATCTAGGAACCCTTTTGCAGATTTTATCACCAAATGTTATTAAGGAAAGTTGTTCGGGATAAAAGACTCATTAGGTGTGCAAAATCTTGAAAGCCTAGACCCTTTAAGGACTTTGATTTTCTTCTGCTAAAAAAAATTAAAACCCACGAAAGTGAATTTTTCAAAAACGGTGCTTTTTTCGAAGTAAGTCAAGAATAGTTTTTTTCTTAGAATTGATTGGGAAATTTAGTGAAGGTAAAAAAGATGGCTTTTCCAGTGGAGTACGATTTTGTTATTAAAAAATATGATTGTTGACCCCTTCTCTCCGGCACTGGTGGAAGTAGACGGGCTGAATAGGAAAATAAAAGAAAACTTCTTATTTTGACGATTTCTATAGATTCCTAAAGTTTTGTCACTAAAAGTTGGACCACCCTGTGTATAAATTAACGGTTTTCTGTTCAACCTATGGGTTTATACCATTGTTTATACAATTCTGTTGTGTATCTAATAATAAATACCTACTATTGGACTCAACTGAACAGTAAAATACGCTGTAAAAGTTTTGTGAGTTTCGCTATAAAATGCCAGTGACCGCAACAGGGCTTTTCTAAAAACAAGTTAACGTTGTTGCCATTTTCAAAAAGCTGTATAAAAATGAGTCACAGTTTTACGGTATCGAAAATATAAAATGGAGTGAATAGTTCGGAAACTTCGTATTTCGAAGAGGTTTTTCATGTATCGGTGACATTAATTTTATATCAAATCCCAAGCTGCGAAAAATCTCTCGCCATTTAGCTTTTTCCTTATTCCAACGTCTAGATAAAATTCAACATTGACGAAGGATCGATATACTACCCATTTGATTCCTACCTTTCTAGTGTCTTATACAGTGTCTGCCAGAAAGTTGGACACAAATGGGAATTTTCTTTATTTGAAGTTTATCAAAAAAAATTATTCTTGATAAAAGTTGGTGCTTGTGCTTAAACTCAAAATCCACCCGTAAAAATTTAAAAATTTCTATTCGTATACAGGGAAGGTTGAAAAATATGAAAATTCCTGAAGAGTAAAGTACCCTTATTTTTAGAACTACAGCAGAATGGCACTAAGAAAAGTTGTTGAATATGAATTCACTCAAAAGAAGAAGAAAAATCACACTTTCTCATTTTTTATTCAACACGCTGTATAATAGATAATATTAGATATGTATTTTGAGGCACATCTTCGAGCATGACAATACGATACCAATGATTTTTATTTGCGTTCAACTAGCATCTTAAAAACACTTAATAACTGAAAGTTCTGCAAAATTTGTCGTTTTTTTGTGTCCAGGTAAAATACTCCTACAATTTCAAATATAACATAGCAACTAATCTGTGGAACAGATGTTACAAAACGTACATACCGAAATGAACCGAAGAACAATAGTCTGATATTTTTATTGTTGAATTATCATTTATTAAATAACTCTTAAATTGTTGCTGTATTAAAATATTTTTGTGTTCCACAGATTAGTTGCTATGTTATGTTTGAAATTGTAGTAATATTTTACCTGGACACAAAAAACGACAAAGTTTCAGTTATTAAGTGTTTTTAAGATGCTAGTTGAACGTAAATAAAAATCGTTGGTATCGTACTGTCATAGCTAATATTATTTTATTATACAGCGTGGTGAATAAAAAAATGCGAAAGTGTGATTTTTCTTCTTCTTTTGAGTAGGTGGCTGTGAATTCATATTTGATATTGTCTTGGGATTCCAAACAACTTTTAGTGCCATACTGCTGTAGTTCTAAAAATAAGGGTACTTTACTCTTGAGGAATTTTTATATTTTTCAACCTTCCCTGCATACGAATAGAAATTCTAAAAATTTTACGGGTGGATTTTGAGTTTAAGCACAAGCACCAAAGTCATCGGAGTCTGATAACTTTGACAAGCACCAACTTTTATCAATATCAATATTTTTTTTGAGAAACTTAAAATAAAGAAAATTCCCATTTGTGTCCAACTTTCTGGCAGATACTGTATTACAAAAGTCGAGTTGTAATCTTCAGGGTACCCTTCACAAGGGCCAATAAATAATGAAATGTTGCACGTGGGTCCTGATTGACGCGAGCTAAATTATATAGTCCACATTATGTTTCGTGTAATTAGAGTTCTGAAAGGTGGACATTTCAGTGAAGCAATCAGCAATCGACCATTACATATTAACGATTATTATTTGCTTTAAAACGGCTCGGACGGATGTCGTTAACTTTGCCGTTTTGATTTTCACTTTGCAATCGGAGACTGGCGAATGTTTTACCGTTTTCTTGGAGAAACCGCGAAGAGACCAAATCTTTTTCCACTGGCGCAAATTGGTTACGTGTCCTCCAGGGTGTACAACACCCTGTGAAGCGAGATCCGTTCCCTGTGATCATACAGCCGATGCATTGTTGCCAGATCTAACTTTGATTCCAACAACATTTAATGCCCGGCGTCTCAACATCATCATATCATCATTACGGGTTGGACAGCTGTCTTATTAGTAATTTAAATCATGCATGCAACTATTCCGTTTCCTTTTATGGCTCGAAAAAAGCGCGCACTTGATCGGTTGTTTCTGACACAACTATTTACGTTCGCATCGAAAACAAAAACAAATGTCCCAAAACAAACAAAAAGAACCCTTATCTTTTGAACTCGATACTCTTATCTCCTCCAAGGTCAATTCTTTACTCTTGCAAGTTTTGAATGACGTCAGGGACCACGTTTGGTGGCATTGTCGTGTAATGTTAAGTCCTTCTACAGTTATGTTCTTTCTTTAGCGATAAAAAGATTAAGTGGCCTATAAAAAACGGATGTTTTGCCCATAGGCGATATGCTTATTGGAGATTTTTTTATAGAGTGACTGGAGGTGAGCTTTTCGATAGGATTGTGGAGAAAGGATCCTACACCGAGAAAGACGCCTCGGATTTGATCAGACAAGTTTTGGAAGCGGTTGATTACATGCACGACCAAGGTGTTGTGCACAGAGACCTTAAGGTAGAGGTTTTATTAAATTTTCTTGAAACAATTAAACAAGCATGAATTAATTTTCATACTAATTAAAAGCTTTGTTCCTTCCTTACAAATATACGACAAAGAGATAATTAGCTCTTTGCCCAACAAATTATTCAAATAAGCCAAGATGCGAAAAGGGGAAATTAAATAAAATAAATATTTTATTAAAGACTCCGGAAGCAAATTTCATGACAATATATTTTTGTAGCCGGAGAATTTACTTTATTACAACCCAGACGAAGAGTCAAAAATCATGATAAGTGACTTTGGATTATCCAAAATGGAAGACTCTGGGATTATGGCAACTGCTTGTGGTACTCCCGGTTATGTCGGTAAGATAATTGCTAATATATTTGGGCCGAGTAAAATAATTAAAATGGCACTCTTCCAAAAAAATACAGATTTCATTTTTGTTGAATTTTAAAAAACGTATTTGATTAACTCTTGCGTTTTTTTATCTGGCTAATCTACTTCTTTGTAACATCCCGTGCATAGGTACCTCCTACAGGGTGATTGGTTATATTTTTCTTTTTATTATAACTTTTCAGGATTAAGAGGTAGAAAAAAGGTTTCGCACAAAAGTTGTTTATAATCAAGAGAACTTCCTATTTTAAGTTTTAGTATATACAGGGTCTTGCGAAATTAGCGAAAAAAATAGGAAGTACCTTTGATTACAAACAACTTTTGCACGAAACTTTTTTTCTATTTCTTAATCCTGAAAAGTTACAAAGAAACAGAATACACAGGGTGAGTTTTTTTCGATGCCCACTATGGGAATCTCGGAAACTAGCAGAGCTAGAACAAAGGTTAAATGGGGAAAGAATTGCAGTTTTCAATGCTTAATCTAATGCCCCTTTTTGGATTTTTAAAAAAGTTCATGGCTTACTAGATATTTTGAAAAGAGTGATTTTTTGCTATTTCATCAGATCTCTGTGGCTCCGTTATTTCTAATTATACAGAAAAACTTTAGAGACAAAAATTGTAGATAATTTTGGGCTTAATAAGATAATCTTATCCAATTTTTTATGTTGTTTGTGATTTTTAAGATATGATATAAACTTGTATTTTTTTAAATGTAAATCATAGTTGGCTGTGACCTTATAAAATCGGCCATTTTTTGAGCTTTCCAAAGATATAATACTCGGCATAGTTATTATAAAAAATAAAAGAGCTATGGCTAATTTTCTGATTTTTTTTTAATTTTCACATAGTCAGCCGTGGAATATTTTCATAATTACGTTCTATTTTATAATTAGTCAAACTTCAAACTTTCTAATATTTTGCTTTTAGCTGGTAAACAAAATATAACAAATAAAACAAAAATGAAAAAACTCAAATTCAAATTATTATTATTTTAAAAGGTCACCTTTTAAAATAAAAAAGGTGTTCAAACAATCCACCATTATTATTTATGCAAATATTGCATCTTTTTAAAACTGAATTTGTCGCCTTTGTTAGAGAGTGCCTGTCAATACTGGAAATTGCTTCTAAAACAGCTGCTCTTAATTCAACAATTGTCTCATAATTTATTTTGTACTGTTCCCCACAAAAAGAAGTCCAAAATAGACAAATCGGGGGATCGGGGCTGCCAGGAAATAGGTATTTTTCTTCCTATCCAACTATTTGGATAGAGCTGATCTAGGTAATTTCTTACGGGCAAATAATTATGTGGTGGAGCTCCATCATGATAATATTTGTTTTATTTTGTTACATTTTGTTACCAGCTAAAAATAAAATATTTGAAAGTTTGAAGTATGTCTTATTATAAAATAGAACGTAATTATGAAAATATTACATGACTGACTATAATATGTGAAAATTAAAAAAAAAACAGAATATTAGCCATAGCTATTTTAATTTTTATAATAACTATACCGAGTATTATATTCTTGGAAAGCTCAAAAAATGGCCGATTTGATAAGGCCACAGCCGACTATGATTTACGTTTAAAAAAACACAAGTTTATGTCATATCTCAAAAATCACAAACAACATAAAAAATTAGATTAGATTATCTTATTAAGCCCAAAATTATCTACAATTTTTGTCTTTACAGTTTTTCTGTATAATCAGAAATAACGGAGCTACAGAGATCTGATGAAATAGCAAAAAATCACACTTTTCAAAATATCTAGTGAGCCATGAACTTTTTAAAAAATTCAAAAGGGGCATTAGATTGAGAATACAAAACTGCAATTCTTTCCCCATTTAACCTTTGTTCTAGCTCTGCTAGTTTCCGAGATCCCCATAGTGGGCATCGAAAAAAACTATACCGAGTATTATATTCTTGGAAAGCTCAAAAAATGGCCGATTTGATAAGGCCACAGCCGACTATGATTTACGTTTAAAAAAACACAAGTTTATGTCATATCTCAAAAATCACAAACAACATAAAAAATTAGATTAGATTATCTTATTAAGCCCAAAATTATCTACAATTTTTGTCTTTACAGTTTTTCTGTATAATCAGAAATAACGGAGCTACAGAGATCTGATGAAATAGCAAAAAATCACACTTTTCAAAATATCTAGTGAGCCATGAACTTTTTAAAAAATTCAAAAGGGGCATTAGATTGAGAATACAAAACTGCAATTCTTTCCCCATTTAACCTTTGTTCTAGCTCTGCTAGTTTCCGAGATCCCCATAGTGGGCATCGAAAAAAACTCATCCTGTATAACTAATCACCCTGTACATAGAGTTTTATTTTCGCAAACTTGAAGAATCGCTAAAACTTCAGAAAATAATGCTCGTTGCCATAAAATTTGTCTCTTACTGGTAATATTTCTGAACCCAAGAGAACAAGTTTATATAAAAAGCTAGAAGTTTGCGGAAATAAGATTGAATCACCCCGTATATTTTTGAAAATTTTAGCTCCCGAGGTGCTTGCCCAAAAACCTTATGGAAAAGCAGTCGATGTCTGGTCTATTGGAGTAATTTCATACATTCTACTTTGCGGGTATCCACCATTTTACGATGAGAATGACGCAAATCTTTTCGCGCAAATTTTAAAAGGTATAGTACCTCATAATTTTATATACGCAACAACAATATATAACATAATTAGTTAAGGTTGGTGACCCAAATATTAAATATTTTTTGGTTTAGTTTAGTTGGGAAAAGGGTCAAAACGCTATTAACACTATTTCTTCGCCAACGTTTCGATTAATGTATATAATCTTCATCAGGGCTCAGAAATAAGATTGATGATTTTAAATTGTAAGTATATTAACGTTTTACTGCCTAGTTTTTACTGCCTAGTTTGTTTCTGTTACGTAAATATTTAGTAAAAAATTATAATAATTATATTTGTCTAAGTATTCAAAGTCAGTCTCAAAAATATTTAAATATTTTTGTCAGTGTCAAAAATATGTAAATATTTAAATATTTTTGACACTGACTTTGAATACTTAGACAAATATAATTATTATAATTTTTTACTAAATATTTACGTAACAGAAACAAACTAGGCAGTAAAAACTAGGCAGTAAAACGTTAATATACTTACAATTTAAAATCATCAATCTTATTTCTGAGCCCTGATGAAGATTATATACATTAATCGAAACGTTGGCGAAGAAATAGTGTTAATAGCGTTTTGACCCTTTTCCCAACTAAACTAAACCAAACAATATATAACATTCATTTTTAGGCGACTATGAATTCGACTCTCCATACTGGGACGAAATAAGTGATTCCGCCAAAGATTTCATAAGCAACTTGATGACAGTTGACGTGGACAAGCGATTCAGTTGCAAGAGGGCTTTGGCTCATCCCTGGTTAGTTTTTAAAAAGTTTTATTGAAGTATTTTTTAAATGTGACTTTTAAGGATTTCTGGAAATGCGGCTGCAACAAAAAATATCCACAGCACTGTATCGGAGCAACTTAGGAAGAATTTCGCAAAGTCCAGATGGAAGGTAAGAAGCCTATGGTATATATTTTGCGTACAAAGGTATTCCGAATTCCTATAATGATGGGTATTCTATTTTTGAGGCTATTTGAACAGTCCAAGGTTAAAGGAAATTAGGTATATGGGTATTATGTTTGGAGACTTTTCTAAATTCCGACCAGCAAAGGATATTTAAAATGAAAGTGTACGTATCTTCTGCGAATAATAATATATTGCAATACTTACGTCTTTCAAATAATCTAATTGACTGAGATCTTATTTAATGAAGCATAATAAAACTTGTTTATTAAGGTTCTAAAAATCGCTTTAGTAGCTGCTACCAAAACGGAAAACAAATCTTAACTAACACCAGTTATTCATTATTCGGAGAGTAAATTTTGTTTTTAATTGAAACTTACGATAATAAATAGAATCACCGGCGTTATTTATAAAATGTATCAGGTATTCCAAAAAATCAATCGTGGAATAAATTTATTTATTTGCAGTGGCGTAGAGGCGGGGGGGGGGGGGGGCGAAATTTTCCGGAATCTTTTCTTTGTGAAATATTGTGTTTAGTCGGATTGAAATAGGTAAACAAAAACATAAACTTTGCACCGAATGGCAAATATTTGTATTCTTAGATTTTTTGAAAATCTGATTTCGGGCTACGTTGGTACATGTTTTGGGTGCACTGTTGCTCCTGAAGAGGGTCGTGACGTTACAGTCCATGCCTGTCAAATATGACATTTAAAATAAAAATTATGAAAAATGGGGTTTTACTTTGGAAATCGGAAAAGGTTATTCGTACGGATATTTGTTTTTTTCTTAATTGATATTCCAGGAATTGAAACTGAAACCATAAAATTCAATACAAAACTGTACCTTATCATTTTGTTTCACTCAATTTCAAAATATAGATGTGTTTTGTGTAAAAACATTACAACACTGACCCAGGGCATGGACTTAGCTTAAAATTAAAGAGTCTGCACCAATATTGTGTTGTTACACAACAACTATTTTAAAAAATCTTATTTTTCCCCTGTTTTGCGTTGAAATTTATGTTTTATTTTTATGGTTTAGTAAGGAAGCAACCAGTAAATAAGTGTCTTAAGTTATTTTGCGGGAAAAATATCGTCTAACAATTTGAAGAGATATAATGAAGAAAAAACAAATATCCTGATATCTTTCTGAAAATTGGCATGTAACACATTTTTTCCGATATTTCCAAAGGCAACCCCAATTTTTCCCAATTTTTAGTTTTAAATATCTTAATATGCTCAAATATATCTTGAAATAATGTTTTCAAAAAAGTCGAATATTACAATTTTTTCCCATTTGGTGCAAACTTTATGAATAGCTCTGTATATTATTTAGTAGAAAATAATAATGACTATACCAAAAGTGATGTTATTTGTTTAAAATAAAAGTAACATCTGTCACATAAAAAAACAAAAAGAAATAAATATACTTTTTAATATATAACACGTTTTTAAAACACGGACTAAAAAAACGTGGGCGCATGCAATAGATAATAATAATTATTGATGCATGCGCACTTAAGTTACTAACAATTGTATCTATTGCACTACAAATAATGTTTTTCCAATGGCAGCTACTTTTCTACACTCCTTATTATTATCTATTGCACGCGCCCCATCTTTATGGGTCTAGGAGTAATTATTTTATACTTTTTAGTCCGATTTTATAATATAAAAAAAATAATGAGCGGGGCAGTGGGCCAAATCGGGGCCCCACCTAGGTACGCCACTGTTTATATGTACAGTGTGGTCAGATAAGAATGCAAAGTGCTGTATCTCTGAAATTATTCCTCGTAGAGACTTGCGGTAAAAAATTTTTAGAATAAAGTGGCCAAGAGAAAAACCTGGAAATTATTTTCAGATTTCCAAGATAGTCACCAGGGGGCGTAACCGCCATCTTAAACTTTTAAAGTGATTTTTCACTGAAATCCACCTAGTGTTACCAAAATAATGTATGCTTTTTAAAGGTAAGCTTTATTCGAGTGATTTTTGTTTAACACTTTTTGACATATCTATTAAAATAAAGTGGTGGGGAGTGATTCAATGTTTTTTTAAATAAACAGCTGTAACTGCTAAATGACTGAACGGATTTTAACAAACTTGGTCTCGTTGGAAAAAGCATTTATTGGTCCATCAAACCCATCTTACCCGTGATATGTCTAAGTCTCAGTGATGCCGCTAGAGCGCGTTTTTTGATATAATAACAGAAAATTGCAAAATTCTCGAAAAAATTAAATGCAATAATATTACTTTTTTTCATAAAAATGTAGTGAAATGATACCTAAATAGGCTAGTGAAAACCGTATCTCGATATCCTATTCCTAGCTGAAAATATCAAAGAAAGAAAATTTAGTTTTATCATAAAATTTTAAAAAGACGCTGTTACAACGGTATTTATTCTTATTTGTCTTTTTTTAAGATTTAATGATAAACTTTCGTAATTTTATCATTTTTTAATTATAAAAGTATACTCAAAAAATTAAAAAAAACCGTTTAGGGGCATAATAATCAATGTATTTAATATGCAAGTGCAAGGTAGGCAAAATACGAAGGGTATAGGCAATTGAGGAAAAACAAATGCCTAAAATCAACTTGTCAACAAATATTAAAATCCTATTCCTAACTGAAAATGTTTTTTTTAAAATAAAACGAATGCTTCCTTAAATGCTCGAACTGTCTTCCATCGCAGTCAATGCATTGTTGGAGCCGCTGATGCGTGGACATTACAGCAGCTCCAATGTTGACAAGTTGATTTTAGGCATTTGTTTTTCCTCCATGGCCTACCCTTCGTATTTTGCCTACCTTGCACTTGCATGTTAAATGCATTGATTATTATGCCCTTACACGTTTTTTTTTTTAATTTTTTGAACTAAGTATACTTTTATAATTAAAAAATGATAAAATTACGAAAATTTATCATTAAATCTTAAAAAAGACAAATAAGAATAAATACCGGTGTAACAGTGTCTTTTTAACATTTTATGATAAAACTAAATTTTCTTTCTTCGATATTTTCAGCTAGGAATAGGATATCGAGATACGGTTTTCACTAGCCTATTTAGGTATCATTTCACTACATTTTTATGGAAAAAAAGTAATATTATTGCATTTAACTTTTTCGAGAATTTTGCAATTTTCTGTTATTATATAAAAAACGCGCTCTAGCGGCATCACTGAGACTTAGACATATCACGGGTAAGATGGGTTTGATGGACCAATAAATGCTTTTTCCAACGAGACCAAGTTTGTTAAAATCCGTTCAATCATTTGGGAGTTACAGCTGTTTATTTAAAAAAACATTGAATCACTCCCCACCACTTTATTTTAATAGATATATCAAAAAGTATTAAATAAAAATTACTCGAATAAAGCTTACCTTTAAAAAGCAAAAAGCATATTTTGGTAACATTACTAGGTGGATTTCAGTGAAAAATCACTTTAAAAGTTTAAGATGGCGGTTACGCCCCCTGGTGACTATCTTGGAAATCTGGAAATAATTTCCAGGTTTTTCTCTTGGCCACTTTATTCTAAAAATTTGTTACCGCAAGTCTCTACGAGGAATAGTTTCCGAGATACAGCACTTTGCATTCTTATCTGACCATCTTTGAAGACGAATAGATTTGGTGCTGCCGGCAACACTTGTCAGACAAATAAGTAGAAAGCTGTTAAATAATTCCCTTTAAGCGACAGTGACAGCTGTTCTTGAACGGTAAAAATTTTCCAGCAAGCTTACCACGCGACAACCGTTATCCAAAAGATGAGGAAGATGGCCTTAAACACGAGCACCACGAAAAACGAAAATCAACAGCAAGAGGAGCAACAGGGCGCTTGCGGATTTGCTGTGAACGGCACAAAGCCGTAATTAAATTTAATGTAGGTAGTCTTAATTTATTGACGCAGTCAAATTCATTACTCTCGATGTTAAACTGAGATGTTTAAATGTATGTAGAAAGATGTAACCGTCCGGCGTCTTTGAACAGAATATCATCTTTTGTTCCAACTGATTTCTGAACATCCGTGTGATTATAGCCATGAGTGGCCATGAAACAAATTATCTTTTGTTTCATGGCCACTCTGAAGCTTGAAAAAGTGTCCAATTTCATTAGGAAGCTAACCTAGAATAGGTACGATTTATTTTCTGTGAGATATGTTTTTTTCCTCTCGTAAACATCATTATTTTTTCTATGCATTTAATTTTTAATTGGGTTTTTCGTCACAGAAATCTGGACTAAATTGATTAAAAGACAACTTTTTCAAGTTGACAGAAAAATTCATAAATACCTAACATTAAAAGAACGAAACTTTGAACGTAAACTCAAAAAATAAATTAGTAGAAAATATTTTTAAAAACAAACTTGTATTTAAGTGCTGAAAAGAAGAAAATAAACTTTGAAATAAACCAAACCAAAGCAAACCCATAATTTTGTTACAGTATACAATTGTATATGATAGAAAAGCTTGTCGCGAGATTTTGGTGTGTAAATTTCCTTTATAGAAAAATACATATTCTACTTAGAATTACTTCAAGCCCTTTTATTTGATACCCATATTAAGGAGGTTGTAAAGAAAATAGGTAATTCGCCATCTTGGAGTGGCGGCCATATTAGAAGTATTACCACAGAAAATTCGTAGTATATTTTCTGTGGTATTACAATATTGAATATTACCATAGAAGAATTTAAGTAAATTCTTCTGATATTACTAAAGGTGTATGTAAAATTGCAGCTCAATCGGATGTCAATAAGTGGTTCTAATTCAGCTTGCAAGATTTGAGCTTGCAATAACTTCAACAACTTTGTTTTTCTGAGCCTTCGGAGAATAATCAAAGATATTGTCAAATTCAGGTTATTTCTATGGCGGAAAACCCAATTGAAAATTAAATGGATCTGTTTGCACCACAAAGAAATTTCCGAGAATATTACTTTATAACATGTTTGTGTTTACAACGGTGAATATACAGAGGATCCCCTAAATGATGGAAATTTTATTTTCTAAGCTATTTCTTTCATTCTGGGCTCATTGGTCGGCCAAATGTCCGTAATATCGATGTCCAAAGGTCTATGCTTAAATAGATACCTAAACTATGCCGGTTCTAACAATTGTTAAACTTGCAAAAATCTTACCTTAACCTCGCTTTTTCATACAGTATCGGTCATGTGATGCACAGTTTCACGCCTGACGAATATACAGTGTGTCCCAATTTGATACTGGACACCTCAGAATAAAAAACTAAGTAGATTCTCAGAATTTCACAAGGCTAGGCCTACTTTGATTTTTAGAAAAGTGTCCAGTGTTTTGCGCAAATGCTAATAACGGCCATTGCGATAAATATTTTTAAATAATTTTTGTCTCAAAAAGTGAGTAATTACTTAGATTAAAATTTGTATTGACCAAAAGTTTAAAATTATGCGTGTTGTTCGCTACAGATCGAAAAAAGCCATTTTATGGGTCAAAATGTTGAATCACCACGCAAGTGCTGTACATATTCAGTCTTAATAACATTTTGTCGTAAAAAAATGCCTAATAGGGTTTCTTGAAAATTAACTATTTTAAAAAATCATAGCCAGCCATAAAATAATTACCCCATCCAAATATCACCGCCTGCGAGATACTCTCCCTTGGGACTACCAATAAAATAATAGAGACCATTTGTTTTCCTTGTCCTTCATATAGTTCTGAGGTGTCCAGTATCAAATTGGGACACACTGTATAAACTGCGTCACGTGAGTAATAAAGTTGGATCGGAAAAACGAGATTATGTGGCTTGTGGTCTAAAACGGGCATAGCTTATCTACTTATAATCTAGGTATTTATTGGCAATTTTCAAATAAATCCACTCGAAATTGTTAATAAATGAAAATGAAGTAAACATTTCGACTTCGTTCCGTCGTTTTTCCGTCCAAAGAGTGAAGGAAGTGGATAGTAAAATCAAACTTACTGTTAGCTAGAGGGGCAAATTCAGTTCTTTGGCCTGCCTAATTTTCTGTGAGGAATGTGTTAAAAATTGTGCAACAAACACCCAGAGGGCAACGTAACCGATCAGCAACCCAAATAGCCGGTAAAAAATAACCTACTAACTGGTTAATTATTGTTATTATATTTAACTATCGCCGAGAAAAAAATGGTTTATAGCGTGATCGGCACATAATTAAATACACCGAGTGGAGTGGAAATGCCTAGTGAACAGTGGACGTTGAAAACAGGAAACCAACGGTTACGGTAGTATGCTTACAATAATTAACAAATCATCCGTCAGGTCAGATACATTAGGAATTAGGAGCATTAAAAAGAACATTAAAAGACCACTTAAGTATAAACACAACCACTGAACATGAGGCATACTTCGCATAATATTTTTGAAATTGTTTCTATATATAATATGTTCTCCACTTTAAAAGCCGTTTCAGTAGTAGGTTTTGTAACTTGTAGGTAACTTTTTATTTTGTTAGGTAGACAGTGCAATGACACTTAAATATATATCATCCGTCAAAAAATGCAATTACGAGCACGTACTCAGTTTTTATTAATAAATAAGTACCACCCAATATTACATGCGTTTTTTTTTTTTAAATAAAAATGGAGGAACTTTGTTAAATACTTTTACAAACTAAATTGAAAAATGAAAATTAAAAATAAAATATATATTCCGTCCGGGAAGAAGTCCTTTGATGAAATTTACTCATTGATGAAGCTATAGAAATTATTTTGCTAAAATAGCCGCGTATAATGATACAAACTTGTTTGCTTCATATTTTTGGACTCACACATTACACTTATATCTATATATTAAATAAAAAAGAGATAAGATACCTAATACGCAGGCCTTGAATGCAAATACTCAAAATCCAAAAATAAAACTACTTAAAGATTTTTTCTGATGCATTGTAATTCTTGGAAGGCATAATAAAACTAAATGAATTTTTGTGTGTACTGACGCAAATATTTTTCTAAAGCTACGGAAAGCAAAGTCTTTAATCATTTTTATTTTACATTATCATAACTAATTGAGACTAGATGTTGTATACAAAATTATCAATATTTATTCTAAAATACGATGGGCTAATGTTGTTCCTAATACATCTACAAAAATATACCATAGTACAATAAATTTTCAAAACGTATTTACGAACAAGTACAATAGTGTTGGAGCTTGGATTATTTGTTTTAAAATTGGTCTAGTATATTTTTCTGATAGAGATTATTTTCTAAATTAGTGTGGACAAGTGTTATAAATTATTATTAAGTGCAAATCAACTTGCGTGATGAAAAATATATTTATTATCAAATATTGTTTGTTTGTAAATATATCATTTGTTATTCGAGCATCTTATTTTATACTTTAAAACAAAAGGCGGTATCTTTCGCCAGATTATTTTCTATCTGTTACTAAGACTGATGTTAGATTATTATAAATTTTATATTACCTATCCTGTAATGTTATATTTTGATTAGGCACTGATATATATTTTTCTTAGAAGGCAATGACTAATGAATAATCTTTACTATTTACTAATTAAGATATTTTTAGGGATAAGTATACCTACCTACCTATATTTTATATATTGATGTACTTATAGATTTTACTTTTCCACTTTTATTAGATAACACCGATAAAAACAATTTTCTAATTTGACAACGCTCCAGTAACTTTTATTCACTGGATATGTTAGAGTAGCTAAATGTTAGAATTTTACATATTAATAAACAGTTAATTGTGAAATAAATGTCGCAAGTACGTTTTCCATTTTCTTTTCCTTCCCTCATAATTTAAGTAACAATAATGTTGAAATTAGTGGCGTTTACCTATTTACCTATATTAAAAAATGTTAAAAATATTAATACATCCATTTAAGCTCTAATTTGCAATATTGAGGTCAAGACAATATTAGTGGTGCCATCTATTACAGACGTGGCGAACTAAAGTATGAATTACAATCTCGGCAACATTCATACAATAGTTCCACTATTGAGCACAAGATAGAGCCACAAGTTATTGGTGGATAATATTCATACATTAGTTTGACTACTTGTTCATAGATGGCGAAAAAAAAATCAATTCTTGCGTAGCCTCTAAGTGTCGCTTCTCGACGCCAGATGGCGCTGTCCGCTAAAAATATAAAATCAAAATATTTTGGAAGAAAACGAGTGGCAGTGAAACGTACAACAATCCTCGAAAAAAGAAAAAATCCTCAAATTTTTCCAAAACAATCGTTAGTTCATAAAAATGTTATGTAACTGTTCGTCCTCCACTTCGCCTCTGGCTTTGTTCTTCGCTTAGGCCCCCCTCCGCGTTTTTTCGCCAACTTTTCAGATTTTATAACCTACAACGTTATTTCGACCCAAACATGACTTCAAAGGAGAAACCGACCCAAACAAAGATGAACTCGACGAATCTCTACGTGACAACCACTCAGATTGTGCTGAAGTCGGACCCTAAGAATCCGAATTCGTGGCAGGATTTGTATCGGTTGGTTCCGTACCTTCGGAACTCGCTGTGTTGTGTAGTTTGTTCGAATTTGTTAGTCGAACCTGTGACGCCTACGAGGGGGCAGTGCCAACATCATTTGTGCAAAAAATGCAAAGGGGGTAGGAAGAAAATCAAACCGGCCTGCGAGAGTTGTAAAGATTGTAAAATAGAGGACTATAGTGAGAACAAAAGTTTGCGGATTCTTATGCAAATGTATAAAAGAATGTGCTTGACGTTGATTCGTTCTCCTATTTTTAAGTGTATCGGGATTCAGGCTTCCCAACCAGGTAAGATTTGACACTTTCGTTTTAGTAAACAAATACCATCAAGTGTTGTAATTTGTCAGTTGTCAAAACAGGTCTCATATCAATTTTGCTAGAAAAATACTAGTACTCAAATAAGTTACAATTAAATTATTTCACAAGAAACGTGACAGCTGACAAATTAACTATCTTAACCTCTGCGTTTTTTCAAACATTGCTTAAATTGTTGATACATTGTAGGTACGGGCTTTGAGCGAGGCGCGAGTAATTTAATCCAACTAATAAAAGAGGGCGCCTCATTTGAAGACGACTACAAGAGCCAAGGGGGGCTCCCGAAATCCACATACTCGATACTTCCCTGCGTTTATACAAATTGTTCTTCCCCGAGCCTCCCCACACCGATACAAACTCAACCTGCGCCAGTAGCCCCTCAAGTACATGCGGAAACTTCGAAAAGTTTACATATTTCGCAGCAGAATAAGTCCTCTTTGTATTCGGTTGTTTATCCTGGAAGTGGGAATAAAATTACCATAAAAAGAAAACCGAAGGAACCTACGGGGGGTGCAAAGGTTGCAACACAAGGGAGTTCGAGTAAACCCAAGGATTTAAATGAAAAGGTATCACAAAATACATTTCGTCTTCAGTTTTTTAAGGGTCTATAGAGGGTGATGCACGTAAGTGGTTCATTAGAAGTTTACGGGGAAGGAGTGCGAATTTTGATTTGAAGTTTTGGTTACTTATATAACAGGTTGTAAACTTTTTTTCTAAAATATTTTCAACTTCCGGTCACTTCCGGTTATACCGGAAGTCGATAGCAACTTTGTTATTTCAAATAGAACACCCTATATATTATTACACCATTTGGTTCCCTATTAAATTCCAAATCTTTTTTCTGAATATAATGTGTACCCTATTCCTAACCCTTTTCGAGATATTCGCAAATTTTTGATTTTTTTGAGTGTTGCAGCCATCGACCATAGTGATGATAACTTCGAAATTTATGAATCTGGAAAACTGAAATTTTGGACTGTCGTAGGCGAAAGTCAACTTTATTAAATGGTCTGTATGAAAAATCTCATTTTTTTTCAAATGGCACCCATGTTTTTTTATTGCACCATTGAAATGCTTGTGAAAAGATAGTTCAAAAAGATGTAACACACTATATGTCTAAATAAAGCGGTTGCTTCGTTATTATGCAAAATACGTATTTTTCTGCTCTGTATCATCAAAGATGCCATTTCTCAAGGAGCGTCACTTTATAGGGGGCAATGAAAAATGAAATAACGTAATTATATGACCAGGTTAAGAGCTATTTAATAATATTTTTTCCCTGAGAAGCAACAATACAAAATTAAATAATACTAACAATTACATAATAATAGGTACTAGAAGAAAAAACAAGAAACTACATAGGTATAAGTAAAACACTTTATTCATATTATGCTATATACCTGTTACCTATTTACATTTGCTTCTCTTTGTTTGGACCTTGTCATGGACTATGAAATTTCGTTCGAACTTTCTGAATTTTCTTTTCGTCAAAGGTGGTAAATGTAAATGCCTTCCGCATTAAAAATTCTAATTGTTTTTTCTAAAATTCTTCTACATTCTCCATGAGTGTAAAACATATTCAAAATATCTTCGTTAGAATAGTTAATTCGAGCCATTCTTGTCAACAGTTAATATTTTATTGTATGGAACACAATAAATGACAATCACTAATGAAAAATCTATGTTGTTCTTGATATGGAGCAGCAAAAATACGTATTTTGCGTAATAATGAAGCAACCTCTTCATTTAGACATATAGTGAGTTATATCTTTTTGAACTGTCTTTTCACAAGCATTTCAATGGTGCAATAAAAAAATATGGGTTCTATTTGAAAAAATGAGATTTTTCAATTTTTCGATGTTGATATTGGGAATTTTTTCCCGAACACCCTGTACAATATTTTGAAATGGCATACAGACCATTTGATAAAGTAGACTTTCGCCTACGACAGTCCAAAATTTCAGTTTTCCAGATTCATAAATGTCAAAGTTATCATCATTATGGTCGATGGCTGCAACACTAAAAAAAAATCAAAAATTTGCGAATATCGAAAAGGGTTTGGAATAGGGTACACATTATATTCAGAAAAAAGATTTGGAATTTAATAGGGAACCAAATGGTGTAATAATATATAGGGTGTTCTATTTGAAATAACAAAGTTGCTATCGACTTCCGGTATAACCGGAAGTGATCGGAAGTTGAAAATATTTTAGAAAGAAAGTTTACAACCTGTTATATAAGTAACCAAAATTTCAAATCAAAATTCACACTCCTTTCCCGTAAACTTCTAATGAACCACTTACGTGAATCACCCTGTATAATCTATTCCTAAATTATAATTTAAATTTTATTTGTACGTAATTTAATTGCAAGTAAGCAATTTAAGCATTTGAGGCAAGAATCTTAATTAAATTACTTACTTAAACAAATTACTTAGAGTAAGAGACTTAATTACTTATGTGTAGTAGAAACGTCTTTTAACAACTGACAGACTATAGAGTTTATTATTATTTTTTAGTCTGTTTTCAAAAAGCCCTGCACAAAACCCAAAAAAGGCTGTAGATGCGGAAATGCCACTGCAACTCCTGGAAAATTGACATGTTGCGGTCAGAGATGCCCTTGTTATGTCGAAAGCAAAGCCTGCATTGATTGTAAATGCCGAGGCTGTCGAAATCCCCATAGACCTGATGGTAACAAGGTAAATTACTTCATCCAAGCTTTAAGTGAAATTGATTCAAAAATAAAAAAATCTAGGTTATGCCATACATTCCGGAATTGGAAACCCCGAAAATCGTCGTTCCGCATATCCCGGAACTTCAGCTTCAGCAGATTCAAATTTTCCCGCCGCAACCAGAACCCCAACCGCAGCCTGCTTTGCCGGCAGCGCCGATCGCTCAAGCAACCATTCCACAGCCTACTATGAATGTCATCGCTCAGGATTCGATGCAAAGCGTCAAACTAGAAGGTTTGGAATTGGACACACAGTTTTTCACGACGACCGAACCGTTGAATCAACAGTTCAAGGCTTACAAGTGTGAGTATTTGTACGGAGGGTTTACAGTCATTTAGGTTACGGACAGTAGTGAATGGACTTTAATCGGTTTTAGTGCTGAATGGATTCGATCCGATTCAGACGTTGATGGCGTCAGACTTGATACCCTACACGATAAATGAGGAGGACGAAGACTCGGAAATAACGGTCGTATGACCGTTGGACGCAAACACAATGTTGTTCATGCCTGACTGTGAATGATACTGTGTTGCGCTCGGATAAAGAATTAGTTCTCACTTTGTATTTATTTTTCTTGCACGAGGTTTTTTTGCATTCTTTCATGCCAAACTATTATCAATTTTACTTTAAAGGTTATTATCAATTTTACTTTAAAGGTGTGGTCTGACGGTTGTCGAAACATGTCTTTCGCAAAAATTTTGTGGTATCTATTATAATTTAATTTAATTACTTACTTCAAATGCTTAATTTTACATGAAGTAACTTAATTAAATTACTCGAATTACAAAATTCAAACTAGCACTGCATGAAATTTTGAATAAAATGAAGTATTTGAAAAAAACGTGTTTCGGCACGAGACAAACTATAAGTCACCCTTAAAAAATATTTTTATAGTGGGATTAGACAAATTTTTATTTTAATTTTTTTAGAACCGTGATTTAGAAAATTAAATTTTTTTATTTATTTAATTATTCATTCTCTTCATTATTGCGTATAGTATTTAGTTAAGCATTTTGCATTTATGCTTGTTTTATTTATCGTTTTTTCTCATATATACTATTGTATATAAATTAATTCATATGACAAAATATTTTTTATTATTAAATCGTATTATACCTACATATCTGTATTTAGTGCTCCATAAGATTGTACGATAATTTTATTTAAGTAATTATAAATTTTTGATTGATAATTTCGTGGGCCAAAATTATAAGTTCATAGCAATAATATTTTGTACCGGTTTCTAAGAAAAATAGAAAATTGCCCTGAAATTTTCTGTACATATGGGTGTCCGAAAATTATGCGTAAGTACTTCAGGGGGTGATTCTAAGCACGAAAAAAAATGGTACAAGTTCATGTGACATTTTGCTGAAATCTCGATATTAGTGGAGTGACATGACCTCAAAGTTCATCTTATAATAATATTTTGCCATCACTTTTTTGTAGTGCACAGATTTTCTTTAAATTTGGTACACCTGAGTTGTACTAGCATACAAAAAATCATGAAAATCTGAGGGCCTTAAAGGCCTAAATGACCTACTATAGGCCACAAATTTGATCAGATTTTTTGTGTTTTATTTCAGAAAATTAATGCCACATTCAAGATCAGCAGAAAATAGATGTCTCATATTGATAAACTAAACCATTTTTGCCTAAAACTGCAATGCCTAGTCTTCCCGATTCCTAACAAAGGAGGTATTGAAAACAAATAAACGTCTTGCCATTATTAATTATTGGGTGTTGTTAGCTACCGTTACAATAATTTTCATTATTATCTGAGCGATATTCATTGTAAGAATTTTTACTAATCTTGAACATTGTGGCATTATTAGTTTTCTGAAATAATAAAAGAAAAAAATTCTCATCAAATTTGTGGCCTATATTAGGTCATTTAAACCTTCAGCGCCCTCACATTTTCATGATTTTTCATACGCTAGTACAGCTCGACACAGGTAAAAAGTGTGTTACCAAATTTGAAGAAAATCGGTGCAATACAAAAAAAGTTACGGCATAATGACGAACTTTGAGGTTATGTAACTCCGCTAATATCGAGATTTTGGCAAAATGTCACATGAACTTGTACCGTTTGCATAGAATCACCCCCTGAAGTATTTTCGCATTATTTCCGAACACCCTATATTTTGATGTTGCCACTACCGATAAATTTTTAGAAAGCTCTATAAAACTTGCAAATTTCTTGTTTTAACTTAGAAAGTGGTACTTTGTGAATATTTTGTATATTAGAAAAAAAAATTGGCAAGTAGGGATCCAATACTCAGGTGACAAAAAATGCACTTCACCAGTTTTTAGGTGGATTTTTAGCGAAATCCTAAATAGCTTTTAATGTAAATATGCGGCAACATAAAAAAAATGTGTTCAGTCAGCAGAAGTACATTTCCATTTTTTATTTTAATATTTGTCATGTGATACGATCTTAGGGAATTTGTTTTTTGTTTCTATTTATACGGTATTTATATTTTTTATGACTTGCAGTTGTGTTTTGTCCCCTTTTTCTCGCAGCCCCTGAAGACATTTGACACGGCAAGAAAAAAATGCAATTTTATCTTCAAGCGGACATAAATAGCATGCTTGTTTCTATCTAGAAACGGTTGAAATGCGTCTTTTTGGATATCGGCAGACAAAACCCACAAAAGGCCGTGGCACGCAAAGTGATTTTATAAGCGGCTCGCCTCGCATCAAAAAATAAGGTTAATTGAAATATTTTTTATACAAAAATCACTATTCATTTATCAACATACGCCGTAAATATTTAATTATCGTTTTCCATTCATTCCGATTGAGAGAAGAAAAGATATAATTATTAAATATTATATTAGTTTTCTTAAAAGTTGGTGCCGATGATGGCTTTTATATGTCAAAAAGATCAGTGTCACTTTAGATAAATAAATAGAAATAATCTGAGGCCGATGATTATATACAAATCTGTTCAGAAACACCTGAACAAGACCTCTATGGATGCACCGCAATTTTTTTTATTAATTAAAAACAAATTATCTCAAATGCCACATGATTCATTTAATTTTTATTTAATTCTCGCAATAATTTTAAATGAAATTAATTATAAATACAATTAAATAAATTACCCTTTTACTGGTTAAACTTTGACCACTTCTGAAGATCGTTTTCATAAACTTACTATTATAGTATCAAACATTGAAATAATTAGTAGTTTCTCGATTTGACTTGATTCTTGTTATTTCATGCACTTGAAGATAAAATATTATGTCGGAGTAGAATCTTCGGTTCGGCCGTCAACCTCTGGCCTCGCCACTCAGTTCTACTCCTTGTGACATAATCTACTATTTGTCGGAATCAAATGTTTTTGCTCGAAGGCTATTCCAAAGATTTTATTCTAACAGTCCACTACTTGTAATATAGTGTTAATAAGTAGATAGATACTATTAGAACTGACTTATTTTTAAAAGTATTTAGTCTTATTTTACAAGGTACACCCACTAAGTGTATTTTTTGTGATATTTACATGTAAGGACAAAATTTAAAATAAGGAATATTTTTTTAATGTGAAAATGAGCTTTTTCGGTAAGTATAATGTTAACGTTAATAAGCTAAATGTGAATAAACGTTGTGGCAACATATTGTGTTATTATTTAATAAAAAAGCATTTTAAATTAAATATTTCCTTTATTTTAAAATTGATTAACCTGGAGATAAATACAGTTGGTAGCTTTTCGATCAAAATTAATAAAAAAAGTAAAAATTTAATTACACCGTCACGATAATTTCAGCTGGAAAAAAATAATCTCGTAGGTACGAAAAACCCGTAAATTACAAAAATTAATAATTTCTCTAAAATGGCTGATAAGCATTTGGAAATTTCGAAGGCAGCATTCTCTCGAAATATCTTACGGCATGTGTCCATTTCAGTTCTTCACAAACTTCTATTATCTTCTTCTCCGTTTCTTCAGATGGCTTATCTTCTTGCATTTTCAACAAATACTTTAATAATCTCCCGTACTGTTTGTGCTCGAAAGCGTGCCATATAGAGAAATATAAAACTGGCGTTGTAAAGACCTACAATAAAATCATCAGTTACGATGCTACATTCGAAAGTTAACCTTACTTTCGCTTCTGACGGATCCACAAACTTAACCAACGATTTCCACACGTTCGAAACTTGAGCCAACTTATCGTTACTTTCTAACCTACAAAGTATCGTCCCTTTACGTGCTATACATTCGACCAGAACATTTTTTTGCTGCTCCATTTGGCTAAAATTATTTATAACAATATATCTTACATTTTGTCTTTCAAACTACCTTTTAAGCTTTGATGCGTCGGCTCTTAAATCCGTCTTCGTCGCGATATGAGCAAGAACACTTTCCTCGCTAACCAATGAGATCACCTTGTTACAGACTTCCAAAGCTTTGTCCAAATCCTCCGCATTAAATTGCGGATTTTGCTTGACACTAGGCAGAATTTTTTTATCTAACGGATCCAAAACTTGCAGGTACGCCGAGAACACTGGGAAATATATCGGAGTCGCCGACTCCACTTCCTTAAACAATTTATCGGCATTTTCTCTATCTAAAAATAAAACAACCTATTAGGATGCTGTCAACAGCAAACAAGTAGGCTGTGGAAAACAATTACATTTGACAGATTTGTTTGCATAGCCTACCTAATTTTGGTATCCAACTAGTCGACATTTCTCTGACAGCGTCCATGTACTCATCAAATTTAGTGGAATTAGAATTATTAGAAGCTCCGTTTGGGGACTTTTTAGTTGCACCACTTTCAGTTAGGAAATATTTAACTGGATAAGTGTCAACCTTTTTTCCACACTCATCCTTAGCATACGAAATGTACCCAGTGAGATAATGAGCTGGATTGTGTGCTTTAGGCTGAAACCTAAAATTCCACGATGAAAAAATTGTAAGGTTACAATTTGAAACTCACTTTTCAGATGTCAGCGGGGCTATATACAAAGGTACAGTAGCGAATGGGTTTGAATTATGAACTACACCCGCTTTTTTACCACCGACAAGTGCTTGTGAATACGAAAGATAAACATCTAACGTTATATTGGTGTTTAGTTTTTGTTGAAGCAATAGTGGCGTCTCGTTTATTTTTTCCAAATATTCTTTTTTATCGTGTCTCACTTGCAAGCGAATCACATATTCGCCTTTGTCTAATTTCACCGAATACTGAAATGTCAAAAAACAAAATGTCAAAGCTTTCTCATTTTTCGAGCACGGCCAACTTTGTGCTAAAATTAAGGGTTAATTTTGTTTTATTTTACCTTTGGCGGATAGGCATCTCCACAACCCAACAACTGCTTATTTGTATCATACAACATCCACAATTGTGACTCATATTCCGATTCGTACAACATATCACTTAACAACGCCATATTTGGGGTTACCTCGCAACTTTTAGAAATGTTGAAATTGTAGGTTAGAACTAGCTCGTATATCTGCCTACCAGGTGGTATGACATCTCTAGCTGTTAGCGGAGCAATTTTTCCTTCCGATGGTCTAAAAGATAACAAAATAACACAAGTTAGGTTAATTTTCCCCAGAGTTTACCGTAAAATCTGCACCGAATTTTTGAGGGTTATTGTAGGTGAAATTTCTTCACCTTTCAACGTTTTAACGTCAAGAGTGTGTATACCGTCGGCAGCGTGCATAGTTATTGAAGGTTCGTCAGGTTTGACACCATGAAATTGTATGGAATAGTCTAAATTTGCTTCTCCGGTACTGGCCCAATATTTCGAAATAACAAGCTCGAGCACATTGTCTTCTTTTACTTGAAAACTAATCTGTGATTCACACCGCGAAGTGATGGCAAGTGTCTTGTTAGTTTCGAGTGCTTTGCAATGTTGCCGTGGCAAAGCTTGGAGCGTGTGAATGACGTATCTGCCATTATCTTCGTCTGACGATAGTTTAAGTACCGCCCATGTTGCCCTAGTCGGTACGACAAAATAGTGTCGTTTGATTGTACTCGGTTTAAAAGGTACGTTTTGATAATTAATGATGTATTTTTTGTTAGAAAATTCTTTAGGTACAATTACTGTTATGGGAATTTTGAAAACTGGTCCTTTTGCTATGCAAGTAACGTCGTAAGCCTTTATAAAAGTAGAATATAAGCCTTCGCTTAACGAAGACGTGTCGATTTTAACGTCAAACATTCGGCCCATGTTCGAAAGATCTAAATGTTTCGGATATTCGACAAAAGTATCGTTTGATGTTAAAACAAACTTCATGTTGAAATCTATCATTTTAGCAGCAGGGACGTTTTCCTCATTCAAAAAAGAAGGCGAAACCGAAACTTTAAATAAGTGTGTATGTGTTGTCAAACGCGATCTTAAATAAATTCCCTTCGAATGTGACGAGCCGCATTCTACATGAAACCTTACATCCCTCTCCTGTACGTCGTGGTATTTTACCAAATAATCAAAAGCTTTGTCGATTTGGATCAAACCGCTGCCTTGCGCGGGAATCTCGCAACCCTCGATAAAACTAGCGGTGTTCTCTAGCGACCGCCTTATAAGATAGGGGGAATAGTTCAAGTTCTGCTGCAGCATTCCGGATATTAAAACGCTGACCGATCCTGCACAGTTCGGCGATGCCATCGATGTACCGTTCATCAATTGCGAACAACGCAGAGTAAAGTTCGGCACGGAAGTGATAGCCCCACCGGGGGCACATACGTGAACGCCCACTCCTCCGTCGATCGTAGGGCCTCGGGACGACCAAGTATACGGAGCACCTAAATCGGGAATTTAAGAGTAATAGTAACCTTTATTTAAATTACTCGTTAGTTATAGTAACCAATTAAATTACTGTCAAAATAACGTAATTTTCAACTTACCGCACAATTTCTTACGCATAGCATACTCGGCGACCATCATTTCGGGAGAAACGTACGCGCCCACGCTTATTAGAGGTTCGTTGTTTAAATCCGAGGGGCTGCTTATAGTTCCAAGTGCCGGTCCATTGTTGCCAGCAGAAGAAACCCAAATTACGCCGTATTTGTTAACGATTTCATTAGCTAGGTCTCCGATGCGACTACAAATTTTTACCATTAATTTTTTTTAGTCCATTTTTTGTTTCAAGTTTTACCCTGTGTCGACCCAGTGTGAATGCTCCCCGTAACTCATATTCATGACGTGAATGTCCATTTTCTTTTTGAGTTCGATAATTTTTATCATGGCCCGAATAATGGCGGTGCCGGTTTCCATAGAAACGAGCCTACCGTCTCCGAGGGTTAGAGAAATTATTTGGGCGCCAGGAGCTATGCCATTTTTTTCGGGAGCATCCGGAAAATATGCGGAAGCTATGGCTGCTACATGAGTACCATGGCTCGCTAGGAAAATGAAGAAATAATATAAAATATTACAAATATAAATATGTCAAAAAACAAAATGTTAAAGCCTTCTATTATTTGGCCAACTTTGTATTGAAAATAAGGTTAAAATGTTAAATTTTGTTTCATTTTACCTTGTCAAAAACAAACCGTCAAAGCCTTCTTTTGTTTTTTAAACATGGCCAACTTTGTAGGTAGGCAACTTAGTAAGTACTAAAATTTAGGTTAATAAAAGGACCTCGTAAAAAAAAACAAGTTCTTTGGTTGGGAAATGGAAATATTAGGGTTTTTTACTTACAGCAGACTCCAACTAATTCTAAAATGTTTCCATTTTCATGTACATTAATGCTGAAATTTAAATGGTCCACATCTGTTAATGGTGCATATTCGTGGGTAATACTATATTCTCCTAATAATGTACATTTCGAAAGGTCTCCATCTTCCGTGGTATTGACGCAGCACATCCATTTTGAACCGTCATAGAATAAAATACAGTCATAAACTGGACCGACATCGTTATATTTCTTCTCCAAGTTCGACAAAATCTCCGATTTGGCATCATTATCCTCTTTTTCGAGTTTTTCGGGCTCATTCAAAGTTGTTGATGTGTGTTTCGATTCGAATTCCGCTATGGTACGATTGACGCCACTTACAGTGTTCCTGAAGTCTTCGTCCCAATACTTTTTTTTGTACTCGGTTTTGACGCGATCTTTCAATCGGTCAGGGTAGAGATCAAAAGCATGTTTCACACCAATTCTGTAGGTACCCTCTGGATTTTCCCAAGACTCTGGAATCTAAACTTTGTCTATTGAATAGATCGAGCAAATTTACGTTTAGAAAAACAAAAACAACACTTTCGACTGTATATTACATAGTTACACACTTGGGTAGTTACAAGATTACACCATCTATTTAACAGACATAGCATAGATGGGATTTTATAATAAATATCATCAAATATGTATGGCCAAAAAATGTGTGTTTTATCAGGACCAACACTATGTAAAAGACCCAAGCAAACATAAAGAATTTCATTGATATTTGTGACCTAAAAGGCTACTAGACGTCAAAAAATCGAACAAGTTCTGAACTAGCAACTGTCAATATAATTGGTCAGTTTGAAGTTTATAACTTCTTTAAGCAAATCACATTGACGTTTGCTACAAAAAAATCCTTAATTTAATAAAATCAACTTATTTTTAAGAATATCATCCATTTTTACTCCTCTGTAGCATAGAAGTCAAAAGGAAATTTATCAGTTTTACCACATTGAAAAAGATTTCTTTTTGATAACGTTAAGTTAACATATTTATACACGTGGAAAAATCTAATAAACTACCTTAACTATTACAAAAAAACTCTTTATTTCATTCTTTAGATTGACTTGTCTTAAGAAAATTTATGGAATAACGAATAAGCATATTATTTTATTTCGGAAAAAGGACATAGCGCTATGCTCAGATGTTTTATATAGTGTGTGGTCCATCTTTTACCACATTTCGCCCAAAAATTAATATCAAACATACCTTTAACTTCCTCCCAGTAAGTCCCGTAATAAAACCGTTAACCGGTTTCACAATCATCGACATATTTACGTCTCCATTTCCGCTACAATCAAACCTTTCCACAATTTTCACTTTCCCTTCGGACGTTTTCTAAAAAAAAGATTCTAAAAATGTACTCCACCACAAAATAGTTGTACGTACTTGCAAACCGGGTGCCCCAGGATCAATTCCGGAATCCAGAACAGCGATAACGGTGCCCCTGCCATCGTACGTGGGATATTTCGAGAGGAACGACACTACACCGGTCTCTTTTTTCGGCAGAAGGCCCCAAACGGGGAAATCGGTGTCCACGGGAGTCTCGCTCATGGTTAGTTATGGATTAATTAGATGAATTATGTATTATTAATTCTGAAAAAAGAACAAAGACTTTGTTTTGGTGGTGTCTGTCAGCATACTTTAAAGATAAGTTGCACAAAAACACCCATGGGATGCCTAGACAGGAGTGAAGGACGCGGGTCAAATGTAGTACTTACAATTAATTTATAATAATTATTTTAATTACTTATGCACAATGAATAACAATTGATTTATAAAATTTGATTACAAGTGTATTATAACCTGTCCTTTCAAATCAATTTCGCACGTCACGTCACGTCACGTCATTCTTGTCTGTTCACATCGTTCTTGCACACTCGCTCACATTGTATAACTGGTTGCATACCTCGTGGATTCATTTATCTAAATGACATTAAACCTTTATCCGTTTCCCAACAGATGGCGAAAGTAAATTTCAAATTCTTTTTTTTTTGTTTTTTCAGTCCCTTTATACCTAACCTATATATTTTCTGTTTTATACTCGAATCATTGATTGAGGAAGGGATCCTCCATCGACGCTAGAATCTAGAATCGTTTTTTTTGGACACCTATTTCTTGTGACTGCATCTTTGCATTAATAACATTACAACTTTAGCCGTTACATAGCAGATGGCGACACTATATATTTCAGATCACCTAAAGTTTGCTCCATGTTTGTGGTGCTGTCAGTCGTAGGTCGTAGTGTTTTGTTTGCTTTTTTTTGCAAGTTCAAAGGGAATTTGTGCTGCTTAATAATAAAAAAGGTACAGTAAGTAGGTACTTACAACGCAATCTTTCTATTGTATGCTTGCTTCTTGCTTTAAGTTCAATGTTTTCTGTAGTAGTTACGTTATGCTTTGTATCAGCGAACTGCTGAATGTGCAGTACAATATTCAAGTGTTGGTACTGGGGTTATTTACCTATTATTCGCGAAATTATTTATTATGAGATGAAAGGAATTACTTTTACCAGGCGATGTAAATAGAACCCCAATAAATTAATTTTTATTAGTGCCGAAGTTTATCGCATTTTTATATATATCATTCAGTTTTGTCATGGTACCATTTGCCACTTGATATCTGTTGCAAAGATCGATACACAACTTACGTAGTCGAAGTAGGAATTTTGGGTCTAAAATTATTTATTTTAATTTTAAATTTGGCGCCACGGTCTGGATGTCAATAATTGTCAAAATATAACCACGCAGATCCAAAGATTAGACAGGTTAGAGTTGCACTCTCAACTAGTTATTGAAACCTTCGATAGATGGCATAGCATTCTAAATTATTTCAAAAACAATGGAGGGGCGGAGGGGCATATTTGAGGAATGATGTGATTAATCAAATATTGTGTTTTTCTATAGAAAAGGATATGGGGTGTCTTTGCCAAGTCACATTTGGTTTAGTTTAAATATAACATTCATAAGATATTATTTATAACTTGATAAAGTGTAAAGTACATAGAGAATAATCCAACTAAAATTAATAAAATTTCGTCCAATTACTGCATCTCTCGGATAGTGCCCAAAATTGAAGCAGCATTACTTCTCTGAATTGATACGCTGTATCAAAAAGATTTTCAAAAAATATTTTCTTGGTATTTTGTTTGTTCTGTGGTACGACAATTTAAGAAAGGCGAAAAGATAGCTATAAGATACGGGGAATATTAAAAATTTTATTGACAAAACAAAATACCCTACGTACAAAAACTAATTTACTTAGTGTCATTACGCAAAGTCGTTGTGTTAGTGAAACTAAGATTATAATAAAGGAGATTAAAGTACAAATGCAAATGTATTTATTTTATTTAACTTAACCTAAAGTATGTCTTCATACAACATTTGATTCGAACGAAAAACGAAAAGAAAAACAAAAGATATAAGCTATATATACTACAAATAAAATAAATATTGTCTGTACATTCAATATACACATTACAACATAAGACACTGTTGTCACTAAATAAATTTTGTAAGGAATTGTACATCTGGTGTCAAAAAAATAGCTATAACCCACTCTCTTTGAAATTCGTTTTTTTTTCTGTATGAACACTCCGAATGCAAGATATCTTTAAATGCGATCAACACACATATTTGGCAGGAGACTATGAAAGCTTGGCTGATTGTTTTATATTGTCTATTATACGATACGGGCACATATATCAGTTCTTTATGACTTAATTAACTTATGCACTGATGATGATTCTCACGTTACGAAATGTCACGAGCGCCATATGGCGCAGTCTTTGTTTTTGTTCTGTAGGAAAATCCTACTGACTAGGGATAATACTTGGTCCTCACTTGGCTTAATCCTCAACTCCCAGGAGCCGACTTTTGTTTGCTCTTCGATTTGCTCTTCTCCTCCTTCGGCTTGTCTTTGTTCGCTATAGCCTCCTCCACCAGCTTCTTATGATTCCCTACTAACTCTGGCAGGTCGTACGCTATCGCCACGTCTAACCTATTGATCGGACAACCTGAAACCACAATTACAATCGACACCCGCTTACGAAAACCTAAATCGAACTTACCTCTGAAATAGGTACACGTGGCGGACAACTGCTGGAAGTCGTACAAAGGATTCAGCTTGAAGAAGTCCTTGTACACATCCGGATCGGGGAGATCGTAACGTGATATGTTCGTCAGTGTCGACAATCCTTCGTAGATGTGGTAGTCTTGTGGACGCTCGATAATCTCGTCGGCCACTTGCTTTCGGTTTCCAAATACGGATTTGTGATTGTAGTATGTCGTTAGGTAGCAGTCTACCATTTTCGCATGGTTACGCACTCGCACCTACAAAGAAAAATCGATCGACCTCACCGTGTCACACGTAGTTTCTTGACCTTACCGCAAATCTTCGTGCACTCGCAATCTTATTTTCGATACGTTTGTCGACGGCACTCCTCAAGTCTCTCAAAAATGCTCTCTCCTGTGCCTGGAGCAGCCTAGTTGGAGCCCAGGACTCGTATGGTTTCGACCAAAGCGAAGTTGTATACATCACCGGCGGCTGTGGTGACGACATCAGTGGTGAAATGTTCCAAATCAACGCACCCTGCACCCTCATCAGTTCTTCCGGCTTCACTTGGTCTGCTTTGTTCAGAATTATCCTTGTCTGAAACGGTTGCCAATGTTTACCGTCGCAGATGATACATTATCCACCACGAACCTACCTGATGTTCTCTTCCTTTGAGTTGATCGAGAATAGCTTCAGTTTCTGGTCCCACATCCAACTTGGAAGGATCGTACACCAAGAAAATGATGTCAGCCCTGTCGATAAACCACTGACAAGCGTCGTTGAACGGAAATAGCCTGGAAACCTGCTTCCTAACTTCTAGAATGCCAGGAATTTCCACGATATTGACTTTTTCCAGAAGTTTCATAGGCAGCTTCACCCCCCTCAAGCGTTCCTCCAGACCTTGCCCGAACTTCTGCAATCCGGAGAATGTGAAGTCCGCAGCCAGCTGTGTTCCGTCGATTATTTCTGGCTCGTCGCCGTGCATTAAAATGTTGAAGTAAGCCGGTGAAGGCTCGGCACCTAAAAACAATCACATCGACCCAAGATTTCTTAATAAAACCAATTAGGCCTTACCAGTTCTCAAGGACGTCTCGTTGTATTCGTTATTGGTTAAATAGTTGATGATCGAAGATTTCCCTCCACTCCAGGGACCCATGAAGAGAACCAAAGGTTTGGAGAAGATCTCGGGGTCTCCAAAATGTCTGTTACTCAAGTCTCGGTACTTGTACAAGACTTCAAGCGGCTTGATGGCGTGCTCATAAAGCCTCTTGAGTTCCTTGAGGGTTATGTCCGCTACTCTATTGATGATGTTTTCTTTCTCGGTCGATTCATCGTCTAACTTAAGAAGTTGCTCGACGTGGTCTCTAGATCTCAATTCTGTCGGGGCTTCCTCGTCTGCCGTGAGGTCTTCGACGTGCGAATCTTCTTTTTCCGTGCTGTCTTCGCTTGGCTTCTGCTCTACAATCTTCACTTCTCTAATCACTTTTGGTACAGGTTTCTTTTGAACTTTAACTTCTTCCTTTACGATCTTGGTTTCTATCTTCTTTGGAGGTGGTGCGGAAACTGGAGCTACTGGTGTTACTCTTGGTTTTGGTGCTGGCTTTGGAGGTTCTTCTTCTTCCTCGTCGCTCTCTTCATCTCCTTCACCAGGTGCTGTCAAAAGAAAAAATAAGAACGACCTTTAGAAGAAATTTCAAATATTACCCAATTCTCCTTCAACGCATTGCTTTCTGTAGCATTTATTTGGACAGCAGATTTCGCTGCTACCACATTCTTTGTGTTTAGAGCAAACGCTACCACCTCCACAAGGCAGTGAGGATGGTGCGGGACAACCGGTTTCTACAAAACATCAAACAATTTTCCTTGTATACTTTTTTAAGAACTTACTTTCCCCACTTTCTTTTGAATCGTCTTTGCCAGTCTTTGGAGGCTCTTCCTCTGATGATTTATCACCTCGTTCTTCACCCTCAGCTAACGAAATAAAGGATCACAAAGTGTTATGTTGGATAAAGAAAATGTTACCTAATTCTCCTTCTATGCAGCTCCTCCTGTAGCACTTGTTTGGACAACATATTTCGTTGTCATCGCAATCCGCGTGCTTTCCACAAAGTGGTCCAGCTTGACAGGAAACTTCATTGGCAGAAGGACACCCAGTTTCTGAAACGAAGATTATTTCTACCTTGCAGAAAGAAGAGTGTAAACTTACTTTCACCACTTTCAGCTGACTTGTCCTTTTCAGATTTTTCGTGGCTCTCATCTTCATCCGATTTAGCACCACGCTCCTCTCCAGACGCTACAAAAATTCGCAAAGATCGCTTAAAGTTACTCTTCGTAATTTGATTGAGCAATACCTAATTCTCCCTCAATACAGCTTCTTCTGTAGCATTTGTTTGGACAACAAATTTCGTTGTCATCGCAGTCAGCGTGTTTTCCACACAACGGACCCGCCTGGCAAGATACGTCTCCTGATGATGGACATCCAGTTTCTACAAGAGATGGTACCATCGAGCGAGTTCAAATTTCTATTTGATACTACTTACTTTCTCCACTTTCTGATGATTTAGCTTGCTGTGTCTTTTCCTCGCTCTTATCTTCTTCGGATTCGCTTCCGCGATCTTCTCCAGATCCTAAAATTTTTTAAACAACACGCATCGAAAGTGAGTATCGAGTTATTTTTTTTTCTCACAGCATTATACGTACGTATAATCTTAAAAACATCACAACCAACCACACGAAAGATATGGCTTACCAATTTCACCTTCGACACATCTTCTTCCATAACAATTATTTGGACAGCAGATCTCATTATCCTTGCAGTGCAAGTGTTTATTGCACTTAATTCCCCCCGAACAGCTAACCTGGTGCTTCGGTGGACAGCCGCTGCTCGCTACAATAAATAATGCATTAACAATAATTAAATTAATGATCCGGGCGCTCGTTTATTTCTGGATGATCCTTGAAACTTATAGGCAGGGGAATTCGTCATTAAGCTGGCAGTAGACCAAACAAAATACAAGTTGGCAGCGAACCCGCGTTAAAAAAACAGAGAATGCTTTTCTACTTGCCTTCTGGGGTGGCTGGCGCCTCGGCCGATTTTTGTTTTTCTTCGATTTGTGGTTCTTCTGCTGATGGTTCGCCGCGTTCTTCGCCTATACGATGATGAAGTTAAGTGGTGTTTAGTTACAAATTGTTTTGTTACCTTCAGCTAGCTCCCCTTCGACACATCTTTTTCTGTAGCATTTGTTCAAGCAACAGATTTCATTATCTTGGCAATTCGCGTGTGAATTGCACAAGGTCCCTCCCGTGCATGATACTTTGTCGGGTTTTGGGCAACCAGTTACTAAAATTTTACTTTGAACTTTTTTGTACTACCTCTGTTAATAATTACCTTCGCCACTTTCGGCAGACTGGTCTTCTTTTTCGTCGCTCTTTGCCGCTGATTCTGCTTCGGCAGACTCTTCATCGTCTTCAGCAGATTCTACGCCGGGACTCCTAACACATCTGCTCGTGTAACATTTATTTGGACAGCAAACGTGGTTCTTTCTGCAATCTTTGTCTGAGTTACATTTGACGCCGTCACTACAGGAAACTTTGTCCTTTGACGGACACCCTGTATCTGCAAATTGAAAATTATCGAACCAAACGAATTTTTGAAGTAGCCAAGTGTTACCTTCTACACTATCACCTGCAACCTTTTCATCGCTTTGCTCATTGGACTCGTCTTTTTCTTCTTTGCTGGCTTCATCCTCTTTACTCCCACCTGCTTTTCCTTGCTTCTCCACACTTGCTCCTTCTTTAGAATCCCCGTCATCTTGTTCTGCTGACCGTTCTTGTTGATCTTCTACACCGTCATCTTCCTTGCTTTCCGCTTGTTCCTCGCTTTTGGTTTCGTCCGATTCGTCCTGTATCGGTACAATGGGCACCGCAGCAAGCGTGGGTGCTTCAATTCTCACTTCAACGCTTTCAGCGGATGCTTCTTTGGCTTCTAGCGTTTGTTCTTCAGGGGATTCGTCGGGTTTTTCGGCACTTTCGGCACTTTGAGGTTTGTCTTCTTCTTGGCTGTCTCCTGCTTCGTCTTCCTTCGATTGTTCTTTAGATTCTTCTTTGCTCGCCTGCTTGGTTTCTTCTAAGGATTCGTCTTTGTCCTAGAAGGAAACAGTTTAAAACAATGCGGTTTTCGGGTGGGGTTTGTTGCTTAGGTACCTCGTCTGTTTGAGCAGTTTGCTCGTCGCTTTTTGTTCCAGTATCGGCCTAAAAACATAAAATAAGACCACGGCGAAAAACGTGAGTTGCTGCTAGCCTTACCTCATCCACGCTATGTTCGGATGCGTTATCGGTTTCGTCGCTTCTAGCACCATCTTCGTCTTCAGTGTCGTTTTCGTTTCCAGCTTGTTCGGTGGAATCGTCGGTCGTGATTTCAACGGTGGGAAGGTCTTCGACGCTGTCTGTTTCTGAGGATTCGGGTTTGGCCTCTCCAGTCTCAGTAAGCTCCTTCAGAGCCTTCTCGATGTAAGGCCTGCACTCCTTTTCGGTGGGACCGTCGCCCTCTGCCCCGCCTTGCACGCCTAGCCGAAAATTTTTTTGCTTACGCGTTTTCGGGTGCTGTATTTGCGAATGTTTTAAATGTACGATCGATAGAAAAA
Organism: Pseudeuparius sepicola; assembly: GCA_963920635.1. Classification (NCBI taxonomy): domain Eukaryota; kingdom Metazoa; phylum Arthropoda; class Insecta; order Coleoptera; family Anthribidae; genus Pseudeuparius; species Pseudeuparius sepicola. Next base: position 1,239,342 of record OY987305.1, on the reverse strand, counting down.
CTAGTTTAAACGCCACATCTATTTTCGAAACTATAAATGGGAATATTTCCCGCAAAACCTCAAATAAACAAAGTAAATAATGGTCAATCCTTCAAAAACAAATCGCGTGAAGTTTCTACTAAATTTTTTCATAGACCTTACTACCGCAAATAATTCTATTTAGACATAAATTTATTTCAAAATCAATACAGCTCTGATTGCAATATTGAAAAAAATACTCACCATTCGTATTTGGTATGCATCGTTTTGTATAGCAAGAGTTAGCACAGCAAATGTTATTTTTATCACAGTCTTCGTCTGAGTTGCATTTTACCCCAGTTGTGCATGAAACTTTTTCAGGAGAGGGACAATCTCCATCGGGTTCTAAAAATAAAAAGCGCACTCTGACAAAGACCACCTTGTCGATTTCAAACTAAACATCACGAACGGTTTACGAAATAATCCACATTTTTAGTTCTCTGATATGTGAAGTAAATGTACCAAACTAAATCGTTTACATATACTTCTAGGTCCGTAGACTGTTTAAAATAAGGCAAAGATAACGAATTATTGTCATTTTTTAAATCGTCTTAACGAAGATTGATGAATAATTTGTATCTAGGGATAGCGATTGCAAATGCTCCACCCAAAAAAATTCGAAAACGTTTGTTTACAAAATAAAAAAATAAAATCTATTTCTGAAATAGAATGTCACTCGCCCACACCCGAAGCAATTCAGCGTGCCTGCAGTATATCCACGTTTAATGCTATAGATCTTTCGATTTTATGTACTGGAGCCCAACGTAAATATAGCCCATTTGGCAGAACCCGGCCGTTTGATCGATTTCTTTATTGTTCGCTGTTTTATGACTTTATTCCAGCCGCATGATTAATAGGATTTTAATTTGAAAACGCGACTCCGGCGTACTGCGCCAAGTCACAACAATTTTGATTGTTCAAATCGAATTCATCGTTAAATTTGTTTTTTAGTGGTGCTTCTAAAAAAAGAACAGTCACATTTGTCTCCGTTACCCTTGAATTAACCCGCCGCTCCAGAGTAAATTTAATAGTTTCTAATGACACGCCGTTGCTGTAGAAAAATAAAGACTTTGATTTTTTTCAAATATTTAGACATAAAACGAGAAAATATTTACACTGTGAACATTAATTTTAAAAATCGCTTTATTATGACTGATTGACTACACTCAATGCAACATATACTTAATATCCAAGTATCAAAAAATCGAGTTTTAAATTTCAATGGACTGCCATCGTATATTTGTTGGCAAGCTTCCACTAGAACAGCTGTAGATTTATATTTTTTAATATAGTGAAATATTACGTGAATTTCGCAAAAAAATTATTTTGGGACCAATTTTTGTGGAACTGGACACCCGCACCAAAGGTTTTTTTTGCAGTCTATAAGTTTGCACCAATAAAACTGCGGCTGGTTTGTTTTAGGGTTGAAGGTGTTAGTCGACTCAGAATCTAAATCTGTAACGGTCTAAGGTATCCTGTGCTGGCGATGTGCCTATAACTGACATGCTATAGGTACTCTCTACTTTTAGATTCATAAATTTACAAATTTAAAGAATTTGACACCGGTTTTTCCGATTGCGATCTCTGGACAACCATGTTTGGTAGTAGGAGAACGTAGTTTTAAAAAATCTAAGGGCTTAACCGAGACGCTGACCAAGGGGTGGCCAAGCGCCGGGTATGTTTAGGGAGGGACCTAACTATTTCGGATGCATTTTAAAATTAGACCCCTGCCCATCCAAAAATAACGTATCATATTCAGCGTGGAAAATCATGGCTGCCATTACATAATGTGTCTTTTCCGGTCGAACCACCGAAGTACTACCACAACCACCGCTGGAGGAGTGGGTACCAATCGCGCACAACACTAAGGGTAGCCCGATCGGGTCTCTTGGCACTCCGCGCCCTTAGGTCGGTTCGTTTGACGTACCCTGCAAGGTAGCGGCGAGTAGCGAAAATCCGAGAAGCAGCAAAAACCACGAAGACTTGGGGAAGGCCCCCATGGCTTTCTTCTTACCACACCGGTCACATAAAAGTCCCGCACTGACTTCCCAGGTTACGGTGTACCGCGGACGACGGCTCTCGATCAGTAGCGTCGGTTGCCAAAAATATTTTCTTGATGTAGTTCATAACCTAACACATCGCTGGCCGCTATCACAGCGGCGGGACTTCGCGGTCTTATCACCACGCAACCATTCTTCAAATTAAAAAAATCTACCAGGCAGACAAAGACCAAGAAGTACCAAGCTGTAGTCATTTCGGCAGTCGGCAGCCTATGACTCTGGATCTTAATCGATTGGGATTACTACGGTTTTCTAGCGTTTTCCGTAGTACCTGAGCGAATGCTATCCTAGTTCTATCGGGAAAAAAGTCGGCCCTAGCCGCAAATGGCAACGAAGACAAAATAATAGTAATTGCCCCCCTCCCCCGCACAAGCATGTGGTTGCTTCTGGGGTACTCCTAGTTTGGAGTATTGTGAGGGTAAGAATTATTATTATACTGATATTTTTCAAAAATGATATTTTCTAATATTCATAAAGGGTAGCAATAATTCTACTATAGACCATGGGCCTATCGACTTTGGTTTTCGAGGTACAGGCGTGGTAAAATCAACGATCTTAAAAGAATCAATTTATGCATTCCTGAAAAGTGATGGTTATTGCCGAAAAAATTGAATTTCAATTTCTGAAAAAAAAAATTCTTGATAAAAGTTTCTGCTTTTTCTAAAACTCAAAATGTACTTACAAAAATTGAAAATCTTCTTCCGTACACGAGGTAGATTCAAAAATATAAAACTTGCTCACGAGTAAAGTGCCCTCATTTTTTAAAATGGGGGAAACAGTTATTTAAGAAAGTTGTTTAGAATTAAAACGTTTCAAATACCAAGTCACAGCCGCATACCGTGAAAACACCCTGTACGTTGCAAACAAACTTAATAATGCAGAGGCAATTTAAGGTTAATTTACTTGCAATGTTACATTAAGTTCACTCATTGATGGAAAATTTTCTCCAATAGAAATTATTGTCAAAAATCTCTCATTTTTTGAAACCATCAAAAAGAAACAACATTTTCTTAAACAAATTATAATATTAAACATTTCAAACGCCAGCAAAAACTCACGTAGATCATTTTAAGTTAAAAACAGAAGAAATAATAAAAATGTATAAATGCAGGGTGTGTGACTTAGTATTTGAAATAATGTTTTAATTCTAAACAACTTTTGCCCATATTTTGAGCAAGTTTTATATTTTTGAACGTCCCTCGTACATGAAAATAGATTTTCACACATTTATAAGTGTATTTTGAGTTTTAGAAGAAACAGAAACTTTTATCAAGAAATTTTATTTAATTGAAAATATTTTTTCCCATTTTTTTAGAAGAAAACGAAATTTTGGCGATTCATTCTAATCCATTTAGCTTCGATATTTCTGATTTTAGATAAAAAGTGTACATATCAAAGTTGGGGGGAATTGTGTCCCCGATGCGTTTATCATGTCCTACATTCCGTGACAGCTGTCATTTTCGAGATATGACACACACTTGTGTTTTTTTTTTAAAATAGAGACCATAGTTATTTCCTTTATTTTTCTGAATAACCATATCGAGTATTATATCGCTCTAAAAATGCCTGATTTTTTTAAGACCATGGCCAACTATGGTTTCCATTTAAAAAAACACAAGTTTGTGTCATATCTCGAAAATGGCAGATATCACGAAAAGTAGAACATAATAACCGCATTGGGGACACAATTACCTTCAACTTTTGTATTTACACTTTTTGTCTAAAATCAGAAACAACGAAGTTAGATGAATTAGAATAAATCGCCAAAATTTCGTTTTTTCAAAATATCTAGTAAACCATGATTTTTTAAAAAATTCTCAAAGCACGTTAAATTGGGCCTACAAAGCTGCAATTCTTTCCCCATTTAACCTTCCTTCTATCTCCGCTAGTTTCCGAGATCCCTATACTGATCATAAAAAAACTCACCCTGTATACTTTTATTGACGATATTGTTGTTCACTAAAAACTTTAAATTCCTGCGATTTTAGTGATAACAGTTAAATATAACAAAAATGTATCTGTGATTAATTTCTAGAATCCCGAAATTTCTAAATTCTGAACCGATAGACGTGTGCTAGCTCATGCTTATCCTTCATCACACCCACAACAAATTCATCATTGACGTAACTTGTGATGTTGTGACTGAAGTCTATTGTTGGAGCATGCCGTTCTCCCGCATTAAAAGGTTTTTAGAAAATAGATTTTAGATTTTCATCCGAGTTCTCTAATACATTAGATAGTGGCATATTTATTTTTCTTTGGGTTAGTTTTGTTGAAAATCCTCGTATATATTATCAGGAGTTTGTTTGAACGGAAAATTCGGCGCCCCTGCTTGAAAATATCTCAAAAACGTGCCTCCTTGACCTCCCCCGGATTCAGTATGTGTACCTGACGACTTGGCTGAATAGTTTAAAAGGTTAAATTAAGATTCGGCTTGGAATCCTATTTTAATTCCCACAATAGTGTCGAAAAAAAAAATGGCAAAGATGCGAATCTAAAAATACGAATCGCACAATTATTTAAAAATTATCTAACCGCTTTCAATATGCCCGACGTCAGCTTATAAATAGAAGGTAACCCCATTTGAGTGTATTTTTGGTTACAATTACAAATATTTATTTTGGTTCTTTTTGGTTTTTTTCGAGTTTCGGCGATTTTTTAAATTATTTCTTTTATTGAAGCCATATCACATTTTTGAAGCTAGTGCACTCGTAGTTGTTATAAAAATAGACGAGTGTCGCAAGTATTTTTGGGTAGTAAGTACGTATTTTTTTAAATAACGTAAACTTACCAGTGGATTTATAAAATTTTAATCTATGAAAATTAGTTTGGCCCGTTTATTGATGATTCTTATTCTTAATATGGAGTAACTAGGAAATAATTACCAATACAGACCAAATCAAATCTGCAATATTTTTTTATAAACAATATTTTAAAATTTATATTTTTTTATCCAGTAGCTGATATAGTGACTTTTGACTAGATCCTTAGCCTGAATCTGATAAGCCCAAAACCTGACACCATATAAAAATTATCACAGCAATTTTTAAAAAGGAAAACAAGTGATTATTGTATGTAGAAATGTTTATTTATTCGTACATTCTCATTTCTGGAACAAATAGTAACTTATTCTTTGAGTAGAAAACTTTCGGTTCCCAATTTTGGAAATTGTTATTTGTTCCTAAATATGTCACATTACATAATGTTCGCTCTTATTTGCCTATTTCTTTTATTTTTCTATGTATTGTTCTTCTCTTCCCCTCCCCCTTTTCTTCTCCCTATCTTTCTCTTTTTTTCCCCTAAAAATACTGTTTCTTCTATTAGACATAAATTCTATATAAAGTCGTTTATTAACTATACATCTTTGAACTTGTTTTAAATGCCTAATTGAATTTAATTTGACATGGTAAACTTGTAAAGATCGTAATAGTAGTTATTGGTCGTGTTCAGCACTTTCGACGTGAAACTTGTTTGATGTAAGGTTTGTTGTTAGAGACTTTATAGAGATCATTTTTGCATTTTAGATTAATTTCTTAATTAAGTAAATTAATACATTAGGATCTTATTCCATAAAAAAATTTAAATACTCTACTGTTCATATATGGCACTCAATAAAATCCGATTTTTGTCATATTTGCATATACAGTTATGGCTTACTAGACATTTTGAAAAAACGAAATTCTAATCCTTATAACTTCGTTGTTTCTGATTTTAGATAAAAAGTGTAAATATCAAAGTTGGAGGGAATTGTGTCCCCAATGCGGTTATCATATCCTACTTTCCGTGACAACTGCAATTTTCGAGATATGACACAAATTTGTGTTTGCCATTCTTAGGCATAACTTTTAATTCTAGACAACTTTTCTTAATAACACTTTGCTGAATTATCTGAAATAAGTGTACTTTACTCTTGTATAATTTTTATATTTTTTTTACCTACCATGTATGCTGTTTGAGTTGCAACCATTCTAAGTGCGCCTAATATGATTATCAAGCATGCACAAACTTTCGGAAATATTTGTATTTTGGTTGTGCAATTAATAAAAAAAATCCCATATGTTGCACACTTAAATGACCTCACTGTATGGTGCGAACTTTTTGGAGGACGCTCTATATCAGAATGTAGATCTTTTGGAGTTTTTTTAGAGATGGGAAAGTTCCCTCTTTACGAAAATTCCCGGAAAGTTTCCCACCAAAATTTTCGAAACTTTCGGAAAGTTTCCAATTTTCTTATTGTAATGTTTACTTTAATTAGTCACACTTAGAGCTTTCCAAAAATACCAAATATGTCATATTTTAAGTGAAATTTGCTAAAGATATTGTAGCAAAGGTATAATATCACAAAATGTAAAAGTTTTGCTTTGTAATTCGTATTTCATGATCATAATTCACTTTCAGATTTTAAATTATTAGTATTAGTAATTAATTATTACCTACAGTAAAAAACGTAGGAAGTGACGTTTTTTTAAATACTATTACTTTTTGCAGACTTAGCTCGGACAAATAACCATGACTCCCGCTAAACCAAAAATGATTATGCAACCGTGTTGTGCAGATTTTTTATTCACTTTACTAGTCTAATGAAAAATTTCAATAAAATCGCCATCTTAATTTTAAAAAAATCGGTTATTTGGAGATAACTTTTTTGTTTAAAATTAAACTGTTTTTTTCTTGGCGGCATTCAATTCCTTGGAAAAAACTACACAAGTTTAGTTTTTGAACCACCAATGTATCTTAAAAATTACCGAGATAATCGTTCGTAACATCTTAATTGCGACACCCTGTACAAAAGTAAAAAATAAAATATAAGGATAAAAGATAAAACCAAATATGAAAGAATAATAAATTCACATATTGTTCATATTATCATTATTTATCTAGTTTAATTTAATTTAAACTTATTAAACTTCAGAAGTCAAAAAGTCTAATAAAAAAATATAATAGAATATATTTTATCTGTAGTCTATTGGCACAGTTCATGATTCTTCTTTGTTCTTTTTGTATTTTTTAGGTTATGTCATAAATCTTGGCCCGGCATTTATGATGGCAAATTTAAAATTTCTACATAAATTCCTGGAAACTTTCCGTGAAAGTTTCCTTGGAATGTTTCGGAAAGTTTCAGGGAAAGTTTCCTATACCTTCAAAGTTTCTTCCCGGAAAGTTTCCAAAAATGGAAACTTTCCCGACTTGGAAAGTTTCCGTTGCCCATCTCTAAGTTTTTTTAACACCCTGTTGGAATAACAATTTTTAAACTGTTTTATCATTATATTTATTTTAACAACCTGTATAAAGTTAATACATACGATATGTCAATCCTTTGTCATTAAAAAATATATTATCATCTGTCTTAAAACTAACACAAAAACCTTATGAAAAGTTAAATGTAAGGTATGTACCTAATGACTAGAAAAAGCCTCACCCATTCTTTATAACCTACAAATTATTTTAAAAACACATTTGGCAATATCCCGTGAAAAAATATAACAAACATTACCTAATAGTAACACTTTTTATTCTATTGGCACAACCAAAAAATACCTGCAACATATCACAACAACAATTCACTGTTTCCCATGAAAGGCAAACTTAGTAATGTCCATACTTGGTATAACATTTATAAGATCGTTTTCGAGGATCTGGTAGGCAACATTTCTGTCGGATTCCGTGTGCTTCTTGTCAAAAGTGAACCAGATTCCTATCGCGCATCTAGTCCCTTCCCTCACCGCCTTAACACCATGAAGATTTTCTTTTCCCGACGAAAATGCCACCATTCTTCCGCATTTCGGTTCCACCGTACTCTGCAAATAAGTAGGCCTTGGCGAGATGTAAACATCAAACGTCAGACGCGGAGATATCGCCCGTCAAAAGTGACCAAATATTCAAAACCCGGCCAATAAAGGCCCATTTAACTTTTCGTGTACATTGCGAAATTGTTACCTAAAAGCAGCGCAATCTTTCAGTAGAAATATTTTAGTGGGTTTGAATATCAATCTACTTTTCATGGAGGCTGCACAACAGGCAGCAGTTTCAAGTTTCTGTTGGGAAGCGCCGTGCCTCGTCATACTTGACCTTCGTAGAGCGATCGTCAAAGTCAAGCAACGCCGCGCGCAGTCGGTTCATGGACGGGTGATCCCTTATAATTATTTTTTGTCTAATAAAACTTTTTTTCCGATTTCAAAAAAATATAATAAACTCCTGGACAAAATTAACGCAGCATCATAAATGTGCCACTTATTTGATGCTATTTGATGCTATTCTGAATTTATGATTCGATTTGAATGATTTTTTTGCATTGTAGGTTGGTTCCTTGGCAATGTCATAGTTTTCGCTGTTTGTGATAAAAAGTTCATTTTCGATTTATACCGGGTGTAACAAAAATGTTACGTTTTTTTTCCGAAAATTCGTATCACCCTGTGGAGTATACTAGCAACCGAAACATATAGCAGTTGACTTTAGACGGTAGGTCCATCTTTCTTCAACATTTTCTTTTTTGGTTTACTTCATTATCTCTGTTATTAAAGGAGATACACTGTTTTATATCGTAACATGTTTTTATAGACTTTATTATTCAACACAGTCATTGTTGAATGTTTTCAAGTAGGCTATGGAACTTTTCTGACATTTCAAGCGATGTGTCAACAGATGTTGTGTTTTAAAGTTACAAAGGTCAAATAAAATTCGCCATACCGATAAAAACTGTTCGGAAACTGCTTATTAAACGTTCGTTTCATATGCCCAGTTGCCCGACGAGTATTTTAAAATTGAAAAATGAATCGACCAAAAAATTTATCGGCAGAAGAAGCAGTAAGAGCTTTAACTTTGGTGGATGAAGGCTATTCGATGTGTCATGTTGCTAATGTGATAGGAAGACAACGTTCGACTATAAGTCGTATGGTTGAACGATTTAACGAGACAGGATCTTACTCTCGAAGGTCAGGCCAAGGGCGAAAACAATGTACCGATCCAAGGGATGAGCGTTTTATTAGGCAAACTGCTTTAAGAAACAGGAATATCACCAGTACTAGGCTAAAAAGTGAGCTTAGAACTGCTCGCCATCATACAATATCGTCTCGAACAATCAGAAGACGTTTAAATGAGGCTGGTTTAAACGACAGAATAGTCGGGCAACTGGGCATATGAAACGAACGTTTAATAAGCAGTTTCCGAACAGTTTTTATCGGTATGGCGAATTTTATTTGACCTTTGTAACTTTAAAACACAACATCTGTTGACACATCGCTTGAAATGTCAGAAAAGTTCCATAGCCTACTTGAAAACATTCAACAATGACTGTGTTTAATAATAAAGTATATAAAAATATGTTACGATATAAAACAGTGTATCTCCTTTAATAACAGAGATATTGAAGTAAACCAAAAAAGAAAATGTTGAAGAAAGATGGACCTACCGTCTAATGTCAACTGCTATATGTTTCGGTTGCTAGTATACTCCACAGGGTGATACGAATTTTCGGAAAAAAACATAACATTTTTTGTTACACCCGGTATAAATCGAAAATGAACTTTTTATCATAAACAGCGAAAACTATGACATTGTCAAGGAACCAACCTACAATGCAAAAAAAATCATTCAAATCGGATCACAAATTCAGAAAAAAAAATAGCATCAAATAAGTGGCACATTTATGATGTTGCGTTAATTTTGTCCAGGAGTTTATGTACCTACCTCGGCACTGAAGTTCTTTTTATGACTCATGTGGTTTATTCGCCTCGGCCAGAGGCCTCGGCAACTAAATTCCACATGAGTAATAAAAAGTTGAACTTCAGTGCCTTGACACATAAATAACTATTTTCCAAACGCTATAAAATCACTTCGGTATTCTTTACCTGAATGTCATGAGCTTCCGGATCTGACGAAAAAACAAATTCTCCCCCTTTAAAATCGTTGTTTAAATACACTATAGAGCTATAGTCTCTCCACACGAAAGATGGCGGTTCCTTAGTACAGGTACCATTTGGTAAAATGTTACAGTTGTCAGCATGGATTGAGTGACTGAAGTCTGTTCTATTCTTTGGAGCATCTACAAAAAATGTCAAAAATGTTAATCGTTATACAGGGTGTCACAAAATGTAGGTCAATTTATTTCATAACTTTTCGGATATTTAGTTGGAATTTCGTTCGATTTTTTATACTAACATAATATCTTTCTTTTTAATATTTAAAAAACACACATTTTTAGAGGTGTCAAGCCTAAAATAAGCAAAATGTCACAATAAATCAGCAAATTTAATATGTTGTAATATACGGGGTGGTCCAACTTTTAGGGGAAAACCTTCAGGAATCTAGAGAAAACGTCAAAATAAGTAGATTTGTTTATGTAAACATGTACCGAAATCCTAACGATTTTCGTTATACAGGGCGTCAAAGTTCAATTTTTTTTCAAGTTTTATTTTTTCTATTTTTTTCTAAAGGACGACATTTAAGGCAAACATATTTGGTACAGTTTAGACCATCATTATTTTTTAATAAAAAAGTGGTACGCCACTGGAAATGTAATCTTTTTTCATTAAATTTCTTCAATCAATTCTAAGAAAAACTATTCTCGACTTATTTTCGAAAATGTAGCGTTTTCTTGAAAAAATTATTTTAGAAAAAATCAAAATAGGTCTAGGCTAGACTTTGTAGGTTTTACGTCAAAACGTTATTAAAGAAAGTTGTTCAGAATAAAAAATGAGTAGGTGTGAGAAATTTCAAACACCTAGACCAACTTTGATTTTCTTCTGCTAAAAAATTCATAACGGAAAAAATCATTTTTAAAATTTTTCGAAAAAAACTCGAGAACAGTCTTCTTCTTAAAATTGATTGGAAAATTCAATGAAGTCAAAAAATATTACTTTTCCAGTGGCGTACCATTTTTTAATAGAAATATTATGGTTGACCTCCGCCTCTCCGGCACTGATGGAAGTGGACAGGCCGAATTATTTTTAATTTATGGCATTTAATGTGTATCTAAACTGTACAAAATATGTTTGCTTTAGCTGCCTTCCTTTAGAAAAATATTTTATTTATTTTATGTGATTATATAAAATATTTTAATTATTTTATATGAAAAAATCTACTTATTTTGACGTTTTCTATATATTCCTTAAGTTTTGCCCCTAAAAGTTTGACCATCCTGTATTTTAAATACATTCTAAATGAATCGCATAATAAAATTAATTAGTTGATTGACCTACTCTTTGTAACACCCTGTATGCCGACAAATGACGCCTTACCTGGTATGGCAGATCTACAAACCAAATGAGTATAAGAAAAGTAAAGATTCTTCACGTGAAAATAATTTTCAGTAGCTTTCTTAGCGTTTTCAGTTACACTCAAATACATTTCCAGATATTTCCTATTTAACAGTCCAGAATACAGTAGAAAAGCAGTTCTGCTCAAGGTAACTCCTTCGAGAGTTTCCATGGCTGTGTGTGGTGATTTTTTTCCATAATATCCATCGCCTACTTTGGCAAACATTCTTGCTAGTTCCACTAGTGATTTACACTGTTTTTGAGATGCTAGGTCGTCCATTACAAATCTGTTAGTGCCTTGGAGGTGTTTTTCTATTTTTAGTTTGGGTATAATGGGATCCTGAAAGGTATCTACATGTTGCAAAGAGATTTCACTAGATAATAAAGTAGTATAGGTACTTTTAAATGCGTGATGACATACATGACATATTTGGAGTTTTAGAACATATATTGTTCGTGTATATATGATTGTATAACTTTCGAAATAAATCAAAATAGACAACAACCAGAAGTCTTATCACTTCCGTTTTGGTAATAATGATAATGTTGTTATTTATAGACATAAGTAGTATAAAAACAAATGGTCTTAAAATTTATTAAAAAAAACTTACACAACACAGCAAAACAGTACCCGAGAGTAGCAGGTTAATTTTACAAAGTGAAGAAGTAGGTATATGTACAAAAAAGTCCCAAAAGCTATATAGGGTGAGGTAGTATTCAGGCAGTGTTTTCAGTTTCAGTTTCTATTGCAGAATTTATTATGCCCTGTAAGTAAGGTTTTTGTTAATGATACAACCACATGCCACCAGCTGAGTTATTAAGAAAAAAATTCGACCTTTTCATACTTCCATAACCAACTACCGAAAAAAACCAAAACCACTGTATTAGGAATAATATACATACAACAAATACATTTTATCTTCAAGCGGCTATAAATAGCATATATGCTGAAAATAAATAATTAGTAAACATATATTATATGCGAACCTGTTCAGGAAATGCACCTGAGCAAAACACAAAAAATTTTTTTATTAATTAAAAGCTAATTATTTCAATGCCAACGTCAGATATGGTCCCACGCGAGGGATTTCCTTTTTTTTAAATTCTTAACAAAAATACAGATTTTATTATTTACTATTTTATTTTACCGTTAATATACCGCAATATTAACAATAAAATCTGTTTTTTAAAATCTGACATTGACGCACTGAAATAATTAGTAGGTAGTTTCTCGATTTGACTTGATGGTTGTTATTTCATGCGCTTGAAGATAAAATAGTATATGTTACTCGAAGTACCATGTGATCACGTATATTTTTACACCCTCCTTATTTTCTATATTTTTAAGGTTAGGAAAAAAATTAAAAATAAAAAACCTTTTTAAAAACAAGCTTTTATTTAAGCCATGTACTAAAACGAATAAAATAAGTTTATGTTTTCGTTAAGATAATTCAATTCCAAATGGCGGTAAGTAGGTACCGATTAATTTTATTGGTGTGATTGGTTGATAAGCAAGTACCTATTTGCCAAAGTATGCATTTTTTCTTTACAATTCGCGCAACAAGTTTTTCAATTTGCAACAACTTTGGAATTGAATTATCTTAACGAAAACCTAAACTTATTTATTCGTTTTAGTACATAGCTTAAATAAAAGCTTGTTTTTAAAAAGGTTTTTTTATTTTCAATTTTATTTTGTGCTTTTTAGTACCTATTTGATTCCCATGTCAGGAGGGCGGTAAAGAAATTTAGTCCGCCATCTTGGGGCGGCCGCCATATTGGATTTCGTATGAAGTCATTCACCTTATTGTTTTCTACCCGTCGAGCCCTTTCATTTCATACCCATGTCGGGTATAAAATAGGTAATCCGCCATCTTGGAGCGGCGGCCTTATTGAATTTAGTATGATGTCACTAATTTTTTCGTTTTCTACTCTTCAAGCTCTTTCATTTGATACCCATATTAATGGGGTTGAAAAGAAAATGTAATCCGCCATCTTGGAGAGGCGGCCATATTGAATTTAGTGTGATGTCACTAACTTTACCGTTTTCTACTTTTCAAGCCCTTTCATTTGATACCCATTACAATATTGGGTATTGCATATTGTATTGTCATCGGAACTAAAGGTGTATGCAAAATTTCAGCTTAATCGGATGTCAGGAAGTGGTTCTAATTCAGCTTTCAAGATTCGACCCACACTAATAACAGGTGAAGTTAAATAAAAGCTTGTTTTGGCTTCAACAACTTTTGTGTGAAACTTTTTTCCTAATATAAAAAATACAGAAAATAAGGTGGGTGTAAAAATATATGTGATCATATCGCACAAGATCTTTTTGTGCTTCGCCCAGATAGTAGTTGTCAACTTCTGACCTCAGCACAAAAGAACCACTTATACTCCTTGTGACATAATTATATATTTTTTAAATATTTAGTATGAAACGGCCCTTATCTTTTTTTTTCGAATATTTTTGTTTTTTTTTGTGCAATTTATCAAGCATTAGCAGCAAGAATCATGCAAAATAAAAACGAAAAAAATGCCAATAATATGCAAAATTTTGGGTCGGTTTTAAATTTGGGGTCCATTTTGAATTTGGAAAATTGCTGCCATTTCATATACAGGGTGAGCCGCAATAACAAATGACTCACCCTTTTCAAATCAAAAGAAAAAATTTATTTTTCAAAATTACCTACCTTGTGAGTCTTATCTTGATCCTCACTGTCGTTGTCCCGAAAGTTCTTTTTTATAAACATTAATATCCTAGATTCGTACGTTTCTCTTTGCATATACTTTATGGCTTCCTGAAATATAAATAAATATACAGGGTGAGTTTTTTCGAAGCCCACTATGGGGATCTCGGAAACTAGCAGAGCTAGAACAAAGGTTAAATCGGGAAAGAATTGCAGTTTTGAATGCTCAATCTAATGCCCCTTTTGGATTTTTAAAAAAGTTCACGGCTCACTCGATATTTTGAAAAAAGTGATTTTTTTGCTATTTCTTCAGATCTCTGTAGCTCCGTTATTTCTGATTATACAGAAAAACTGTAGAGACAAAAATTGTAGATAATTTTGGGCTTAATAAGATAATCTGATCCAATTTTTTACTTTGTTTGTGATTTTTGAGATATGACATAAACTTGTGTTTTTTAAAATGTAAATCATAGTTGGCTGTGGCCTTATAAAATCGGCCATTTTTTGAGCTTTCCAAAGATATAATACTCGGCATAGTTATTACAAAAAATAAAAGAGCTATGGCTAATTTTCTGATTTTTTTTAAATTTTCACATAGTCAGCCATGGAATATTTTCATAATTACGTTCTATTTTATAATTAGACATACTTAAAATTTTCTAATATTTTGTTTTTAGCTGGTAACAAAATGTAAGAAAATAAAACAAAAATTAAAAACTCAAATTCAAATTATTATTATTTTAAAAGGTCACCTTTTAAAATAAAAAAGGTGTTCAAACAATCCACCATTATTATTTATGCAAATATTGCATATTTTTAAAGCTGAATTTGTCGCCTTTCTTAGAGAGCGCCTGTCAATACTGGCAATTGGTTCTAAAACAGCTGCTCTTAATTTAACAATTGTCTCATACTTTATTTTGTACTGTTCCCCACAAAAAGAAATCCAAAACTGACAAATCGGGGGATCGGGACTGCCAGGAAATAGGT
This sequence comes from Pseudeuparius sepicola, assembly GCA_963920635.1. Taxonomy (NCBI): domain Eukaryota; kingdom Metazoa; phylum Arthropoda; class Insecta; order Coleoptera; family Anthribidae; genus Pseudeuparius; species Pseudeuparius sepicola. The sequence goes on along the minus strand of OY987305.1, from coordinate 1,224,339 downwards.
CTATTTCTCCCTATCCAACTATTTGGATAGAGCTGATCTAGGTAATTTCTTACGGGCAAGTAATTATGTGGTGGAGCTCCATCATGATAATTTTTGTTTTATTTTGTTACATTTTGTCACCAGCTAAAAACAAAATATTAGAAAGTTTTAAGTATGACTAATTATAAAATAGAACGTAATTTTGAAAATATTCCATGGCTGACTATGTGAAAATTTAATTTTGTATAATCAGAAATAACGGTGCTACAGAGATCTGAAGAAATAGCAAAAAATCACTTTTTTCAAAATGTCTAGTGAGCCGTGAACTTTTTAAAAATCCAAAAGGGGCATTAGATTGAGCATTCAAAACTGCAATTCTTTCCCCATTTAACCTTTGTTCTAGCTCTGCTAGTTTCCGAGATCCCCATAGTGGGCATCGAAAAAAAACCACCCTGCATAAAATCGTAAAAATAAAATAGTATAAGTACCACGCGTTCTTACCTCCCTAGGACTGAAAAGGTCTTTGTCCACCTTTGGCAATTTTTTATAATATTCCAAATTACTCAACATGGTTTCATCATCAGGCAAAAATAAAAGATAACTTGCCACAGCTTGGCAGGTGGCACGAATGTTTCCCTCTACGATAAAAGAAATTAATAACAATTCTAAATAATATAAAACCTACTTTTGAAATAAGCATACTGCAAGTAATGATAGTGACTTGCAACAAGGTCCTCATGAGTTTCGCCGTTCAACGAGGCCAGTTTTCTCTTGCATTTTTGCTTGCACCTCAAGCAAAATGTAAAATGATCTGGAAGCAAAAATTTTACCAAAATTAACCGCGTATTAATTATTATTATTGTTTGCGCGGCTAATTAGTTTCGTTCTAAACTAAAACGACCGCCGCAATAAAATTTTACGACCCGCCATTCAACAATTAAACCTCTAAATTTTAATTTTATGCCCCATATTTTCGCAGGCACGCTCATTATTGTCTCCGTCGTAAAATTTATCGTTACGACTTACTAGATATGGCTGGAATAAAGTCGGGGAACCACCCCGCATCCAGTGGACCTTCACACTGAGCCCTACACTCGTCTTCAGCTTGAAGATATTGTTCAAGGCTTTCCTCCATGTACTGCACAACTTGGTCCCACTCTTTCTTATCGTACGCCTCCGACCCATAAGTGTACAGATATACATAATCCTGAAAAAGTTTTACAATAACAAATAAATAAATAAATAAATAATCTCCGCCGAAGGTCTTACAGAAGCTTCATAATTGACCACATCCTTTGTGTCGACACCTTCTAGAGTCGAGTAGTGCTTCAAGGTGTCAAGCAGAACTTCGTTGTTTGGATTTGAAACTAGATAAGTGAAAAGAGAGGAAGCCGCCTTCTGGTACTCGTTTGTCTGGAAAAGTAAAGCATAAAAACCGATGAGTATGACTTCAAGTTAGTCAGTGGTGTATTTTCGTTGCTACCGAAACCCATCGTCAAAATAATAAGTTTGATCTTGAACTGAAACGCGCAGTTTACAATATGTGAAATTTTATCGACCATAAGATCGCCTTTTATTTTTTTGTTTGGCATCATCGTAGTATCGTAGAAATAGAAGTCTTTCGACATGGGTTATTTCGTTTTTAGTTTTCCAGTGTAAGTATTGCGATATTACAGGATCTAAATGAATTTAACATACCGAAATAAAAATGTTAAATATACCATACGACTTGTGTTGTGTCTTGTATTAATTAAGTATTATGTATTGCCAAAACAGACGTTAAGCAACTGGTTCCATCCAGATTTTTTTTACTAATTATATTACAGATTACGTTCTGGAATTCTAAATACAGGGTGAGTTTTTTTGATGATCAGTATATGGGGATCTCGGAAACTAGCGGAGATAGAAGGAAGGTTAAATGGGGAAAGAATTGCAGTCTTGTGGACCCAATTTAATGCGCCTTGTGGATTTTTGAAAAATCATGGCTTACTACATATTTTGAAAAAACGAAATTTTGGCTTCTTCATCTAGCTTCGTTGTTTCTGATTTTAAATAAAAAGTGCCCCCATTGCGGTTATCATGTCGAGATATGACACAAGCTTGTGTATGTTTAAATAGAAACCATAGTTTTTTCCAAAATTACATTTCCTGGGTATCAACCATCGAAATAAAATGTGACAGTGTGTTTTCATAATAAATTTGTATTTAATTTTTTTTTCAATAATTTGTTGTAATAATTGCTTACATACAGGGTGTCTACTTTTAAGTGTATACAAATCGATAAAAAATGTATTTTGTGAGATATTTTCAAAAACCTTTTTTTGTTTGAAAGGCCTTCAAAAACCGCTTCTTTTGACCTTCCTGCCATTTTCAAAATGCAAATCCAGGGCCGGCTGCGATTTTTTTATACCCCCGTTTTTCTCGAAAACCTTTTAGCAATTTTTTTACTTAAAATCTGACCCCACAGCGTTAATGAGAACACCTAAAAACCTCTATATACCAAATTTGAATAAAAAATATACAGGGAGTTCCATTATGCAGGGTGTCAAAGTTGAGCAAAATAGGAATTTTAAAGGCATCTGCCAAGTCAAGTGTGCCATGGAATCCCCTCAAAACAGTTGAATGGTCAACAGGACCACTCAAGTTGTTGGTGTGCAAAGGTCCAATACGAAATATACAGAGTGCTCTTATCTGTGCCATCTCAAATTACTGAATTTTTTGTAACTTTATACGGGTCAAAAATCGAGTATATCAAAACCGCTCCACATACTATAAACGAACTAAATCTAAAAAATACAGAAGCGTGCCAGTCAGTAAGTCCATATCAGTTAAGGTGGCTGGTGTGTCACAACAGGAAACGCACAGAAAATGTATCATCTTAGACAGTGACTTTGTTGAGAAAGGCCCAATAATTTAAATTGTTTTTATTTGTTGGTTGGCATTTTGTAAAGAAATAAATTACTTTTGTGTTTATTAATATTTTTTCAATGATTCCAGAGCACTCCTGATCAGTATAAAGTTTAATAAAAATGCAGAATTTTGAGATGGCTCAGAGAAAAATACCCTGTATATTTTTGTAGCAAATCTTTTCACACAAACATTTTGAGTGGTCTTGTTGACCATGCAACTGTTTTGAAGGGATTCCATGGCACACTTGGCTCGCCAGATGTCTTTAAAATTCCTATTTTGCTCAACTTTCACACGGTGTAGAACCGAACACCCTCTCCATTTTTGTTCAAATTTAGTATATGGGGGTTTTGGGGTGTCCTGATTAACGCTGTTGTGTCAGATTTTAAATAAAAAATCGCTAAATGGTTTTTGTGAAAATCGGGGTATAAAAAAATCGTAGCCGTCCCTGGATTTGCATTTTGAAAATGGCAGGAAGGTCAAAAGAAGCGTTTTTTGAAGACCTTTCGAACAAAAAAAGGTTTTTGAAAATATCTCTCAAAATACATTTTTTATCGATTTGTATACAATTAAAAATAGACACCCTGTATGTTTCGATCAAGAACACGATCATCATCAGAGCAATTATAAAATATGCAGTCAAAACAGAATTTTCTATTTTTAGGTGCGACATGTTATTAATAATTAATACATAAAACATTTTAAAAGTTTAAAAGTTAATTTAAAACTACTTACAAGATATCATGTTGTGAAAACAAATATGTTGTGAAAACACAAAACACAATTTATAAACATCAAAAACTGAAAACTACTCACCGTGTATGAATAGTATTTTTATTTAGGTGCGCTACTGAGACCAAGGAGCAACAAACTATATACGAAATATTTGTGGGCGAATAGCATTAGAAACCATATGTACCTCCAAATCAAGTGAATAAACATAGAAACCCGAATTTCATCTTTACTCGCGGTAAAAATGTAGACTCAAAAAGTAATGTTGCCATAGCCTGAAATTCACAAAGATATTCACGTAGAAAAGCTTATTAAAGCGTTTACAAAGTTGCAGGTGTTAACTATAGGAATCATTAAAGATTTTAATGTTAATGCTTCATGAAATTACGCATGAAAAATGATTCTAAAATAACAACAGTGTACTAACATTTTACGACTTTCTCATACATATACTCTTGCGTGGAAATCAAGTTTTCGCGTATTGTTTTCATTTAAGCCTTCATTCCTATTTTTAACAAAGTACAAAACAATAGATTTCCCTATTTTTTTTATCTCTATCAAAGTACCTAAATGATTTGCTAGAGGAATTGAATGAAACGTAATAAAATTTCAATGAAATTGGAGCAGACAATAGCGATCGGTGTATAGGTACTATGCGCGTATTTGTGGTTTTTACCAATTGGGTCATATGCGTATACACAATCAAAATATACAATAGTACTTCCTTATGATTACCAGACTCGTGTAGAAGGTTTGATAAAAATTGTTTTTGCAAAATTTGGTCGTTAGATTTATTGACCTTATGTCGAAATTTGTCCACTTCCTTTTGGAGATAAAAAAATTCCACAAGATACAAAATAATATATTAAAAATACGGACGTTACTTTAACCGCTTTGGTCAATCAAATTCCGGATACCTCTACCTGTATGCCTTTTTGGTACCTACACAGGACTGGTTCCAACAAATATTTTACCTCTGGCCATGTTATAATTACCTGAAAGTAGCAAATGTGCAGGTACTCGTATGGTTTCCTATCGTCAAATAGTTTCTCCGCTTCAGGATTAATGTTATAGTTGCCGGAGTCGCTCAACTGTTCCTTTTTGCACTTAATAAGGCAAAGAGTAAACCGAATCCCCCTTTCATAAAACATCAAGTTGTCAACATCGACAGGGTACAACGGTTCGGAATGATCCGCGGCCTCTTTACATTTCAACCGACAGTTGCTCAGCTTCTTCGAGTACACCCTGTATTTCTCGGCCGCCTTTTCGAAAAACTCTACGCACTCGCTCCAGCTGTTTTCCAAGTAGGCTTGGACACCTCGCTCGTACCAGAGGGCGATTGTTTCGCTTTCATTTGTTTTATTAGCAGACGCGACGAGCAAGAGATTCAAAATCAAGAAGGCACAGATCCGCAACGTGGTAGCGTTCATGTTCGAGATCGGACTGTTCTGTTGGCGTCTGCCGGCATGTGGTGGCAACTACTGAGCCGGCTGCGGTACTATTCTTGAGTTTCTTTTGAATCCCACAACGTTTCCACCGGAGATTATTCACATAATAACAAATGTGACAAACCGACGGGCGGCATCGGAAGTCTTGAATGTTTGTGGACATGGGCGTAGACCGTGCATTAAAACTGGAGAACCGAACAGAATGAAAATCTAAAAATTTGTATAATATTGACAATATTGTCAACTTTCTGCAACTTGACGACAACTTCCTTATTTCAAATAGAACACCCTGTATACAGGGTGGCCCACCACGAACTGCATCGATCTATATATGGAAAACTAAAAGTAGGAAAATTCTGAAAATTTGGCACCTCACCAATGCCGATGGGCGCTGCTCAACTAAAATATTTTGGTGAATCTGGCGCTTCCGGTTATACCGGAAGTCGATATCAACTTTCTTATCTCAAATGGAACACCCTGTATATTATTGCATTTTTGGATTCTAGTCATAATTTTGGAACAAAAACATGCAACATGTCCCATGTCTAAATCCAACCGTTTTTGAGATATTTGCATTTTTCCGAAAAAAAATTACAGGTGCAGACCTAATTCAATTAGCAATTTATACGAGGAAACCGCTAAATTTCAAAACGAATTTTTGGCATCGTGTAACAGAAGCCCTGACCTAGTGATCTCTGCTGAGAAATAAATCCGTTCTTATACAGGGTGTTCACAAAATATGAATAAAAATTACATTCAAAATGTGCTTAAATCTCGAAATTTTCGAATGGAAACCCCCATTTTTTTAATGCGATCTTATTTACCAGTAAAAATGATGACAAGTTTGTGTAAGGTTTCCTATACCTAAATGCAGTAATTTTCGAATAATTTACGAAAAACCCACTTTTCGCCCATAAAATGCGGGGTTTGCTTAACGCTTGGAAAATCATATTAGCCGTGGACGTTGAAAAGACAATCGCGGCTGAGGAAATGTCACTTGGTTTATAAATTATTGTCAGCTATTGATTTTGCGTCCTGTGGTATACAAAATCACTCACTATAGCCTACTAATAAATAGTTATAAATTAACAAAAAAACACTTGAAAACACGAAAAATGCACACGTAAACAATCATAGACAATGTGACACACAGGGGTAAACAATTACAACATAAACAAACAATAACAAAACAATGCAGAGATTGACTGCGACGGCGTAGGGGAGAGTTGCCATTTGGGCAATTTGAATTGTCTCTTGAGGATTTTATTAAAGTGGTAATTAGCATACTACTTAGACAACGCATACTACTTAGACAACGCAATTTGTTTTAGTTTAAAATTGCCATATACCTACAAGGGATTAATAGCTACATTTCTTAATTTAATGTTATTTGAGGTGTATTAAACTCGTCTATTTTGAAATGAAATTCTGTAAACAATGGAGTACGTGACATCACTCAAAAAGATGTTGGCTCTATTTACTTTTTTGTCCTTACTCCCTCTAAAATTGGATATTTCTCTGAGGGCGTACCCACAGGATTTTTTTTGGGTAACTACAAAATAAATTTGTTTTTTTTTATGGTGCCACTCCGAGGGAAGGTAGGTACAAACAAATATCTATATTTTAATTTGTGCTCCTGCTTTATACAGGGTGTGGCAAGATAATATACGTCAGAAAACAATCCGATTTTTTCCTAAAGGCCATCACCACTATTTTATCTTTATTACGAATGCATAAATAATAGAAATAATTTGTTTTAAAATTATTTTTTGATGGCTACCTTTTTAAACACCCTGATGTAGATTCGGTAACGAATAGCGGATACGTTGTTTATATTTTGTTTTATTCAAGTTTTTATATAACGGGATACAGTTTTACGATATAGGTTGTAGGATATAGCCCTATCTTGGGTTATTTTGTTTTCTGAAAGCATGGAACATACGGTCTAGGATATTTGATACGTTACTGCTGGTATGTGAGTAATGTTTCCAAAGATGTATACAAACATTATTAATACCCTCTTTCTCTTAGTTTTTGGATTTGGAAGTTATACAATTTAAAATTAAGAAGAAAATGCCAGTTTTCATGTTATTATTCAAAATTGAGTAGTAAGTAGCAAAGAAAACACTAGGTATAGTATTTTCTTCAGTCGTAGGTATATATTTTTAGCTCTAGCAATGATTTATGTGAAAAATAAAGCTTTAAAGAGTCAGAACTTTGGAATGATACGTCATTTTGCGAAAACGTTTGAATTAAACGAAATGTATAAATATACGCCAAAATGTGTTGTCAGTGACATCTATCGCGAAGTAGTGAAACTACGGAAGGGACAAGAGAAATATCAATTTAATTGGTTTTCATGCATGCAGGTTCCATTTTTTAGAATCATAATCGTATCGATCGATCATATCTTTTGAAGCATGCCCAGCAGAAATCTGAAAGCTGGATTATTTCTTTGGGGATTTAATAAATTCTTTTGTGTGGTTTTTGATTAATGATCACTGGGCGTTCTGAAAACCGGATGACGTCATCAAGATTAACCGGTTGTTCTTGAAACCGCCCGAACTTTGAATTTTTGATGTTTCCTGCTTTTGACGTTTCTGGGAACCTGCGAACGTCTCGGAAAAAGTAAACGTCAACATTTAGATAAAAATTTTTAATAGATATGTGCCCTGAAAATGAATCCTAGTGAGGGATTTGTTAAAAGGCGAAATGTAACACGTGAAAACAGCGAGGGAGTGTCTAAAGAAGAGAACAATGAACACACTCAGATCCGGGATGATGAGGTGGACGACGGAGATTCGAAGGAGACCAGACTGACGTTGATGGAGGAGGTGCTCTTGTTAGGACTAAAAGATAAAGAAGGCTACACGTCGTTCTGGAACGATTGTATATCCAGCGGTCTCAGGGGATGCATCCTGATAGAACTAGGCCTTCGAGGCCGCGTGGAACTAGAGAGAAACGGTATGAGGAGGAGGAGCCTTCTCGCTAGGAAATTAACCGTGAAGAACGATACTCCCATAGGAGACGTACTGCTCGACGAGGCCCTGAAGCATCTCAAAGAAACCGATCCTCCAGAAAGTGTTCAAAGTTGGATAGAATACTTGAGCGGGGAGACCTGGAACCCCCTCAAGCTGCGCTACCAACTTAAAAACGTACGCGAACGGTTGGCTAAAAATCTAGTGGAAAAAGGTGTCCTCACCACAGAAAAGCAGAACTTTTTATTTTTCGATATGACCACACACCCGCTAACGGACAACATAACGAAGAGTCGCCTGATAAAGAAGATCCAGGACGCCATGCTGACGAAGTGGGTTAACAATCCGCATCAGATGGACAAAAGGATGCTCGCTCTCATATTTTTGGCCCATGCGAGTGACGTGCTCGAGAACGCGTTCGCCCCTTTAAACGACGACGACTACGAACTAGCCACGAAAAGGGTGCGGAGGTTACTCGATTTGAATTTCGAGGAGGAAGCCAGTAAAGCCAACACCTGTGAAGTTCTTTGGGCAGTCTTTGCGGCTTTCACGAAGTAATCAATTAAGTTTATATTGTAACATGTAGGGTATTATACACTATTATAATCATTATTTGTATAAATTTGTATTAGTTGGTGATTATGAGATACGAGATTTATGTTTTACTATTTCATCGTGAGTTTTAAATAACGTAATATTTTGTGACCGCTCGAGTGACCGAGTAACATAACAAATTCTTTTTTTTCCACTGTGATAGTGTGAAACTTGTTTATACTTAATTTTATATAGAACATTTATTTAGTCACTCTGTTCATTTTCCAGTCATTATTACGCATAATATTTTTTTCTGAACGCTATTATATCACATATTATATTATACATTTCTTTGCTATTCAAAATTGATGTTCAGGATAATTATTGATGTAATTGTTAGTATTACTTATTAAAAGTTTATATGTTAAAATTAAACATGATAATAATAAATGTTAAAACAGTCTGACAGTGTTTATATTACATTAACAAGTAAAATATACCAACTATATTAACTCTTCAAAACTAAATCTATATGTGCAGACAACATTAATAAAAGCCATTTCAGTAGGTCTTCTTAACTTTTAGTTAATTTTTGTTTTGTTAGGTACAGATTTGTTTGAAAAATTAAATGACATCGCCAAAAAATTCAGTTTTGTTTGCATGCATGTTTTTATAAACAAGTGGCAAAAATAAAGAAAAAAGAAAACAATTGTAAATAGAAATAAAAAAAAAATACAAACAAATTTAATTTTTCTATCATTGGCAATCGATTATGATACCACAACAAAATAGTAATAATTAGAAAAAATCCCGGTCTCAAAAGTTATTGAAAATGTGAAAAATAATAAATGAGGGCACACTGTATAATAATATTATTTTATTATATTATTAATACACACACTGTATAATAATATTATACCACACACTGTATAATAATATTATACAGTGTGTGTATTAATACATTATTATTATTATACAGTGACCGGCAGAAAGTTGGACGCAAAAATTTAATATTTTAAAACTCTGATTTTGATTAATTTAAATTTCTAGCTGCTAATCGAACAAAATTAAAGTCTAGTAGCAAATTCATGTGTTATCGGATGATAAGTTGCGCTTGCGGTATTTTGTTTTTTTTTTTTGTAATACACAGGGTGGTCGAAAAAAATACAAAAAAGTTATCTTTTTTTTACTAGGTGGCTGTGACTTTAAATCTGACATCCACCTTTGATTCCAAGCCACTTTTTAAGTAACTTTTTACCGTATTTTAAAAAATAAGGGTACTATTTACTCTTGAGTTATTTTGACATTTTTGAATCTACCTCGTATCCAAAAAGAGATATTTAAATTTTGATATGTGCGTTTTGAGTTTGAAATGATGCACCAACTTTTATCAAGAATAAAATTTTCTGATGAGAAAATGATAATAAAAAAGTTTTCCATTTGTGTTCAACTTTCTGCGGGTCACTGTATAATAATATAATATAGTGTGTAGTGTGTGTGTATTATACATTATTATTATATATTATATACACTGTATTATAATATATTATTATACAGTGTGTGTGTATTATACAGTGTGTCTCTGGATAGGTGAAACACTCATCCTTGTCAAAAACAAACAAATTCAAGTTTCATATCATGGAGTTCAGCCCTGCTAGGGCATAATTTTTGTAATTCTGAATTTTTCTTAATAACATTTTGTGATATCTCCCGATGAAAAACACTACTCAAAGCTGAAATTTCAATTTGAATTCAACTTATCCGGGTATGTATAAGTATGATAAGAGAACAAAGTAGGTATGTATAGGTATCTACATGAAACATTCCATTTATTTACTTATATAAATTCATACACACACTAACATTTAATTATTATCTACAGTGTTCCTTTTTCTTTTTGTTCGTTATATAACTCTTTAAGCTTCTCTTTTTTCTCTAACGATTTTTCGTAATTTTGCTTCCTTCGGGCTAACCTTTCTTCTTTCAAGCAGTTGATCATGTTACGATCTTCCGAATTACATTGGCCTATAAACCTGCTTAGAGGATGCTAAAATAAAAAGTGATTTAACAAAAATTATTAAATAAATAAATGATAGGTAACATACGTCTTTGTGGCATTTCTTTAGCAAATTTATTAACTCGTTACATTTGTCTGTGTGTAAATGTGCTGCTAAATCTGTATGCATTATGCTAATTATTATTTATATTTGATAATAAACACAATGGCAATCAGCTAGGGATTAAATTATAATTATGATGTCACAAGTTTTGCCTATTTTTTGGAGTATGTTTCTCACCCACACTTTCTGAAGACTTCCTGCTTAATTATATATATATTTTTTGTTTTTTTCAAAAAAAAATTGGTTAGGTTTCTGACCTTGTTGATCTAATCAATTTACGACGTTTAGGTTCATATTTCCTTTCTCTCGATGTCAAAAAGGCAACGTGGCAACATCGACGTTAGGCACTTTTATTTCAACATGGTTATTACCACTATAATTTTTTATTGTTTTGTGGTGACCAACGTCATCATCACAACTTTGTTTTATTCTGCAAAAATTTTCTTAGGAGGATTCCGAGGCTAATAATAAAGGTTATTGAAAAAAAAAACAAAGTTAAAATCTTTCCATTTACAATTAAAAATATTATTTTAGAAAATATATCTTGATGCGGTATTTCCCCAGGCTATTATTTATAGCATAGACAACGTTGCCAGTTACATAGTTGATGTTAGATATTTTCGATATCCTGAAACTCGACCCAAACAAATAACGGAAATATTCTATATTTTTCCACCTGTGTGGTGTGAAATAATAAATACCGAATAAACGCCAAAAAGTGAATTTCTTCTTCATTGTAATTAGAGAAGTTGTACCAGTAGTTGAATAATTATTGTTGTGTTTGGCAACGCTGTTAGAAACAAAGCCCTGTTAAAAGCCAGCTGTTTATAACCAGAGCATAATATATACTTTATAAGTACCTACTGGTAAGATTATTGTTATTATATGAAATATAAAACAAAAATATTTCTGTTTAAAATTTGTAGCTGGGGGCATCGTTTGCAAGGGCCCACAAGCCTGTGTGGTTTTAAAAATACATTTTATAATGTAATAATACACTGCATTTACCCATTCAAATATCTGAGCAATAATTATTTGAAGGTGAGCGAAAATAATATTTAATTATTATGTACAGCTAATTATATGCATATATAACATTATTTTTTTTAATTCGTTGACGTTAATTTCAAACCTTTGTTACTACTCAAAGTTACCTATTTATCAATGATATAATGAGGGCTTTTAAATTTTACTTTCACCAAATTTCATAATAGATTAGTCGCGTTTCGCGCGCTAAAAATATTTTTTTGTTTGCAGCACGGCAGCGAGATGGATTCTTTTTTGAGTCTCTTCGATCCGGGAACTTGCAACGAATGCAACAATGATGATTTTGCACTCGACAATCTTAGCAACCAAACCTCCTTGCCACCCGAGCCCCAGCTTGGCAATGTTGAATACAAACTTAAGATTATCAATCCTACCAAGCAACGATTTGAACATCTTGTCACACAGGTGAGATTTTTTTTGTGTGTGGACATTGTCATAATAATAATATGATGAAATGTTGTGGGCAGGATGAGTAACTTGTTTTGAATTTTTAAATGAAATTGCATCAGTTCAGGAATTATTTTAAAATTTTTTGAACCATTGATTTCTAGAAGTGGCTATACAAAATAATCCTATATTATACACAAAATTGTAAACAAATTAAGAGATTTAAAAGATAAAGATACAATCAAATATAATACTTTGATGGATAATGCAAATATATTTGAACTGGTCCGAAAATATTGTTTTTGTATTAAAAATATTTAGTATAGCTTGTGCACAATACAGTGCGGATAGAAATTGTGGAATATGCTTATACTTATTTCTTTAAATATTCCTCATATCAAAAACATGTTTTAATAAAAGTCTTAGGGGAAATTATTTCCAGTTTAGTGATATCAAGCAATCTTTCGTAGGACAAAAAATGTGGTTGCCATGGTAACCGATTTAATTTTTTTAAATGGCACCATATACTTTTTTTGGTGAAAATTGATACATTGGAACTTTCTGAATACGATACAATACAATTTTAATGGGGTCGCATAAGAAAAAATACAAAAAAATTAAGTTTTCTATTATGCTATCGACAATGTTTATCTACTAAAGTACTTAAGTACACAGAAAATTGAATAAAAAGGTACGTTTACTGTAACAATGCACACAATTACAAGCAACTGACAGCTAGTGACAGTTTCCCATTGTTCTGATTTTGGCATGGCCAACTTGATGTTAATAATTATTTTGATAAACATTGTCAATAGCATAATAGAAAACTTAATTTTTTTGTATTTTTTTCTTATGCGACCCCATTAAAATTGTATTGTATCGTATTCAGAAAGTTCCAATGTATCAATTTTCACCAAAAAACGTATATGGTGCCATTTAAAAAAATTAAATCGGTTACCATGGCAACCACATTTTTTGTGCTACGAAGGATTGCTTGATATCACTAAACGGGAAATAATTTCCCCTAACACTTTTATTAAAACAAGTTTTTCATATGAGGAATATTTTAAGAAATATAAGCAATATTCCACAATTTCTATCCACACTGTATATTGACAACATTTAGGTAACAACAATAAAAATCTAAAAACAGGACCTTCTGCATTGGGCATTAAAACAATAGTGGGTGCATACTTTGTTTAAATTTTAGCAATGATTGATTTTCTTCTTTTATTCAATGATATTAGATATCTTCAATATGATATTAAAATCAATATGATAATAAATGATATTGATATTAGATATCATATTGAATAAAAGAAGAAAATCAATCATTGCTGAAATTTAAACAAAGTACGCATCCACTATTGTTTTAATGCCCAATGCAGAAGGTCCTGCTTTTAGATTTTTATTCTTGTTACCTAAATGTTGTCAAGATATTGTGCACAAGCTATACTAACTTTCCTAAAGCCCGTTCTGACGATGCAACAATATATGCAAGTTTGTTGCTGCAACTTTGTTGCATGTGTGTTGTGTGTTCATAATGCACAGTTGCATCAATTGCAGCAATTTTCTAGTAACAAACCAGATCATTACCAACTTGATTTTGTAAGTTAGTAGAATTTGACACCCGTTTTCCGATATTTTTAACACAAAATATATATAATAGGTAATTTTAGGATACCTAATAGTATTTTATTATTAATTATTAGTGTTAACCTCAAAAATACAGTGACTATCAATGTGCCAAGTCAAAAATTTAAGATCGCTTGGAAAAATCCCTAAAAAAGTTACCAAGTTGCTGTAACTTAGTTGCACAAAAATAGAGCAGTTTCTATTTACATGCAACAAAATTGCAGTTACTAATTGCAGAGTCTGAACAGTTAATTTCATGCAATTTTGGTTGCTGCAACATAATTGCTGCAACAAAATTGAATCGTCAGAACCGGGCGTAACTTTTCATTCTTTTGGCCTAATTTTCGCACAATTCTTCACATATGCTCCTATGATTTTATTTTGGCATAAGTTTCTTCAAGATTGTAAGATTTTCCCAATATAGCTAAAATGGAGGCTCAGAGAAGGTAACGGTGAGGCGATTTACGAAATTGGCGTAGAGGATAGTGGAATTTTGGCCGGTCTTATAAAAAGAGACATGAAAGCCAGTTTACAGACCCTACGCCAAATGGCGATGAAACTTGGGGCAACCACGACGATTTTAAGGGAAAGAGTTTTAGATAACGGACGTAGCATCGCCGAGGTTTTAGTTAGGAAGGTCCCCGATGACCAGAATAATATAGAAATAAGGTAGAAGCGAAAAGATAAAATAAAAATGGATTGGTTAAATTTTCGGATATTGTAGAGTTGCCGTACTTGGCAATGCCGACGCAGGAAAAAGTACTTTACTAGGCGTACTTACCCAAGGAAATTTAGATAACGGAAGGGGGAGGGCAAGATTAAACATGTTTCGTCATCTGCATGAAATTCAAAGTGGACGTACTTCTTCTATTTCACACGAAATCCTTGGATTTAATTCACACGTATTTATGATATACTTATTTATGTTTTAAAGAAAGCTGACGAGTTATTTTTAAGGGCCAACCCATAAATTACAGCTACAGCGAGCTAATAACCGCAGAAGAAATTTGTGACACCTCTACAAAGCTCGTAACTTTCCTAGATTTGGCCGGACATAAAAAGTACATTAGAACTACTATTCAAGGCCTTTCTGGTTATTCTCCGCATCATGCTATGCTAGTTGTACGTTCGCCATAAAAACGACGTTATCTTTATTAAAAAAATGTTATTTTTAGATTTCTAGCACAGCGGGTGCCGTGGGGATGGCTCACGAACATCTAGCGATAGCGGTCGCATTAAACGTTCCGTTTTTCATAGTTATCACCAAAATAGATCTGATCGAACCGACCAATACTCTACAGGGACTCGAATCGTTTTTAAAGCAAGTCGGCAGCCGCAGGGTACCACTAATAATAAGAAACTTGGATGACGTCATAACGGCTGGCGCCAATCAGCTGACGGAAAATGTGGTCCCCATTTTTTGTGTTTCTAGCGTAACTGGCGAGGGATTGGAGCTGCTATTGAAATTTTTACATGTTCTACCACCCGGAGTTAGTACGAAAGAAAAGGAACGACTTGAACAGGTAGAAAAGGTTATATCAACTAGCGCCATATATGTCAAATTAACCTAACTTTTATGTTTTGAGAATAAATTTTGTATGTGCCTTGCAGGAATCTCCGGAATTCCACATAGATGAAAACTTCAGGGCAGGCGATATAGGACAAATTTTAGGGGGCCTGCTAACTAAAGGTGTTATTACCGAGGGTACTCGCATGCAGATCGGGCCGATGAAGAACGGCACTTTCCAAAAAGTCGCGGTTAAATCCATCCATAGAAACAGGGTCGCGTGCAGGATGGTACGAGCCGGGCAGAGTGCCGCAATATGTCTGGATACTTACGTTCCGAACCTCAGGAACGGGATGGTTCTACTAAGCCACGAAGAGGCGGCCAGGGGCTGTCAATTTTTCCAGGCAAACGTTTCGGTCTTGTTCCACGCGACCGCGATCTATCCGGGATTCCAGACGACGGTGCACATAGGAAATATCCGGCAGACCGCGGTAGTCATAGGGATTTGTTCGTCCAAGTGCATCCAGACAAACGAAAGGGATTCGGTTTTATTCAAGTTTAAAATTCATCCGGAATATGTGACGGTGGGGCAGAGGCTGCTTTTCCGGGAGGGAGCAGCCAAAGGCATCGGGGAAGTGACGCAAGTTTTCCCGCTTACCAACGTTCCAGAGTAAAGCATAACCTCAAAGTGACTAGTGACAGATCATCTGTCAAAATGTCGAGGTTATGTTAACGTCGTCTTACATATCTTTTAGGATTTTTTTTTCAGTTTTTGCCAGTGTAGAGTAGTATTTATTTTTCAATAGGTTTTATTTTTCGGGACGATGCTTTGGGCAAACCAAAAGTATGTTTTATACTTTAGTGGGTTTTGTATTTCAAGAAAACTTTGTACCTGTTATGCTAGAGAATAGGGTACACAAATTTTGCTCTTCCTTAAGCCGAGCACAATTTACTACTTACTGGTTTTTAAAAGTGTTCTAGTGTCAGTTGTGGTTATTTTAAGCTTTATTTTAATATTAATGTTGCTAGTAAAATAAAAGTACATTTCGAATAAATGAACACTCGTGTTTTGACACAAGAATTCGTCAAGTAGCATTTCCCTGCATTTTCTCATAAAAGTTTTCATTTTTTTAGTATTTTCTCAACATTTATGCAAAAATGAAGCTTAAAAGAGCCAGAATTGTTTGACTGACTGACAGACCATAGAATGGTCTTTTATATTGATGTGAAGAATATTAAAATATTCTTAATTTTGAATATAGTTACAGCACAGCAGCTAGTTAGCAATTAAAAATCCGTTGTGTTCAACATTTTTAAGAAAAGCATAAGCTGTGACTAATATGGTAACGTATACTTGTGTGATTTACATTTTAATGTAACCAAAAGAATACTACATTATTTTTTTATGTTTTAAACTGAATATTAGAAGCAATATTTATTTTACAGAGTTCTAGTTTTGTGTACAAATTCTATTTACGTGTGTATATGTTTAATTTAAATTTTATACCTGTGATTGTATTTTATATTCGACAGTATTACCAGATGTAGTTTTATTTTTCAAAATTTAAGTTTTGGTTTTGGAGGGTTTCAGTAAAAAAAAGCAACATGAATGTACAAACAAAATAGATCTCTCTTTTAAATAAATGTTAACCAGAACAACTGAGTTTTATTTAATAAGAAACGATTATTGTTAAAACATTTATTTCGAAAATAAACTTCAGTACAGTATCAAGTATTCTTGGACAACAGACACAAATACATTACATTTTAGATGAAAATTTATGATTTTTTTAGGATGGATCTTTCCCTAAAATATCTAACTACTGCTGCATAAATTAAGTAGGTGTTATAGGGCATAAACCGCAGAAGAAACCTTCCAAATTCAAATGGAATTCTCAAGAAATCTTATTAAACAAAATCGTGAAAATCACAAGAAATCTTTTGAAAATCTGATGGGATTCGTAAGATATCCCGAGGAATTCACAAGAAATCTTAGTAAATCAAGGAATTCTTAAGAAATCATAGAATTCCCAAGAGATCCCATGGAAATCGGAATTTTTTTGCGGTTTAACCCTCAAGATTTTCTGTACAGTCTTATTTTGAAAACATCACAAAAACAAGTACTATCTTTGCTATAGTATACAAAACTACAAAAACTATGTGGGGGTACTAAAAAATTAATACACCCAAACATTAAGGAACATATCAGTGAAACAAACATTATTGCTGCAATTTACACTGCAATTTTCGAGGCATTTTGAATATTGTATTGTCATCAGCAATTTATCGAATAGTAACGAAAGTTTTGAAATGAAATTCATCACACAGAAACAATAACTAAAATTAATTAACAATCATTGTTACCTTTGGCAACTGGAAACATAAATAACAAATACACATGATGCACACTATCACATTACCAAATTATTCTTTGGGGCTCTTCCCAGTCCTCCCATTTAATTGTTTTCTTGAAGAATATATTAAACGTTATCATATTCATTATGCAAAAAGTAACGAATTCTAAAATAACGTTAAAAACAGCTGAATCGGTATTTTTTAGTCTGAGCCTCAAGAGAATATATGGCACTATAAAATAACGAACTTCGACTAATTTTTGCGTTATCAATAGCAAAATTATAGCCGGTATATACAGAACCCCAAAACTAACATCATTTTTACTCCAGGATTTTTTAATTAACACATATATTCCGAAGATATATACTGGCACAACCGCATATTTAAACCAGGTGTATTTTCCGTAAAATCTGTTCCACAAATAAAAAACATAGTGCCTATTATCTGAAAGCAAATATGGATGTACCTGAGTATTAAAATGAACAATCAACAAACTTAAAATTACTGAAAAAATAATAAGTAACTTGTGACGTTTGGTGAATTTAAAAAATTTCAAAACGTCGCCCATAAAATGCGGCCAACCAAAAATTAAACAGAACAACGTAAAATAAAATAATTGAGGAATGTGGATAGTGGCCTCATGTGCGGTTTTATCTCCTACGACAATGCCTTCGTTTAAGTACAAAAACAAGACGAAAGTATACAATAATGAAAAGTATGCCGAAACATTTAACCAAAACAAAATGTCTGTTCGTTTTAAAATGACTCCAGGTCGCTTGAGCAGGGTTTTAAGCAAGGGAATTAAATGCTAGAATTAAAATTAATGTTATTTAAGCTACTGCTGAGTGTTAACTTACCCTTGATGGTAGTTTTCCTTCATATAACAAAACATCTGTCCGTTCGATCCAAAATGCATACAAGTCGGTTAAAACATATTTTCCAGCATAAATTCCCACAAATATTATGTTTGTCTGTCTACAAGTTACAGCAAACAAGCCTAAAACAAAACATTTTAGGATACGAAACAAAACATATGAAATATCGTTAAAATTTTTAACGTACCGAAAATTGAACCCATATAATGATACCCTTTTTCGCTACAAATTATAACACATAGTATCATCGTCAACGAAACAACATCAGTATAATAAACAAAACTGAAAAAATACAGCGGAGGCAGTAGGCTTAACGTTATCGCCGACAATATATTCCGCCATTTGCCCTAAAAAATATATTATAATCTTTAAAACATATTATCTTACTTACCCCATTACCTTCGAGTACATCGAGAAAATCACGTAAAAAAGGAACAGATTAACCAGCGAGAAACCCAACGATATCATTCTCAGCCAGTATATCGAGCAAAGATTAAGCGGGCCTAAGATCATAGCGCTCATTAAATACAGGCCTGGTAGAGTCGTAACTTTTGGGTCCCACTAAAACAACGAAAGTACGATCATCCAGATACCCAACTGCTTCCTTGTTCTTACTTGGTCAAAATCAAAGTGGCAGTAAGCTTCACCAAGCGGAAGATGGAATTCTTCATCAACAATCACCCGGGAGGTTAAGTAAATGCAGTCGAACAATATTTTGGATGCGGCGAAGAAGACTATGCCCCCCAGAAAGAGGCACAGCGTGGAGAGTTTAATATCTAAAGACATCTTTTATACACTGAAAACGACAGTATTTATCGCACTTTTTGTTATTCAAAATTTTAAATGCTCCCAAGCAGACTCCGACGTTTTCAAATGTTTTACACGACCACAAAACACGTAAAACAATAATCATGGGAAGCTGTGATCTGGGTGATGCGTCTCGCGAGATGGGTCATGTTTCGGGATTTTAATCAGATCCCCAAACTTACCTCGAATTCAGTGGCGTACACGATTTTTTCCTAGGAGGTAAGAATTTCAAAATATAAATAATATATTACTTGGAAAAGTATCGAAAATTTGACAACCTGCACATGATGACGTCATTACGGTCAGTCCTGTCACAAAAAAATGAAAATATAATCGCAACAGAAGGTTTTCTCTTCGATGAATTTGAACTTTTATGATTGATATTTTCTAAATGTTCAATTTACAACTTGGTATGATTCAATTTCAGAACCGCTGTGACGTCATCAGGAATAACCTATTTTAAGAAAATGGCTTGTGACGGTATTTATTCATATTATTTAATCAATCTCGTACCTAGTATTTCTAATCTTCAACTAGTAGTAGCGTTATAGTAAACAAATAACAAAACAAAGCGTAATAAGGCGACGAATGAATGAATGAGTAACACTTCTAGGAAAGATTGGACTTGATTTCCACGAAACGAAAGATAAGTTTGTTATGAAATATGATCAGTATCCTATTATGTGGTATGGACGTGGACCACAAATTTTATAGTTTTGTGAGCTGTTCTTGTCAATCCTCAACCCGTGTCCTTGAGGCTTGGATGAGCGTGTGTGGTGTGGTAAGTGGTAAGCGAGAAGCAGGAATAGAGAGAATAGAAGCGATTCCAGCAGAAAAGACGCAGAGCACAACGGGCCAGAGCCTCTTCTCCCGTTTTTTTCTCGGGAGCTTCAGTATAAAAGTCCATTGTATTTTCCTAATAACTCTTGACTGGTCGAAATCATCCTTTTATTCAAAAACTGCGTTCTTCTTGAGGGGGCTGAATGAAGGGTGTCCTGGTGACATGCCTGTGTTGAACTGAGCAAGGTTCTGGTTTTCGTGAATTTGAATAGAATGGTTCGCAAAAGATGTAAGTAGATTTGGTGGGTACCTGGGTACCTTTCAAAACTGACAGCAACTTTATAGGTCATAAGAGAAAGAAGGGAGCTCGATAAGCCGAAGTGATGGATCTAGTGCAAAGCGAAGATGAGAACGAGGCCCCGCTGCTGACTGACAGTGGCACGGAAAGTATTAACGAGAGTCCTTTGGCTGAGGAAGAAACTGAACAGTCGGAGGACTCTACTCTTTGTGACCGAAAATGTGGTAAGTTTCTTTAGTTGTCATTGCGTTTTTTTCATTTGTAATTTGCGACAATTTTTTTTCCCATTCCATTGTTAATATATGCGGGTATTGGTACGATTGGCAAACATTTATTACAAGATTTATTATGTAAGTAATAGGCACATTAATTTTCTTCCTAGCGTCTTTTACGATTTTCATGCTTTAATTTGAAAGAACGTAGTTTTGGCTCGCCCCATATAATAAGCTTTTAAATAGCAATAAAAGTGTAACTAGGCACGTATCGTAGGATAACTTTACAATTTTCCTAATATTTTCAACATACCATGTTTACAGACAAATAGATTTTTGTTTATTTATCTATTAAGCTAGATAGGTAATATTTTCTATTGCATTGTAACCCTCCAAATTCAATGAATAAACAGTTTATAACAATGACATTTAAAATTAATAAATACAATAATTGAATTTTTAGTATTTAAAAGGTTTTAGATATCTTTTGTGAAAAGGACTATTCATTTTGTTATATAAAGATTTAGGTAATAAACTCCAATGCATTTATGAGCACCTAAATAATAGTTACAACAAATTATGTTGTTTCAATTATGTGGCCTTGGATCGTGAAAATTCTCGTTAGCAACAATATTTTTGCTAAAAGTAAAGTACAGGGAATTCTATATATTTTGAGGTACCTACATCATTTATTTTGAAGCTTCAAAGGTTTTGCAAAGTGAAGAAAAAACATAAACTTATTTCTTTAAATAAAAAAAAATCAATATGAATTTATTTTTTCATTTTTAAAATTTACTCCTCATTGTGATTAAAATGATATAAAACTTCATACCTACTATTTTCTCATACCATTTTTGAAATATTTCATTAAAGTTCCAAAACGTAATGTTCTATTTGAGATTTTACTGAAATTCTCAAAATAAAATATTTTGGGTAAGAATTTCAGTAAAATTTAAAAAGGCTCCTAATATTTTAGAATTCTATAATTCTGGTATTTGATATTCGCTTTTATAATTTATTACGAGATCCTCAAATGAAATATCTAAAGTTCCAAAACGTAATGTTCTATTTGAGATTTTACTGAAATTCTCAAAATAAAATATTTTGGGTAAGAATTTCAGTAAAATTTAAAAAGGCTCCTAATATTTTAGAATTCTATAATTCTGATATTTGATATTCGCTTTTATAATTTATTACGAGATCCTCAAATGAAATATCTAAAGTTCTAAAACGTAATGTTCTATTTGAGATTTTACTGAAATTCTCAAAATAAAATATTTTGGGTAAGATATTCCCTTTTATCATTTATTACAAGATTCATTTATTACAAGATGCATTTAAACCGTAATGTAGAATGTACGTTGTTCCGTTTAACATAAGTTTATGCTTTTCTCCATTTTACGATTTGTTTTATGTACTAGCATAATTCTGATGATTCAGAAAAAAACAACATGAAAATATTTTTTTAGCTCCAAATATAAAGGCTGTACGGGTACCTCAAAATATGTATATGGAAAGGGCCTGAACAATTTTTACAGTATCTACCTGAATTTTCAGCTGTATTTTATTTTTGTTTGTTTCAAACCTTTTTTCTCCTCAATAGAGAAAAACAGGTTACCCTTCATTCGCATTTGGCTGGAGAATCAAAAAGGGACTTCCAGATTACAAAGGTTTTAATTATTTTTTTGAAATGGGCAGGGATTTATTATAATTATTTCTTTGAGGGGTAATTCGGCTGTGCTTGTTCGTTTTTAATTTAGGGGAATGAGAATTTACTTCGCCAATATTTGGTCTTTCAAGGACATTTAAATTAACGAAATGTATAAATTGAGGCATGTCCCATTTCTAAAAAGCTTAGATGATTCATGGATTTTCTCAGTTATTATTTTAATTTTATCAGTTATTATCGACACTTCGTCAGTTATGGATTATCATGTCCATAGCATAGCTATACACAATTGTAAATTCCCATTTTTATGAAATCTATAACAAAACACGAATGCATCGAACTATAGCACATTTTCATGTTGTTTTCTAGTAGAAATATCATGTTTTGATCTTGAAATGGCATTTATATTCTGCTGTAATAGTTTGCTTATTCAACTTTCATTTTCGTCTTTGTTCTATAGACTGTCAGCTGTCAAAACAAGTTTTTTTGCAACTCGGATTATTTAATAAGAATAAGTATGACTATCTTTATTAATTATTTATCCATTTCGTAGTATGGAAAATTTGTATTGCTTGTTATGTCATTTTGACATTTTTACAAGGAAAATGTCGTTATAATATCTAATTTGGCTTTAGCAACAAACTTTTTTGCCTTATCATTCGTAATTTTTCAATTTTTTGAGATAAACAAGCCAGCGTTTGTTTGTAAGGTCAGTCCTATAGTTGTTTACGAGTATGACAGATTAAAATTCAGCATTGCAATGAAAAACGCTGATGTATCAAATCCGCTTTGCTTTGATCGTAGAATTACAAAAACGTATAAGATAAACATTTGTGTTTATATTTCAGTATTTTGTATAGTCTTGCCAGCGAAGGTAAAAGAGTATACTGGGTTAGTCAGTTCCGGTGCTCAACATGAGGATCTTGGAAATCGTACCAGATACGATGTTGGTCAAATGAAGGCAAACTTGTGCCTTAGGGCGCTTAGCAATATGCCGCTGAGAAAGTTAAAATATTTTCATGGGTTGCTTAATTTTTTTAAATATGGTCGGTTTTTCTTAAATATCTCAGCAACCCATCAAAATATTTTAACTTTTTTAACGGCATATTGTTGGGCGCCCAAAGGCGCAACTTTGCCTCCATTTGACCGACTTTGTATCTGCTACGGTTTCCGAGATCCTCATATTGAACACCGGAACTGAATCACCCTGTATGTGCATTTATCGCGTTTTTCTTTTTTCCCCTCCAACAGACTTGCTCAACTTGCTCTTTCAATACTATATTTATCTTTGATCTATCGGTTGTAGTTTTGGAATTACGGCATTGGAAAATCAGCATATGTGCACAATAAATTGTGAATCTTGGGAGGTAAAAGAGTATAAATATAGTCTCTTATCCAGTATTTTTATAAATGGCGAGTAAGAACAACCTATGGCACAAAAAAAATGTATATTTCATTTTAACGTGGACTGAAGTTATATTTTTTTGTACTTTTATCCCATGGCAGTAGTCTGATATATTGGAATATATCTCACTTTACTGTTACTTTACTGCCTGGTAATAGTTTTTACTTTTCGGCCATGTATTATACAATATTTTTTGTTCGAATATGCTTAGTTATATTAAAAAAGTAAGAAATTAAAATCAGACATGATACCTACTTTTTATTTTTTCATTACCATAAATCTCAGTTACCTATGAACTATTGAACTGTCAATCAGGTCAAATATCATAGTTTTAATCGTTTTGATAAAATAAATACGACAGAAGAATGCATTATTAAACATATATACTTCTTTGTAGTTTTTTTTTATTTTCTTCGAGAAGAAACAACTTAAGCTACACATATGCTGATATTTCCTCGAAAAAGTCTAAAACACTTATCACGTACTGCAAAGGCAAACCAGTATACTTAACGCGTTTCATAAGCAAACCGTTTAAAAAAAATTAGGTTCTTATCCACTCAATGATGTCACACACATTTTACTACTTTCATTCCAAAAATAAACCTCGCATATTAAATAGAAAAAAAAATGGTAACAAAAAAACAAAAATACATTATTTTCTAAAACTATTGTTTTTTCAGATATACTGTAGTAAAAACTCAAATCTTTAGATGGCTATGTGATAAAACCAAATGAAGATCACAAGTCACATGTGAAACATTTTGTTTTTCATGGCCTACTGAAAGCAACAACTAAAAAATAATAAAAACTATGTCAAAAATAGAATGATTATTTTCAGTTGCACAAGTTGCGATTTCCTTAAAATGGTCAATATAGGGTATGGTGTCACATTACTCGATGGCAATAATTCACTCGTAATGGGTAAACTTTACGACTTTCAGTAAAAGACGTAATAAAGTAGCTTTAAAGGTTGTTGTATAAACGGAACAATGAACTATTTATATTTGCCTATCAGGGATATTTGCCAATTTTGCACAGGTTTCGAATCTGAATTATGAAAGTCGACAATGAGTCAAATGTGTGATATAGAAGCCTGAAATATAGGCAACATGATTTATAGGGGGGGGATACATCTATGTAGGATTTGAGCGTTTTTAGTTAAAGTTAAAATGTGGTCGGCTTTCAGTGTAGGTCAGTATTGTTTTTTGTGTTTGGAATTTTAAATTATTTTTTAAGGTATTTATGGTTATTTGATTGTGTTCTTAAATGAACACTTCATATAGACTGTTAGATAGTGACAGATTTAGGTGAAATTTAAAACAAAGTAGAAACCTTCGATTTAGGTGTCCCATTTTCGCATACAAACCTCGAAGAGGGTTGAAAAGTACATCGATGTTGAGTAGAATGAAGGGAAATTTACGAGTGGCCCCTTGGGGATATCATATGGAAAATTCGATTTTCCTTAACATAATTAACAGGTGGCTTCGGAAAACCAAAGGCTTGAGTGTTGCAGGTGGCTAAAAGGTTGAAATAAGGGCGTAATCTTGTAAGGAAAAATCGAGATTTTAACCGTACATCGTCACTAGCCCGAAAAACATAAAAAAATATACATAATGAACATAGCTTATAGGAAAATCGAATTTTCCATATCTTATCCCCAGGCGCCACTCGTAAATTTCCCTTCACTCTACTCAACGTCAATGTACTTTTCGACCCCCTAAAAGGCTTGTATGCGAAAATGGGGCACCTAAATCTGTCACTATCTGACAATCTAATAATACATCCTGTATGCCTGAAATATGTCTAAAGTTTTTGATTGCAATGTTTTTATGGAGGCAGCTATATTGGCTTCAAATTTCTTAAATTATTAAGCAACATATTATATTCATACCTATTATTTTTTAAGGTATTTATCGTTATTTGATCGTGTCCTCAAATGAACACTTCAAAATAATATTAAATAACTAATACATCATGTAGGTATGCCTGAGATATGTCCAATGTCTTTAATTGCAATGTTTTTATGGAGACAGACATATTGGCATTAAATTTCTTAAATTATTAAAACATATTATATTCTTACCTTCATGCCTCTATTTTGAAAAACACACTCACGTTTGTACCTTATTTTTGAGCATTAACTTACATTTTGATCCGATACACACTTATAAATGTCAAAAAAGTTGCTACCTATGAACTTTCTTATCTACAGAATGTGATTCAACGAAGCCGTTTGTGATGCGCTGGCGTGAGTCATATATAAACATTTTTTGAATCGATGCTTTTAATTTGAGTTTCTGCCTTGTTTTGGTAAAGTTGTTAAAAATGTTAAGGTTTCATCGTGGAATTGAGAAAACTTTCAATAAGGTCCCTTACAGAAGTCCACCTAGAATGATGTATTTCATGTGAAATATTACTTTATAAGGTTGAATAAATAATTTTTTTGGGTGGTGTACTATTATGTATACAGTGTGTCCCAATCTGATACTGGACACCTCAGAACTATATGAAGGACAAGGAAAACATAAATGGTCTCTATTTTTTTATTGGTAGTCCCAAGGGAGCGTATCTCATAGGCAATGGTTTTTCGGATGGGGTAATTATTTCATGGCCTGCTATGATTTTTTAAAATAGCTAATTTTCAAGAAACCCTATTAGGGATTTTTTTTACGACAAAATGTTATTAAGAAAACTTGTTCAGAATGAAAACCTGAGTAGAATTGCAAAATTTTAAAAGTTTAGGCCTACTTTGATTTTTAGCTTTTTCGCCTTTTTCTCCCACTTTTTTCTTAGAAATCTGTCCTTTCTGGAGCTTTCACGTCAAAATATTATTAAGGAAACTTGATCTTCGTGAAAAAATAAAATTTTGACGTGAAATCTCCAGAAAGGACACTTATATCTAATCTAAAAATCAAAGTAGGCCTAGCCTTTTGACATTTTGCGTATCTACTCAGTTTTTTATTTTGAACAAGTTTTCTTAATAACATTTTGTCGTATAAAAATCCCTTAGGGGGTTTCTTGAAAATTTGCTATTTTAAAAAATCATAGCAGGCCATGAGACAATTACCCCATCCAAATACCACCGCCTATGAGATACTCTCCCTTAGTACTATCAATAAAAAAATACAGACCACTTGTTTTCCTTGCCCTTCATATATTTCTGGGGTGTCCAGTATCAAATTTGGACACACTGTATAGGGTGTCCCAGGTTTTTTTTATCAGGACATTGTAGAAAAACTCATTCTAAGATGGGTTGCTCATGTACACATAGTTCTTAGTTTTGACATACAGGGCGTAACATTTGAAAGCCGTAAGTGAAAATTTTATGTTTCGAATGTTGAAGTTGATTTTATCGTTATGAAACAAGAGTACACCTTTGTTGTCTCAAACAAGTTACGAGTAAAAGCACGAATAGCGTAGAAATTGACATTTTCGGGTTATTCTCCATCCCCAAAAACAGCAGTGCCAAATTTCAGTTCAGCAGCTTGATTATTTTAGGAGATATTGCTATAATTCAATTTTAAGAAGAGAACTTTAGATCCGTTTTTTAGCTACCCACATTACAATGATTTTTTCTACAAAATGCAAGGTCCTGATCAAAAATCCTGGGATACCCTGTATGTTTCTTTTAAAAATTATACAGGGTGCTCGAATTTCGCTCGAATCGGTTGTAAATTTCAACATCCTCATACTTAGACTCAAAATTCGGACACCCTGTAGTGTCTTTCATCTTTATTTCCATTCTTCCATATAATTATTGTCACATTGTATTTGGAAACTGAAAGTTACAAGAGTTTGCGCCCGACACATTTCTTGTATTAATTTAATTGTAATTATTTGAAAAATAATTGTAATCAAAGAAACTTATAGATTAAATTTATTTTAATTATTCAGACGAGGCAATCTTAATAGACCATCCAAGAAATGGTAAGTGGTGGAAGCTAGCAACCACATAGTTTTATTCTAACATTTTAAGGGTATGCCAGATGTATTTTATTTTTAATATTCAAATTCAACTTTCCTATTAAACAAAAGTGTTTATTTTAGAAGTTATCTATCAATTGTTACCTACTCAGATGTTGATATTTATAAGACATATTTATGGATGGTGGGAAGTCTAATCACATCTTAAAATTGCTTTCCTCTCGAAAATTATTTGTTTATGGAAAAATTTGTTGCGTTTACATCGCGAATCATGGAAAAACCTTTGGCCTGCCTTTAAGAAGCATTTTCATAATTGGCAATAATATTCAAATTGGTAAAAATGTTTTGTCTTGTAGAAAGTAACATAATTTTGTGTAGCACGATGAGAATGCTTTGAGATCACACTTGTTAAGCTTACAAAATGTCGAACTACACTTTTGAAGCTGTGTTGTGCCACTTACAAATTGTGCCGTAACAAGCGTGGCTTTTATTCCTCGAAAAACGGTGAAATCTTCCTTCCAGAAACTTCCAACCACCAGCGCATAAAGCTGCATCCATCTCTAATCGACAAGTCGTTCTCGATTGACGAAGACGACCTATGCACCCCATTAGAACCGATACCCGTCGGGGGAGTCTTCCAGTTGATGCCCACGACATCCAGCAGCAACGACACTTCCGAGGCTAGCACTCCGGACAGTGAGTCGAAAAAACGCCAATATTATTTTTTGAACGGGTTAATTATTCGGGAAAAGTGTCCAATAAAAATGCTATAATTTTCTATTACACTCTTAATTTTGTAATAGGGATTCTTAAAACGAGCAATCAGCTAAGTGGGGTTGGGTTTACAAAAATGCAAATTGCTCGTATACAGGATGCGCTAGGAGAAGCTTATATTTTCGCTTGTATTTTTTTAATTCTTCGACAGATTTTTGCGGTCTTGTCTCATTTGAAAGCCTAATTTTGGGATTTTTCGACGACATTTTTATAGAAACTAATGCTTGTCTACATTTGACAGCGTAAGCCATCTTAGATTTTTTGAAATCCCACTTGATTCGTTTCGAGTTTCAAGATGAAAAAAATCTATGAGAAAAACAGCAATTTCATCTTTTTTTAGCAAAGATATCTTGAAAAGCACTTGTAATTTTCCCCTCACCCTGTACATGCAGTGTGTCCCAATTTGATACTGGACACCTCAGAACTATATGAAGGACAAAGAAAACAAATGGTTTCTATTTTTTTATTGGTAGTCCCAAGGGAGAGTACCTCATAGGCATCATATTTGGATCGGGTAATTATTTCATGGCCTGCTATGATTTTTTAAAATAGCTAATTTTCAAGAAACCCTATTAGGGATTTTTTTTACGACAAAATGTTATTAAGAAAACTTGTTCAGAATGAAAACCTGAGTAGAATTGCAAAATTTTAAAAGTTTAGGCCTACTTTGATTTTTAGCTTTTTTGCCTTTTTCTCCCACTTTTTTCTTAGAAATCTGTCCTTTCTGGAGCTTTCACGTCAAAATATTATTAAGGAAACTTAATCTTCGTGAAAAAATAAAATTTTGACGTGAAAGCTCCAGAAAGGACACTTTTCTAAGAAAAAAGTGGGAGATAAACCTAAAAATCAAAATAGACCTAGCCTTTTGAAATTTTGTGAATCTACTCAGTTTTTCATTCTGAACATTTTGTCGTAAAAAAATCCCTAATAGGGTTTCTTGAAAATTTACTATTTTAAAAAATCATAGCAGGCCATGAAATAATTACCCCATCCAAATACCACCGCCTATGAGATACTCTCCCTTGGTACTACCAATAAAAAAAATAGAGACCATTTGTTTTCCTTGCCCCTCGTATATTTCTGAGGTATCCAGTATCAAATTGGGACACACTGTATTTTCTATGCTGTCCCAGAATTTTATCGAGTATCCTATTAGCTAAATTAAGTATTTTAAAACCTTCCATTGTATGAGACATGTATAAAAGTTTGCTAGGAACGGAACTTTATCAGTCTATGATAAGAATTTTTCTGGTGCACATATCGTCTCAAATTGCAAGTTATATAATTGGCGATTATTTAGACAGATAAAACTTGGCCGAATCTGATGTACAAGAGTTATTTGCTTTTTGTTGAAACAGGTAGGTAAAACAATTATACAAAAGTTATAGATTTTCTTTAAATTATCAGAGGCCCTTAAAATGTTCATAAAAACTTTCCGTACAGTTTCCAATAAAATATAATCTCCAGAATGTTCAAAAAAAAAGTTTCTAATCGATACCGTGTTTCTCCCCATCGGAAAAGGATCAGACGAGGACGATGGCATTGTGGAAGAGGATTTCATCCACTTGGAATTCGTTCACCCGCCGATTGCTGAAGAAAATCCGGATGGTCTTGATTTTACTGATGCTGGCGCTTCTGGCTACTGCCGTTTTTCTGGCCATGCTGCCGCTCCTGACGATGGCCTTAAGCCGTCCCAGAACGGTTATAAAGACCGAAAGGGGCCAGGCGGAGATACCGAATTGGTTACAATTCCAGGTCGGTAGCAACTATTCGCGATAGAAGATCGAACTTCCGCGGTGAAATTTTCGAGTTCTTGAGATTGTGCCGTGTTTTTTTTTAGAAGTGAACGAGCTAGATACCGACGAGACTTCTTCAACGGGTACTTCAGACCAGAGTTCATTGCCAAATACCCCTCGTACTTCCATACTAAGGAGACCGTCAACTCAGGACTGTTTCTTGGTGGAATCCGAGTCGTTCAAACATCGGGTCTGTTTTCCTAACGACGAGAACGAGTTGCTTAGCTATAGGGAGCCGGAAGACGATTTTCCATGGATAATAAGTATATTTTTTAATGGCAGTCGAGAAATATGGCTGTTTGTGATTTTTTTTTAGATGACAGTATTCCTGCCGATGAGATACTTCAGGTTTACGTGAATTCATGTAAGAAGTACGGGACTATTGAGCTTGATTCTATTAAGGAACAAATTCAGGTAGAAATTATGGAGTTTTAGCTCAATTTTAACCAGAATATATTTACCACCTAACCTTGCTACTCTAACACATTTTTGCATCTGTTTCTTTTAATTTAAAATAATTAAAGCAAATAACTTAAGCATTTGAAGTAATTTAATTAACTTAATTAAATTACTTGAAGTAATTTAATTAATTTACTTTTACAAGTAACTTAATTAAATTACTTACAAATAGTGATGTAAAATTTCTGGAGAAAAAATTCAAATTTGGAGATGTTATTTTTTTCCAAAAAAATCACGTTTGTCTTATTTATGTCATTACCGTTGCAATAATATCAAATACATGGTATTTTAACGTGTTTAAAATTTGAAGAACTGTCTATTGCAATACTTACATGTCACAATGTTTTCTTATCTAGTTTATTTTTTTAAGCCAAGAATTCAAATGTTTTTAGACATTTACATGAATTTAACAAAGGTCTAATATCATACTTCTTTACTTAACCGCACTTTCTTGATTATTATTCTCAGATTCTCAGCACTATCAACTCTTTGGTCAATTCTGACAATACTACAAATGAAATGAAAACTAACATATTGATTTTTCCGGCATCAAAGAGCGAGAATGATATAATATGCCGCTTTGCCCAAAAATTTTAAATCATAAGAAACATTGCAATAAACATACTTTGAGGATAGCACCAACCAACTCAGGTGGACGTCGCAAATATTTCGAATGGTATCCACACTAACATACGATTTTTCTCGTAGGAGATAAAAAACAACACGAACCATTCGGCCGTGTTGCGCCTAAACTCTATCAAAATAACCTCCGAAGTTAATGAAACAATGGAAGACCTCCTGAAAGTAACAAACTTCCACACATTAATCATTACCGAGTGCAAATTCACTCCGGAAACGATGACCGAATTCTTAAATATGCTCGAGTTCTACGGGTCAGTTTGCCACATTGAAATCGCGATGAATTTCGAGGACGATGACACTTGGAAGTGTTTTTGCAATGCGTGCAGCAATATTGCCGTCCTGGAATCGTTGTCGTTTAAAGGGATGACCATAAATGAAACGTACATGCGGAATTTGCTGAGTGCTGTCCGCAACAACCCGAATATAACAATACTCAAGTTTGATGGCTGTACGCTCGTCAAGCTGCCAACGTTTTACTTAGGTAAGGTTCGGTGGGGGCTTTTTTCCTTGGTTTCGACTAGTTTCGACGCTTAGACAGTCGTAACAGGTTTTTTTTTGTAGGTACACAGTGTAACGACTGTTTAGAATGTTATGCACGATTTTTTCGTTAGCTGTGTAGGCATATGCTTGAAAAAATTTTTATCAAATATATTTAGCCCATTGACAGTAGTCGGGCAAAGCTGATGTCTCAGGAAATATAATCACTTTTGTCACTCATTTTCTTTGACTTGTCAAAGAAATTGAAGAAAATCGGCTCTGTGACATAACCTTACTTATTGTAATAGTCAATATAGATGTGTTTAAATGCCAATTCCATAAATTCATTTAATGTTAAAATGTTAACTGCTGTCAAGGGACCCTTGTTGTGTCAAGTTAACGTCACCTTGTCTTCGTTTATAGCTATTTTTGTGCAGTAAATAATATAAATCCTTCAAACATGTTTTATTTCAAAAAAAATCCTTTATCTGCAATAAAAACTTCACACTTTAGAAAATGTAATATTTGTTTTATTGACAATTTCGGAAATTCTAACCTCACTTATTAATAATCAAGTCACCTGGTCCTTTGATTTTTCAAAACAATAATTCAACAGTAGACAATTTCAGGAATTCTAACCTCACTTCTTAATAATCAAGTTACCTCATGCTCTGATTTTTTGAAACAATTCGTAAACAAAAAATAAATTAAGGTATAATTATTATTTCTGCCTGAAAAAATCGAGCAAAACATCTAAGCCGATTTATTAATTACTATTGAATATTTTGGTAAACCGTCATTTTTTAGTTGAAAACCTCATGGCAAATAGAACATTGAGAGAATTGTACCTCCCCTCCACTGGTTTGTACACAAAGGAGGCTGACGCTTTGCAAAAATTTCTCTCGATGAACACTCATTTAAAAGTATTAGATATTAGCAACAATTTTTTGGGCGACCGTGGATTTGAGGTTTTAGCCAGAGGACTCTGCCGCCAAACTATGCCCGGCTACGGCCTGTCAGTTCTCGTTATTTTCAACAATCAACTCACAGAGAAAAGCGGACCTGTCATTAATAATATTATCGTAAGAGCTTTCGGTAGCAGTTTTTGCGAGTGTTTAATTTTGTATTTTTAGACCGAGTGCAAGAACTTGCATACGCTTAACATTGGCTATAACAATTTGACTGACGAAGTACTTAAGTATATAGCGGACGCATTGCCACATACACAAGCATTAGAAGGTTTAGGACTGCAGTGTACCCTATTGACATGCAAGGGAATCAATGATCTTGCCACGGCGATTCAAAGTAATAAATCCCTGCAAAAAATTAACCTCAAAGGCAACAAGGCGATTCAAATAAATGGAGTAGAAACGCTTTGCAATGCTTTGACAAATTCGAAGATTATTAAGGTCGAAATCGATGAAAGCAATCGGTCTTGTAACGTAAGAACAAATTTATTAGTGAAATTACTTACAAATAAAGTGAAAACTAGCATTTTTACTAGTTACATTTATGTACAGGGTGTCCCATTTTGGGCGTTTTTCTCAAAAATCTCGGTTATTATTAAAGCTAGAGGGTTGCGGTTTTCTCGTCACTATACTACTTTTTTGAGAGGAATTTGGTGGACCAATCAGATTTTAGATAAGTTTTATTGTTTCCGCGCATTGGCGCAGGACTCAAATTTTCGATTTTTTGGAAACCTCTCTCCTGGCTACAACTTATATATATCGACAAATTTTATCAACTATTTTTATAGATTTTTTGGCGTAGAATCGAATGGAATAATTAGTTTTCTGGTAGCGTTAATAGTTTTTGAGATATGAACCAAAGTTATATATTTTTTTAAATGGAAACCATAGTTCATATCTCAAAAACTATTAACGCTACCAAAAAACTAATTATTCCATTCGATTCTACGCCAAAAAATCTATAAAAAATAGTTGATTCAATTTGTCGATATACAGTGTGACCCATTTGTTTTGGGGTCAGTCTGTAAAAAGTGTATCAATCGTGCGATTTGGCTGATTTTTTTTTTAAATTGTAGAGCTCGATGAACTGCACATTTTGAACAAAAATTGCCTGGTTCGCATAAAATCCAAAGCCTACTATGACCGTTTTTATGAGCAAAATTTTAAGAAACCATATTAGCGTTTTTTTTTGAAAAAATCTGTGTGCGCCAATGGATTGAGCATTCCTCGAAATGGGTATGTACAAAATTTCATCAAAATATTTCAAGTAATAACGATTTTGTAGAAAAATTAAAAATGCAGCCAAGGTACGTCTTTATTTTCAAAAATTCAAAGTTGGCCATGGAAAATAATTGAATTGTTTACTTTTATTAAGTGTCAAACTGTCTAAATTGAGTTCAGAAATTGTTTGTGCTCAATACAATTAATTATCATAATTATGGAATATTTAAGCATAAGAGACAAAATAGAAATTGTTCGACTCGTGGGCGACAACGAGCGCTCGGCAGCAGAAGCTGCGGCCGAATTTAACAATAGACACCCAGGTAGATCAGTGAGTCGAAGTACTGTACAACGTATAAACAATATTTTTGATGAAACTGGATCGATTTCTAAAAATTTATTAAAAACTAGGCAAAATGGACGCCGTGGACTTGTTGAAAATAACAATCAAATTCTGCAATACTTTAGTGACAATCCTCGAAATAGTGTTCGAACGGCTAGTTTAGACCTTCATATACCCAGAGAGAGTATAAGGAGATGTTTGAGACAAAACAAAATAAAACCGTTTAAGCCAAAATTTTTGCACACCCTGGAACCAGGAGATGAGGAGAGAAGATTAGAATTTTGCTATTGGCTGCAAGGTGAATATCTCCATAATGGCAACTTTTTAAATGAAATTTTATTCACCGACGAAGCCACGTTTACTACAAATGGTGTAGTATCAAGTCAAAACTGCCGTCACTGGTCAGCTGAAAATCCAGAGTTTATAATAAATGCAAGGAGACAATATTCACAAAAAATTAACGTTTGGTGTGGAATACTACGCGACAGAATAATTGGCCCATTTTTCTTTGAAGGGAATTTGAATGCGGCTGGCTTCTTGAATTTTCTAGAAATTGAATTTAGAAATGCTTTAGATGAGTTACCATTAAGATACCGTTTAAATTTAAAGTTACAGTTAGATGGCAGTCCTATTCATAATGCTCGTTTAATCAGAAACTGGCTAGATAATAATTTTGAAAACTGTTGGATAGGGCGAAATAGTCCTTTCTGTGAGTGGCCACCGAGATCTCCGGACTTAACTCCTTTAGATTTTTTTCTTTGGGGTACACTTAAGCAAAATGTTTATAAGTCAAGACCCCATAATTTACAAGAACTGCAAGCTAGGATAAACCGTAGTTGTGAGGAAATTACTCCACAGCAAATACGAAATGTAATTTTGAATGTACGCAAGAGGAACGACAAATGCATTGTAGAAAATGGAGGCTTGGTAGAAGTTACAAAAATTTTATAATTTTAATTGTTTTTATGTTTTGTGTTTATAAGCATAAGGTTGTATTATTACAATTCAATTATTTTCCATGGCCAACTTTGAATTTTTGAAAATAAAGACGTACCTTGGCTGCATTTTTAATTTTTCTACAAAATCGTTATTACTTGAAATATTTTGATGAAATTTTGTACATACCCATTTCGAGGGGTGCTCAATCCATTGGCGCACACAGAAATATGGTTTCTTAAAATTTTGCTCATAAAAACGGTCATAGTAGGCTTTGGATTTTATGCGAACCAGGCAATTTTTGTTCAAAATGTGCAGTTCATCGAGCTCTACAATTTAAAAAAAAAAAATCAGCCAAATCGCACGATTGATACACTTTTTACAGACTGACCCCAAAACAAATGGGTCACACTGTATATATAAGTTGTAGCCAGGAAAGAGGTTTCCAAAAAATCGAAAATTTCAGTCCTGCGCCAATGCGCGGAAACTATAAAACTTATCTAAAATCTGATTGGTCCATCAAATTCCTCTCAAAAAAGTAGTACAGTGACGTGAAAACCGCAACCCTCTAGCTTTAATAATAACCGAGATTTTTGAGAAAAACACCCCAAAACACCCAAAATGGGACACCCTGTACCAATAAAGCTTAAAAATTAAACTTTTTTGTAGGACCCCGAATCATACTCCCAGCTTATAAAAAAACTAAACGGCATTTGCACAATCAATAGATCTTACGTAGATGTAAATGAGGACGACGATGAGGTTATGAACATTTCGCAGCTTATTTCGAGGAAAGTCTCTCTCAGCTGCGAACCTAGATATAGCGTTCCCGAACCTCAGGTACCACTTATTTATTACCTGTACTTCTCTGTTTCATTTTGTCAATGTTTTCAGGCTTCTTTCTACATAGGCTCGCCAATATTGTCGCCGATTCAAACTCCTTCGTCTTCTCCGTCACCGATACCGTCTCCGGCTCCTTCCCCCGCCCCGTCCCCATCCCCCGCCCCGTCGCCGTCTTTGAGCCCGTCTCCGAAGAGCCGTTTCAAAATCGTAAAGGTCAACGAACCATATGTGTCGAAACCTACGCCGCCGCCGAGTTCCGTAAGGGTGAAGGTTTCTAGGTAAGTGAGGTTATGTTTGGTTTGTCCGAGTTTGGTATAAAATCGTTCTGGGGCGAAACTCGTCCATCAGGGACGAGTCATTCTCGCTTTTATGGAATGTTCCAACTTTTGCCACATGACGAATTTCGTGCATTGGAACATTCTCTAAAACGGGAACATTGTTGCTTCCCGAGGATGTTCCCGATTTCTAGAACGGATTTCAACCATCAGAACATTCTCGATAAAGGGAACATTCACAGAATATTATCACTTTTCAACAATGGCACCTTTTCCTATAATGAATCTCGTCCTTGGAACATTCTCGAAAAGGGGCACAATCTTGATCCTCGGGAACGTTTCAACTTTTTTGAGAATGTTCCCTTTTTATCCACGACGAACCTCGCCTATTGCAACATTCTCGAAGAGGGGAACATTGTTGCTTTCCGAGGATGTTCCCGATTTCTAGAATGGATTTCACCCATCAGAACATTCTCGATAAAGGGGACATTCACGGAAGGGGGGAATATTATCACTTTTCGACAGTGGCACCTTTTCCTATAACGAATCTCGTCTTTGTGACATTCTCGAAAAGGGGAGCATTCTCGATCCTCGGGAACGTTTCAACTTTTCTGAGAATGTTCCCTTTTTACCCATGACAAATCTCACCTATTGGAACATTCTCGAAGAGGGGAACATTGTTGCTTTCCGAGGATGTTCCCGATTTCTAGAATGGATTTCACCCATCAGAACATTCTCGATAAAGGGGACATTCACAGAAGGGGGGAATATTATCACTTTTCGACAGTGGCACCTTTTCCTATAACGAATCTTCTTTGCGACATTCTCGAAAAGGGGAGCATTCTCGATCCTCGGGAACGTTTCAACTTTTCTGAGAATGTCCCCTTTTTACCCATGATGAATCTCACCTATTGGAACATTCTCGAAGAGGGGAACATTGTTGCTTTCCGAGGATGTTCCCGATTTCCAGAACGGATTTCACCCATCAGAATATTCTTGATAAAGGGAACATTGACAGAAGGGGGGAATATTGTCACTTTTTGACAATGACACCTTTTCCTATGATGAATACCATCTTTGGAACATTCTCGAAAAGGGGAGCATTCTCGATCCTTGGGAACGTTTCAACTTTTCTGAGAATGTCCCCTTTTTACCCATGACGAATCTCACCTATTGGAACATTCTCAAAGCAGGAAACGAACGAACCTCTCCTGTCAGAACATTTTCGAAAAGGGAAACATTCTTCTATGACGGTTCTAGGGCAATTTCGGATCAAATTCGAACAAACCAATTGTGTGTGAGAGGGTTTGACGATAGAAATTTTTTGGATGTGTAGATTTTGCGTGACCAGGGTTCCGCCATCGCCGGACGATGAAGTGGCGTTGGGGAGGTTCGCAAACGTGCGGAGCAGTGTATCGTCGAACGAGAGTGTAGACTCGTTGACGCAGCTGCATTTGGACAGTGATAGTGACTAGGTTGGTCGGTAGACGTAACAAAGTACTTACTTTTCTTTCGTATTAGTTCTGTGATACGTGTTATGTTTGGTTTAAATTTTATTTTCATTCGTTACAGAACATTTAAGAACTCATTAAGGAAACGAGAACGTATTACGCCCGCGGGCATTTGTTTAGGTTATTTATTTCTTTGAAACGTAGGGAAACGAACTGTTCAATTTGATCTGTTAATTTTTTATTGATTATTTTTACTTTCTGACTGTGTTAGGATTTTGTAACGGGTTTATTTTTATGTGTTTTTCGAAATCTAGACAATAAGGCTTTAAATTACATTAATCTTCTTGTGATTAATATTTTCGACGAGCAGAATAGCGAGAGCTAAATATTTGTTTCGGCCATTTCGGTTTGGGCTTGCAAAGCTATGTTAAATTCCGTGTGTTTTTTTTTACTAATTTTCGATGTCTTTAAATGAAGAAATCGATAGGTTGTTAAAAATATTGTTGAAAAGTATTTTTCATAAACATTCGATCAAAAATATTTCCAAAATTTGGTCAGGTAAATGAAACGTACAATATGTATTATATTGTAAAAAAGTGATATTTCTTGTGTTGTCAGATGACTACTACTTAAAGTAGTGTACAAAGTAAATAAGATGTTTTCTACAAATTAGAATTTTAGTATATTCTCTGATTTGAATTTTTTTAAAAGCAACAATACGTGATTTATTATATAAAACAAACAGAAAAAGAAATAAGATTTATGGGATAGCATTAAAATTAAATATATTTTTATATTGATGTTATTAGATATCTTATTGGGGTTAACGTTAGGATAGTTTGTAGAGTCTTATTAGTACAAACTTAATGTAATATTTTTCCATTGTAACCAAAATATTTTGTTAAAAACCATTTTCGCATGCACCTATATGCATTTCGTCAATATAGTTTATTTATATTATTGTGTATGTGATAAAATGGATGTGATACTGTATGATATATTTAAGAGTATTTTAGCAAATAACCATATTGTAAATTACCTGTGTTTATTATAAAAATTGTATGTTTCTTCTAAATTATTTTTTATTTCTCACCTTTCCTTAAAATTCTCATGACACAAGTCAACAAAGTGGTTGCATTTGTAGTTACCAAGCGGAAGCACACTATTGGGTGCGTTTAAGATGACAAAGTGATTGCAAAATTAGCAAGCGTAAAAATTTTGTGCTTGGTTTCTCGCGATTGCTCTAAGTGATTTATTCTAACCTTACTTTGTTCTGTCAGTTCCCTTTATTGGTTTTATTTGTGTTTGTTTGTGCATCTAATACTACTAAAAAATCTATTTTTATTATACAGTGTCCTCCAAAAAGTCCGCACCATAGGGGGGAAATTTTTAATTAACGTTTTATTTTGAAATTTAATTTTGGGGTTACCTTTTGCTTTAAAAAAGATGAAAAATGACCCACTCAAACGTGGTCATGTGACTTTCGTTATCTGTCAGAAATGACAGTACTTGTTAAAATATCAAAAAGTTGTTTAAATATCAAAAAGTTTTACTTGAAAAAGTTGTTTCTTTTCCAATTTTACGTAAGTGTACCAAATTTGAACGCTCTTCTAAAATATTTACTTTTTTGCCAATTTTTAAAAGGTATGAAATTTCTGAAAATTTTCATGACTCGAAACTTCGTAAAAACGGTTTTATATCACTAGCTTTATCATTCTATTAATTTTTTATTACAAATTACCGATAAGAATAGGTATTTTTCGAAAGAAAATGATATTTACACTTTAAAATTCTGTTATGTTTGTTGCAAAGTTGATGTACCGTCTAGCATTTGGTGTATAAATTTAGTTACATTACGTTTCCCAGTTCTAAATTGATGCTAAAATAATAGTAAATTAAAATATCATCAAACTATTTTACGTATCTAAGCAAAATTCTTGACTTTTATGGAACAAATAATTATTACCTTTAAATTTTATTTCACATTAATCGATTTTGATGAGTAGGCCATGGAGAGAATGGAAACAATTGTTTTTATTTGACAGTTTGATAACCCTCAAATAAAAACAACTGTCAAAAACAATTGCTTCTATTCTCTCCATGGCCTACTCATCAATATCGATTAATGTTAAATTAAACTTAAAGGTAATAATTATTTGTTCCATAAAAGTCAATAATTTTGCTTAGATAGGTAAAATAGTTTGATGATATTTTAATTTATTATTATTTTGGCATCAATTTAGAACTGGGAAACGTAATGTAACTAAATTTATACCCCAAAAGCTAGACGGTAGGTACTTCAACTTTGCAACAAACATAACAGAATTTTAAAGCGTAAATATCATTTTCTTTTGAAAAATACCTATTCTTAACGATAATTAGTAATAAAAAAAATAGAATGATAAAGCTAGTGATATAAAATAGTTTTACGAAGTTTCGAGTTTTTAAAATTTTCAGAAATTTCATAAATATTAAAAATTGGCAAAAAACTAAATATTTTAGTAGAGCGTTCAAATTTGGTACACTTACGTAAAATTGAAAAAGAAACAACTTTTTCAAATAAAACTTTTTGACATTTTAACAAATAAACCCATTTTTTGCGATATATTTTTTTAAATGTCATATTTGACACATAACGAAAGTCACATGACCACTTTGAGTGGGTCATTTTTCATCTTTTTTAAAGCAAAAGGTAACCCCAAAATTAAATTTCAAAATAAAACGTTAATTAAAAATTTCCCCCCTATGGTGCGAACTTTTTGGAGGACACTGTATATTCAAATGCAATTTGCAACTTCCTATATTACGTAAGCAAGGCAGTCTCCTGAAGCGACCGATAGATGGTGCCACAAAATATTCATAAGTGGGAAACCAAATTTTAAGGTAAGTAATATCAAGTTTATTTCGTATCGTATTAACTTTGAGCTATAAGTATTACACAATAATAACGTCGTGACAAATGTTCTTATTAAAATTAAATTAACAATATTTCTTTACGAAACAAATTATTTGATTTTTTTGCGCGTGCCCTCTAGTGACGAAGTGTCTAACCTCACGCGCAATAAGTTCAAATTGTTGTACCCACAGAAATCTATAAAGATATCTATACCTACAAAGTTATGTTTCAACCTCTGATTACGTGATGGCGCCACATTAATAAAATAGCAGGATCCAAATCAAATTCTAATAAGAATTTTTCCCATTTATCTGTTTGTACTCTTCTTCGCTACTATACCCGAAAATTTGTACATAAAACTCGAAGCCTTTTCCGTATTCTGTGAATACCGAAAATTCCATATAACTTAGTCCGACACCTCCTCCCCTATAAACTGGATATCCATTTTCTCCATCAGTTGTTTCGTCTATAACTTTAACGCAAGTTATGTATACATGTTCGTCGATATTCATCTAAAAAAAAAACAATGATTAAGTTAATTTAATATTATGTTGTGTTAATAATTTTTATTTTTGCTTACTCTGATAATTGCTGTGACGTGGCTTTTTCCATCACTTGTGAAAATTATTTTTTCCTGGTGCAAAACTGGGTAGTGAGGATAACAACGCCCAACGAAGAGATGGTGAGGTGTTTTCAGAATTTTGTAATCAACTAAAATAATCAAGTATATTTTTAAATCAAAATATGTATATGCTTACGTAGGTTTTTTTATTTTACTTTTTGCTACTGGATCGACTTCTTCGGTAACCATAATTGTTTCAGCCTTTTCGTATTTTGTGGTAAAATTTTTTGCACTTGAATAAAATACAGTGAACGTTAAAACGAAATATAAACAAGGATTCATGGTTCTGCACTCTTTACGAAGAACTTCTTTATACTAATTTACTGCGATAAAGCATGAATGGAATCTAAGTGAAATAATTTGTGTCAAAGTTTATCTTCAATATTTTTTATAATTTAATTGTATATTAATCACAACATTTGTATTTATTTTTTGTCAATAAACTACATTGTATCATGAAACCGAGAAAATAGCATTCATTTTCCTTATAGGAAACGCAATATTCACCTACATAAAATTTGGAACGGCAGGAGTTATGAATTTAAAAAAATAGAATAATTAATATTTAAAATATCATTTTGCTGAAAAGTTTATCGAAAGGCCAAACTGCCATTAAGTTTTATTTGTAATTAATCGTTTTTGTAAATCTTTTATACAGTCCGGACCTGACCAAGGGCGCCGTGTGGTCGGTTTAAAATTTGGCGCCATCGAGACTCGCTGTGATTGGTCGCTTAGGTGCCGCCCCCTGGATTTGTCACAGGGCCGTATTCGGGCACTTTCTTCGGCAAGGGAAATACTAAATAACTGTGCGAGCGAACTTTATTTTTCTCCCCGTCTCTCTCATGATTTGTGCGCGTAAAATTAAATTAAAACGGCGCTATTTTTCAATTAGATTTGGGCGCGACGGGCCGATCCGCCCGCTCTCACATTTATTGGATCCCTCCGGCAGGCGTATTTAAAAATATATTTTTAATTAGCCGCAGCGATAGATTCTCATTAATATACAAACCAAAAACTCTTCACCCGCCTCTTAAACATTCGTTTTTATTAGCGGTAATTCGGATTAATGCCTTTATAGCGGCTATCAAGACCTCCTCTGCTTATTGATGCGTTTGGGAAACGCACAACCCGGGAAAATGTAGCAGAAGAGTCACTGAACGAATTACATACACTTAAAATTGCTAAAATACCGCAGAGAAATATCCAAGCATCAAAATGCACATGTTTGTAGTCAACAATAAAATAACGGAAGTTTACTAAAGTAAACAAACATTACAATGTTTACCTGTGATAGAGGAAGACAATGCGCTTTGACCTACTGCGCAGCCGATTTTTCGGCGACGCATTGGGAGCCTAGACGGCCGCCATTTTAACCCATTCTTGTCTTGTAGTCTTGTAGTTTGTTTACGCTTTGACGTGCTTACTTCTTACTTGCCTTTTTAAGGTATTTTTCGTGTGTTTAGCGTTTTTGCTGGCGTGTTTTTGTAATCGTGTTGTGTTCATTAACATGTCTTGCTCTGTAAGAACATGCACAAAATAAAAGATTTAGATCTGAAGGTATATCTTTCCATTGGTATGTTGCATTATTTAGGATAAGATGTATTGGTGGTGCTTATTCTAGAAATTCTAGGTTTCCAAAGACCGGGACCTCTATTAAGCTTTAAATTTGCCCAGCAATGTACTATTGGTCGAAGAACAAATTGGTTTGTTCAACGCACGTTTTAATGTGATGATTTTTTGTTGGTGGGCAATAAGAAATGCCCCCGATCAACTTCAATGCCGTCTGAAAATTTATCTGACCAACAATAAAGTGGTCCGAACACCACAAGCTTCAACTTCTCAACTTTCACTCAAAAGGGTGTTCGCTCTGTCTACGTTTTATTTTTATTATCTATATCATTTCTTATTTCTCGAAGGAAAATACTAAACGAATACCCTCATGCGGAGTGTTCCTACATTGTTGTTGTCGGTATACTGTGGTGTGCGGGCGCTTAATATTTTTCTACTACAAGTTCTAGAACGATTTCGGTGGGAATAATCTACTGGGTAATCTTTATTCAAACCGGGAAGTAACTTAGCCAATAATTACGTAGCTCTACTCCCAAACTCTATTAAAACATTCGGGATCCTATTAACGCCGCTATTGCCTTTATCAATACTCGTAAAACATAAGGGCGAAGGGTGGTGAATAAATAACGTTGTCCCTACAGTGCCTCGCTCAAGAAGTATCCGGAAGTACCTTATGGAAACGTTAGATATGCGTCATGATCTCAGAAAAATAATAAACAGAAATGGCGTCCACTACTGCAATGTTTTGTTGTTTGTTTTGGCGAGGTTGCCATGATTACAACGCGCTAACAATGTAAACAATACTATAGGCCAGGGAAAATAGAATTTGACCTAGAAAAAAATATTAACTGCCATTTTGTTTTACCATATCAAAGTTATAAGTAAATACGTTGGTAGAAACCAAAAATTAAACATTTTGAAAAAAAGGAATCTTGAGTTACCTCAAAAAACACCTATTTTTCGTTAGAAATTTCGAGCAAAATGTAAACTGGATTTTTTTAGACTCTTTAGGTAAAACAACTTCCCTTGCTAACATATATTAAGAAATTAAACATTCTAAGAATATGGAAGTAACTTAGATCGACAAAGAGGGATAAAAATCGGATAATTTTCTATTTCGGCAAAAGGCAAAAATATTAACTACGTTTTTATTGCAGATGTTCATTCCCTTTTACAAATAGAATGTAACTTATACAAAATTAAACATTTATCTGAGCCGCATGTACGTCAGCTGTCACTTCTCATTGGTATAGACTAGGCAAAAATATTAACTGTTTTTATTTTGTTTAACTTTTTACAATATAAATATTAAATCATAGTATAGCGAAATTAAACATTTATTTACGGCGCATGTAGGTCAACTGTCATTTGTCATTTCAAAATACTTCCGTTACCAATTTTTGTTTAATTTCAAAAAATTTAACAAGACTTAGTATCCACTTACAAAGTATAACAAAAAGCAGCCGGTTAATAATTTTGCTCTCAAAGACCGCTTCAAATTTCTTTAAAATGCGATTTCCGGCGAAACAATATGTTTAATTTCAGAACAAACTGTTAATACTTGATTTTTCAGGTAATTATAAATAATAAAAACGCAGTTAATATTTTTGCCCAAAAAAATATTACGCAAAATGTAATTTTTACATCATTCGGATACTTGCGCTAACGTAATCTGTTTAATTTATCAATCTCAACTTTATATACCTTACTTACTAATAAATGCAGCTTAAAATTCGCAGTTAATATTTATGCCGTCTTTAGTACAACAAGAAAATGTATTTTTCCAAAAAACGCCCACACGCGTATGTTTATTTTGTATAAAAAACAATTCTGGCGTTCATTTATTACCAATATATTGTGATGGCATTATAAAAATGCGGTTATGAGTTTTGTCTAGGTTTTGTTATTTTTTACCGTAATTTACCTGGCCTACTAGTGCTAGTTCAAATAAGATAAATATTATGTTGTATATGTATAATAC
The DNA here is from genome assembly GCA_963920635.1 of Pseudeuparius sepicola. NCBI lineage: Eukaryota > Metazoa > Arthropoda > Insecta > Coleoptera > Anthribidae > Pseudeuparius > Pseudeuparius sepicola. Next base: position 1,179,487 of record OY987305.1, on the reverse strand, counting down.
ATTTTTATGGTCAACAAAGATGTCGCAAGAGAAAATCAATAGCATGATTCATTTGGTCAATCGTTGCACATACTTATTATTATCACATTCCTAAATATTAACTATTTTTGCTTTATTTCTCTAAGATTTTTGCCCAATCCGACAACGATGCTTTGAAAAGTTTTATGCGACAGATAATAGGGGAAAAGTGCACAGTTTGCAAATCAAGCAATCTACCAATCATGTATCGTTTCACGTGTAAGTATATAGTCGTAGATTTGGGACTTGGGGTTTATACATTCATATTTTTCGGTGAATATTTTAGAAATAATTATTTATTAGTTCTACCACGCTACGAAAAAACATGAATTCATGAATGATATTATAGTTATCATATTGATTGTTATTGTGATGAGCAGACAGTATAAAACAGCAATAATTCATTTTCAATAAATTTCGTGTTTAAACCTCTAATATACACCTGTATGCATGGTCCTCTGATGTCGGAGACATAAATTTTGGACACGCGTAAATTATTTACAACAGATTTGATCTGTCTATTCGTCATTTGCCACACCGGTGCTTTTGGTTTGGCCTGCCCAGAACTACCATTATAATCTGGTATATGTAGGTATTACGTAATGTAATAGAGGATAGAGGTATACCTAATGTATTTTTATTACAGGATTGCTTACTACATAGGAAAATAATGTTCACCAAAAAAATATACGCAAGTTACAGCTTCGGCTACAAAGCCCTCTAGTGTCAAATGTTTTAATTTCTTTCGGGAACGTCTTCTTCTAAAATATGAAATAATTTTTATCTGCTGGATAGCCTGGATTAGATAAGAATAATATACCTACCTACTGCGCGAACACCTAAAATCTCTCCTATATCGAGTCTAATATTCATAAAACGTTTTACAAGGTGTTTATTTTTATAACGTCTGAATTATTTATTAGGTATAAAGATAAAAGTTTCATGCGCTATGAGTAAAAGCTTTTACGCGGAATATACAGTTATAATGATAGTTCGTAACGGCGGCCTTAGTATAAATATTATACCTATGCTCTTAGAAAACGAAAGGTGCTATTAAAACGTCGTCCTGTTTAACGATAAAAAAGTTATTGTGTCGGAGAGATTGCAGATTAAAACTGAAACTCTTGTATCGCCTTTTTAAGTCCCATCTGCGCCATAAATTTAAAAACTTTCCTTCCAGCGTGTTCATAATATCATTGAGAGCAAAAATCGCCTAGTCATCTAATGTACAAACTGTCACGTTCAAAAGAATTAGACGATACGTTGAAAAAATTGTTTATGTCCAAATCTAGTAAGGGCCTTAGAGAAATAAAAAACATAGAAATAGCATATATAAGTTTTGTGTGGCCCCTGAAGAAACATCCAAAATATTTATATTTACAACTACTGTAAACTAACCTATATATTTTGTGCTGTAAACATAAAACAGTGGCGTGCCAAAACAATAAATTCAGGTTTTTTCCTAGTCTAGTGTAAAACTAGTAAACAATTAACGCTCAAATATGCACCGAAAAATATGACTTTCTAAACCCCAAGTCCCAATCCTAGGACTATGTGCAATGTTACATCATTTGGTAGATTGCCTGATTTACGGAATGTCCAGAAAAATAAACAACGCTACCAAACAATAACGCTACCAAAGTACAACATATACATCGCCTTTGGCGTATTGCAAATAAACAAAAATTCTACAGATACAATAAAACATTGCTGTACTGGAAGCTAATTTTATGTTTTTTATGTTCCTGAGGTAAGGGCAATGTTTTTGTAGGTACCTATACAAACAGAAGCAATACAAGCACGTGCCCCATGAATGTAATAACATAAAATTTGTAACAGCTGCCACCGAGTGGTGCGCATTTAAAACAATAGAATTAATATTTATAATAATATAATTCTGTTTAACGAAAGGTAACGGCTGACTAAGTATTTACATTTAACCGTTTCAGTTTCATTATATTTTTTTAAAAAATGGTCCGGTCCTTACTGAGGCTGCTTGCTATTGGTCGCTTTAAAATTTGGCGCCGTTAAAACTCGTTGTGATTGGTCGCTTAAGCGGTACCCCCCTGGAATTAACACTGGGTCGGATTCTGACACTTTCTCCCGCAAGGAAAATATCAAATAAATGAGCGAACTTTATTTTTCCTGCGATCAGCGCAGGTTTTAGCTTGACTACCTCCGGGTGCTAAGTTTTAAAAATAAGATGGTGAATAGGAGAACGCTTTAGATGTTATGTTTGCAGACGACGATCAAAATGAAGGTGTCGCGTCGTGAGTGACATAGCAACAAAATGTGATTTATTTTTAGTTATTAGACCAGCTTATACCGTCTCCTATTAGCGCCCTAGCACCCCCCTAAAACCAGTCCCGTATTGTTTCAATTTCAAAGCAGCCTCGATGTCGTATACTAGCCTCAAAGTCTTCCCACTTTTCGTTTTTCGAACGTATGGGGTGTGCGGCATCGAAGTACCCACATAACCGCGGAATAGGAGTCCGCTGGATTATGCATGTCGGCACTGCATAAGGCATGGTGGCGTTCCAGGAAATCCACTATAGTGCCAGTAGTGCCACACCATTAAACATTCATCCGGGTCACAGCTAGGGTTCTGCCACCGATTTATCCTCCGGTTTTGTTTGGCTGGTCCTGCGGAATTCTTATGCTTACATTGAATTTCAAACCGCTACGGAAGTTGTAAAAACGACGTTCGTCGCATTCACACAATAATCGCTTAAATACAATCAAAACGTGAAAGTAATATCTACAAACGCATTTTTTATTCACGTTTTGTTCCAATCTCGGAGAAATAACCAAGGGCAGAGGGAACAGATCAACTGTACATTGAAAATGAAGAAAAAAATGCCAAATGAACATTGGTGTAGGGTGTCCAAATTTTGTCGAGTTTCAATCCGTTCTATTTTGAAAGTGAACATTTTTTTGGTACATTGTTTATATGGTTTCTTTTTCTCGCTTTAAATGGTACAGGGTGGGCCAAATTGGACACTTTTATAGGGAAACTCCTGTTTTTGACGGAGATAGACGAAAACTGATATCGGTGTCTGAGGCTCATTTTTTATTATAAACTTAATGGCGAAAACCGCAAATCGATATCTGTCACCGTTCTTGAGTGACGGAGCGTTTTTCGAAAATGTGCGTTTTCGAAAAGTGGCCGTAACTTTTTTTTGGTTGAAAATATTGTGTTTCTGTAAAAACATTCCTAAAGCACTTTTTTACGTAGAATCCAATGCTGCTACTACATTTTTTTTAAGTCAATGGTTTAAGAGTTACCGATGAAACAATTTATTTTTTAAATGGAACACCCGGTTTATTTTTGCATTTCTTAATAGAGCAAAAAATTACCATTCCAAAAATATATCATAATTAAGTATAGTTATCAATTAATAATAGCTTTTATGATTTCAGGTGTATAATTGGAAGCGCGCCCTTTCAACAAGTAGGCTTTGGACGGTGAGACAATGAAAAACCCGTGGAAAAATGTTTACTGTTGCCTGTCAAATTTTCAGTTAAGCTGCTTAGACAGTGTAAAGATTTTTCTGTTTTTGTGTAATTTTTAAACTTTATAACATGCAATGAAATTTGAAAATTATGAAAAATGGTAGATTTATCTGTTTTATACAATCCGGGGAAAAATCAGATGCAACGAGCAACTTATACTACGAGCGGTATCGAGAGAGAAGACATCCTTTCAAAGACATTTTTGCAAGATTGCGACACAGTTTGATTAATATAGTTAGAGTAATAGATAACAGATTTGATTAATATTAGACCGAAAAGGTAGGTATGAGTTAAACAGTGATAGGCACTTTCCCCGGATTGTATTAAATAGACTATCATATCCCATTTTTCATAACTTTCAAATTTCATTGCATGTTATAAAGTTTATAAATTGCACAAAAATAGAAAAATCTGCCCTGCCTAAACAGCCTAAGTGAAAATTTGAGATAGGTAACAGTAAACATTTTTCCACGGTTGTTTCCTTGTCTCACCCTCCAAAGCCTACTTGTTGAAAGGGCGAGCTTCCAATTATACACATGAAATCATAAAAGCTATTAGTAATTGATAACTACTTAAGTAAATCATTAAGCGTTGACTGAAGGTTTATTCACCCAACGCATTAAGTGTTATATATTTTTGGAATGGTAATTTTTTGCTCTATTAAAAAGTGTAAAAATATACAAGGTGTTCAATTTAAAAAATAATATTTTTTATCGGTAACTCTTAAACCATTGACTAGAAAAAAATGTAGTAGCAGCATTGGATTCTACGTAAAAAAGTGCTTTAAGAATGTTTTTACAGAAACACAAAATGTTCAACCTGAAAAAAGTTACGGCCACTTTTCAAAAACGCACATTTTCGAAAAACGCGCTGTAACTCAAGAACGGTGACGGATATCGATTTGCCATTAAGTTTGTCATAAAAAATGAGCCTCAGACACCGATATCAGTTTTCGTCTATCTCCGTCAAAAACAGGAGTTTCCCTTTAAAAGTGTCCAATTTGCCCCACCCTGTACAGTCGCTGTGCAATATTTGAAAGCAGTATCTCTTTAACAAACAACATTTCTATAAGGCGTATTAGCCTCAATCGTAATATTTTGGCCCAAAATATATTCGGTTGCGCTATGCTCCATTATTAATGACTCACCCTGTGGGACGCAGAAAGTGTGTAGTGTGGCCAAATTGATATTTCTGAGGACATAAGCAATTACAGGTAATGTTTGTTTACTTTGATAAATAAAAATATGTTGGTTGAAACAAACGTGTGCATTTTTATGTTGTTTCCTCTATCCTTGGTTATACCACATTTTCTGTGGTTATACCACAGAAAATATACTACTATATTTTCTGTGGTTATACGCCTAACAACGCTCTCGGCCGTTTTACCGACTGCCAGATCGCACTACAGGCCAGTGGCGTAGCATGAAACGCGTTCTTAGCCAATATCACAAAAATGTTAAAAATGAAAAGGTAGATAATTCTGACTTACATGAAATTTGAAATATTGGTATTTATTTGCAGATAATTTCCCAAATGCAAAGCCAGTGTCAAGTGGTGAAATATATTTATTTGCGGCGATTTCGAATCAATCAAAATAAAATAAATAATGCACGCCCATATTTTATGAAACTATCATAATCAATTTAGAAATTTTCAATAAAAACGATGTTAAAAAATAATTATTTTGGTCCTATTTACAAACAAAACAATGCACTTTATCATACTAAAAGGTAGAAGGAATTTGAAGAAGTTATATTGAGAAAAAATAAAGTTTTAATACATCTTTCAAAGGTAGCTTGTTAAATATTTACCTGTGAAACGAAATCCCGGGCTTTTTTGCTTTTCACTTCTGGTTTTGCAATCAAACCCTGAACAATTCATCATCGTATAAGAGTATATTTTCATTTTCCCCTTAATCACTGTTACTTTTAATTCACAAATTCACAAAATTAACTCACAACGTACTCGATTTGTCTGCCACATATAAAATGGCCGCCGTTAAAAACGACGTAACAAAATCTATACACGGCAGGTTAGGCAACCACGGTGTCATCTCTCTTTCCTTGTCTAACAATTAAGCAATACCTACCTACACTCAACTGTTTGTTGTGTTGCATAATATTAGTTTTTAATACAGCTTGGGACCAGAACAAAGAAGGCGCTGTGCACATATATTTAGACAACATGTGAATTCGAATAAAACGTCAATACATTGTAACAATAAACTGTTGTAGTTTTGGTAAGAGCAACCGAAACTTTTTCCAATTTGAAAATTTAATAAAACTCGAATACTATACGGTTACCAATAAACGTTTAGTACTGTTGGTGTCGTAAAATATAGCATTGTGAATTGAGGACAAAACAAATACGTACGTTTAAATGCAGGATGAATTTTGAACAAAACAAAAACCTGACGAACTTCGAAAGTTTTATTTTTTGCTCTGTTACTCGGGAGGAGTATCAAAATTAGATTATAGTCAAAATTCCCCCTCAAGGCTAGTTAATTATTTAAAAATCCTTGGAAGTTTGCAAGCACCTTCGTTTTATGATCCCTTTAACCTGAAATTTTCACACTGGAATTTTAGATTGCAGTAAACGAGTGCGAAGAGTAGGTATTTTCGTTCAGATTTGTTGCTACAAATACTTACTACCTATCATGTCTTGGGATTTTACTTCAAACAAGAGACATTATACCGCAAAAGCGAGGCTGTTATAAATAATTAAAACCTTCCATAATAATTTACGTTTCTAATTTGTAATGTTTCCTTTAAAATTCTTTCCCCATTACAAGTCAAGCCTTCTCTATTCGGACGTCAAGAACACTCCAAGGAATTCACCTAGAAACGGTCGGAAGTGGGCAATATCCTTTTATAAATAGTGTTTTCTTGAAATCGGCATTAAAATGTCCCAAAATTGTCATTAAAAGCACAGAAATCGTACAATAATGTAGCCCATTATTGTACGATTTTTTCAATAAGTAGGCCTTGGCGAGATGTAAACATCAAACGTCAGACGCGGAGAAATCGCCCGTCAAAAGTGACCAAATATTCAAAACCCGGCCGATAAAGGCTCATTTAACTTTTCGTACACATTGCGAAATCGTTTCCTATAGAAGCGCAATCCTTCAGTATACATATTTTAGTAAATTTGAAAATCAATAGATTTGTTGTGTAGGCTGCACAAGAAGCAGCAGTTTGGTTTTTCTGTCAGAAGGTGCCGTACATCATTATACTTGTCCTAGGTAGAGCGATCGGTAAAGTCAAGCAACGCCGCGCGTAGTCGGTTCGTGGACGGGTGATCCCTTATTATTATTTTCTTGCCTAATAAAACATTTTTTTTCCGATTTCAAGAAAAATATAATATGTACCTCGGCACTGAAGTTCTTTTTATGACTCATGTGGTTTAATTGCCTCGGCCAGAGGCCTCAGCAACTAAACTCCACATGAGTCATAAAAAGTTGAACTTCAGTGCCTTGGTACATAAATAACTATTATTCACAGTCGAATTACAGTTGAAAACGGACGACCGATTACATGAACGTCAAACAAACTGAAAAACTATTGTGGCGGATTAACCGAGGGCCCCCGCTTCTTTGTCAACTTCTCCAGCCTGGCAAAACGGTTGGCGAGGGGAAAACCGTCAATAAACAAGGCATTCTTATGCAGCCTTTGTCCCTGAAGGTGGCCTCGCCATCCGCGGCATTGCTGAAATTTTTAAGTCACTTCAAAACGTGTCCCGACATTTTGTTCTATCTATCAGACGTGCTCCGAACTGTTTCAATTTCCCGGTTGTACAGGGTGGTCAGATAAGAATGCAAAGTGCTGTATCTCGGAAACTATTCGTCGTAGAGACTTGCGGTAACTTTTTTTTTAGAATAAAGTGGCCAAGAGAAAAACCTGGAAATTATTTTCCTTTTGATTTTTCATTGAAATCCACCTAGTAATATTACCAAAATAATATATGCTTTTTAAAGGTAAGCTTTATTCGAGTAATTTTTGTTCAATACTTTTTGACATACCTATTAAAATAAAGTGGTGGAGAGTGATTCGATGTTTTTTTAAATAAACAGCTGTTACTCTGACTGAACGGATTTTAACAAACTTGGTCTCGTTGGAAAAAGCATTTATTGGTCCATCAAACCCATCTTACCCGTGATATGTCTAAGTCTCAGTGATGCCGCTAGGGCGCGTTTTTTGATATAATAACAGAAAATTGCAAAATTCTCGAAAAAATTAAATGCAATAATATTACTTTTTTTCATAAAAATGTAATGAAATGATACCTAAATAGGCTAGTGAAAACCATATCTCGATATCCTATTCCTAGCTGAAAATATCAAAGAAAGAAAATTTAGTTTTATCATAAAATTTTAAAAAGACGCTGCTACACCGGTATTTATTCTTATTTGTCTTTTTTTAACATTTAACGATAAACTTTCATAATTTTATCATTTTTTAATTATAAAAGTATACTTAGTTAAAAAAATTAAAAAAAAAACGTGTAGGGGCATAATAATCAATGCATTTAATATGCAAGTGCAAGGTAGGCAAAATACGAAGGGTAGGCCATGGAGGAAAAACAAATGCCTAAAATCAACTTGTCAACAAATATTAAAATCCTATTCTTAACTGAAAATGTATTTTTTTAATAAAACTAATGCTTCCTTAAATGCTCGAACTGTCTTCCATCACAGTCAATGCATTGTTGGAGCCGCTGATGCGTATACATTACAGCAGCTCCAATGTCCATGTCTGGCAGAAATGTCAGAACTTGTGACAGATGCCTAACTTTAACCTTGATATTCGATCTCTGTGTCTGTGGCTCTAACCTAACTTCAAACACAGAAACTATAACTATAGTCTTTTTCTATGCTTCAAAGAACAGAGTTTAATGTTAATTTCTATCTATTTAAATTCAGGATTCGTGTGTGTAAAATGGTAAATTCTGTTGATTACGGCCCTGTCCTCCGTCACCTATCAATAATATCAATATGGCCGCCTTTTAGGGAATTCTAGGGACATGCTATATTTACCTGTCACAATCTAGTGTACAATTAAAGATAGTTTTTAGTATATTTTCCTCAGTTTCTCTGTTTCTCAATAAAACTTGTTCTGGCAACACTAGTACGAAGTCGCATCGCGACAACGGCAAGAAAATTTTTGAGCATACTTGCAAGTTTCCCGATAAGCAATGCATCGGCGGAAATAATTTTTTTTTACTTAAAAGAATTAAAACTTGGTTACGTACCAATATGGTCCAAGACAGACTAAGTAATTTAGCCCTATTTAAATATACACCGCGCAATGTACCCACAAATGAAGAAAAGATCAGTTTGCGCGACAGAATAGAAAATATGATTTTATTTTGCGATAAGTTCATTATTTTTTAAATCTAAAGAATTCTTGTTTCTTCTTGTGATTTTGTTTTGTTGTGTTTATTATTTAAGTTTGTTTTTTATTTGTTTCGGTAACAAATTTTTTGTTTTTGTTTTTTCTAGAGAAATAAATTATTTTATTTTTCACAAAAAAAGTAGGTACATATTATATTCTAAAAATTTCCCTTACTCCGGTCCCTAAGGAAACAATTTTACTACCCCGGCCCCCATTCAGTTTAGATTTGCCTGGATCCGCCTCTGTATATGAAAAGTAAAATTATATTTTTCTCCTTTTTTTGAGACTCGCTATTCTTTCTTACATTTTGCCATTTATTCGCAAGGATTCACATCATTTTATAGAAATTTTTCTTGTGACTTGAACGGTGTATAGATTTTTATTGTGGCCCTAACATTCTAAACTTAAAATTCAATTTTCGCAATTTTTAAAAACCTGTTATTCTTTCTTAAATTTTGCCATTTATTCGCAAATATTCACATCCTTTTATAGAATTTTTTTTGCATAGTTTTTTACTGTACCTCTAATATTTAGGAAGTTACATACCTACACTAAAAAACGTGAAGTTATGAAAAGTTCAAAGCTATACTAGTTTTTGCAATTTTTTTTAAAGATTCGATATTCTGTTTTGAATATTGCTGTTTTTCGCAAATATTCCTTACATTTGCACAGAATTTTATTGCAAATTCAATGGTGTTTCGCTGATATTAGGGAGTTGCACTAAAAATGGTAAAGTTGTCAAATTGTTTAAAGAGTCTTTTTTTTCTTGAATTTTGCTATTTATTCTCAAATGTTCCTTGCACTTATACAAGACTTTCTTGCGGTGTGTCGCTCTAATATTCTGAGAGCTACCCTAAAAATGCGAAGCTACGCAAGGTCCCAGTCGTACACTTTCAATTTTTTAGCGCGGCACACTTGACTTATCCGCGTTTCATGTTTCATTTCGTATTTGCCGGCTTCTAGTCGGACTGTTTTGACCTCAGAAAACTGGAAAGCACTCGCACTTAATTACGACAGAATTAAAACGGCTCGGAAGCCTGGGCATATGAGCAACTTTTGATTAAAATCGATACTTCTGCAGTCGCTGTTTGTCGCCTCTAATCACACGACTATTGCTTCTGTCACTGACTAAAGGATCTGAAGAGGGTTAGCTTAATTGTGGTTCTTTCGCGAAGTGGAAATAAATTGCAAATAGGAAATTACACTAAAAATTGTGAAGCTTGGAAAAGATCAAAGTTATATACATTTTTCCTTCTCTGCCCTTTCTTAAGTTTAACTTTTATGCGCAAATATTCATTTCGTTTATAGAAAATTCTCTTATGAATTCAACGTATGCTTTTTTCCGTTGTAGTTCTAATATTTAGGAAAGAAAACTTAAAACTGTAAAGTTACGAAAAGTTTAAAATCCCATTTATTGCAATTTTTAGGCACTTGCTGTTCTTTCTTATATCTTGCTATTTATTCAGAAATATTCCTCGTATCTGTAGATTTCTTTCTTGTGAATTCAACAGAGCTCTAACATTTAAGGAATTACAAGTTATGAAGTTATGAAAAGTTCAAAATTATTTTTCGCATTTTTAAGAGACTGGATATTCTTTCTTAAATTTTGCCATTTGTTCGCAAGCATTCGCATCATTGTAAAGAAAATTTTCTTGTGCATTTAATGGTGTATCGATTTTTATTGTAGCTCTAATATTTAGGGTGTTACACTAAAATTGCGAAGCTGTGAAAAGTATAAAGTTATTTTTTGCATTTTATACATACTCGCTATTCTTTCTTAAATTTTGCTATTTATTCACAAGCATTCGCATCATTCTATAGAAAATTTTCTTGCGCATTTAACGGTGTATCGATTTTTATTGTAGTTCTAACATTTAGAGTCCTACACTAAATATTGTGAAGCTGTGAAAGTATAAATTTATTTTTTCGTATTTTTAGAGACTTGCTATTCTTTCTTAAATTTTGCCATTTATTCGCAAGCATTCACATTGTTTTATATTACATTTTCTTGTGCATTTAACGGTGTATCTATTTTTTATTGCAGTTCTAATATTTAGAGTGTTACACTAAAAATTGTGAATCTGTGAAAAGTATAAAGTTATTATCGCCTTTTTTAGAGACTAGCTATTTATTCTTAAATTTTGCCATTTATTCGCAAATATTCATATAATTTTGTAAAAACTTTTTGTGAATTCAAAGGTGTATAGCTTTTTATTGTAGCTCTAAGTAATATTTTGGCAGTTTTCTTCCCCAAAAAGTTGAAACTGAAAAATCTAAATTTAATCTTTTCGTAATTTGCCGTTTCCTATTGTAGCTCTGTCATTTTAACGAATGTACCTATTCTAAGGGCTTAAAATTCTCTAAAAACTTTAAAAGCATCGACCGCGCCGAAAAAGTTCCAAAAAACAAAGTGGAACTTTTAGAGCGCTCATCTATGCATGGAGTTCCACTGTGCAAAAAAAGTATTAATTGGGGGTTTCAATAATTTTCAGCGCGTTTCAGGGCATTTCCGGGCATTTCAGGACGAGCGAGGCGCTGAAAAAAACGTTTGATTTACGTGCCAAAAAGTACATATCATACGATTACGGTACAATATTTGTAGTATTTGGGAAAATTTCGCTGTGTGCGCGTTTTTCCCGATACAATCTGATTATTTTCTGTATTATTTACGATACAGGAGATATTCCTAGAGATCGAAACGCATCACATGATCTACATTAGGTTAGGAATAGCAAGCACAGATATCAACGTTATTATTTTAATTATTAATTATATAAATATTAAAAAAGATCTTTAATTCTAACTTTTTCGATATTCTAACTAAAAATATGTTCTGTATGTTGCGATCCTTATGAATTTTAAATGATGGTACATTTTCGTAAAATTGGGGTAATGTCATCAATATGTTGTACATAAAGCACCCGCACCCTATATACATTATTGAAAAGTCGTTAGAATTTACATCGTAACACGCCCCAACGCTATTAATATATCCAAGCCATGCCCTTTTATAACGTCCCTCGAGAGCTATTGGCTTCTTATTCCTTTTATTTATATCCGTATTTCATCAATATAATGGCGGGACATTGCCATCTATATAACCACAAAAAAGAAAACGCAGTTCGGGTATTTTGGGAAACCATTCTGGTCATCCGTGTCTCCACTTTAGGTGTGATCAATTATTGAGTGGGTTCAACGGATTCTCCGACATGTTTTTCTAATTAAAAATGACATTTAAGGCTTATATTTAGATTCAAACGCCAAACATGCATTGATGTTATCAAAATATGAATAAAGTAAGGTTAGGTTACGTTAAACTGTCAAGTTAAATCATTATCTACGTTTTTGTGTGCTCTATGGTAACTCTACACACTCTCCGTACGTGGTTTCGTCTTCTTCTTGTTGGTTGAATTATGGGACAATATCAGGAAGTAAGCGTTCAACTAAACTGTTTTATTTATCCCAGACTTTGGGTATAGCGGGCCAAATTGCAAAAGACAGACAAAATAAAACCGGAACGGGATTTTTCTCCGGGCAAGTTACGGAGTGCGGTCTTCGTGGGACTTCTGTGCTGACGATAAAAAATCTCTAAACACGTCTCGCTAAAAATGTTCGGGTGTAAAAGCTAGACTTCTTTATTGCCCTGGTAGAGTTTTTTAGGCCGCGGTCTTATTTGGTTAGATAATTTCAAGGTAATCGGGACTTTTTAGGTTAGGTTGTTGTTGTTGTTGTTTGTTCGTCTTATTGGATTCGGTAACTAGGACTATTATCCATGCTCGTCCCATAAAAAATCAGGACCTTCTTTTGTTCTTCGGTATTTGATATTATTATGTAGGTTTGTCTATGGTGGTAATCAATCTTTTCTCTTCATATTGACTCTTAGTAAAACATCATTAATTCAGATGGCGTGCGAAGCTTATTTCATCCAGATCTCGACTTTCTTGATTGTATCTTATCTGCAGCGTTAACAATTTTCAGCTCCAGGTAATACAGGTAAGAAGACTAGACATACTTTAAGAGAAGTTCTCTAAAAATTTCAGGTGAATACCAATTTTAAAATATTTGTTATCTTTTGTTATCTTTTGTTATTGTACTTTTATATTATGAAATGGTATAATAGCAATAGTAACAACAGTAACAACAGTTAACAAATATTGTATAATTGGTTCTATCAGATCATCGCTTGGTTCTTATCTGTGTAACCAAATACACGTTACAGATCGTCTTTTCGTTACTAGCAGCTACTCTAGATGTATTTCCCTCCCGTCTATCAATTTTTACGTGGTTATAATGTTCCTCCCCTTAACTCTTTTTTTCCAAGTTAAAATGCTACCAGATCTCCTCTCTTGGTAACTTTGATTAAAAACCCTATCCATGTTTAGGGACATGATCCATGATCTTTTACGTCATCTAACTTTTATTCTTTCTTCTAAGTTTACAGATATTTACTCCAATAATTGTATTTTTTCATCATGAAACTTTCTAGCTCCCCCCTATCCATGTTTACATTCTTATCTTCAGGGGACACTTTTTTTGTCATATGTATTCAACATTTTTTTCTCAAAGTTGACAAATACCATCAGATCATCTTTTGGTTCTTACCTGAGTCACCAAATACAGGTTCTTTTAGACATAACTCTTTCTTGTCCGAGACAGATCGTCTTGTCGTTACTAGTATCTACTCCAGATGTATTTCTTTCCAGTCTGTCAAGTTTTACGTGGTTATAATGTTCGTCCTCTTAGCTTTTTTTTCAAGGTGACAAATGCTACCAGATCTCCTCTCTTGGTTACTTTAGTTAAAAACCCTATCCATGTTTAGGGACATGATCCATGATCTTTCTCGTCATCTAACTCTTACCCTTCCTTCTAAGTTTACAGATATTTACTCCAATAATTGTATTTTTTTCATCATGAAACTTTTTAACTCCCCCTATCCATGTTTACATTCTTATAATGATCTTTATCTTCAGGGGAAACTTTTTTTGTCATATGTATTCAACATTTTTTTCTCCAAGTTGACAAATACCATCAGATCATCTTTTGGTTCTTACCTAAGTCACCAAATACAGGTTCTTTTAGACCCAATTCTTTCTTGTCCAAGACAGATGCAACCAGATAGTCTTTTCGTTACTAGCAGGTACTCCAGATGTATTTATTTCCAGTATTTCCAGTCATGATCCATGATCTTTCTCGTCATCTAACCCTTACCCTTCTTTCTAAGGTTACAGATATTTACTCCAATAATTGTATTTTTTTCATCATGAAACTTTTTAACTCCCCCTATCCATGTTTACATTCTTATAATGATCTTTACCTTCAGGGGACACTTTTTTTGTCATACGTATTCAACATTTTCTTCTCCAAGTTGACAAATACCATCAGATCATCTTTTGGTTCTTAGCTGAGTCACCAAATACAGGTTCTTTTAGACCCAACTCTTTCTTGTCCGAGACAGATGCAACCAGATCGTCTTTTCGTTACTAGCAGGTACTCCAGATGTATTTTCCTCAATTGTTACTGGTTATAATGTTCCCCCTTTGAACGCTTTCTTCTCCAAGTCTCCAAATGCTACCAGATCTCTTCTCTTCGTTCTGGTCCGCACTACAACCACCCTCTCTTCCCGGAAAGTTCTCTTTTGATCGCCACAGTCTTCCCTTCTCCGGGCCAGATATTCCCCCGGCTACTGGCGGCGCGCTATCCTCCCCAAACTACCCCTATGCGAGCGCGCGTCTCCGGAGGGCGCCCGGAGTTTGTGGATTGCCGCGCGGGCCACAGTCGCAGTTGCCCGTCGCTGCCGCCAGGTCAGCAACGATCGCGTCGGGACGCCGCGACGCCCGCCGCCGTCGCGATGCCGAAACGCAGGCAGCACAGCCGGTGCCTCGCCGTCGGCGTCGTCTACATAGTGACGATCATCAGCCAGGGTGAGTGGGGGGGGACGGAGGTGGGTTTTTTAAAGGGGGTTTTCGAAAAAAAAAGGCACGTGCCGCCGCGAGCGGTGGCGCATGGCAAATGCAAGCGGGCAACCTGTTCAAATAGTCGCGTTTAACGGTTTGTTTGGTGAAATGTACAGAATGGATTTGGTATACTTCGCGGAAAGCGATGCATGGATTTTTTTTATAGAAAATGAAAAATATATTTTGTCTTTTTGTCTGTTCTTGAGAGCCTTTTTGTATAAAAGTATACCTGGGGTAAAAATGAGAACGTCCATTTTTAACATAGTTTTTATCAAAAAAATTTAGTTTTGGAATGGAATAAAATATTAAAATTAAATAAAAAAAAAGTTACTAGAAAAATTAGATATTGTATGTATATGTAACTTATTAAAATATATTTTGAGACTATACCAGCATTTAAAAAATTTAAAATTTTCTTGACATTCTTCGTATCTGTCATTAGTTTATTCAGTTTTTTAGGTGATCATGCACAATGAACATAATCACAAGCTACAATACCTATTTATATTATTTACTGAAATGTCTACCACTGAGGAAATGATGAATTAAAGAAATATGTACAAAAATTTAATTTTTACAATAGAGATTTCAGTTCAGGAAATTTAAAAAACCAAGGAAAATAGTTAAATAGAAACTTTTTAGTATCTAACCTAGGCTAAGCTAACTAAGACTAACCTAACCTAATATGCACATATATGACACTAATATTGTACCAAATGTGTTCTTAATATAAAATTACTCGTCGGTTTCTGTAAATTATCAATTTTTTAAACAATCCACTCCAGTCCTCCACAAACCTTAATTTCTATACGAAAATTATTTGTCCGTATCAAAATCTCTTAAAGAGAATAACTGGGCACTGGGCAGCTTCGCGTGAATTTTTTTTTCGATGTTTTTTACAGGACACATGCTTTCGGTATATTATTGATCGATTTAAAAGTATGTTTTTGATTTATACTTAATTAATGTTTACATCTGTACAATTTGGTTAAATGAAAGGAAACCTAAAAGATGAATAGACTTCCTGAGAGCTTCAAAAATAATACCACGCTGTCTACAAACAAATGTTCCGTAATGTTTGAAAACTTTTTGGACACAATATGCCATTTATATTATTGTAGAACACTTGTCACAAAAATAGATATATGTAATATATTAAAAGAGATATGGAAACTATCAGGATTCAATAGTTCTCATTTCAATAGTTACAAGGTATTAAAAAATTCTAAATTTTATATTTTTCTATTTCCACAAAATAATTAATAAATATTTATTTAATTTTTTTGACATTTTTTGTATCTGTCATTAGTTTATTCAGGTTTTTAGGTGAGCATGCACAATTAACTTACATAATCACAAAGTATAATACCTATTTATATTCATATTGTTTATATAAATTTCTACAACTGGGGAAATTATAAATTAAAGAAATATAAAGAAAAATCTAATTTTCATAACCGAGATTTCAGTTACTGAAATCTCTAAAACGCTTTATGGTTTATTTGTTTCCAAATCAGGAGATTTAAAAAACAAAGAAAAATAGTTAAATAGAACCTTTTCAATATCTAACCTAACCTACAATCTAGGCTAAGCTAACTAAGATTAACCTAACATAATATGCACGTATGACACTTCATAGTGTACTAAATTTGTACTTGATGTAAAAATTACTCGTTCGTTTCTGTAAATTATCAATTTTTTAAACAATCAACTCCGGTCCTCCACAAACTTTAATTTTTTTATACGAAAATTATTTGCCCGTAGCAAAATCTCTGAAAGGGAATAACTGGGCACTGGGCAGCTCTCGCGTGAATTTGTTTAACTCTGGTTTTACCGAATTCGGCTGTTTGCTTTCTAGTCTGGCTTCATTGTCACAAACTGAATTCAGAAAATTCCAAGATAATTTTCGATGTTTTTTACAGGACACATGCTTTCGGTATATTATTGATCGATTTAAAAGTATGTTTTTGATTTATACTTAATTAATGTTTACATCTGTACAATTTGGTTAAATGAAAGGAAACCTAAAAGATGAATAGACTTCCTGAGAGCTTCAAAAATAATACCACGCTGTCTACAAACAAATGTTCCGTAATGTTTGAAAACTTTTTGGACACAATATGCCATTTATATTATTGTAGAACACTTGTCACAAAAATAGATATATGTAATATATTAAAAGAGATATGGAAACTATCAGGATTCAATAGTTCTCATTTCAATAGTTACAAGGTATTAAAAAATTCTAAATTTTATATTTTTCTATTTCCACAAAATAATTAATAAATATTTATTTAATTTTTTTGACATTTTTTGTATCTGTCATTAGTTTATTCAGGTTTTTAGGTGAGCATGCACAATTAACTTACATAATCACAAAGTATAATACCTATTTATATTCATATTGTTTATATAAATTTCTACAACTGGGGAAATTATAAATTAAAGAAATATAAAGAAAAATCTAATTTTCATAACCGAGATTTCAGTTACTGAAATCTCTAAAACGCTTTATGGTTTATTTGTTTCCAAATCAGGAGATTTAAAAAACAAAGAAAAATAGTTAAATAGAACCTTTTCAATATCTAACCTAACCTACAATCTAGGCTAAGCTAACTAAGATTAACCTAACCTAATATGCACGTATGACACTTCATAGTGTACTAAATTTGTACTTGATGTAAAAATTACTCGTTCGTTTCTGTAAATTATCAATTTTTTAAACAATCAACTCCGGTCCTCCACAAACCTTAATTTTTTTATACGAAAATTATTTGCCCGTAGCAAAATCTCTGAAAGGGAATAACTGGGCACTGGGCAGCTCTCGCGTGAATTTGTTTAACTCTGGTTTTACCGAATTCGGCTGTTTGCTTTCTAGTCTGGCTTCATTGTCACAAACTGAATTCAGAAAATTCCAAGATAATTTTCGATGTTTTTTACAGGACACATGCTTTCGGTATATTATTGATCGATTTAAAAGTATGTTTTTGATTTATACTTAATTAATGTTTACATCTGTACAATTTGGTTAAATGAAAGGAAACCTAAAAGATGAATAGACTTCCTGAGAGCTTCAAAAATAATACCACGCTGTCTACAAACAAATGTTCCGTAATGTTTGAAAACTTTTTGGACACAATATGCCATTTATATTATTGTAGAACACTTGTCACAAAAATAGATATATGTAATATATTAAAAGAGATATGGAAACTATCAGGATTCAATAGTTCTCATTTCAATAGTTACAAGGTATTAAAAAATTCTAAATTTTATATTTTTCTATTTCCACAAAATAATTAATAAATATTTATTTAATTTTTTTGACATTTTTTGTATCTGTCATTAGTTTATTCAGGTTTTTAGGTGAGCATGCACAATTAACTTACATAATCACAAAGTATAATACCTATTTATATTCATATTGTTTATATAAATTTCTACAACTGGGGAAATTATAAATTAAAGAAATATAAAGAAAAATCTAATTTTCATAACCGAGATTTCAGTTACTGAAATCTCTAAAACGCTTTATGGTTTATTTGTTTCCAAATCAGGAGATTTAAAAAACAAAGAAAAATAGTTAAATAGAACCTTTTCAATATCTAACCTAACCTACAATCTAGGCTAAGCTAACTAAGATTAACCTAACCTAATATGCACGTATGACACTTCATAGTGTACTAAATTTGTACTTGATGTAAAAATTACTCGTTCGTTTCTGTAAATTATCAATTTTTTAAACAATCAACTCCGGTCCTCCACAAACTTTAATTTTTTTATACGAAAATTATTTGCCCGTAGCAAAATCTCTGAAAGGGAATAACTGGGCACTGGGCAGCTCTCGCGTGAATTTGTTTAACTCTGGTTTTACGGAATTCGGCTGTTTGCTTTCTAGTCTGGCTTCATTGTCACAAACTGAATTCAGAAAATTCCAAGATAATTTTCGATGTTTTTTACAGGACACATGCTTTCGGTATATTATTGATCGATTTAAAAGTATGTTTTTGATTTATACTTAATTAATGTTTACATCTGTACAATTTGGTTAAATGAAAGGAAACCTAAAAGATGAATAGACTTCCTGAGAGCTTCAAAAATAAAACCACGCTGTCTACAAACAAATGTTCCGTAATGTTTGAAAACTTTTTGGACACAACATGCCATTTATATTATTGTAGAACACTTGTCACAAAAATAGATATATGTAATATATTAAAAGAGATATGGAAACTATCAGGATTCAATAGTTCTCATTTCAATAGTTACAAGGTATTAAAAAATTCTAAATTTTATATTTTTCTATTTCCACAAAATAATTAATAAATATTTATTTAATTTTTTTGACATTTTTTGTATCTGTCATTAGTTTATTCAGGTTTTTAGGTGAGCATGCACAATTAACTTACATAATCACAAAGTATAATACCTATTTATATTCATATTGTTTATATAAATTTCTACAACTGGGGAAATTATAAATTAAAGAAATATAAAGAAAAATCTAATTTTCATAACCGAGATTTCAGTTACTGAAATCTCTAAAACGCTTTATGGTTTATTTGTTTCCAAATCAGGAGATTTAAAAAACAAAGAAAAATAGTTAAATAGAACCTTTTCAATATCTAACCTAACCTACAATCTAGGCTAAGCTAACTAAGATTAACCTAACCTAATATGCACGTATGACACTTCATAGTGTACTAAATTTGTACTTGATGTAAAAATTACTCGTTCGTTTCTGTAAATTATCAATTTTTTAAACAATCAACTCCGGTCCTCCACAAACTTTAATTTTTTTATACGAAAATTATTTGCCCGTAGCAAAATCTCTGAAAGGGAATAACTGGGCACTGGGCAGCTCTCGCGTGAATTTGTTTAACTCTGGTTTTACGGAATTCGGCTGTTTGCTTTCTAGTCTGGCTTCATTGTCACAAACTGAATTCAGAAAATTCCAAGATAATTTTCGATGTTTTTTACAGGACACATGCTTTCGGTATATTATTGATCGATTTAAAAGTATGTTTTTGATTTATACTTAATTAATGTTTACATCTGTACAATTTGGTTAAATGAAAGGAAACCTAAAAGATGAATAGACTTCCTGAGAGCTTCAAAAATAAAACCACGCTGTCTACAAACAAATGTTCCGTAATGTTTGAAAACTTTTTGGACACAACATGCCATTTATATTATTGTAGAACACTTGTCACAAAAATAGATATATGTAATATATTAAAAGAGATATGGAAACTATCAGGATTCAATAGTTCTCATTTCAATAGTTACAAGGTATTAAAAAATTCTAAATTTTATATTTTTCTATTTCCACAAAATAATTCATAAATATTTATTTAATTTTTATGACATTTTTTGTATCTGTCATTAGTTTATTCAGGTTTTTAGGTGAGCATGCACAATTAACTTACATAATCACAAAGTATAATACCTATTTATATTCATATTGTTTATATAAATTTCTACAACTGGGGAAATTATAAATTAAAGAAATATAAAGAAAAATCTAATTTTCACAACCGAGATTTCAGTTACTGAAATCTCTAAAACGCTTTATGGTTTATTTGTTTCCAAATCAGGAGATTTAAAAAACAAAGAAAAATAGTTAAATAGAACCTTTTCAATATCTAACCTAACCTACAATCTAGGCTAAGCTAACTAAGATTAACCTAACCTAATATGCACGTATGACACTTCATAGTGTACCAAATTTGTTCTTAATATAAAAATTACTCCTTCGTTTCTGTAAATTATCAATTTTTTAAACAATCCACTCCATTCCTCCACAAACCTTAATTTCTATACGAAAATTATTTGCCCGTAGCAAAATCTCTGAAAGAGAATAACTGGGCACTGGGCAGCTTTCGCGTGAATTTGTTTAACTCTGGGTCTGCCGAATTCGGCTGTTTGCTTTGGTTTAAGTGCTTTCAGTTCGACGGTGAAAACTAGTCTGGGTTTATTGTCACAAACTCAATTCAGAAAATTCCAAGGTGCTTTTCGATGTTTCTTACAGGACATATGCTTTCGGTATTTTATTGATCGATTCAAAAGTATGTTTTTGGTTTATATTTAATTAATGTTTACATCTGTACAATTTGGGCAAATGAAAGGAAACCTAAAAGGTGAATTTACTTCCCGAGAGCTTCAAAAATAATACTACGCTGTGTACAAAACAACGTTCCGTAATGTTTGAAAACTTTTTGGATACAACATGCAATTTATATGATTGTAGAATATTTGTTATGTTTGTAAAAAATTCTGAAATACAATATTTAATATGGAACTATGGAACAATAATTGTTATATAAAATATTTAAAGCACGTATACATATTGCGATAATTTGCGAATTGCTGTAGAAACTTTCGAGCCTAAAAATGTACTAAAAATAAAATAATTAAAAACATTTCACGTTTTAGCGTACATTTAACTGGGAAACAATCGTTGAATTTGCCGGGATTTTGGGTAGATGTTATCGCAAAATTGTCACGTAGGAAGGTAAGGGATATATGTCGAAATTTATCGTCACTAAAAAGTGTAAAATACGAGGGACATATCGAGATGACTTTGATTCCGACCTTCTTATCTTTGTTTTCTAAAAATAACGTAACATAATAGAAACAATTTAGAAACTTATTACTAGAAACTATTAAGTAAATAACATAATAATGTTACAGTGAATCAGTGATATGAAGGCCAAAGTCAGCTTGGAATGTTAATGTGATATTGTTGGAAGATGTTTTGTATAAAGGCATAACGGAATTAAATAAAATATTTACGTAATGCTTTTAATGCCTAAATTATGTAAAGCACTCAACAAGACTGCCTGTAGTTTACAATTCTTTCAAATAAATTCGTAAATTACCTACCCTGTTAAAAATTATAGGTAGGTAAAAGTATTGTTGATATTTGATATACATATTTCTAGAAAATCGCTGGTATTAATAATTATTGATGAATGCATATTTAAATATCGAGCACTGAACCGCCTGTAAAAGACAGTGAGTCGGCGATATGAAAGGGAAACTTCATTCATATTTGATGAGACAAAAATTAAAAGATCGATAATCTGAAGGAGACAAACAAAGAACCGTAATCGAAGAAGTATCGTTCCACCTAATTTCGCATTATTAATTTAAAGCCCCCGAAGTACAAAAATAGAAAACTTTCAGATTAACTGGATATTAAATTCGTATAAACGGGCCAAAACTCATTAATAAAGATTCTGTCTAAGGGATCCGAAATCGAAATTTACCATTAAATTGGTATTCTCGTCATCGCAGTTTTACTCTCGATTATAGTCATCCTTACGGCAGAATGCGTGCGACGTAAGGTGGAAGAACTCGCAAATATTATAGAATTAGTCACAGTTCAGGGGCGTAGCTCAATTTTGTGTAACTCAATGACTTAATTTTCATATAATTATTGTTATTTAATTTATTGTTAATATTATTCTTAACGGTGATGCCTTAGACTATGGAGGAAGGCAAACCCTTATAACATTGGCAATTATTTCTAGTGCTTGAGAATGCAACATTCTTCCCTGTTTACTCATTTTGCACTAGTTAACTCCCGAACATACGAAACGCCACTGAGCTCTCTGAGCCGGCGGAAAAAACTTGCCAACGGCCTAAAAAATGAGGTCTGTATGGTAGCCCAAATACGCAGTTAACTTTACTTACTATAGAAACAGGCACAAAACGCGTTGGCTAACTGATTTTGTCAGCCGACTCCTTCGCAGAAGTGCTGTGTTGCCGTATTTCAAAGGCGATGGTAGACGCGACGATGTTGAAAAAAATATAATAGGTGTTTTATCACACCGCGTTAAAAATAAATGATAAACAAAAATGGGTAAGTGGTCCCGTGATGCGAGCTTTATTTTTTCGGTATAACAAAGTTCAGAAGTTCGGCTTCAATATGATAAAACTTGTATTCGCCAATAAATAATGACTACTCGTATAGGAAATCTCGCAACGCTGCCCGCATTCTTTAGAAACGTTTTCTTTCGTGCTTTGGAGTATACAAATGATACAGGCTGATTTATTTTTGGGGCCATACAAGATTCACATGTCGAAATAGTGCATTTTCGGGGCACATTCAAAAAAGTTAGCTGACCGGGCATTTAGAAAGTTCTAAATTCAATTTGACCAATAAGGATGTTCACAAAAAAAAACGCTAAATGGTCTCCAAATGAAATTTGTTAAATAAAGAAAAGACAAAATGTATGTAGATTTATTTATGTAGACATTTAATACACTTTCTCATTAGACTCAGGAGAATAGATGCATCGCCCTTCGATTATTCACACATGCCTACAAAGAAATAGAAAAATGCATGGAAAATTTAAATTTTAAATTTACTTAATGCATAACAATTTGTAATAACCTCACGATATTTTGATAAATAAATTTTCGAAAAGGCATATAATATAATATACAGGGTGGCCGTATTTCCGTATTTCGTATGCATGGGGATCTTGGTTATCTTAAGAGATACGAGGTCGGTTAAATCGGGGTAAAGTTGCGGAATTTGATGCCGAGTAACATGGTAAAAAAATTTTTGGATGTCTCTTCTCGTTTTGAAAATAATGCGAAAAAACTGAAAATTGTCGTTTTCGTTTTTATTGTATTAAACGAAAATGAAGGGGGCTGGACCTTTCTAAGTTAAACATTATTAAGGCATTTTTTTACAAGGAATCTAAATATGACCTCGGCTTTTTTTTTGTCGCCTCCCTGGACAAAAATATGTCGATAAACTTTTATTTTTCTTACGGGCGCCATATTGCATTTTTGCATTTTTGAACAGAGGAATTTTTTCTTTTTAAAATGATATGTCATACATTATGCTTTACTTTGTTTTTCTTGTCAAATGTCAAATTAGTCGTTTTTGCATAGAGTGCCTTGGAAACATAAGCCCCATATTGTGAGACGTTTTTGCATAGAGTGCCTTGGAAACATAAGCCTAGTTATCCATTGTTGCGAGGTATGCTTTGGAATATTGTTTAACGGTTAAGTAAAAATTCAGTTAATGTTAAATTTATTGATTAAATAAATCATAAACATACCTAGCACGAGAGTATAGTCTGAGACTTTGATATTTATTCGTCATTTGACTAAAAAATTCGAACTGAAAACACAAGAACAATAAAAACTTAGACGAGTAGACAACCCTATTTTACAATAAATGTTCAATTTGTCCTCCTTGTTCCTCAAGGCACAAGCAGCACGTTTCCTTAAATTGTTTATGGCTCGTTTAATATTCGTCGTCATTATTATATTTGACGAATAATAAATTTGAATCAAGTCACGCTTTTTTTCATGTGAAAATGACATTTTTCAGTAAAATAAAGTATCCGTGACACTTAAAATTGTACTAAACTATCAAACGTTACGGGGCTTATATTTCCAAGGCATTCTATACAAAAACGTCAAACATTATGAGGCTTATGTTTCCAAGGCACTCTATGCAAAAATGATTAATTTGATATTAATACAAGAAAAACAAAGTAAAGCATAATGTGTGATATATCATTTTAACCAGAAAAAATCCTCTTTTCAAAAATGAAAAAAAAAATAATATGACGCCCATAAGAAAAATAAAAGTTGATCGTCATATCTTTGTCCCGCGAGGCGACAAAAAAATGCGAGGTCATATTAAGGTACCTTGTAAAAAAGTGCCTTAATAATGTTTAACTTAGAAATATCCAGCCCCTTCGTTTTCGTTTAAAAAAAAAATAAAAACGAAAACGACAATTTTCAGTTTTTTCGCATTATTTTCAAAACAAGAAGGACCAGCCAAATTTTTTTTACCATGTTACTCGGCATCAAATTCCGCAACTTTGCCCCAATTTAACTGACCTCGTATCTCTTAAGATAACCAATATCTAGATATGACACTGCAATCGAGATATGAAATATGACAATGCTATCCTAGTTCTAAGTCGGAACGAAGACAAAATAATAATAATTGCCCCCCTTCTCCGCACAAGCATTCAGTTGCTTCTGGGGTACTCATAGTTTGGAGTATTGTGAGGGTGAGAATTATTATTATTATTACATCTAAACTGACAAAGGATTGAATCTAATGTTTCCATTTCGCTTTCATAATTGGCTGATAACAATAAACCGCGTACATTTTTTGAAATGCGTAAGATCATACATACGTCGAACCAAAAACTGGCATTATATGATAGCCGTGAAACATTGAATGAAGCATATCCAGTTTTGACGATTTGAAATCAAAAACACGATTTGTTTCGGAATATAGGTACATGTGTATGCGATTTTGTTTTACATTTGCAGCTATTTATTCGGGATTTTAAAAAGTAAAACGTTCATACAAAATATGACAATTGTTTACCACCAAAAGTAGTTAGAATATAGCCATTATACATTTAAATATGCAAGAAAAAATTAAAAAAAAAGCAAAAAAAAATGATGAAAGTTGTAATTTGAAAATAGTGAGTAATATGTAACATGTCATTTTCAATGTTTTGTCCTTATTTTGACAAGAACAGTGAAATTGTAAAAAATTGTGGGCAAACGATAAGCGAATTATAGGATTAAAATATTAGTCATATAGGCCACGACATTTCTTTGTTTTTGTTTGGTTCATATTAAACTGTCAAGTTAAAAAAGTAAAAGTGATTAACGAAAAAAGTATTTTAAGCGCAATGGCTTGTTATGTAGAAATTGTGGACATTTTATTTATTTATGGGGAAGCCAAAAAAATTCTCCAATATTTATCGGCATCCATATCCAGACTGATATGCCTCTAGCTACAAAATGTTCCAATGTTTAAAACATTACATTAAGAAATAATTAATGCAGATGCATTTAACGTTAGAAAAGGCCCATAGCTGGCATGGGACGCAGAGTTTGAATAACCCTGTCGTGTACTTAAATACAAATTTTTATATAATATTGTTTTATAGGATTTGTGTGAATTACAGATCTAGAGGACTTGTTGATTCAAGGATTCGGTAAATGTTCAGAGTTTGTGGAACAGCGAAGTGTGAGAAATGCACTCGACTTTTTGTTTTTTTCAGAATAATTTACATGCAAAATTTAGGTTTTGTCTTGATACACAACCAGAATACTCATCTCGTATTTGCTCGGTACAAATGAAACACAGGAGATAATGTCTGGTTATTTAAATTTAATAATTTTTTTGAACGCAATAAAAGAATACACAGTTTGTTATAATTTTTATAAGTTAGAGGTAGAGGGTGATGACGCAAATTAAGTTACCCCATAACTTTTCTATTTTTCAAGAAAAAGATATCAAACACAAAAGTTGTAGGGGTGCAACCTGTCTACTTCATGATGTTTTCAGAAATTATACAGGTTTTCCCATAAAAGTGATACGACACAAACTTGCATTTTTTAAAATGGAACATTCTGTATATTTTTCGATTTTCGGAATCTACATTATTTTCTGATTACAGCAATGTATACAGTGTGTCCACGCATGGACTTAACTATACTTGTAAAATTTTTTATTTTCAATTGTTCAAAAAAAGTTATTCTTCATAAAAATGTCTGCTTGTTCTTAAAATAAAATTGGCATGGAAAAAGTTGACATTACTTATACTGGGTGACCATAAAATTAAAGAAACGTTAATTAGCATGCGAGTAAACTACCTCTATTTGTAGAGGTAATGAAAAAAGTTATAAAGAAAATTTGGAAACCCAAAGTTTTCTACTCAAGGTTAAGTTACTATATGTTCCAGAAATGAGAATGAACGAATAAATAAACATTTCTACATACAATAATTACTTATGTTTTCCTTTTTAAAAATTGCTGTGTCAATTTTTGTAGGGTATCAGGTTTTGGGCCTATCAGATTCAGGCTAAGGGTCTAATCAAAAATCACTATGTCACTTACTACTAACATAAATTTTAAAATATTGTTTACAAAAAATATATTGCAAATTTGATTTGGGCTGTTGGTAATTATTTACAGTGATGTCTGTCCTATATACTTACTCTACAGTGTCCTCCAAAAAGTTCGCACCATAGGGGGAAATTTTTAATTAACGTTTTATTTTGAAATTTAATTTTGGGTTACCTTTTGCTTTAAAAAATATGAAAAATTACCCACTTAAACGTGGTCATGTGACTTTTGTTATCTGTCAAAAATGACATTTAAAAAAATATATCGCCAAAAATGGGATTACTTGAAAGAGTTGTTTCTTTTTCAATTTTACGTAAGTGTACCAAATTTGAACGCTCTGCTGAAATATTTCGTTTTTTGCTAATTTTTAATATTTATGAAATTTCGGAAAATTTTAAAAACTGGAAACTTCTTAAAAACTTTTTTATATCACTATAGCTTTATCATTCTATTAATTTTTTATTACTAATTACCGATAAGAATAGGTATTTATCAAAAGAAAATGATATTTACGCTTTAAAATTCTGTTATGTTTGCTGCAAAGTTGATGTACCGTTTAGCATTTGGGGTATAAATTTAGTTACATTACGTTTCCCAGTTCTAAATCGATGCCAAAATATTAATAAATTAAAATATCATCAAACTATTTTACATATCTAAGCAAAATTCTTGACTTTTATGGAACAAATAATTATGACCTTAAAGTTTAATTTCACATTAATCGATACTGATGAGTAGGCCATGGAGAGAAGCAATTGTTTTCATTTGACAGTTTGATAACTGTCAAATAATAACAATTGCTTATAATCTCTCCATGGCCTACTCCATACCCCAAATGCTAGACGGTACATCAACAACAAATTTCGTAAATATTAAAAATTGGCAAAAACTAATTATTTTAGTAGGGCGTTAAAATTTGGTACGCTTACGTAAAATTGAAAAACAAACAACTTTTTCAAGTAACACTTTTTGATATTTTAACAACTAAACCCATTTTTAGCGATATATTTTTTTAAATGTTATTTTTTTTATTTTTTTAAAGCAAAAGGTAACCCCAAAATTAAATTTCAAAATAAAACGTTAATTTTTTGGAGGACACTGTATATTAAGAATTATCAATAAATGCCCAAATTGATTTAATTTAATAAATTACTTAAGGTGGTAAGTTTACGATATATGGTCATAAAATTAAATATACCCAATTTTCTTTTAACATTATCCAAAATTTTAAGAAATAAAGACCGCTTTAAAAAATTGATGAACGATCGAGTAACCAGAGATCTCGATTTATAATTTGTTTAACCACTCACTTAAAAACCATCAAGGAATCTTCAAGCCCCTCTTAAAATCTCCCCGTGACGAATATCCGAAAACCTGCACGTAAAACTGGAACCCTTTCCCGTACTCGGTCACCACGCCGAACTCCACAAAATTCATCCCGATTCCGCCAGCGATGTATCTGGGATATCCGTTGTTGCCATCGCCGGTCTCATCGAAAACATTGACGCATGTTATGTACGCCTCTCCCTGGATGTTAACCTGAAAAAATGGCAAACGAATAAGGGGACAGCGACACGCAGAAACCGAATCCCACCCTTATAACTGCCGATACGTGGCTCCTGCCGTCGTTACTTAGATCTATGATCTCCTGGTGGAGCACCGGGTAAAAAGGATAACATCTGCCGATAAACAAATGGTGGGGTTTCTCGACGGTCCTCACTTCAACTGAAAACGGTTTACCTCTTAAGGCGCGTTCTCACGAGTCGATTTTAGTTGATCAACTTTTGTGGATCAACTAAAATCGGTCAAGTTTTTGGTTCACACGTGTCAAGCGAAACTTGGATCAATAGTTGATAGAAAATGGCGACAAATGCAGAGGTTCGTGCGGGTGTAAAAATTATTTCCGGTTTAATCCGTTATACAGTGTCTGCCAGAAAGTTGGATACAAATGCGCCTTTAGGTCTGATCACATTCACGATACACTTACCCACGGTATGTCATTGCGCATCCATATGCCTATCTCTGTCGCACCTTGTGACGTCAGTTGCGAATCAGAATTTAAATTGCTCCATATGTTTTACACAGCAATAGATACTTTTTTAAGGGTTTTTGCTTATTTTAAACGTTTTCTTTTAAATAAATGTTGTTAAAAATATGTGGATTATATTACTAGATAAATCAATGATTATTCTGTTGATAAAAAACACATTTAATTTGATAATTATAATTTTACAAATAATTCGTTTTCTTTGTGGTTTAGCTAATCGTATGCATGCAAATAAAATGGATGTATATTTTGTTAAATTAACAGGATTTTTCTTTTAAAAGGCCGTATATTGGTAGACAATAAAAAAATATCATATAGGTATCTAAAATACATTTATTGTAAGAGATAATCCTGAACTAAGTTTTGGCTTCTATCGACACAAACTCTCCATCGAAAAAAGTATTTTACATATGACTTGTTATAGGCAAAGATATTGATAAATAAAGTTCAAAGACTTACCAAAAATATAACTTTTTCCTTCCAGTGTTTATGTCGGTTTATGTCAATTAAAGCCTTATTTACCAATTAATGCACACAAGCCTCGACACAAGCACAACCTGCACAACTAATGCTTAGTTTATAGTTAAACAACAAACAAAACAACATAATAAATAGTGAGTAAAATAGGGGTCAAATAATGATTCCCTTTAACCATAACAAGGCTAATTTTTTATTGCACATTCTCTTTTATTTGCTGTATAAACCAGGCATAAATTCTGTTGAGTCCCCTATTTTTAATGCTCTGTTCTATAACTAATCTCTTTCCTTGCCAGATTATTGTCCTTGGGAAATCTATAATACTTAATTTTTTCGTTCCCTTACTGTTTCTATTATTATTTGGACATACTCTGACTGCACATGCAGGCATTTTTGGCCTATTTCAAAGTTGTTTACACTTTTTTCTTGACACCTTAAACTGTAAACTATAAAAAATCGTAAAACACAACCGAAGCCGCCATGCATTATTTAGAATTCGTGAATCGCAACTGACGTAGATGCTCATAGTTGCCTTGTTTTCGGATCCGTTAGTGACATACCGTGGGTAAGTGTATCGTGATCACATTTTAAATGTAATAAAACGTCACCCGTACCTCTAGCAGTGGCATTCGCTTTTTCTTCTATCACCGTGATGGTGGCGTTTTCTCTATCCGATTCGATAATCGTTGCATCACTGCATAAAAACAACGTAAACAAAATAAGAGACACATTTGTCATTTTTCGGTTCATGTAATACTTTTCTCGCAGTGAGATTTTGAGAGACTAAGGACCAAGCGGCAGATAAAAATAATGTCACGGGTTATCGCCAAACGCCGAATGATTAGGATTTATGAATGAATTTTTATAAAAAGAAACATATTTTGTGTACAAGTATAATTTATTGATTAAAGTACCTAATGTAAATACAGCGAAAACACGTGCGTACATAGCGTGTTAAACAACAATAAATTGATGTATAAACTCTATAAATTATTTTCACATATTAAGGGGAAACAAATTTAATCAAATGGCGTTTAACATGTGAAATATAACCGGCGATTCTTTTGGCAGATAAGTAATTTGATTAGCCCGTTTTCAACACAACATAGGTATTATTATTATTTATTCAGGGTGATTCAGTTCTGGTGCTCAACATGGGGATCTCGGAAACCGTAACAGATACGAAGTCGGTCAAATGGAGGCAAACTTGCGCCTTTGGGTGCCTAACAATATTACGTTGGGAAAGTTAAAATATTTTCATGGGTTGCTAAGATATTTAAGAAAAACCGAATTTTTGAAAATTGGATTTTATTTTTTCTGGCGCCATTTGCGATAATATTGAAAAATAAATTACACTTTTTCATTGCAACTCTTTCTGGACTACGTCGTGGTATTTTTAGATTTACGGGGCGACGTTTCGTTTTTGAGATATAGGGATCATCTTCGTTTTTTTAAATACGGACCTGGATTTTTTTTTATTCGATATTTCGAAATAAATCGTTGTCCTGAGTACAACGATGTAACACACATACATTTTTTTTCTCGTTTTGGCCGCCAAAATGCACATTTACTACGAAAAAAATTAATACGGTCCTGGACTATGCATTTTTCTCTCTTTTTTTCAAAGCTATAAAGCAACGAAATGAGTTCAATTGTTTTAGTTTGGCTCACGAAAGTGAATTAACATACAGTGAATAAGTATATTTCAATATTGGCAGATGTCATTTATTAACACAAAGTTTTTAACATTCAGATAAATTAACATTCTACTGGTCGATTTTTAACTGTGTAGTTATAGTAACAAATCCAAAAAGTAATAAATGTATAAACTTTTTTGTATTTTTATCTCCCTCAAGCAATATATGTTGAACAGTGATGTGGTAGTAAAAAAGACTCTTTATCCTTTGAAAAACACAATAATTGCAAAACTAAAATTAATATAGCTTCCCTGGGATTGTTTTTGTTTCCGGTCATTATGTGATTTCGTCATGCAATATTAAATATTACCTACACTTTATTCAAATGTGGGTAAAGCTTCCCTCGACCTTTGCTATCGCAAATCTTGTAATAAAGGCAAAAATAAGGATACTAAATCATCTGGCTGGTACCTGTTGAAGCCTTTGTGATTATACTAGCCGCGGGAAATTAAAGAGAATTTTTCAAGGGGCTCCGTATATTAAAAATATATACACTGGAAAAACGAAATATTCCTTTGCGAAAGTGACCAAAGGACGGTTTGTTTGTAACCTCTTTGTATTTTCGGGTAGTTCGGACACCTACCGCTAGATGGCGCCACCATCAACACATTTGGAAAGTACGAGAATTCTTCACCAGATGGCGCTGAGTACAACTAACCGCCATATGTGTTGGTAAGGAATGTACAAAATATGTGAAATCAAACCATGGAAAACTTATTTACGGATACCTTGCTAGTTGCTAACAATGTGGCAAAAAATAGTGGGCCGTTGTCGAAAAGGTCAATTGGAATAAGGGCACCAACGTATAAACCCTGACAGACGCCACTTCACAAACATAAACTGGCATTTTTCCGAAAACCGACTGATTTCCGATGCACTTTGAGTGGTATTATCTGGCATCGAGCAAATCCCCACATTTAAAATTGCCCAGGCATAGCTCTCTGGCGAAATCATACCCTCCGCTCGAACAAAAAACAACAAACGAGCCCGATTATGTTCATGATGAAATCAAAATAATGGTCGGACGTGGGCAGTCGCCTGAAAACTTGAGATTTGAGTAAAACAAAGTAGGCGTAAGGGTTTATTTGTTCGGTGCCGGCCGAAAAACAAAATCAACGCGGTTGGCAAAATGGCGGATTGCTTCGAGATGGCGGCAAATGTAATCTTTAGCATCCAATATGTACTTTTGTCTCTTTTAGATAGGCTTTGTGATGCTTTTGCAATTTTTGTAGAGGAATCGCCTTGATATCAGATTTTAGCCTCGACTATTAATGAAATTCATGCTTTCTTCACATTTTGTTTTTATTTCACATTTCAGGAGGAGACAACAATTCCGCCCTTCTTTATCAGTGTAGCTTAAATAATATTGACTTTTGCATTGAATCGACGGAAATATCAGTCCTTCTTTTTCTCTGTCAACGATTTATTTTGATAGTTTTTTAAAAATGTGTGTGTGGTGGTTGTGCAGCTATATTCACAACAAAATATTGATGATGTTTTGTGGTAATAATGGGCTTTAAAACATCGAAACATCGCAGAATATTCCACAGTTAGGTTAGGTGGTAATATTTTTACCACAAGACAGCAAATAGTGACACTAAATAGTGAATTATTCAATGCCAACGTAATGTATGTACGTGTATACATATGTATGTATGTATGTATGTATGTTTAGGTCAAATCTTGCAAGCTGAATTTGAACCACTTCTTGACATCCGACTGAACTGAAATTTTGCATACTCCTTTAGTTACTTAATATTGTAATACTTTCAAAATGGCCACGGCTCTAAGTAAGACAGGGGATTATGTATTTTTTGTCAACCTTGAAGAGTAGAAAACGATAAAGTTAGTGGCATCACACTAAATTTAATATGGCCACAGCTTCAAGATGGCGGATTACCTATTTCTTCACAACCTAGGGTTTACGAGTACAAAATAATAAGGCAAGTGACGTCATACTAAATCCAATATGGCGGATGCACCAAGATGGCGGACTAAATTTCTTTACCACCCTCTTGACATGGGAATCAAATAGGTACTAAAAAGCGCAACACCTTTTTAAAAACAAGCTTTTATTTAAGCCATGTACTAAAAATATAGTAAGTAATATAGAATAAAGTAAGTTTGGGTTTTCGTTAAGATAATTCAATGCCAAATTGCGACAAGTTTTTGTACATCAAAAGGCTTGTCGCGCGAATTTTAAAGTAAATGCATACTCTGGCAAGTAGGTACTTGCTTAACCACCAATTACTGTATAATAAAATTAATTAGTAACTACTTTTATGAACATTTCGCAAGACAAGCTTTTTGACGTACAAAAACAGATGTCATTCAAATCTTGAAAGGAAATCCTGTATTGCATTAACAAAAAAATA
This sequence comes from Pseudeuparius sepicola, assembly GCA_963920635.1. Classification (NCBI taxonomy): domain Eukaryota; kingdom Metazoa; phylum Arthropoda; class Insecta; order Coleoptera; family Anthribidae; genus Pseudeuparius; species Pseudeuparius sepicola. Next base: position 1,146,105 of record OY987305.1, on the reverse strand, counting down.
AACCATCCAAATACCAAATAGGTACTTAGCTTTTAGTTTTATGTCCATCAGTCCCACAAAATCACAATAGACCAAAATTCACAAAACGCTGAATTATACTTATTCACCCGTGTTACTCCGAACTGATCTGATCAGTATAAATTGTTACTACATTGTAAAAAAGGTAAAGGTGCAGTGTAGAAACAGGGTGTGTGTGCAAGTATACCACGGCAGCTTGTGTACATAAAGTGTGCCCTGTAAGGCCAATAAAAAACGAACGTAAAAATAAGAATTGCACTTCAGGAGAAATGTTCATAAATTTTTCCGCGATACGTGATAATTTTTTCGTGGAGCCCATATTTAAAATTTAAAACTGCCGTAAAATGGTTTGTAAAACCTTTCTCCTTTCGTGAATTATGACCGTACAAAATAGCGTCGTAACTTTTATTCCAAGACAATCTAAATAAATATATTATAAGCATTACTGGGGAGTTGTCATAAAACCAGAAGCAACATAAAGAATTAACCGGGCTTCGTACGGCGGGGCATTTGTCTTACTTAGAAAAAATTTAGGAAGGGCCCTTCAAATTCCACATAAGCTGGACGATCGATCTGTTGAAAAGTTGCGGCAACTAGTCGCGAACTTTTGCGAAATGCTCCCGCGTCCTTACATTTTGGCGAGATGAATAATTTTCTTGTATACCTACTCTACGATGTTTTTTCTTATAGCACGCCTATGTTCGATCAACTGCGATTAGCTGCACTATACCATACCCACTGTCTTTATTTATTTATCAAGGTAATAACATTTTTATGTCTTTTTTATTTATTAAATATAACAGATCAATGTTTGACATTTCGGAGCTGTGCATAAGCATACCTTGTGGAATAACTCCATGTCTCGATGTGTTAATAAAATCATACGCGTAGGTAAAGTACTGTGCCGAGAATAAGCATCATCCGTTGGCAAGTCATTTGAACGGTGCCTTTATACAGGAGCGGCTGCAGATATAATTCAGTTGCAATAATTGAGTGTGACCTCGTATTTTTTTATTTCATTTATTACCTACTGCAATTGTACTTTGGAAACCTTTTCAGCATTAATCACTTTTAAAGAAAATCACTACTGCTGTTAAACAGTAAAGATTATCCCATCGGACGATTTCACCCTTACTCCTGACCTGCTTGTCAAATATTACGTGTGCAACGGTAGCCGCAAAAACGAACAAACACAGGCAATGAAACTGTAATTTGCATTGCACCCGACGACGCTTATTCTCGGCACAGTACTTTGTTGAAAATCAGCCGTGAATTATTTTACCTAGTACTCTAGAGTATACTATAAGTCCGCTCACTTGGCCTGTGTAAACAAATATTTCCCTCCTGCCCCATCCCGCTCCCCTCGCCTTAGCCCTCGATCGATATCCCGCTGAGCGGGCGATTCCGAGCGTCACTTTGTTACACAGTGTCTCTCGGAACGGTGCGCTTCGTATTGTACCGGGTGCGCGTAAATTATATCCAATACTTTTGCCAATTTAGAGTAGTGATGGTTTATCACGGTTCTTATTGCAGTGCGGATGGCTGTAAAAGCAATTCAAAATCTGTGTGTCCTTTTTTCGAATTCCTAAAGACCTTGAAAGGTAAGATTTAGTTTAACGTATAATTAAGAAAAATGTCTATAGTCTTCTATAGTCATCTAAATATTATTATATTATTACATAATACTAGTATTATGCATAATATTAATATGACATATACGTTGTATATATTGAATAATATATAGCCAACATGTCACAGATGTGTTTCTTTCTTTGTTGTAAATAAAAATATTGATAATTGCAGATGTCGGCAATGGAAGAAGGTCTTAGGGTTCGTCAAAGAATATAAATTTGCGAATATTGCACCTGAAGAGGCACATAAACGTATAAAAATTTGTAAGGCACATTTTGATGATGAATCATTCACTTCGTCCGGAAAAATTTTATTAACAAGTGCTGTTCCATTAAGATTATTATATCAGAAACTTATGGTTAGAGGCATATTCGTATGCGTAATCTGGCAGGCAGAGACAAGTCAACAATATTTTGTGAACTAAAAGCTTATGAAAGCAGTTCAGGACCATTTGGCAGTTTGACAGTACCTCCACGAGAATTTAGTGAATATATAATCCCTACTAAAGGAATTCCGATCAGTAAAATACATATATCCGTGTGCAAATTTTCCCCTCGACTATTCGGTTTCATTATATAGGCGAGTTCGTATTTACTACACACTTAAATTTGCGAATAGGGAATTAAAAACCCAAAGACAAAACTTACAATTTTGCAAATGTAAAGCTATGTTAATAATTTTGTTTGATCCTAGGTACACATTTATGTATATTTCTACTTACCCTATATTTAGATAGGTATATCTTGCGTTATTTAAACGGAAAAGTAAAATACCTGAATTTTTATTATACATATTACGCTCCTTATTTTTCCGCTATACCTATTACTCCTATTGTGCATAATGGAAAGTCAATATAGAGGTGCCCCCGTATACGTATAACTTGGTGCAACCAGCTTTACGGTGTTTTGGATAGTCCACCCTCGTAAATAACGGAGTGGCGAGCTCTCGACTTTGCTAGTACTGTTTAATACCGTGGTTAAATTCTCGTCCTATTGTTTTATTTTATTTATACTACAACTAAAATAACGTCCCAATAACGCTTTTAGTAAATTTGACACTTATTAGAATTATAGCTATGAAGAGGATATTATTGTTATTGTCAGTTTTGAATAACTAGAAATCTATAATTTTAGCTACTTAACTAACTCTATTCTCTATCCCATATGTTGCTTACATTCCGTTACATATTAGTTTTTTTTCCTATAAAAAGTATGAAATCAAAAATAAAACATTAGACGGTAGACGCCTTTAATACATTATAAATATCATTTGTAGCTCGATTATTTTATCAAGCCAGGCAATAAATATTCAAAACCAGTCAGTCAAGCTTGAATTTTGTCACGTACTAAACAGATAACGAAGAGATATGAAAAATAGTAATGAGTGTAGATACCTATGTCTATATTCACTAATGCGATTTTGATGTCTACATAACATTATAAAATGCCATATATCCCCGTTTACACCTTTAAAGGAGTTCATCCCTACATACCCACAAAATATCAATTTATAATACGAAGGAAACAGCATTTTATTGTATCATTCTACACCGGCCTTTGTTGTATCGAAACACAAACTTCCCAGACCCAAATCTTCGTAGTACAAGAACAGAGACCTAACCTCCGTTTTTGCCACTGAGGAAAGACTTTATTTATGTACACGCTGTACATAGGGCCCCGGATTTATATGGCAATTATTTTGCATCGGTAAGTTTCTGCGGAGAAGATGCATTACAGTTCGATCCCCAGCAGAACAGTTGAAATAAATAATGTTTAAACTGTTGGGGTGTGAGAGGTGTAAAGTTATCATGACAGGTTACGCGTGCACAGCCCTACTGAATGTCGGTAGGACCTTTCTGGATGAAGGGCATAGGCGCCAGAAACTGATTTCAAAAAGTTAGAATTTTATACTAGCTCGAATATGATTTTTTTTATTTTCGCATTTTGAATGATATACAGGGTTTCCCAACGAAAACTTGACCCCCGTAAAATTCAAAAACCGAAAAATATTTGAAAATTCGCCGAGACCCGTCGATTTTTGTTTTTGGGGGGGCTTTTTTGACAATCAAGTCAATCCGATATGTTCATCCCCCTAATCCCTAGCAACCCCAACATTAAAATTTCAAATGGAACTACCTCCTTGTGACGCATCATTTTAAAGCCCTTTTTATTGCGAATACAGTGATGTATCGTTTTTAGAATTCTGTTGAGATTTGATATAATTATTGGCTACAAACGGAAAGTTGACAATCCACTGTACGCGTAGTAATTTATACACAAATACCCGCCACTATTAAGTTTTTTTATCTACTACACACGACCGAATTACCTAGTTTTTATTGACGTGTCGATCAGTGTACAAAAAAGTCACAAATGAAAAAGCTGAAGCAAAACAAAAAAAGTTCATACGAATTCAAACCTTATATCTTTTTAAAATATGTAACAAAAAGTCACTGTCACATTAAAGTTCCCGTTTTTTTGCTTGTAATCACGAAATCGTTAGTTTCAGCCTGCTATTGAAAGTGTAAACGTGTTTTTGAAATGGTTTATTCTATCATGGAAAGGTTAGAAATCGTTGCAATTCGTGCTGTAGCTTTAGCGCAATCATGATTTTGATAACAAATTGCAACGATTTCTAACCTTTCCATGATAGAATAAACCATTTCAAAAACACGTTTACAATTTCAATAGCAGGCTGAAACTAACGATTTCGTGATTACAAGCAAAAAAACGGGAACTTTAATGTGACAGTGACTTTTTGTTACATATTTTAAAAAGAGATAAGGTTTGAATTCGTATGAACTTTTTTTGTTTTGCTTCAGCTTTTTCATTTGTGACTTTTTTGTACACTGATCGACACGTCAATAAAAACTAGGTAATTCGGTCGTGTGTAGTAGATAAAAAGATAAAAACAAAAACCGACGGGTCTCGGCGAATTTTCATATATTTTTCGATTTTCACATTTTGGGGGGGGGGCAAGTTTTCGTTGGGAAACCCTGCATATTAATTATTTCAAAGATAGTGGCTATTTAGACACTTTCGGCTTGAATTTGGGCATGTGTTTCCGATTCCACGCCATTGTGTCCTCTAAATAGACTTGGTATATGTGTCAAAATTCACAAAAGAATTAAGATATTCTTAAGATTTACATAGTTTCCAGGAAAAACATTATGCATGTATTTGCAACACAATTAACAACAATAAAGCAACATTAAATAATTAATACAGAGAATTACCACCACGACTCTTACAACCGCTCTACATCTACGAGGCATACTCAGAATTAGGTTGTCAATGTCATGTTGTTCGATGGCGTTCCAGTTTGAAACACAATATTTTGCACCAAAAGTCTTCGTCCGAGCACATCTCATAAATGCTCGATGGGATTAAGGTCAGAAGATTGAGAAGGCTAAGGCAAAACATTAATTTCATTCTCTCAGCATACGGAACAATAGGCCGAAGAATAATGTTTTGATAATCATTGGAATTCAGATACCGCTAAAACCAAACGAGGTTAGTTCTTCCTCCGATGTTGATACCGCCCCATACCATGATTGTACCTCCTCGAAAGGTGTGAACCACTCGAACAGCTGCAAGCGTTCTGCATTTCCAGGAAAACTCTACACGCGATGCCTCCTTGAATCTGGCCGAAGTCCAAATCGGGGCTCATCAGAAAAGAAAATTGGAGTCCATTCCTGCTGGTGACAATTTAAATGTTCTTGTACCCACTGCATGTAAACTGGTTGTGCAATTTCCTCTTGATAATGCTGGAACTCTTACAGACAGGCGACCTTTAATATGATCTTCGTGGAGCCTGTTTCAGACAGTGTAGTCACTAACCCGTACATTGTATGTATTGTGCAGCTGAATAACCAATTGCGACGCAGTGATACTGCGCTCTCGCAAGCCTAGCAATCTTAGAAATCTATTCTGAATTGAGGTAGTTACCCTTGTACGGCCTGTATGCCGTTCTTTGACATCTCCTGTTTCTTGGTATCTTATCCATAAAAGATTAATAATGTTTTTGGATGTTTTAAGAGTTTCTACATTTCATCCCTTTGTGAATTTCTAGCCTCCAACATGCCAATAACATCGTTTCACGTTCCAAATGATGTCTCTGCATCATAAAATGTTTAAAATCAATCCAAACTTGCCCAGTACTGAATGGAAAATACCTATTAAATGAAGAAGGTTTTTCGTTTATATTTTTAAAAATTCTGCAATGTTTTTTTCTAAATGTATGTAACATAATACGTTTGCATTATCAGTTGCTCATAGTCGTACTATTTGTTTTTAATATTTAAATACGAAATAATTAAGAAAATATGGGCAATTTTGTATTTGTCCCTTATATTCTTTTGATGTGTGTATTTAGGATGTGTAATGTTTACGTACGCCCATGGATAGAAAAAGGAAGAAAATCCAGAACCAAAGGACTGACTGCAGATCGGAACAAAAACTTTCCTCCATACTTTTCTCATAAACCATCTTTCATGTAAGATCAAATTTCAATTACCCCATCTTTATAAATTTCCGTCACATAATATTAGTTTTTTATTTCTTTTGTAAACGTACCGGTTTTACATAAGGGAGTGCTCGGAATTTTGATATATTTTTCACTCGATCGTCGAGTATTTATAGTAGTCCCTTTTTTATTTTCAACTAGATTTATTGTTTGAAAAACGATATATAGATTCTTTTCTAAAAATTTTACTGTATGACACTTGAATATCATCTAAAATAAATCACAATTTCTCTCACAGGAAACATGCTTTAATTATTATTAATAATTAAACTAATCAAAATAAAAATGCAAATTCATTGCTGCTATTATTTATTCAGTACAAAAGCAATTACAATTTGAATTTTATCGCCATTTATTGGGGTCGATGGGCAAAGTTATTACTATTAGGTACTGTTATTACTAATAACATTGTTTTTGGTTGGTGGACAACAAAACTTAACGTTCTTGGCACCTGACACACGCTCTTTAAATGACATTTACAGCCAGTAGTTTCTAAAATTTATTTGTGGCGTAAACAGATCCATTGAATTTTAATTGGGTTTTTCGCCACCAAACTGGTTAAAAAAGAACTTTTTCAAGTTGCCTGGAAAATTAATAAATTTTTAACAGTAAATGAACTAAACTTTGAACTTGTAACTTAAAAAATATCTTCAACAAATTTGTTTCCTGAGCTTTAGGAGAATATATCTTCCTCCTTTCTCAAAGATCATGTCACGTCAAAGTGAAATGACCGATTAATAAATTTCAGGTTAAAATGTCATGACAACAGAAACAATAGCCAGCCACCTGTCTGCTATTGTACCCTGTGTTCTACATAATTATTTATACTAACTTCTGTTTGAATAAGTGGCAATAATATTTTACTGAATTCCACTGAACATTCAGCAACACAGTTGTCTGTATTTCCTAGAATAAATGCCGATTCTTTAATTTTTCGTCTATTTCCTACTTCTTCTTTGAGAATTGGTTTGAAACTATCCCACAAAATCCTATGATTGTTATTAAAAGAGTGTTTTAAATTATAGTTTAGTATTAAACATTTTAAAAAATTTGAAATAAATTAGTTGGGTCATTGACCAAATGTTACAGTTACAGAAAAGCAAAGTTAGACATTTTACATTACTATAACTGTTTGGTGGGTTGCATAAGAAAAGTTTCCTATGTAAATTGACGAACAATATGGTTAGAAAAAATCCTGCAATTTCCAATAGGCAATCACAATCGCATGTCAAGATTTAATTCTACAGAATTGGAAAATCCTTAATTTCTACATTACATTTCTATTTATGGATATTAGTACATCGTGATTTATTTGTTTCAATCTACCGAATATTCCGCTTCTGTATACGTTTTCTAATTAGGCAACTTTGCAGACATGCAAAATGAAACAATAACTTTAAAAAATCTGGTAATAACTGCTGGAATCCCAACTAGTGCGTCTATCCCAATGATTGGCAAACCCCCAGACCGTAAAATACTTGAACTTTGTTAAGATTCGGGGCCAAGTGGGGGCCAAAACTTTGTTATATACATGTAGATTCCATTATTAAAATAGAGGGTGGGTTACACCCCAAAACCGTATTATGTACAGAACCGTTTCCCTACGTGAATATGCAATTTACATCTCAGAGTTAATATTTTTCATGACGTCGCGAAATTCGAGACATAAAACCCCAGAACACTACTCGAAAATTGGTTTCTGACAATATGTTCTGATGTCTCAAATGCATTTTCTTTTATATTCTCGCTGTATCCACTGAAATGCAACACGAATAGAATGCTACTTTTAATTAGTCTCACTTCCCCGTTATTAATTTTCTTATTCCGGTTTCTGTTTTTCTTAAAGGCGTCTAGAAAGCAAACAAGTTGTTTTTTTTTTACCACAGTTTCGTTGGGATTTTTCGGCGTTTAGTAATTACCTAAGTGAAAGTTCACAGAAGTAATACAAAGAGGATTCCGAAAGGGTCCTTTCTATTAATTAAATGATGTTCGATTAACAGAATAATGAGTCTTGGCTGAACAGGTCGCTTGGAGATAGACCCTTAAAATAGGCGGAATCGAAGCGTCGAAACGCGTCTAGTGGGAACTATGCCTAACCGTTGTTGCTGCGCTTCTTGTTACACCCAAATTAATACGGGTAATTTTGGAAAGTAATAAAAGCTAACAAACGCCATCAATAGAGAACATAATGGCAGATGCAGGTATGAATTAACAATTGGGTCCCATACCATGTGATTTCGATATCAAACACATTAATTCAGATAGATATTAGGCAGTGGTAAACATGTTACGTAGAGCCAATAAATTTGGTATAATTTGTAATAAAACTTGGGGCATTATAATATTTATTCCCAACAAACAGCGATGCGCCATCAATTGTTATGTACCTGAGCGCTTACTATTTTGTAAATATTTGAATTAACACGTTTATGTTATTCATTTTTGATAGAAGGGAAAGTTGGGAACTGGCTGAAGGGGAATTTATCGATTCGCGTGTCTGCTTGTGGGTAATCGTCAAATTTTCTGGGTGATTGTTTTCCGAAAATTGGGACTTCAGACTCATTTGCATATATAATTTATTCCATTTCAGTCGAATATATAAAGTTGTGAAAGCTTATTGGTTTGGATGTCGGTTCTCAGCATAAAAGAAACTTTGAAAATGTATTTATTTTGTATAGTATTGAGAACCTACCTACTTAGAATCATGAAAAATAGGTCGAAACTCCGCATGTGTCGAGACCGGATAAATCTTGTGAGAATACGTTGGGATTCCGCCTAGACTATGTAACAGCGTTTTAAACAGGAGCTATAGTAGCAGCAGTAAATTTTGGAGTACATCAGACATGAAAATTTACTGCTCTCGCATTCACCTTTTCAGTCATAAAATAATTGTTATATTCTTGTTTAAGGCTGTGTATAACAAACCGTTTCCTTGGTTATATAGCTGTGTTATTACCATTAAACTGTAAATAATTTTTGTGTTATTTTCCGTAAATATTTTCTAAAATTTATTTTGGCGCAAACAGATCCATTTAATTTTTAATTGGGTTTTTCGCCACCAAACTGATCGAAAGACAACTTTTTCAAGTTGCCTGGAAAATTCATAAATTCTTAATAGTGAATGAACGAAACTTTAAACGTGTAACCCAAAAAATACCTTCAACAAATTTGTTTTCTGAGCTTTCGGAGAATAAATCTTCCTCCTTTCTCAAAGATCATGCCACGTCAAAGTGAAGTGACAGATTAATAAATTTCAGGTTAAAATGTCATGACAACAGAAACAATAGCCTAGCCACCTGCCTGATATTGTACCCTGTGTTCTATCTAATTATCTATACTAACTTCTCTTTGAATAAGTGGCAACAATATTTTACTGAATTCCACTGAACATTCAGCAACACAGTTGTCCGTATTTCCTAGAATAAATGCAGATTCTTTAATTTTTCGTCTATTTCCTACTTCTTCTCTGAGAATTGGTTTGGACCTATCCCACAATATCCTATGATTGTTATTAAAAGAATGTTCACATATTTTTGACTTAGAAATTTGATTTTGCCTGATGTAATTTTTATGTTCTTTTAAACGAACGTTAAATGGCCTACAAGTCTCCCCAACATAGAACTTTCCACATTCACAAGGAATTTTATAAATGCAATTATTTGAACTTTGTACCTCATTAAATGGTTTCGTTTTAACTAGCATCGATCTTAATGTATTTTTGGTTTTAAATACTGTTCTGACATTAAAACGATTTCCTATGCGTTTTAGCTTATCTGATATTCCAGGAATATAAGGAATAATTAAATTTATTGGCCGGTCCACCAGATTTATTTCTCTAATTCTATTAGCATTGTTATTTTGTTGGCAATCCTGAAAAACTTGCTCAACAAATTCAATAGGATAACTATTCTTCTCAAGAACATGTTTTATATGTTTATTTCCCTCCTCAAATTTGAGAAAGAACATGTTTTATATGTTTATTTTCCTCCTCATATGTTTATTTTCCTCCTCAAATACATTAAGATCGATTCTTTTAATAACAATCATAGGATATTGTGGGATAGGTCCAAACCAATTCTCAAAGAAGAAGTAGGAAATAGACGAAAAATTAAAGAATCTGAATTTATTCTAGGAAATACGGACAACTGTGTTGCTGAATGTTCAGTGGAATTCAGTAAAATATTATTGCCAGTTATTCAAAGAGAAGTTAGTATAGATAATTAGATAGAACACAGGGTACAATATCAGGCAGGTGGCTAGGCTATTGTTTTTGTTGTCATGACATTTTAACCTGAAATTTATTAATCTGTCACTTCACTTTGACGTGGCATGATCTTTGAGAAAGGAGGAAGATTTATTCTCCGAAAGCTCAGAAAACAAATTTGTTGAAGTTATTTTTTGAGTTACGCGTTTAAAGTTTCGTTCATTCACTATTAAGAACTTATGAATTTTCCAGGCAACTGGAAGAAGTTGTCTTTCGATCAGTTTGGTGGCGAAAAACCCTATTAAAAATTAAATGGATTTCCCGTAAATGTTTATATCTTACAATAAATGTAAAATGGCATGGCTGCTGTTGTGTTATCATTATCAAATCAAAAACAAGAAATGAGACGTCGCTTTTCGCTTTTGTTCTGAATGAGGGTTGTGTAGTTCTAACTGGGACAACTTGTACTTTACGTTGAAATGACGGTTGAGTTTATTCCAACAATTTACGATGATGGATCAGCGATATCACCAAGTTAAATCCCAACAGTTATTTTATAATTGGACAGTCGTATTTAAACGAGATTGTTTCCGTGTTAACGTAAAATTAAGTGTCTCCTTCAAGATTGAGTACATTGTTGAATTATTTATGCGTTTTGCCGGTTGGTATATAATTATTTAAATTACTTAATATCGACAAATTAGTGCCCAAGTGAAATGGCGACGAGTCTGTTGGAAAAGCCAATAAGTTGTGGTCAAATAAATTTGTTACAGAGCCAAATATGTTTATGAAATTAAAAATTTTTAATTTTTGAATCTTTCTTCAAAGAAAAGTTGTTTTTTTAGATTATTAATGTTTTTCAAAAAAATATATTTTTTTCTTAGGAGGCCATGTCTTGGTATTTAGGCATAACTTTTAATTCTAGACAACTTTTCTTAATAACATTTGAAATAAGGGCACTTTAATCTTGTACCATTTTTATATTTTTTTTACCTACCCTGTATGCTGTTTGACTTGCAACCATTCCAAGTGCACCTAATATGAGTATCTAACATGCACCAACCTTCGGGAATATTTGTATTTTAAATGACCACACTGTATATTTAATATTTACCTTTAGAACTTATTTTCTATAAACTACAGAATGTTGGAGTTAACACGTGTTTTGGGGCGCGTTTTGCCAATTTCAACGCAAATGGTCGATTTTCTCGTTATGAGAGAAGAGTAACTACACTTTTGTTACGAAATGAAAAGATCCACTAAATTGACGAACCTGCAAGACCAAAAAGATAACCTCAAACAAGTTACGAGTAAAAGCGCGATCCAAAAACAGCGCAAGTGGCGCCTTCTTTCAGATACGTAGAAATCGACAGCTACAGCTTGTTCTCCATCCCCCAAAAAATAACAGTGCCAAATTTCAGATCAGCCGCTTGATTATTTTGGGAGATGTAGCCATAATTAAATTTCGAAAAACGAACTTCAACGCCCTATACCTCAGTAACAATTGAGATTTGACGGCTAGTTGTTTTTCACCTACCGCTTTCAATTCAAATGTTACATAGCAACTTTACATTGAAAATGATGAAACAATGCCAAATAGACATTGGTCAAACACACTGCTGGTTTCCTTGAAATAGGGTGTCAAAATTTTGTCAAATTCAATCCTTTCCAATTTGAAAACCAATAATTTGTGGAACATCGTTCATAGCGATTTTTCTCCCACTTTAAATGGTACAGTTGATCTGTAACATTATGTTTCGAATGTTGGAGTTAACAGGTGTTTTGGGGCACGTTTTGTCAATTTCAACGCAAAGTGATGGATCTGCAAGACCAAAAAGATAACCTCAAAAAGTTACGAGCAAAGGCGCCATCCAAAAATAGTGCAAGTGGCGCCCGCTACGTAGAAATTGACATTTTCAGCTTATTCTCCATCCCCAAAAACACTGCAGTGCCAAATTTCAGTTCGGCGGCTTGATTATTTTGGGAGATATTGCCAGAAACGAAGAACTTTAGGACCTATGTTTCTATGAAAAACCCAACTTAGAATAAGTCTTTCTAGCATCTATTAAAGCTTGTCCTAAACCACGACACCCTGTATACAGGGTGAGTCACATCTAAAGGCAGAGCCGAAAACACAAGGTAGAACTCGCTAAAATAAGCACATATGCTTAATAAACATTAGCCCAAAAAGTTTGGTTCTCCATAAACAGCGTGTTGAAAATTTTCCAAAAAATAACATATTTTTTTAATTTCTTTCGATCCTATTTAGGAATTCCAACCAAATTTGGTACACATTATATACTGGACGGTTGCCATTTTGTGGAATAATTTGACCCCGTTCCGATCACCAGCGGCGTAGGTACAAATAGTTACTGGAAATAATTGTAGAAAAAAAAGTAGTACGGCCCTGTGCAAAACCAAAAATTGTGCCTTTTTTGGATAGCCCATTTAATTTGAAACAAAAAGTGCCTCTTGGTATTTTTTTATTTCTGGTACAGTTTCTTCGTAATTTCGGATTTTTTAAACTAGTGTCAAGGTGATTATGCTGGCATTTAAAATAAAATTATTTGTATCTACGCCGCTGCTCATCTGAACAGGGCCAAATTATTGCACAAAATGACAACCCATAATATGTATAAAATAATTCCTAAACGGGCTAGAAAAAAATTAAAAAATATTTGGAAAAGTTTCAACACTCTGTATATGGAGAACCAAGCGTTTTTGAGCTAATGCTTATTAAGCATATGTGCTTATTTTAGCGAATTCTACCTTGTGTTTTCGGCTCTGCCTTTAGATGTGACTCACCCTGTATAACTATTTAACAAATGAAATAAGAAATAAGTAACATATTTACAAAATATTTTCAACGTGTCCTTCATCATTCGCTAAACGCATCTCCAGAATGCTGCGTTGCATTTTTGACATGTATCTGATTTGGCAAAATGCCTGGTATTTATAAATATTCTTGTCTCTTTTCGTATGCGTTGGAACATCGAACGGCCATGTATACGTCTTGTAATTTTGATAGGATTCTTTCTAATTATAGAAGTTGGATTTTTTGCTGTTTGTCCCGATATAAAGGGAGCAGTCGACTAGTAGCCCGGACCAATATACTACTAAATAGAAACCCAGGGATCTGGAAATATCCTTAATGATTTTTCTCAGACACATAAGAGCGAAGTACGTTGCCACGTTTACGAGGTTTCTTTACTTCAACCGCGTTGTTGCTACATTTAATTAAGGCCGGAATTTCTTTAAAACGGTTAGCCAAAGAAATACACAAAAACAAAACTAACTTTCTCTAACAATGAAAGATGTCGATCTCCTGTTAACATATGCGAGGAGAATCGTACATATATGTATTAGACACGGTAGGTCCGCGGTATATGTGGCCCTCTCGAAATTGTAGCTCGCATGAATAAACTTGTTCGTGTTGCGGTATTTTGTAAGTCCCTGGGGCTTCCAGTGACTTAGGGAAAATTAGATTTGCCCCCTCTCTTTCCAGAGCCACCTTATTTCCTTATTTCCACAACTTATATCTATCTTCATAAAGCAGAGAGGCTTGATTCGTTTATTATAACAAGCTTTTATATCATATACAATTGTTCAATGTAACAAAATTATGTGTTTGCTTTGGTTTGAGCCAACCCTAAGTGCAGCAGCCATTAGAAAGCAAGAAAATTAATCTGTCATCTTGGAGCGTGATGTCACTAACTTTATAGTTTTCTACTCTGCACGCCCTTTCATTTGATACCCATATCAAGGGGGTTGAGAAGAAAAAATGTAATCCGCCATCTTGGAGCGGCGGCCATATTGAATTTAGTGTGATGTCACTAATTTTGTCGTTTTCTACTCTTCAAGCTCTTTCATATTATGATACCCATATTAAGGGGTTGACAAAAAATACATCATCGGCCATCTTGGAGAGGCGCCCATTTTGAAAGTATTTCAATATTGAGTATTGCATATTTCGGATGTCAAGAAGTGGTTCTAATTCAGCTTGCAAGACCTAAACATACATTGCAAGTTAAATAAAAGTTTGTAAAAATGATAAACAAGTTGAAAAACTGGTAGAAAAAGTAGGTAACATTTCCCGAATTTCTAAAAACCAACATACGTAGGTGTCGAAAAAATGATTTTTGGAAATGGTCCTTTTGCCTACAAAATTTTCGATAATCGAATTGCGACATTATTTATTAATTTAAATTATTATCATATTCAAACGACTTTGAGGTATTGGACTCCTTCCTAAAATTGGATGATACATAATATGATTCGATATTATGGCATACGTAAAATAGTAACGAGCCGCCACTGATTTCTTGTATATACGTTGCGAGTTTAGCATAAATAATATTTCACTTGACAAATTATGTAAGCTATATGGTGCAGACAAAAGAAGTTTGGGTATCAATAAGAGCAAAACAACTAGAAATGCTTCTGAACTCTGAATTCCTTTTTTCGCCGAAGACATATGGATTTTAGTTATCAAACTTTTAGTATATTGCAGTTTTATAACGCAATAAATATAACATGACTTACATATTTACATTTCGCAACATCTGGGGAAAAACAAATTGGGAACTTGGGGTCCAGAAGGGGTTGGCACGATATAATAAAGTGGACTTTCGAATTTAGACGGTTCCTGACAAATGTTAAGAAAATAATGGTCAAAATGACATTATGCCGCGCACGCCAATTTTTTTTCAAGTTGCATATAGCTAAAAAATATTCCAGACCAATCAGGAATGCGTCGAATATTATTTAGCGCATTAAAACTACCTGACGATTCATAAACAGCAGATAAATAAAGTGCAGAATATTGCAATAAAAACGATAAGCTGTTAGGCTTGGAAACTTGCTTGTCGTGGACGAGTTCATTACTCATTGTGACTGTGAACAGTTCATAGGTGGCATGGGAAAGCGGTCGAGAAAAAACACAGCATCACTCAAGCGGTTCAAAAGGTCTGAAGTACCTGCAGTCAGAGGTAAGTGACATTTTAAATACCTGCTGTGATTGCGAGGTGTTATTGGACGCCGATTTAGCTACCTTCGCGTTTTTTTTAACTGTAGCAGAAGCAGACTCCACTACCGACGATTCTGTAAGAACACACAATCTTCGCTCGCATACCAGAATGGTGCCGCCCGAAGGTGTAGAAGGATGCGATGACAACATCGGCAACCAAAACAACAACCGTTGTATACATTTCCTTGCAAACCGATGCGTCCTATTGTTCTAATATTTATTTTTTTAGTCCGCATAAGATTGTTGCTTGGAGAAAACCAAACAATACAACACCCACGCGTCAGAGTCAACGACGACAACGTCATCATCTTCGAAGAGGCAGACGACCCAATGGAGAATCAAGAGCAAGTAGTTATTCCCGAAGCAAATATACAGGAGCAAGTAGAGGAAATGCAACAAGATATCCCTCAGATTGCCATTGGAGAAGTGTTTCAACTCGCAGATCCCGCTGAACTGCCGGAAAATAACCCTAGAGCCCAACTGCCCAATCTATACAACCTCTTAGTTAACGACGAATACGACCCTCAAGCGAATGCTCCAGAGGAAAATCCACCAAATCTTCAAGAGGAAGTTCCTGAAGTCGTTCACGCCCAAAGCACCGTTGAAATCAATCCTGCCAAGGTAAGTTTTTTAAAAGTAGATTTTTGTTTAAACATATTGTAAAAACTGTGTTATTTTCAGGAGAAGCGCAAGACCAGACAATCAACAAGAAAGAAGGATCCTCAAAACGAACCTGGACCGAGCACATCCCGCGCCTCTCGTTCTAGAACCAGAAGAGCACTGCCAAGATCAGGAAGATCTAGGAGGGATAGACCTCCAACACCCGGAGCGGGCATAGTGATGTTTTCCTCTCCGGAATCTAAGAAGTCCGACGATTCCTCGAGCGACAAATCGTGGAAACAAGGAAGAGTGCTACGCAAGAGGATCACTTCTAAAAGGTCAACGCTCACCAGAGTACCGACACCTTGGCCAAGAGCAATACCAGACGATGATATAGAAGAAGGAAACAGATCGCCAACCAGCGGATTCGCTTCTGCCCACTGGTCTAACCTGGTTCAAAACGGCGATCGTAGGAAAATGCCTTCCGAAGAAGAGCGCCGTCTCACGCCAGAAGAACACATGGCCCAAGCTATGGAAATGGAAGAAATCCTCCGTTTTAAATTGAAGACTTATTTCGAATCTTTGGACAAAGCCGACGATGATAGTTCTGACGAAGGCCGTTTGGTTATCGACGAATCTCCGGAGGTTGAATTGGATTTGTCGCCCGATGGGAGCGAGGTGGGTGAAGCTGCAGGAGGAGATATTGGAGATGTAGCTGCACCGCAAGAAGAAGATCAAGGAGAAGATGAAGATGGACTGAGGGAGCTTCATGAGGTGCTCGATGAGATAGATGTGAATGATGGGCAATACCACAGTATTGTCATCAATGTAGGAAAGAAGAAGAGACGCTAAGGTACTTTGTTGTTCTAAAAAATGCTGTTAGATTACACAAAGTTACATTATTACATTAACCAACAAATCGAGTTCCTTCATTTAAAAAATATTGTGTGGTCTAGCATATTTTATAATTTGTACCAAGTAGTTTTCAGGGTATTTTTTGATAAGTATCTAATAAGTTGTTACCAAAAAAAATAATAGCTCTTTTGATCAAAATTATTTTTATTAAAAAACTTTGGCTTCAAAAAATTACTCATTAATACAAATCAACCTCAAAATGATTGATTAACACAGCAGCAGATTGAGTTCCTTTATTTAAAAAATATTGTGTAGTCTAGCACATTTTTAATTTGTACCAAGTGTTTTTCAGGGTATTTTATAATAAGTATATAATAAGTTTAGTTTCCAAAAAAATAATAGCTCTTTTGTTCATAATTATTTTTATTACAAAACTTTGGCTTCAAAAAAATACTCATTAATACAAATCAAACTGAACATGATTGATTGACACAACAACAGATTAAGTAGCTTCATTTAAAAAATTATGTCATCTAGCACATTTTATAATGTGTACCAAGTATTCTTCAGGGTATTTTATAATAAGTATCTAACAAGTT
Organism: Pseudeuparius sepicola; assembly: GCA_963920635.1. Lineage (NCBI taxonomy): Eukaryota > Metazoa > Arthropoda > Insecta > Coleoptera > Anthribidae > Pseudeuparius > Pseudeuparius sepicola. The sequence continues at coordinate 1,128,647 of OY987305.1, read as the reverse complement.
TAGTTTCCAAAAAAATAATAGCTCTTTTGTTAAAAATTATTTTTATTACAAAACTTTGGCTTCATTAATATAAATTAAACTGAACATGATTGATTAACACATCAGCAGATTGAGTTCCTTTATTTAAAAAAATATTGTGTGGTCTCGCACATTTTATAATTAGTATCAAGTATTTTTAGTGTATTTTATAATTAGTATCTAATAAGTTTAGTTTCCAAAAAAAGCTCTTTTGTTCAAAATTATTTTTATTACAAAACTTTGGCTTCAAAAAAATACTCATTAATACAAATAAAACTGAACATGATTTATTAACATATCAGCAGATTGAGTTCCTTTATTTAAAAAAATATTGTGTTGTCTAGCACATTTTATAATTAAGATCAAGTATTTTTAGTGTATTTTATAATTATTATCTAATAAGTTTAGTTTCCAAAAAATAATAGTTCTTTTGTTCAAAATTATTTTTAATACAAAACTTTGGTTTCAAAAACTACTCATTAAACAAATAAAACTAAACATGATTGATTGACACATTGGTATTTTTAAGTATAACAGATTAAGGACCTTTAACAATAATTATTGTTGCTGTTTCAATTATATTTCTCCAAAATAATTGTTTAAAAGTTTTTTAAAAATAATACTCAGTTCAGAAAATAACAAATACATATCATAACTCAACTTCTTTTCAGTATTATAGAAATCAGTTTTTATTTTTCCAAAACAATATTGTTTAGTATGTCCTTAATCGCTTTAGAGTAGATTTCATTATTAAATGTAAGTAGTTTGATAAGTTCTAAAACAAAACTTATGCTTTAAAAAATAATACTCAAAATCAAAGAAATAGTTCAAAAATGGAAAACCTTCTTGACGTAGTTTAATACTGTCAAAATTTTGCCAAATACTTCTCAGGAATTTACCAGTATTTTTAAAATATAATTTAAGTAGGTACTTAGTAAATAATTGATTTTTATGATTTAGTTTAAAAATTTAATAAAGACTATTAGTCAAAATGTGTGTTGTATCTTTAACATATCATAAAACCCATGAATTTAAAAACTTAACGAAATTCGTCACTATTTGTTAGCATTTCCATACTCAATCTAGTTGGGCCACCCTGTACATATTATACACAACACAATATTAATGCCCTTATGCAACTATAGGATACTTATTAAAGGTAAGTTTAGCCTTTATTTAAACAGTGATAAGTGGTGATAAAAATAAAAAATAAATACCTATGTTAATGATCTGCATTTGGTGTTACCTAATATCTCTGCAATACTGTTTGGTATTGGTGCAGTTCAGTAGCATTTCACTGCTACTACGATGTACAAGAAACAACAGCATATGGCTTTAATTGCTTAATTTCTACCCTGCGCAATATTACTCAGTCTTATACAAAACAATTTCGTATTTAAGGAGAACTAGAACTAATATATATGTCCCACTAAATTGCTTGGATAATTCTATGGTTAGTCTTGAGAACCTAACCCATCTACATGACGTTTCGCGGAATGATTTCGTCACGAAATTCCGCAATAATTTTTTTAAATGGGCGCCTATAAATTTTTTCCGGGGGTGTCACAGGCGAAAGAAGAAATTCTCCGGAGAATATACACCGCTTCCATGGGTATGGTGTTTAAAGTTTTTTTGCCCACTTTAGGAGCAAATGGCTTAATTTTTCCGCGCCCGAAAAGTGTTACTTTAGGGGAAATATTCATCTTGGCGATAATAAAAACTTTTGGGAAATAATGAATGCATATACTAGCGGGGGAAATTCCCGTGGAACCTACTTCATTATGGAAAATACTTCAACTTCGGGCTAAAAAATTCTGCTAGTGCCCACTGCGAGTGCCTTTTGCCATGAAGGACGCACAGTTTGATATTTTTCAACAAGCGAAGCAAATTATCAATTTGGTTACGAAATTTGATCACCGTACCTGCAGCTCTTTTCATTTAAAGTTGAAGTCTTGCACATACACAGTTTTCTTTTAGCTTAGGTATGGTTGGGTTATTTGTCCTAATTTTTATGTTTTCTGGAACGATGGCATTTCTGTAACGGTCGGTTAGGTTAGATCATAGAGATCATATATATACAGTGTGACCCATTTGTTTTGGGGTCAGTCTGTAAAAAGTGTATCAATCGTGCGATTTGGCTGATTTTTTTTTTAAATTGTAGAGCTCGATGAACTGCACATTTTGAACAAAAATTGCCTGGTTCGCATAAAATCCAAAGCCTACTATGACCGTTTTTATGAGCAAAATTTTAAGAAACCATATTAGCGTTTTTTTTTGAAAAAATCTGTGTGCGCCAATGGATTGAGCACCCCTCGAAATGGGTATGTACAAAATTTCATCAAAATATTTCAAGTAATAACGATTTTGTAGAAAAATTAAAAATGCAGCCAAGGTACGTCTTTATTTTCAAAAATTCAAAGTTGGCCATGGAAAATAATTGAATTGTTTACTTTTATTAAGTGTCAAACTGTCTAAATTGAGTTCAGAAATTGTTTGTGCTCAATACAATTAATTATCATAATTATGGAATATTTAAGCATAAGAGACAAAATAGAAATTGTTCGACTCGTGGGCGACAACGAGCGCTCGGCAGCAGAAGCTGCGGCCGAATTTAACAATAGACACCCAGGTAGATCAGTGAGTCGAAGTACTGTACAACGTATAAACAATATTTTTGATGAAACTGGATCGATTTCTAAAAATTTATTAAAAACTAGGCAAAATGCTAGTTTAGACCTTCATATACCCAGAGAGAGTATAAGGAGATGTTTGAGACAAAACAAAATAAAACCGTTTAAGCCAAAATTTTTGCACACCCTGGAACCAGGAGATGAGGAGAGAAGATTAGAATTTTGCTATTGGCTGCAAGGTGAATATCTCCATAATGGCAACTTTTTAAATGAAATTTTATTCACCGACGAAGCCACGTTTACTACAAATGGTGTAGTATCAAGTCAAAACTGCCGTCACTGGTCAGCTGAAAATCCAGAGTTTATAATAAATGCAAGGAGACAATATTCACAAAAAATTTACGTTTGCTGTGGAATACTACGCGACAGAATAATTGGCCCATTTTTCTTTGAAGGGAATTTGAATGCGGCTGGCTTCTTGAATTTTCTAGAAATTGAATTTAGAAATGCTTTAGATGAGTTACCATTAAGATACCGTTTAAATTTAAAGTTACAGTTAGATGGCAGTCCTATTCATAATGCTCGTTTAATCAGAAACTGGCTAGATAATAATTTTGAAAACTGTTGGATAGGGCGAAATAGTCCTTTCTGTGAGTGGCCACCGAGATCTCCGGACTTAACTCCTTTAGATTTTTTTCTTTGGGGTACACTTAAGCGAAATGTTTATAAGTCAAGACCCCATAATTTACAAGAACTGCAAGCTAGGATAAACCGTAGTTGTGAGGAAATTACTCCACAGCAAATACGAAATGTAATTTTGAATGTACGCAAGAGGAACGACAAATGCATTGTAGAAAATGGAGGCTTGGTAGAAGTTACAAAAATTTTATAATTTTAATTGTTTTTATGTTTTGTGTTTATAAGCATAAGGTTGTATTATTACAATTCAATTATTTTCCATGGCCAACTTTGAATTTTTGAAAATAAAGACGTACCTTGGCTGCATTTTTAATTTTTCTACAAAATCGTTATTACTTGAAATATTTTGATGAAATTTTGTACATACCCATTTCGAGGGGTGCTCAATCCATTGGCGCACACAGATTTTTTCAAAAAAAAAACGCTAATATGGTTTCTTAAAATTTTGCTCATAAAAACGGTCATAGTAGGCTTTGGATTTTATGCGAACCAGGCAATTTTTGTTCAAAATGTGCAGTTCATCGAGCTCTACAATTTAAAAAAAAAATCAGCCAAATCGCACGATTGATACACTTTTTACAGACTGACCCCAAAACAAATGGGTCACACTGTATATATAGGTAGAGTGCTGGACGATGTTTTTTTATACATAGGATGCGCGGAAAATCTTTGACGAATTTAAAATCATAAAATAGTAATAAATAGGCCGAGTGGAGATGCGCATTTGCAATTTGAGGTAGTGTTTTGTGAAACTTGACACTCTTTGACAGCCATTTGACAGCGACAAACTAAGTATAACCTACCGTTGTTATACGGGCATAATTTTTTCGATTTTCAGCCAATTATTAATAGTTTCTTCGCGTTTTAGTTGTTTGAGTGTTTTATCTAATTAAGGTGGCATAAACACACATGGCATTAAATACTAACATCCCAAGTGAGTTTTTTGTGTTTATTTTGAAAATCATTACGTTTTTCAAAAAACCAATGCCCAACTCAAATACTGCATTATATTGGGCATATTTGGACAAAAAATCAGCCAAATCTGATGGCTCGTTTGGAAAAACAATATACCTAAAGGTTCTGGTAATTTTTTATTAGAGAAGAAGAAGAAAATACATTTCAGGTATATTGTTTTCGCAAACGAAACATCAGATTTGGCTGATTTTTTGTCCAAATATGCGCAATGTAATGTAGAATTTGAGTTGTGCATTGGTTTTTTGAAGGACCTAGTTATTTTAAAAACAAACACCAAAAACACACTTGGGTTGGCACTATGTGTGATAATGCCCCCTTAAGTGATCATCACGAATATGTTCTGCTCATTTTACACCAGAGTGTTTAAAAATGAAACGAGTCAAAACGCAGCTAATTGAAAATGCGGTACCAACTCTTCTATTAAAACCACCTAAACCATCATTTAAGTAAGTATATACATGATTGTGGTGTAAGAAACTATTAGTAGCTTATTTGTTTTAGTGTTAAAGTTATAAAGGTATAATGGTTCCACAATTTGCCATAAAAAGGTACTTGTACAGCACTCTACCTATATATTATATGATCTCTATGGTCGGATTAGATTAGGTATGGTTGGGTTATTTGTCCTAATTTTTATGTTTTCTGGAACGATGGCATTTCTGTAACGGTCGGTTAGGTTAGATTTATGCTCGACCTAATTTTTGTGTTTTCATAACGTTGACAGATCGCCTGACACAACCTAAATATTGATGTAGGATCGGCGCATGTGTTCGACGTAGATATTCTCCTCTGTTCCGTGCAAAAACAATACCCGCAATGGCGTATAGGAATCGACTGAATAAAACAGGACGTAGCGGCCCCCGTCGAAACGTTGCCTCCGGGGGTATTAGCAATAAATCGCGTATGCATAGTCTGTTCAAAAGGCGGCCTAATCCTCGCGCCTTAGATTTGCCGAATTCACGATTTCATGAATTCGGCAAAACGTGGCTGCGGCCTCTTGCCGGAAATGCCCGGCCTTCGCGGGTGTGTATCGCCGCGGAGCATAACGCAATTTGTCTGAGATGTGCTCGATTTCATAAACAATCGTCGAACGCCGAAACGCGATTCTGCCATTGTCGCGCTCCGCAAAAAAATTCGTACAGAAAGGGGTGACGCGTGACTGCGTGACCTAAATTAGGTTAGGTTAAATCAGATCAGGTGAAGTTTCTGTTGAAAAGGAAAGAGAACACACTCGTGGTCAATTAAAAAATTAGGTGATTACCGAGGTGGTTAAAGTATAAATGAACTCGCTTGGAACACAGTGATATACGTGGCGCGATCTACCAAAAATTATATACTCCTGGCCTAATCTGAAAATGCAGTGAACATCAAACATCTAGAATTTGTTTCATCTTGTCTTCTCGAAATTAAAACCTGTGCAGTAGATTTGAGAACGCGCCGCCGTATATTATGCACACACTTCGTCGGTGGCAGCGCGTAACCGTAAATTAGGCAAAACAACCTACTAAACATATTTTGCACAATTACAGTGTTCACCGCCGCCAGAAAGAACATTTTCAAAACTGAAAATTTTGAAAATTTATATTAGAAACAATATTAGCGAAAACCGACTCAATGGGTTAACACTCCTTTATGTGTACCCTGAAATACCCATATCTCCAGAGGAGATATTTGACGAGCTCAACACCAAAAAAGAATACTTGATTTTGAGATTTAGATTTTACTGGTTCCAAGAAGAATTATTTTTATGTTATACAGGGTGTCCGGTAATAACTTAAAAAATTAAAAAGAAAAATGGAAAATATGACGAAAAGTTCATATGAACATGGGTCCGCAGATGTTTGGTTTCCGAGATGCAGGGTGTTGAAATTGAAATTTTATTTTCGATTTTTTTAAGTAGGTAACTTTTTGAGACGACAAAATTTTCTTGCAAAATTTGGTAGCCGGGGGTTTTTGGGAAGAGAAGTCATAATTTGGTATTATTTTTGGTGGAATCCGTAGAGGGCGCTGTGTACGCTATCATTATTTAATTTAATTTGCCCTAACTTTTTTTACAGTAGACTTCTACGACATTTTGTTAATGTATCCTTTTCCCACACGTTTTCTAACCAAAAAGGTAGGTATACTTGGTGAATAACGCCAAAGGTGACCGTTTTCGAGAAATTTTCAAATTTCTACATCGACACTCGTATGCAATCAAATTCAAAATAAAATTTAAATACACAAGCACATTTATTTTTTGACAGTTTGATTAACTTTTTTTGCAAGAAAATTTTGTCGTTTCAAAAAGTTACTTAAAAAATCAAATTTGAATTTCAAAACCCTGCATCTCGAAAACCAAACATCTGCGGACCTATGTTCATATGAACTTTTCGTCATATTTTCCATTTTTCTCTTTAATTTTTTAAGTTATTACCGGACACCCCGTACAACATAACAATAATTCTTCTTCGAACCAGTAAAATCTGTATAACAAAATTAAGTATCCTTTTTTTGGTCTTGAACTCGTCAAATATCTCCTCTGGAGCTATGGGTATTTCAGGGTACACATAAAGGAGTGTTAACACATTCAGTCGGTTTTCGCTAATATTGTTTCTAATATAAATTTTTAAAATTTTCAGTTTTTCATGTTCTTTCTGGCATACTCTAATTGTGCATAATATGTTTAGTGGGTTGTTTTGCCTAATTTACGGTTACGCGCTGCGACCGAGTGTGTGCATAATATACGGCGGCGCGTTCTCAAATCTACTGCACAGGTTTTAATTTCGAGAAGACAAGATGAAACAAAAATAACAAATTGTAGATGTTTGATGTTCACTGCATTTTCAGATTAGGCCAGGACTAGGTATATAATTTTTGGTATTATTAATTTTGATATTAAAAATCTCGTTTATCTCGACAGCTCTGCCCCCTTTGACCCCCCCCCTGAATACGCCACTGATTACGTTACTTCCACTTGTGAGTTTTTTTTCGTGTGGTCACTGTGACCCTTTTATGCAACTTTAGATTACGTAGAAGTAGAAGTCACGGGCTTAGCCAAGGGGGGGTTTCGGGGGTTCAAACCCCCCCCCCCCCCCGAAATAAGCAAAATATTACCTAATATTATACCGAAAAAATACGAGGAGTGAAGAGTTAAATTATTATTACGTTTGAATATATGTAGTAATAGTAGCGCCTAGCGCCATCTTTTGACGAGGGGCAGACGCAGTTGCAGCCGAACTATTTTGTATTGTAGGGACACTTTGTGGAAGTTCGTGGAAGTTTCTGGACGGCTACTGGGCTGGTATATAAGCGGCGCCGCGGCGCGTGACCGCGCTTACGGCAGTATTGTTCCATGCGAACTCGAAGCGAATAAAAGTGAAAAGTGGTGAACGAATAGTGAAGAGAATTAAGTGTACCGTGTAAGTGAGTAATTTTAGTGCGCTGTTATTCGATGACCTTGTTAAGGATAGATACGTGAATCATTATTACTGTCGAAAAATGGAGGGGAAAAAAAGGAAGGGTGATAAACTTAAAGGTATGGACTACTGGAAAAAGTGGTGTAGTCAAGGTCAAGGGGTTTCTAATAAAGAAACAAATTTGGATTTAGCTATCAAAGCTTCAGCTACCTTGCATGCTGATAAGAAGACTGCCCACCCCGAAATCTAGTTTGGAATGCCTAGATATGTGCGATAAAAACCTTTATCCTAATATTTACACATTACTACAAATCTTGGCTACCATTCCTGTATCCACTGCTACCCCAGAAAGGTCTTTCTCGAGCCTAAGGAGACTGAAAAACTATTTACGAAACACTACAAGTGAAAACAGACTTAATGGTTTGGCATTTAAAAGAAAAAGCCGAAGATTTCTTCTTTAATGGTTTTAGATTTAGCGCAGAGGAACGAAATTAATTTATCCATTTCATTTAAAGTTAAGAACTTTATAAATATGTCGTAGTTTTTCGGATGAATATATAAGTAGATATTAAATTTCATGTAAGTATATTTTTGTTGTTTTATTTACTTCTCAAACTAAACCCCCCCCCCCCCAAAACTAAATCCTGGCTACGCCCGTGGTAGAAGTACTAGGCATTACGGAGTTTTCAGTAATTTAAACCAGCCGATTACGTGTCCTATGCTGGTGGTAGCTCCACGAAAAGACTGGCTGCTATATACGGGGGCCTCAGGTGTTAAATAGTCGGTTTAGATCTCGTAGTTGAGTCACGATTCGCGCGTTTCGTACGTATGTACTTCAAGACTTTATTTATCTGCAGTTTTTCATGCAGCCCAGCCAGTTTACGAGCTTAACCCCTGGATTTTTAACCGGGTGCATTAGTAGGCCGAAATTTCGCAATTATCGATAAGGGCGCCAACGAAAGTCGTGAATTTTGGGATTTCCTAACTGCCGGGTTCAGCCGATACGGTCCGGGCGAGTCGTCACTTCAAATTAGACTCTCCTAAATCACAATCTGCGACGAGGTTATCAAATCCGTTTGCAAGAGTGTAAATTATGATTGATTTTAAATACGCAGCAATAGAATGTCAAATGGGTTGGGATCGGAGCGCTCGAGCTCCGAACTTAATTGGATTAATCAGTCTATTTGACAAGCTAAATATTTAATATAGTCATTGTTATGGCAGAATCGTTTTGCCTAATGCCCTGGGAGAATATCGAGATAAGCTTGGATCGCAAGAAAAGCCTATCCTCTCGGAATAATAATATTTACTGAAGCACATGTGAGGAGGGTATTTAACTATGTTTTGAAGCATTTGGTTTTGGAATACTTTGCGAAGTTTATCTGTTTTTTCTACCGTATAACAGGAATTTTTGAAACGACTTTTCATAATTTCGAACATAACATTTTTTATTATACAGGGTTTCCCAACGAAAACTTGACCCCCAAAATTAAAAAACCGAAAAATATTTGAAAATTCGCCGAGACCCGTCGTTTTTTGTTCTTGGGGGGAGCTTTTTTTCACAGTCAAGCCAACTCGATATGTTCATCCCCCTAATCCCTAGCAACCACAACTTTAAAATTTCAAATGGAACTACCCCACTTGTGACGTATAGAGCCCTTTTTATTGCGAATACAGTGATGCGTCGTTTTTAGAAATCTGTTGAGATTTGGCAGAATTATTTTATAAAAACGGAAAGTTGACAACACACTGTACGCGTAGTAATTTCTACACAAATGCCCGCCACTAATAAGTTTTTTATCTACTACACACGACCAAATTACCTAGTTTTTATTGACACGTCGATCAGTTTACAAAAAAGTCACAAATGAAAAAGCTGAAACAAGTTAAATTAACGATTTCGAAAAATACGTTTTTAAAACAATTTATTTTGACAGTTACAGCAGGGCAGCGATTCACGCTACAAGACAAGACAAGACTAAATATACATGGAGCAGAGCTCATATTTATAAGTATACAAAAAGCAAGCTTAGCCTACACGTGCCCGCGCACTCAGCACTTTGTCCGCACTTTTACACAAACGGGACCATTGTTCATACGGCCATAACTCCTCCACCCTTAGAGGAAAATATCAACCTGGAGGGTTGTTTTTCCGTTTCTTCTTTCTTCTCCATTATTTCGAATTTAACTTGTCTTTTCTTCTTCATACATCTTCTCTGGTATATCTTCCATATTATATATGTAGTAATTAATAATAAAATAATGATAATACTAGTGGCAAATCCATAGCTTAAGGTGTGAATTTTCTGAATGTCGGGAACTTGCAGAAGTGTAGACTTTTCTTGTAATTTATGAATATCTTCCAAATTAATTGTTTGTAGTTGAAGAGGTTTCGCTCGTAGATAATTAAAGTTGACTTCGTTGACTTGGAAAAACTGGTCTAGGAGAATAATTTTGGTTTTGGAAATTGTTCCTAGGTTGATGGTTGTATCCTTGATAATTATTCCTTGGGAAGTTATTTTGGAAATTAGGGCGAGAAAAGTTGTTTTGGTAATTATTTTGGTACGAGTTCTGTCTGTTCGTCCGTGGGTTATTTTGTGGTGAGTTAGAAAAATTACTTTGTGGACCATTCCTAAAAATATTCTGAGTGTAATTGAAATTTTCTTCCTGTATAATTAAATTCATAGCATCTTCTAGGGATGCGGGTTCCTTCAAACGAATTATCGTCTGTAAGGGACCTGATAAACCTCTAACAAATGTTCGTAGACATAATTCATCATACTGCCTACCATAAATATCTTTAGCAGCTTGGTTTAAGTAAATATCAGAATTTACCTTTTGTCTTAAGTTACTACGCATGACTTGTAAACGTTTTGCAAAATCTAAAGGTGATTCGTTTTTAAAGGGTCTAGCTGTAAATACGTCTTGCTCTAGGCACTCTAGATTCCTACGATCGCCAAAGCATTGTGTTAACGCGTCTTTTATCTTTTGCCAAGTGTCCAATTCGTTACGACAGCCTATCAATAATTCGGCACGTCCAGTCAATTTCATCTGGACTGCTCTAATTAAATAGTTTTGCAGAAATTCGTCATTAATTCCGCTATATGTTTCGAAAAGATAATCGCAAGAAGAAATAAATTTGGGCAAAGAAGTCGCATTGCCATCGAATTCAGAGATCGTTTCAACATACATCTTAAGCATTGGCAGGTCAATTTTTTCGTTCGCCATTGCGATTATTATTTGATCACTTTCCTTATTAATAACTTGGGTAACCTCGGTTACGTTACTTTGTTCCTCAAAGCTTAAATTATTTGTGAATAAACTTGAAAGACTCTCTATATCAATAGAAATATCGCTCTCGCTCATCAAAAATATTCAAAACTCAAAAATATGTTATAAAAATCAAAAATATCTCAAAATATCTTAAAAATAAAGGGAAATAGGGTAAAATGGGAACCAAAGGAGTACTCAACTCTTACCAAATCGATGGTCGCAGGCCAAGGTCCTCTGGTGAGCAATGTCTTGTTGTAGCTGCTGGTCGTGCTGTCTGCCGGGAGTTGGGTTGATCCAGGGGCTGCCTCTCTGCGATGCCTCGAAGATCAGGGTTGTTGGACGACGTCTTCAAGATAAAAATCTTTCAGCTTCTCGCGACGCGGTAGAATGCGGTTCCGATACCGTGGGGATTCCAAACTTACGCACGAACGCGGAAACTGGACGCACGTCCTACCGACTGCGCCAGTTAAATTAACGATTTCGAAAAATACGTTTTTAAAACAATTTATTTTGACAGTTACAGCAGGGCAGCGATTCACGCTACAAGACAAGACAAGACTAAATATACATGGAGCAGAGCTCATATTTATAAGTATACAAAAAGCAAGCTTAGCCTACACGTGCCCGCGCACTCAGCACTTTGTCCGCACTTTTACACAAACGGGACCATTGTTCATACGGCCATAACTAACAAAACAAAAAAAGTTCATACGAATTCAAACCTTATATCTTTTTAAAATAACAAAAGTCTCTATCACAAAAAAGTCCCCGTTTTTTGCTTGTAACTACGAAATCGTTAGTTTCATCCTGCTAATGAAAGTGTAAACGTGTTTTCGAAATGGTTTATTCTATCGCGGAAAGGGTAGAAATTGTTGCAATTTGTTATCGAAATCATGATTGCGCTAAAGCTACAGCACGAATTGCAACAATTTCTAACCTTTCCATGATAGAATAAACCATTTCAAAAACACGGTTACACTTTCAATAGCAGGCTGAAACTAACGATTTCGTGGTTACAACCAAAAGAACGGGAACTTTTTTTCGTGACAGTGACAGTGACAGATAAGGTTTGAATTCATATGAAATTTTTTTATTTTGCTTCAGCTCTTTCATTTGTGAGTTTTCTGTAAACTGTAAAAACTAGGTAATTTGGTCCTGTGTAGTTAAAAACCTTATTAGTGGCGGCCATTTGTGCGTAGAAATTACTACGCGTCAGTGCGGACTGTCAACTTTCCGTTTTTAGCCAATAATTATGTCAAATCTCAACAGATATCTAAAAACGATGCATCACTATATTCGCAATAAAAAGGGCTTTAAAATGATGCGCCACAAGGGTGGATGAAATTTCAAAGTTGGGGTTGCTAGGGATTAGGGGGATGAACATATTTGGGGTGGCTTGACTGTCAAAAAAGCTCCCCCCAAGAACAAAAATGGACGGGTCTCGGCGAATTTTCAAATATTTTTCGGTTTCTAATTTTTTTTTTGGGGCGGATCAAGTTTTCGTTGGGAAACCTATGTATGTGTAATTATTATCATTCTTCTGCACACCGTACAAAGACAGTTGTTGCAGTAAAATTCTGCATTGCTGACCTCCAGGGACAAAACTTACAGCAACGCGCAGAATCCTTAAAATGTGGAACTGTTTTCAGTCGTATTTTTCGTCTTAAATGTAAAATTTTCCCCATCTTACACTGCCGAGTGTTATGCTCGCTTTCCACAAAACAGCACAACGTAGATTGCTTCTTCTTCTTCTTCTCTGCGAAAATGGCATTTATCCACGGTAACCGCAGATAAGGTGGGGTGTATCTAATAACCGCAACCTTATCATATCACCATGGGAAAAAATGATCTTAAAATTGAAGAACAGGGCTTTAAAATGATGCGCCACAAGGGTGGATGAAATTTCAAAGTTGGGGTTGCTAGGGATTAGGGGGATGAACATATTTGGGGTGGCTTGACTGTCAAAAAAGCTCCCCCCAAGAACAAAAATGGACGGGTCTCGGCGAATTTTCAAATATTTTTCGGTTTCTAATTTTTTTTTTGGGGCGGATCAAGTTTTCGTTGGGAAACCTATGTATGTGTAATTATTATCATTCTTCTGCACACCGTACAAAGACAGTTGTTGCAGTAAAATTCTGCATTGCTGACCTCCAGGGACAAAACTTACAGCAACGCGCAGAATCCTTAAAATGTGGAACTGTTTTCAGTCGTATTTTTCGTCTTAAATGTAAAATTTTCCCCATCTTACACTGCCGAGTGTTATGCTCGCTTTCCACAAAACAGCACAACGTAGATTGCTTCTTCTTCTTCTTCTCTGCGAAAATGGCATTTATCCACGGTAACCGCAGATAAGGTGGGGTGTATCTAATAACCGCAACCTTATCATATCACCATGGGAAAAAATGATCTTAAAATTGAAGAACAGGGCTTTAAAATGATGCGCCACAAGGGTGGATGAAATTTCAAAGTTGGGGTTGCTAGGGATTAGGGGGATGAACATATTTGGGGTGGCTTGACTGTCAAAAAAGCTCCCCCCAAGAACAAAAATGGACGGGTCTCGGCGAATTTTCAAATATTTTTCGGTTTCTAATTTTTTTTTTGGGGCGGATCAAGTTTTCGTTGGGAAACCTATGTATGTGTAATTATTATCATTCTTCTGCACACCGTACAAAGACAGTTGTTGCAGTAAAATTCTGCATTGCTGACCTCCAGGGACAAAACTTACAGCAACGCGCAGAATCCTTAAAATGTGGAACTGTTTTCAGTCGTATTTTTCGTCTTAAATGTAAAATTTTCCCCATCTTACACTGCCGAGTGTTATGCTCGCTTTCCACAAAACAGCACAACGTAGATTGCTTCTTCTTCTTCTTCTCTGCGAAAATGGCATTTATCCACGGTAACCGCAGATAAGGTGGGGTGTATCTAATAACCGCAACCTTATCATATCACCATGGGAAAAAATGATCTTAAAATTGAAGAACAGGGCTTTAAAATGATGCGCCACAAGGGTGGATGAAATTTCAAAGTTGGGGTTGCTAGGGATTAGGGGGATGAACATATTTGGGGTGGCTTGACTGTCAAAAAAGCTCCCCCCAAGAACAAAAATGGACGGGTCTCGGCGAATTTTCAAATATTTTTCGGTTTCTAATTTTTTTTTTTGGGCGGATCAAGTTTTCGTTGGGAAACCTATGTATGTGTAATTATTATCATTCTTCTGCACACCGTACAAAGACAGTTGTTGCAGTGAAATTCTGCATTGCTGACCTCCAGGGACAAAACTTACAGCAACGCGCAGAATCCTTAAAATGTGGAACTGTTTTCAGTCGTATTTTTCGTCTTAAATGTAAAATTTTCCCCATCTTACACTGCCGAGTGTTATGCTCGCTTTCCACAAAACAGCACAACGTAGATTGCTTCTTCTTCTTCTTCTCTGCGAAAATGGCATTTATCCACGGTAACCGCAGATAAGGTGGGGTGTATCTAATAACCGCAACCTTATCATATCACCATGGGAAAAAATGATCTTAAAATTGAAGAACAGGGCTTTAAAATGATGCGCCACAAGGGTGGATGAAATTTCAAAGTTGGGGTTGCTAGGGATTAGGGGGATGAACATATTTGGGGTGGCTTGACTGTCAAAAAAGCTCCCCCCAAGAACAAAAATGGACGGGTCTCGGCGAATTTTCAAATATTTTTCGGTTTCTAATTTTTTTTTTGGGGCGGATCAAGTTTTCGTTGGGAAACCTATGTATGTGTAATTATTATCATTCTTCTGCACACCGTACAAAGACAGTTGTTGCAGTAAAATTCTGCATTGCTGACCTCCAGGGACAAAACTTACAGCAACGCGCAGAATCCTTAAAATGTGGAACTGTTTTCTGTCGTATTTTTCGTCTTAAATGTAAAATTTTCCCCATCTTACACTGCCGAGTGTTATGCTCGCTTTCCATATACATATTTGCACGCGTTCAAATAAAAAGTGAAAGCTCGCCGCGCGCTCCGAAAGTCTGAAAGTTCCATGAAATGGAATTGCTGAAATTTAAATAAGAACAAAAAGTTGTTAGTCGCCCAATTCAGCTTGAAGATTTTAACAGCACATACATTTCGCATGACAAATTACCGAAGTTTATAGTAATATTATTGCTTACATAAAGTTTGAACATCAATAACACTGACACTGAGGAATAAGTAAACAAAGGGGGCGCCATAATAGAATAGAATGAAAAATATCGGAGGCGTTTTTCTTCAAAGGGGGATGACATACAACCCGAATTTCTAGGACCATCTTATAACAATATATATTGTATTAATCTAAGTATCTACATCCAAAACTTTCTAAGTGGAAGTTATAAATATAATTGTCTATATTATGTATGTGACACCATTGTGGTAGTTTGAGGCCTTTATCCTACCTTCTTTGCAGTTGCCTCTGCCAGAAATAGGTTGCATCCCATTTTCGTCCAAATGTAGGGCATATGGACGAAACACTACACTGACTGATAGCGGAGCATATAGTTTATTATTTAAACCCAAGAAAACGAGGCAATTTATTTGTTTTTGCTGTTTTGTTTTCAGCTGTTAAAGTTCTACAAAACACCAAATTTGTCATTTTGTTCTTCAATTTTACGATCATTTTTTCCCATGGTGATATGATAAGGTTGCGGTTATTAGATACACCCCACCTTATCTGCGGTTACCGTGGATAAATGCCATTTTCGCAGAGAAGAAGAAGAAGAAGCAATCTACGTTGTGCTGTTTTGTGTCAACGTCCCACAAAACAATAAAATCGCGCTCGCTCTTCTTCATATTCAAATTATAAGAGGCTTTTAACCATTATAAGAAAAGCGTTCGATCCCTCGAAGTTCTTCCCCACAATGAAGCCATAGACTAATAATGGGACATTAACGATTATAGCTGAACTGTTGACCAGCGGCATTAAAATGGAACATAAACAGATAATAAACTAATCTGTTTGCTTGGCGGTCGATGGCAACGAGGCGCTCATGGCAACGGCAAATTTTGGAGCGACCAACTCCGAGATTAAGATAAGGGACCACTGAAAGTTAGTCCTTTTTTGAAACTGCGGCTACGTTCGAAAATTCTACGTTTGTACGCTGGGTGTTTGTTAATCTCGAAAGAAATTTGCATTGCGAGGTTTCCTTTTGTTGTTTTGTGGGAGCGTTTGGCATTTAGAGAGGTTAGATTACAGGCGGTTTTCATTTAGAGGTTAGGATTAGCGCATAATTGTTATTTCTTCTTCTTCTGCATTTAGACTGTGGGTTTAATTATGGTGGGTGTACAAAACGCCAAATTAGTTTCAGATATTTCAAATATTGTTTTATTTAACTTACGCTGACAAATTCTGGCAATATATTACAATTCCAATCAGGAATATATCGCTATGGCAGTGACATTAAATCTAATGAAGTAAAATTGCAACACCATTTTAATTAATAATTAAAATAGACGGTTCGGGTCATTTAATTTCGCACTTTTATGTGCTTGGTGCAATATTACAATGTTGCCGGTCGATGGTAGATATCTCGAAATTGTGTACATGGAATTTGTGCGCCTAACAAAAAACTAAGTAGCAGACCTTAACCTTAATAGTTCAAATTACGTCGGGTTCTAGCTTTCATGCTATGGAATCATTAGCTAACTCGATAAAATGGTTACGGTATAAAAGGGCAATATTCACTAACAATATTATAACTCGGAAGGGGCGGTTAAAAAATCGTTATAATGGGGCAGATACTGAAATGTTCGAAAGATTTTTCGTTCGAATTGAACCAAATCAAATAGAGGGCGATAGGGGGAATTTCGACTAATCCGGCATAATACAGTTTTTAACTAAGTCCGGCGACGTACATGTTTATTTAATAAGGACGGGATTCGGCAGGGTTTTTATTTCGATCCTTGTGTTTGCTCGTAATAATTCTAAATACGTGACCCCTCCCGTGCAATTTTAGTTAATCGGAAAAAATATATGACAAACATAATAATTGATTCGTAAATAATTGGTTTTCAGAATAAGAATTATTCAAAAAGCTCTAATTACAATAATTATGTATGGAATTGAGTGCGATTACTGGTGTTTTACTATACTGTGGTATTAACAAACTTGCATGCTGTAATAATAATAATACTAGTAGTAACCTAGAAGCAATTACGTGTTTGTGAAGATGAATATATAATAATTGTAGGATAAATAGTAAATCACACAGATGAATCTAATAAAATTATGTCTTTATTTAGCATTTTCCAGGAAAACAAAAAAAAATGCTCTTGAAAAAATTAATTAACGCCACTATTATTCCTTACACCGCGAAGTTCCGAGAATTACCCCAGATATTTCACAGGGATAGTGTCCGTACTTTAAAGCTGACGTTGTTGTATTGTCCAAAATTAATTTAGCTTTGTAAAACTGTATTACAAACTTTCTATATGAATTACCGCCGGTCCAAGCTACGAATTTTCTTGTAAATATCGCAAACAATTACCTAGGTAGATTTCAGTAGTTTTAGAACGGAGGACTCCAGAAACTAGGAGAGATGGAGGTGTCCGGACGTTTTAAATATGCATGAATTTAAATTGGCTGATAGTTGCAATTAAAGCAGCTTCGGCCGTTGGTGCATTAGAATTGCGCCTCCAGAATTAGGAAAGTTCCAGCAGAGGAACTATTAAATACGGACGAAAAAGGTGTTCCCAGGGCCTTATCAAATATAAAAATCGTCCCCTCGAAAGGCACCCAAATTAGGATTCTTTGACCTGTCTGCCCGAAAATGTTACAAACGATTCTTATAAGGTTCGGCCCGGATTAAAAATAAAATTCTCTGACTGTAGCAAGTCGGACATGCCTAGTGTGTGGCTACTGCATGTATTGTGGTCAAGTCCGACATGCCTAGTGTGTGGCTACTGCATGTACTGTGGCCAAGTCGGACATGCCTAGAGTGTGGCTACTGGATGTACTGTGGTAATATTAAGTTTTAGTAGTGTCAAAAGTTTGCGCAGTACCTAAAATTGTTGGGAATGTGCAACGAAACGCGCAAGCATTATGATCTAATTATGTTTTTGATAAACAGGGATCTAAATGGAACATAAGCCGAGACGAAAGTTTTCGCCAAGGACTGAAACATTTTCTAGAAGTTTATTCTTAAGCAAACTGCTAAGAGATCTTAAAAGTTATGACCTGTTTGAAACTCCTGAATGAATATTAATGCGGAGACACGTTTACACTGATGTAAGATTAATTAAAACTCGCACTAAAAATTCTTAATTAAAAACTACAACTACAGTTAGCAGGAGGGGATAGTAAAAATTAATTATTTGCGCGACCTTATCTAGAAACCGAATTATTTAATCATTTTCGTCCGCATCTCTGGAGAGCCGTAACTCAGTCACCGGTTATTCTGCACCCTTTTTTATTTCGTCGTCATAAATTATAATAATATTACTGATAATAATTCTCACCCTCACAATACTCCAAACTAGGAGTAGGTACCCCAGAAGCAACTGAATGCTTGTGCGGGTTAGGGGGCAGTTACTATTATTTGAAAGCAGTAGATTGAAAATTCCATAGTCGCAAAACAACAATTTGTATAAAATTAGTTTATATTTATTCTAGGTTATTAGTTTCAGCTAAATAACTATCATCAGACTTAAAAATTAGCTAACTATAAGAATAAATTATAATGTATAGAAATAAATTGAATGTTACCTTATGAAAGAGAAAATATATTTTTTATACAGGGTGGCCCGTAAATTTTTATTTTTCATCCGATTTTTACCGTTTTTTTTATGAAGGACACCTCAAAATCTAACACCACAGCGTTAGATTTGGGGTGTCCTGATTAACGCTGTGGTGTTAGATTTTGAATAAAAAAATCGCTAAATGGTTTTCGTCATTTTTTACTAGGAAAAAAATCGTAGTAGGCCTTGAAAAT
Source organism: Pseudeuparius sepicola (assembly GCA_963920635.1). Classification (NCBI taxonomy): domain Eukaryota; kingdom Metazoa; phylum Arthropoda; class Insecta; order Coleoptera; family Anthribidae; genus Pseudeuparius; species Pseudeuparius sepicola. The sequence continues at coordinate 1,109,711 of OY987305.1, read as the reverse complement.
TTAAATTAAGACCTTAAATTTTGCACTGAAGTAGAGTTTTTTGCGATCTATCTTTAGAAAAAAAAGCTACTAAAATCGGATGACAAATAAAAATTTTATGTTGATGCTTAAATTTCAAATAGGTCACCCTGTATATATACAGTGCCCGCCAAAAAGTCTGCACCATATGCGAAAAATTTTTAATAAATAACTTACGGAAAATTTGTTTGCGGCATCAGGTTTTGCTAGCTCTAGAACCAAAATTGACATAATCAAATGTTGTGACGTGGTCTTTTTTATACGTCAAATTTGACATTAATGAAAAAAATGTCCGAAAAATAGGCTTATTTAACCGAATTTCGAAAAAAGTCATAAGAAAAATATGCTTCTATCACAATTTTATACCCCTGTGCAAAATTTCAAGAGCCTACTACGATTTTCATATTTTGCCCTTTGTTGCCCTTTTCCGTATTTGTTAATCCATAAAAGTCGATCCTATGTAATTTAAAACACTCATTGACTGAATACATACTGCACAATACTTAGTTTATGGTCTAAATATCCTTCTTTTCATTTTTTTGCAAAATAATTAAAATGAGGGCTTGTTGAAGAAGCACGCTTGGTGCAAAACTGATCTCATTTTTACAGATAAACACATAAATTCGATTTACAAACTTACAAAATTGTTGGGAATGTGCAACGAAACGCGCAAGCATTATGATCTAATTATGTTTTTGATAAACAGGGATCTAAATGGAACATAAGCCGAGACGAAAGTTTTCGCCAAGGACTGAAACATTTTCTAGAAGTATATTCTTAAGCAAACTGCTAAGAGATCTTAAAAGTTATGACCTGTTTGAAACTCCTGAATGAATATTAATGCGGAGACACGTTTACACTGATGTAAGATTAATTAAAACTCGCACTAAAAATTCTTAATTAAAAACTACAACTACAGTTAGCAGGAGGGGATAGTAAAAATTAATTATTTGCGCGACCTTATCTAGAAACCGAATTATTTAATCATTTTCGTCCGCATCTCTGGAGAGCCGTAACTCAGTCACCGGTTATTCTGCACCCTTTTTTATTTCGTCGTCATAAATTATAATAATATTACTGATAATAATTCTCACCCTCACAATACTCCAAACTAGGAGTAGGTACCCCAGAAGCAACTGAATGCTTGTGCGGGTTAGGGGGCAGTTACTATTATTTGAAAGCAGTAGATTGAAAATTCCATAGTCGCAAAACAACAATTTGTATAAAATTAGTTTATATTTATTCTAGGTTATTAGTTTCAGCTAAATAACTATCATCAGACTTAAAAATTAGCTAACTATAAGAATAAATTATAATGTATAGAAATAAATTGAATGTTACCTTATGAAAGAGAAAATATATTTTTTATACAGGGTGGCCCGTAAATTTTTATTTTTCATCCGATTTTTACCGTTTTTTTTATGAAGGACACCTCAAAATCTAACACCACAGCGTTAGATTTGGGGTGTCCTGATTAACGCTGTGGTGTTAGATTTTGAATAAAAAAATCGCTAAATGGTTTTCGTCATTTTTTACTAGGAAAAAAATCGTAGTAGGCCTTGAAAATTTAAATTAAGACCTTAAATTTTGCACTGAAGTAGAGTTTTTTGCGATCTATCTTTAGAAAAAAAAGCTACTAAAATCGGATGACAAATAAAAATTTTATGTTGATGCTTAAATTTCAAATAGGTCACCCTGTATATATACAGTGCCCGCCAAAAAGTCTGCACCATATGCGAAAAATTTTTAATAAATAACTTACGGAAAATTTGTTTGCGGCATCAGGTTTTGCTAGCTCTAGAACCAAAATTGACATAATCAAATGTTGTGACGTGGTCTTTTTTATACGTCAAATTTGACATTAATGAAAAAAATGTCCGAAAAATAGGCTTATTTAACCGAATTTCGAAAAAAGTCATAAGAAAAATATGCTTCTATCACAATTTTATACCCCTGTGCAAAATTTCAAGAGCCTACTACGATTTTCATATTTTGCCCTTTGTTGCCCTTTTCCGTATTTGTTAATCCATAAAAGTCGATCCTATGTAATTTAAAACACTCATTGACTGAATACATACTGCACAATACTTAGTTTATGGTCTAAATATCCTTCTTTTCATTTTTTTGCAAAATAATTAAAATGAGGGCTTGTTGAAGAAGCACGCTTGGTGCAAAACTGATCTCATTTTTACAGATAAACACATAAATTCGATTTACAAACTTACAAAATTGTTGGGAATGTGCAACGAAACGCGCAAGCATTATGATCTAATTATGTTTTTGATAAACAGGGATCTAAATGGAACATAAGCCGAGACGAAAGTTTTCGCCAAGGACTGAAACATTTTCTAGAAGTATATTCTTAAGCAAACTGCTAAGAGATCTTAAAAGTTATGACCTGTTTGAAACTCCTGAATGAATATTAATGCGGAGACACGTTTACACTGATGTAAGATTAATTAAAACTCGCACTAAAAATTCTTAATTAAAAACTACAACTACAGTTAGCAGGAGGGGATAGTAAAAATTAATTATTTGCGCGACCTTATCTAGAAACCGAATTATTTAATCATTTTCGTCCGCATCTCTGGAGAGCCGTAACTCAGTCACCGGTTATTCTGCACCCTTTTTTATTTCGTCGTCATAAATTATAATAATATTACTGATAATAATTCTCACCCTCACAATACTCCAAACTAGGAGTAGGTACCCCAGAAGCAACTGAATGCTTGTGCGGGTTAGGGGGCAGTTACTATTATTTGAAAGCAGTAGATTGAAAATTCCATAGTCGCAAAACAACAATTTGTATAAAATTAGTTTATATTTATTCTAGGTTATTAGTTTCAGCTAAATAACTATCATCAGACTTAAAAATTAGCTAACTATAAGAATAAATTATAATGTATAGAAATAAATTGAATGTTACCTTATGAAAGAGAAAATATATTTTTTATACAGGGTGGCCCGTAAATTTTTATTTTTCATCCGATTTTTACCGTTTTTTTTATGAAGGACACCTCAAAATCTAACACCACAGCGTTAGATTTGGGGTGTCCTGATTAACGCTGTGGTGTTAGATTTTGAATAAAAAAATCGCTAAATGGTTTTCGTCATTTTTTACTAGGAAAAAAATCGTAGTAGGCCTTGAAAATTTAAATTAAGACCTTAAATTTTGCACTGAAGTAGAGTTTTTTGCGATCTATCTTTAGAAAAAAAAGCTACTAAAATCGGATGACAAATAAAAATTTTATGTTGATGCTTAAATTTCAAATAGGTCACCCTGTATATATACAGTGCCCGCCAAAAAGTCTGCACCATATGCGAAAAATTTTTAATAAATAACTTACGGAAAATTTGTTTGCGGCATCTGGTTTTGCTAGCTCTAGAACCAAAATTGACATAATCAAATGTTGTGACGTGGTCTTTTTTATACGTCAAATTTGACATTAATGAAAAAAATGTCCGAAAAATAGGCTTATTTAACCGAATTTCGAAAAAAGTCATAAGAGAACTATGCTTCTATCGCAATTTTATACCCCTGTGCAAAATTTCAAGAGCCTACTACGATTTTCATATTTTGCCCTTTGTTGCCCTTTTCCGTATTTGTTAATCCATAAAAGTCGATCCTATGTAATTTAAAACACTCATTGACTGAATACATACTGCACAATACTTAGTTTATGGTCTAAATATCCTTCTTTTCATTTTTTGCAAAAAAATTAAAATGAGGGCTTGTTGAAGAAGCACGCTTGGTGCAAAACTGATCTCATTTTTACAGATAAACACATAAATTCGATTTACAAACTTCTTTCTATAGTAAATGGTTGTAAAAACACACAAATATTTCTGTCATGCTGATCTGATCAGAAATATATAAAAAATTTAAAATATTGTGTCCAATAATATCCAACAAAGGGCAAAATATGAAAATCGTAGTAGGCTCTTGAAATTTTGCACAGGGGTATAAAATTGCTATAGAAACTTATTTTTCTTATGATTTTTTTCGAAATTCGGTTAAATAAGAACATTTTTCGGACATTTCTATCATTAATGTCAAATTTGACATATAAAAGAGACTACGTCACAATATTTGATTATGTCAATTTTGGTTCTAGAGCAAGCAAAACCTGATTCCGCAAACAAATTTTCCGTAAGTTATTTATTAAAAAAATTTCCCATATGGTGCAGACTTTTTGCCGGGCACTGTATATATTTTTTTCAAAAATATATTTTTTTTATAACACATAAATTGAAAATGTATTATTGTAAAGTAATTTAAACATAAATATATTAAACATTAGGATATTTTCCTGCTCTAAAATATATAATAAATGTAAACATTTACCTTTGTTACATAAATGTAAAGCTTTAGAATCATTTTTAGTGTCAAAATTATGGTATGTATCTAAAATGTGGCTGGCAAAAGGTTAATTTGTAAAAACACAATCATTGTTTTTATTTTCTGTAGGACAGCATTCGCTCAAGTACTACGGAAAACCCTAGATAACCGTAGTAGTCTTAGTGAGTGTAGGACAATTAGTAAATCCTTATAGTATTAGGTAGTAATATAGCAGTAGTAGTAGTTTAATAAACGAAAATATAAATTCCGCTATTTTCTGTCCAACCCTATGGGGAATTCTGGTCGCAAATGCCATTGGCGTGGTTTTACGGATCAAATGCATTTTGGGTCCCAACTCGGACGTCCATTATTTAATAGTCCTGCGGTCCTAGTCATGCAAAAAGAACATTTCCCCAAAAAACACACGCTGCAAAAGTTTCGGAATAAATCAAACTTTCTCCTTTACCTTTAATCTAAACATGATCGCGAAACAAATCATCACTTTAGTCAGATACAACGCAGACCAACGATATAATAATAATAATAATAATAATTCTCACCCTTACAATACTCCAAACTAGAAGTACCCCAGAAGCAACTGAATGCAACTGAAATTTATTTTATCTAACAATTTAGAACGGAAAAATGATTAAATATAGGAATAATGCGCAAATAGCAACAATTTGAGAGCAAAAATGTTCGCCATGTCACGTGAGGTCTCGCATTTTGACCTTCTTGTAAGAATGGAGGAGATATACATAACCATGAAGCAAAGAGAAATCTGCATATATTTTTTTAAATCTGAGCTCGGGAGGCAAAGTTGATATTTCTGCTTAATAGTTGGCCGTGTTTCCTACGAAAGTGTTGGCAAAGGCTTGAAATATGCAAACGAAGTTAGACGTATACCTAACGTATATTTTACGTTAGTCGGGAAATTTTTATTTTTGCAACTGCTGCGTGCAATTAATAATAAAAACAGGGCATTTAAGAAGGGAGCTACTAAAATTTAAAAAAAAAACGTTTCTCGGATATGCTAAAAAACGCATAATAAATTTTACAAACTCGATAAAACAATTCCTGGACACTTACATAGGAGCCTGCGATTATTTCTAAGCAAGTTTTTAGACTAAAAACCTTTGCAGTTCTATCCCACGAATTTAGACGTGAAGATCGGATTATTAAATCCATGAAAGCATCCAATTTCGGCAAATGATCGTATTGCTCTTTCACGTAATACTTGTCCATGATAATTTACCTATACACTACACAACTAACAAACAATATAATAATAACTAAGAATAACACTATAATCAATCGAACATATATCTACTAATGTTTTGAAAAGAGTATGTATGAAACAATATTTTTGTGTGCAATTATTGCATTAGCCAAAGCACAAAGATTGCAATACATTCAATAGTAGATACCTATTCATAGACATTTGAAAAGAAAAGTACAAGTTGCCTTTGTTCCACGAATTATTGCAAACGGGCACCGGCAACATTGCAAAGCCGTTTCTCCTGACACGTAGAGAGGTTGCCACGTTTGGCATTCTAGACAAGAAAACGACTAAACTGTAGATTTTAACCTGAAGAAAACTGTGTAAAATAAATTATCTAAATAAGGGTTAAAAGCCGTTGTTTCATTTATTGCGTGTTATGTTGGTATAGTAAGGGCAGAATGTAAAGGCGAAGTCGACAATAAATCATCAAAGAGAGAGAGCGCTATATCTATTGCTTTACTTGCACTCGCACAATAATTACACTCAGGTCTCCTCCTCCAATTTGTATTCAACGTACGTCTTAAAGTTCGCTAAGCACCTTTCATGAAAGGAAGAGAGATAGAAAACCTAGTACTTGTCTTGTATTACTAGTTGATTGTTTAAGGCAGGCAGGGTCGGCCTAGAATAAATTATTGCTTTACTACCTGATGTGAACGGACGGATTAAAAATTTGTACTTAGGTACCTGTTGTAATTTCATTTGTAATTTTTGAAGATTAATTCCGTAATTTAGACTGGCAATTAAAAAATAATGATCCTGAAATTCAAAGTAGGTCTTAGGTATTTAAATAATTATTGTAATGGTTAGGCAAAAAAAATATTTATATTTTAGTTACAAATTAAATATCAACAATACAAGATTACTTAAAATTACACTTAACGTTGATTTGCTGCAGCTCAAAATTCCCTTTTTTTCCCAGTTCTTCGCATATTTTTTTCCTAGTTAAGTGTTGCTTGTTAGTTGTCATGTAATAAATCAAACTTCTTATTTCTCCTTTATCCGATTCTGTCAAATCTTTAGTTTTCGGGGCTGCTTTACTTTTAGTGTGTACCATTTTAATATAACAATAATGCCTTCTTGCCTAATTCGTGAAATGGTCCTAGTACTAATCTGTAACGCCTCCGATGCACATTGAAGTACCGATAAATTTTCACGTGTGTTCTCTTTTTTTTCTTGAAAATATTTCACCACATTTAATATTAATTTGAATTTGAATATATTATCTTTATTAACATAATGTATCAGAGAAGGACAGAGCAATAAAAAGTTGGTCTTGCGGTTCTTTAAGCCGAACCCCTCGCTCCAAAACATAAGGGAGAGCAGGTAGGAAAATCATAGCCCATCTCTCTCGATTTTATGGCCGACGTTGGCTTTACATTCTGCCCATACTATACAGGGTGGCCCACCACGAACTGCATCGATCTATATATGGAAAACTAAAAGTAATAAAATTCTGAAAATTTGGCACCTTACCAATGCCGATGGGCGCTGCTCAACTAAAATATTTTGGTGAATCTAGCACTTCCGGTTATACCGGAAGTCGATATCAACTTTCTTATATCAAATGGAACACCCTGTATATTAATGCATTTTTGGATGCTAGGCATCATTCTGGAACAAAAACATTCAACATGTCCTATGTCTAAATCCAACCGTTTTTGAGATATTTGCATTTTTCCGAAAAAAATTACAGGTGCAGACCTAAAGTCAACTAGCAATTTATACGAGGAAACCACGAAATTTCAAAACGAATTTTTGGCATCGTGTAACAGAAGCCCTGATCTAGTGATCTCTGCTGAGAAATAAATCCGTTCTTATACAGGTTGTTCACAAAATATGAATAAAAATTACATTCAAAATGTGAATAAATCTCGAAATTTTCAAATGGAAACCCCCATTTTTTTAATGCGATCTTATTCACCACTAAAAATGATGACAACTTTGTGTAAGGTTTCCTATATCTAAATGCAGTAATTTTCGATTAATTTACGAAAAACCCACTTTTCGCCCATAAAATGCGGGGTTTGCTTAACGCTTGGAAAGTCAAATTAGCCGTGGACGTTGAAAAGACAATCGCGTCTGAGGAAATGTCACTTGGTTTATAAATTGTCAACGATAATGCCGGCGCGCTTAAATTACACAAACGAAGATTATGTATCGCACGTTCTTGATATTACTTTGTTGCATTCTCCGTAGATAATAAACAAATTTAAATAATCTTCGTTTGTGTAATTCAAGCGCGCCGGTATTATTGTTGACAATAATTTATAAACCAAGTGACATTTCCTCACCCGCTATTGTCTCTTCAAAGTCCACGGCTAATATGATTTTCCAAGCGTTAAGCAAACCCCGCATTTTATGGGCGAAAAGTGGGTTTTTCGTAAATTAATCGAAAATTAGTACATTTAGGTATAGGAAACCTTACCCAAAGTTGTCATCATTTTTAGTTGTGAATAAGATCGCATTAAAAAAATGGGGGTTTCCATTTGAAAATTTCGAGATTTAAGCACACTTTGAATGTAATTTTTATTCATATTTTGTGAACACCCTGTATAAGAACGGATTTATTTCTCAGCAGAGATCACTAGGTCAGGGCTTCTGTTACACGATGCCAAAAATTCGTTTTGAAATTTCGCGGTTTCCTCGTATAAATTGCTAATTGACTTTAGGTCTGCACCTGTAATTTTTTTCGGAAAAATGCAAATATCTCAAAAACGGTTGGATTTAGACATAGGACATGTGGCATGTTTTTGTTCCAAAATAATGCCTAGAATCCAAAAATGCAATAATATTCAGGGTGTTCCATTTGAAATAAGAAAGTTGATATCGACTTCCGGTATAACCGGAAGTGCCAGATTCACCAAAATATTTTAGATGAGCAGCGCCCATCGGCATTGGTGAGGTGCCAAATTTTCAGAATTTTCCTTCTATTAGTTTTCCATATATAGATCCATGCAGTTCGTGGTGGGCCACCCTGTATATCTACTGTAAACTGAGTACGGTTTTCGAGCAATTAAAAATAATGTCAAGTACCCTATTGACTCATTCTAATTCGGAAGCAGAATTATGAGCAGTCCCGATGAAGCTCTACGTCACGTTTGGGATGGTATTGTAATTTGGGGGCTGGGCATATATAGTTTCCGCATATTCCCGTATAATCTGTTTTGAACAAGCGGCCGTGCAAGTTTTTCTTTGGAGTCCTACGTAAACCTACCACAAAAGACAGCGGACAATAGTGGAACAGTTAATTAGTTAAACTAGTTAGCTCTGCATGCGCAATTTTTTTTGGCATTTGCGAGGACTGTTTCGAATCTAACTTTGCAAATATTGGACGTTGTTCGGCAGAGAGCGGATTCTAATTACTTAGAATCCGATTGTTATTATACTTGATTGATTACAGTTAAGTTATTTAATCAAGATTAAACGGCTATGGTTAGAGTCATAAGTTAGATGGCCACACTTTAGAAAATATCAAACTCCACTATTCAACAATAATCACTTTGTATTAAAATTTTCGACTTATTAGATTCATGAAAGCGTCGGAATTCCTTTTCACGTAATAATTTTCTACGATAATTTACCTACAGTACACAACTAACAACACGACAACTACACAGACAATATAATAATAAATAAGAATAACACTATAATAAATCGCACAGATATATACAGTGTGTCCCGGATAAGAATGAGTTGCATGGGGATCTTGCAAACGGTGAGAGATAGAACAAAGGTTAAGTGGGGAAAAAGTTGCGCAATTTTAAGTTCAATAAAATGGTACAAACAGATTTCTAATATCTTTTTTAGTTTATGAGTTATTTTGAAAAAAGTGATATTTTGCGTTTTCGATTTTATTTTTTTATGTAGTTGTTATGACAGACAAGAAAAAAGAAAAACACTTTCTTCTTCTTTTAGATTTGTTCTACAACATTTCGTTTTTGAGAAACCATCTTCAACTTTATTTTTTTTAAATACGGACCTGGATTCTTTTTGCAGATTTTGAAAGCATTTTTCATTGCAAATACCACGAAATATTTTTAAAATGTTTTGAGACAATTTTACTGAAAATTCCTTTTTTTCCTATCATTTTTTTCTAATGCGGCCCTGTATTTAATAAAAGTCTAAATATTAATCAGTGTTGTCAACAATTTAACTTACAACTTATCTTTCAATCGGAGAACCAAAAAAAGGACGGCAAAGACTAATAACAGTCACATACGATAATACAAAAATAAATAAAAATCCTCCACCTAGAAGGCTTTGAAACAACGAAACCAACCCCTTGTCATTTGTCATAACTCCCACTGTATCATTTAGTTAATAATTTGTATTATTAGAAATGGAGGGTGCTTTTTCAAATGACGACAAATTTAACATGTTATAGGATGTTATATCTTGTGTTACAGAAATAGTGTAGAGGCCGAACGAATGTATTGTTGCAATTAATAAATGGCAAAAGTTATTGGTTTCATTGGCTTAAAGCTTTCTTTTAGAAAATTAGAAAAAGCGAAGAATTTACTCCAAAACACAATGCGACACTGTTTTCTGTACAACAACAGAGGAAAACATTAACCAGACAGGGCTTTATTTAAAAATATTAAGTTTTCGAAGTAAAAATAAATTGCAAATTAAATTGTTGACAATACTAATTAATATTTAGACTTCTTATTATTAAATACAGGGCCGCATTAGAAAAAAATGAATGGAAAAAAAGGAATTTTCAGTATAATTGTCTCAAAACATTTAAAAAATATTTCGTGTCATACATCATGGTATTTGCAATAAAAAGTGCTTTCAATATCGGCAAAAAAAATCCAGGTCCGTATTTAAAAAATAACGTTGAAGGTGGTTTCTCAAAAACGAAATGTTGCAGAACAAATCTAAAAACGCCATCTCAAAGCCCGTTAAAAAGTGCCACAAGAAAGCGTTTTATTCCTATCTGTGATAACGACAAAAAATATTAGAAATCTGTTTGTACCATTTTATTTACCTCAAAATTGCGCAACTTTTCCCCCATTTAACCGTTGTTCTATCTATTCTATGAGCCTGTACAACGTCAACAAACCCACCATATAACTTTTTTACAACGGTTTCCAAACCATTATGCAACTTTCTTATCTATAAGCGGAAAAAGTGTGTTACTGATGCGTTAATAGAAACTTTCAAGGACATTTAGCTATACAATTTGATGGATATGATTGTATAATCCTACAACGTGGGTAGGGTGAAAATATAATCGAAATCTGAGTTTGCGCGCCCTTTGGAACATCATATAAATTTCATGAAGTGTTGTAAAGCGCCATGTTGACATAACGCGTAAAGGGAGTGGGGGTACAGTCCCAGGACGTATCGAATATTCCCAGTTGTTGTACATTATAATAAATGGTAAATGATCGGTTAAACAGTTTGGGGATCGCACGGGTCTAACGAGCGCTCTGTCTTAGGCTGTTACTTCCACATAATGCCGAGACGCCCGTGAAAAATAGCATGGCCGTTTGCTACATAGAAGGCCGGGATTAAGATACTTGATATTAATTTCCCTCGTGTACAATACGTTTTATTAGTTGTTTCTCTCTCATGTCCAAGCTTCCTTGCAAATATAAAATGCACTTTTAATCGTCGGGTGCATAATAAGGATCGTCTTCGATACATATTAAAAAGTTGTTTAATTCACCTTTCAATTCGGTCACAAAAAACGAGAACAAGCTTGAAATTGCTTTATAATTAAATCTAAACTCGACCGTGTCAATGGTTTTGAGAGTGCGAATCTGCATACCTTTATTGAAACCACGATACACTTACCCACGGTATGTCACTAACGAATCCGAAAACAAGGCAACTATGCGCAACTACGTCAGTTGCGAATCACGAATTGTAAATAATGCATGGCGGCTTCGGTTGTGTTTTACGATTTTTTATAGTTTACAGTTTAATGTGTCAAGAAAAAAGTGTAAACAACTGACTGATCGTCAGTCCAACTCGACAGTGCTTTGAAATAGGCCAAAAATGCCGGGATGTGCAGTCAGCGTATGTTCAAATAATAATAGAAACAGGAAGGGAACGGAAATTAAGTATTATAGATTTCCCAAGGACAATAATCTGGTAAGGAAACAGATTATTTATAGAACAGATCATTAAAAATAGGGGACTCAACTCAACAGAGTTTATGCCTGGTTTATACAGCAAATAAAATAAAATGTGCAATAAAAAATTAGCCTTGTTATGGTTAAAGGGAATCATTATTTGATCCCTATTTTACTCACTATTTATTATGTTGTTTTGTTTGTTGTTTAACTATAAACTAAGCATTAGTTGTGCAGGTTGTGCTTGTGTCGAGGCTTGTGTGCATTAATTGGTAAATAAGGCTTTAATTGACATAAACCGACATAAACACTGGAAGAAAAAAGTTATATTTTTGGTAAGGCTTTGAATTTTATTTATCAATATCTTTGCCTATAACAAGTCATCTGTAAAATACTTTCTTTCGATGGAGAGTTTGTGTCGATAGAAGCCAAAACTTAGTTCAGGATTACCTTACTTACAATAAATGCATTATTTAGATACCTATATGATATTTTTTTATTGTCTACCAATATGCGGTCTTTTAAAAGAAAAATCCTATTAATTTAACAGAATATACATCAATTTTATTTTCTTGCATACGATTAGCTAAAACGCAAAGAAAACAAATTATTTGTAAAATTATAATTATCAAATTAAATGTGTTTTTTATCGACAGAATATTCATTCATTTATCTAGTAATATAATCTACATATTTTTAACAACATTTATTTAAAAGAAAACGTTTAAAATAAGCAAAAACCCATAAAAAGTATCTATTGCTGTGTATTACATATGGAGCAATTTAAATTCCGATTCGCAACTGACGTCACAAGGTGCGTCAGAGATAGGCATATGGATGCGCAATGACATACCGTGGGTAAGTGTATCGTGATTGAAAACCACATAAAATGGTTGCCGAGTGAGCTTTTTGCACGTTTAAAACACGCGCCTTTGAAAACAGATAAAAAACCAATTATTCGCTAGATGGTAATCTATAAAACAAGTCCCATCAATGCTGGCTTTGGGGAATTCGATGGTGTACTCGGATTTTTTATACAAAATAAAAAAAATTACCTACACTATTAGAGAACCTTCAAGTAGTATTCCCGAATATTTAGTTTTTTGAAATAACTTCTGGTTATAGCGGAAATGAAAGTGATTTTCTCTATTTTACAACTTACACATTCCATTTAACCATTGTAGGATTCCTTTTTTAATTATGATTCCAACGATATATAATTCGACCTATTTATCTCCAACCGTTTCCGAGATATTTATCAGAGAAGCTCCATTAAACTAGATACATAGTCTCATGGTCAGTGTCTGATGTTCGATCCGAGTAGGCCAAACGATAACACCAAATTTATGACAAATCAAGTCAGCCATGATCATTAAAATTAAAATAACTCCCTAACCTTTAAAGATAGACCCTTAATACCCTGTACCAAAAAGAATATACTCTTTAAAGGCTTTCTAAGAATGTAAAAAAATACGGGGTGTTTCTAAGTTTTGTCTACACTTTTTTTTCTAGCATTAACAATGTAGAAAATATAGACCACCGCGGTCTACGTAACTTACCGTGTATGTGAAGAACTGCCAAAGAAGATGCATTTTTCTAAAAAAGTTTCAAATAAAAGTAGTTCAAAATTTAATTTTCTATAAAATTGCTTCTTTCATTTTCCCAATCGTTTTCCCGTAAAAGCGCATAAACTACAGATTATGCGAAAGTTTATGTTTATTTATGCCAAAATAATGGTAAATTCATTTTTAATAACACAAGCGAATCAGAGCACAGAAAATTGAAGGGAAATTCTTGGAAAATCTTATATAATTTTTTACCATGGTTTGAATATTTATGAACGTCAAACATATCAGTCGTTGCAAATGCCAAAAGAAAAATTGCTAGTGCGGAGTAAACTAGTTCAACTAGTTCCCCTATTATTGTCTTCTGCCCTTTGTTCTGGGTTTACGTGGGACTCCAAAGAAAAACCAGGACCGCTGCATGTTCAAAATGAACAGTCAGATTACGCGGGAATATGGGAACTATATACGTGAATACAATACCATCCCAAACGTGACGTACAGCTTCATCGGGCCTGCTTATACCTCGGCTTCCGAATTAAAATGACTCAATTATGCGTTTTAGCATATCCGGGAAACATCACAATACACGGAGACGTCTCTATCGAAACTATTCCTGTTCAAAGGGATGTTACAGAATTTGCAATAAAGGGGCATTATATTTTAATCTATTTCTTACAATATCCGGTGCCGAGGGGTGAGGCACTTTATATTTGATCGTGAAAACGTCAAGGTATAAGTTATGGCAAGGAAGAGACATGTGTAGTACAGAAAAAGTCGTTCTGTGTTTCGGGCTGAAAACAATATATCATAGAGGGGCAATGTACTGCTGACGCAGACCTATGTAACGTAGTCAGCTCTAATTCCACCGTTTTCTTTACATGTCTTCCTTCAGAGCATGACTTTTATTTTTAAATCCCAACGTATTGTTTCGGCAAAAGAAAATTTAAAAATATATATACCTATACGATGAAACTGTTTAAAATGTTAGGTTAGATTTTCTTCGTAAGTGTAAATAAAAATTTGTTTACCAAAATATTCGTTATTTAATTTCCAAAGCACTCTGGATGGTATGTTCAGCCAAGAATAATTGGAAAAAATGCAAATAGAGACAAAACTATTAATTTTAGGTATGTAGTTGTTTATACAAAGGCGACATAAATTATAGTAGGGAGTTCAATTTTAATACTATTTATAGAGCGTTCCATATTTTAAAAAAAAGAGTTTTTGATATTTTATCACAAGAGAGTTGGAGACTAATCTTCGATCACACTGTATAATCAATATGAAAATGACTGCCTTCTTAGTAGCATACAACCTTCTAACTATAATAAAGCGTGGACAAAATTTGAACTTTTGCAACTGTGTTGAAGTTATGGAGAATTTTAACAACTCCAGGAAATGTCAAAAATTTTAAAAAATGTTGAATATCTCAGAAACTATGAGGTTTAAGTATGCAGTTCACTAGACAAACTGACATTATAATTTAGCAAGGAACCAGAATATGTAATAATATACAGGGTGTTCTATTTGAAATAAGGAAGTTGCTGTCAACTTCCGGTTATACAAGCTTTTATTTAACTTGCCCTGTTAGCATGCATGTATGTATGTGTGGGTGTATGTATGTAAGTATGTGTGGGTCGAATCTTACAAACTGAATTAGAACCACTTCTTGACATCCGATTGAGCTGAAATTTTGCATACACCTTTAGTTCTGGCGACAATATAATATGAAATACTTACTCAATATCGTAATACTTTCAAAATGGCCGTCGCCACAAGATGGCGGATGATGTATCATCAACCCCCTTAATATGGGTATCAAATGAAAGGGTTTGACGAGTACAAAATAATAAGATAAGTGACGTCATACTAAATCCACTATGGCGGATGCCCCAAGGAGGCGGACTAAATTTCTTAGGTACTAAAAAGCACAAAATAAATTAAAAGATAAACAAAAAAAACAACTTTTGTTTTTACACTTTTATCATACACCTAGAAATTAGGAAAAGGCATTATTCGACGTAAATTGATCACTAAAATCCGAAAAACATGTTAAGATTTTTTTAAATTACGATAAATCGAACTTGAAATGCTAAAATATTTATATCTACCTACCTAAGTTGAATTATCCTTTGCCGTATGTAATACATGGTTGTTTATGCATTCCTTATCGTCTGTATGAGTCGAGTGGTTTATTTTAAAATGAACGTCCCTAATCAGCGTAATTCAGTGTTTATTTTAAGCAGTAATAATGGAATTCTCTGAAAGTGATATTTGTTTTTGGTCTTACATAACACACGACACCAGGGGCGCCCGCAGAAAAAATCTAGGGAGGGGGGGACAAAAGTCAAATTCAAACTTTATTATTTTTGTTTACTTCAAACACGTTTTAATTTTCTAAAAATAAAAATTTATCGTTGGAAAAACTAACATCATTCCTAAACAAAACAACACGACAACAAAAAATATCAAATCCTAAACGAAACAAAAAATAAATATTTCTCCCTATCTATGATTAAATATTGGGTACACTCTTTGGCATATTAACACAAAACAAACACGAAATTTCACCAATGTTACCAAAGTCTGCATAGACATATTGTGTAAGTTTGTAGGTACAAAACAACACGTAGGTAATAACAAAAAATATAAAATCCTAAATAAAACACAAAAAATAAATATTTCTCTTTATTTTTTCGATTCCTACGTACCCAATATGCTTGTTACAATACTCATTTTATGATGTAATATACAATATATCCATGGACACTTTGTATAATACAATAGTCTCGACAATAATAATAAAATTAAGAAAATGCAAACTTTTATTTCACTCTAAATTTGTATAGTCATGCTTGTTTGTCATTCTTCTTAAAAGTGTGAAGCTAAAGATGATTTTCTAGGAGGGGGGAACTGCCCCCTTAGCCCCCCCCCCCCTGCGGGCTCCCATTCACATCTCCCTACAAGGTTTTTATACCGCGCGTGAAAAAAAAGGCCATATAAAGGGCATACGCGCAATAAAACAGAAGGCATCATTCCGATAAACACACATATTTTATATTGGGGAGGCAATCTGATATTGGCCCCATAAAGAGCATTAAATGGTCACTTCAAATATAGGGGATAAAATAACAGCCCCATAAAATGGATGAGGAATACCTTATTTCTTAAGATTGTTCCCAAGTTTTTTCAAATATGTACAGGGTCGGTGCCCCATGCTTCTGTCGCGTTAAGTGAGATCAAAAAAGAAAAAAAAAATAAAGAAAATAACAAGCTTTTATTTAAGCCATATACTAAAACGAATAAAATAAATTCAGGTTTTCGTTAAGATAAAAAGCTTGTCGGTCGAATTGTAAAGAAAATACATACTTTGGCAAGTAGGTAGATATACTTGCTTATCAACCAATCACAGTCCATAAAATTAATTGGTAGGTACCTATTTTTATGAACATTTTGCGAGACAAGCTTTTTGATTTACAAAAACTTGTCGGAATTTGGCATTGAATTATCTTAACGAAAACCTAAACTTATTTTATTCGTTTTAGTACATGACTTTAATAAAAGCTTGTTTAAAGGAGGGTGGTAAAGAAAGTCAGTCCGCCATCTTGGGGCATCCGTCATATTGGATTTAGTATGACGTCACTTACCTTATCATTTTGTACTCGTCCAACCCTTTGATTTGATACCCATGTCAAGTAGGTTGTGAAGAAATAGGTAATCCGCCATCTTGGGGCGGCCGCCATCTTGGATTTCGTATGACGTCACCTCATGCCTGTCATTTAAAATAAAAATTAGAAAAATTATATTTTACCTTGGAAATCGGAAAAGGTTATTAAGAATATGTATTCGTATTGTATTATTGTGCGTCTATGTAAATTTTAGAAGGATATTCATTTTTTTCTTAATTGATATTCCAGGAATTGAAACTGAAACCATAAAATTCAATACAAAACTGTACCTTATCATTTTGCTTCACTCAATTTCAAAATATAGATGTGTTTTGTGTAAAAATATTACAACACTGGCCCAGGGCATGAACTTATCTTACTTTTTTCTCCTGTTTTGCGTTAAAACATATTTTTATTTTTATGGTTTAGTAAGAAAGTAACCAGTAAATAAGTGTTTTAAGTTATTTTAAGATTTAAGATATCGTGTACCAATTTGAAGAGATATAATGAAGAAAAAACAAATATCCTGACATCTTTCTGAACATTAGCATGTAACACATTTTTCTCCGATATTTCCAAAAGCAAACCCAATTATTCCCAATTTTTAGTTTTAAATGTCAAATTTGACGGGCATGGGCAGTGACGTCAAGGCTCTCTTTAGGCGTAATATGCTCCAACATATCCCGAAATCATGTTTTAAAAAAAATCGTATAATACAAATTTTTCCCATTTGGTGCAAACTTTATGAATAGCAGTGTATATTATTTATTAGAAAATAATGCCTATTCAAAAAAGTCATGTTTTTCTTTGGTTTAAAATAAAAGTAACACCTGTCACATAAAAAAACAAAAAACTAACACGTTTTTAATAAACGGAAAATGGACAAACGGACTAAAAAAAACGTGGTGCGCATTATTTACAAGCATACCAGAAGCAACTTTCCCTTAAGCGCTCAAATGCTTCACCAAGAGTTTTTAACCCGTTTTAGTATAAAACCAAATGTGGGGTAACTAGCTATATCGATCGGAGACATCTAGTAGCCTAGTTTTGAATAAACCCCCTCGTAAATAATTAATACCCATCCAAAATTAATATGAACGTTTAAGTTTAAGTTGGCCTAGGTGAGGGGCGCCGCGCCTGGCGCCGTCTTTTGTTTCCGGCCTACTAGATCTCATAGGTAAAGCGATTATTAATAGGTTCGGTGCCGAACTTCATGCAGTGAGCTGTTACTCAGCCGGTTTTTAATATAAATATAGGATGCCGCCACAAAATATCGAACGCCACTTTGTCCTTTATCGACGCCATATTTCAGCGGTTCCTGCTTTCCGAAGTACACGTTAAGCCGATAATGCTACAGACCGGCACTTCCCCGAAAAATCCTTTAACCCTTGCCTCTTAAAATAGTCGAAATTATTTTGAACATTGTGTTTGACTAAAGCAAACAATGTTTTGTGCAGAAAAAATAGCGAGAAATAACTGCATTCGTTAATCATTTGTCGAAATAATAATGAAAGGTAAGATTTAGTTTGACGTATAATTAAGAAAAATGTCTTAATCAATCATTTCTACAGTGTCCTCCAAAAAATTAATTGAATGGCAAAGCTAGTCATATAAAATAATTTTCACGAAGTTTCTAGTTTTTAAAATTTTCAGAAATTTCATAAATATTAAAAATTGGCAAAAAACTAAATATTTTAGTAGAGCGTTAAAATTTGGTACACTTACGTAAAATTTAAAAAGAAACAACTTTTATTATATTTTAACAACTTAACCCAGTTTGATAACTGTCAAATAAAAACAACTGTCAAATAAAAACAATTGCTTCTAATCTCTCCATGGCCTACTCATCAATATCGATTAATGTGAAATTAAACTTAAAGGTAATAATTATTTGTTCCATAAAAGTCAAGAATTTTGCTGAGATATCTACGTAAAATAGTTTGATGATATTTTAATTTCTTATTATTTTGGCATCAATTTAGAACTGGGAAACGTAATGTAACTAAATTTATACCCCAAATGCTAGACGGTACATCAACTTTGCAACAAACATAGAATTTTAAAGCGTAAATATCATTTTCTATTGAAAAATACCTATTCTTATCGGCAATTAGTAATAAAAAATTAATTGAATGATAAAGCTAGTGATACAAAATAATTTTTACGAAGTTTCGAGTTTTTAAAATTTTCAGAAATTTCATAAATATTAAAAATTGGCAACAAAATAAATATTTTAGTAAAGCGTTTAAATTTGGTACACTTACGTAAAATTGAAAAAGAAACAACTTTTTCAAGTAAAACTTTTTGATATTTTAACAACTAAACCAATTTTTGCGATATATTTTTTTAAATGTCATTTTGACAGATAACGAAAGTCACATGACCACGTTTGAGTGGGTCATTTTTCATCTTTTTTAAAGCAAAAGGTAACCCCAAAATTAAATTTCAAAATAAAACGTTAATTAAAAATTTCCCCCCTATGGTGCGAACTTTTTGGAGGACATTGTAGTCATCGAAATATTATATTATTACATAATACTCGTATTATGCATAATATTATATGACATATACGTTGTATATGTTGAATAATATAAAGCCAACATGTCACAGGTGTGTTTCTTTCTTTGTTGTAAATAAAAATATTGATAATTTCAGATGTCAGCAATGGAAGAAGGTCTTAGGGTTCGTCAAAGAATATAAATTTGCGAATATTGCACCTGAAGAGGCACATAACCGTATAAAAATTTGTAAGGCACATTTTGATGACCAATCATTCAGTTCATCAGGAAAAAGTTTATTAACAACTGCTGTTTCATTAAGATTATTACCAGAAGCTTAGGGTTAGAGACAAGGCAGGCAGAGACAAGTCAACAATATTTTGTGAACTAAAAGCCTATGAAGGCAGTTCAGGACCATTTTGCAGTTTGACAGTACCTCCACGTGAATATTATAATCAATTTCGAAAATATTTTTTTATCAAAATTTAATGATGAAAAACTCACCCTGTACGATGGAAATGAAAGCATTTGTGGTGCGTGTAGTGTATAAATCGAAAATATCGTTATAGGAATTCAGGTTGATGCGTGCAAAGGGAAGTTATACCACACTTGTTCAGCAACTTCCACGTGAAATATTTTCTCTTTATTATTACTAGTAATAAATTCACGGATAACAAGAATTTATTAATCCATTAAACGCATTTTTCGCATTTTGCCGCGCTAATAAAGCCGGCAGTTCAACGTATTTCCACCATAAAAATAACAAACAAGACCTGTTAAGTAAATTAAACGGCGACCTCGGTTAGTATGAACCCTTTTGTTTTGGCGAAAACTATATCCTTTTATTTCGACCTGTTCCGAACGTTTTCCGAAAATATTGACCCACGTCTAGAGGTATTTTTCTAAGGCTGCCAGGGCTGGTTACTGACCTGTCCTTAAAGGCCATTCATACGAAGCAGTTTAGGCCTCACCCCTCTTCATTGTAATTGGTTCGTTAGTAATGTATGTTGCTTTTGCCCGAGCAGTAATAGTAACACTAATATGTTTCTGTTTCTGGCGTAGGTTTCGGTATAATAAGACCGCCGTCAACCTCCAAAAAGTATGAAATTCCTACGAAATCAATATATACAGATACTTAGTTACCTAGCACAAAAACAGTTAAAACCAACGATATACAGGGCGAGTTTTTTTCGATGCCCACTATGGGGATCTCGGGAACTAGCAGAGCTAGAACAAAGGTTAAATGGGGAAAGAATTGCAGTTTTGAATGCTCAATCTAATGCCCCTTTTGGATTTTTAAAAAAGTCCATGGCTCACTAGATATTTTGAAAAGAGTGATTTTTTGCTATTTAATGAGATCTCTGTAGCTCCGTTATTTCTGATTATACAGAAAAACTGTAGAGATAAACATTGTAGATAATTTTGGGCTTAATAAGATAATATAATCCAATTTTTTATGTTGTTTGTAATTTTTGAGATATGACATAAACTTGTGTTTTTTTTAATGTAAATCATAGTTGGCTGTGGCCTTATCAAATCGGACATTTTTTGAGCTTTCCAAAAATATAATACTCGGCATAGTTATTATAAAAAATAAAATAGCTATGGCTAATTTTCTTTTTTTTTTAATTTTCACATAGTCAGCCATGGAATATTTTCATAATTACGTTCTATTTTATAATAAGACATATTTCAAACTTTCAAATATTTTATTTTTAGCTGGTAACAAAATGTAACAAAATAAAATAAAAATTATCATGATGGAGCTCCACCACATAATTATTTGCCCGTAAGAAATTACCTAGATCAGCTCTATCCGAATAGTTGGATAGGGAGAAATAGACCTATTTCCTGGCAGCCCCGATCCCCGATTTGTCAGTTTTGGATTTCTTTTTGTGGGGAACAGTACAAAATAAAGTATGAGACAATTGTTGAATTAAGAGCAGCTGTTTTAGAAGCAATTGCCAGTATTAACAGGCGCTCTCTAAGAAAGGCGACAAATTCAGTTTTAAAAAGATGCAATATTTGGATTAGTAATAATGGTGGATTGTTTGAATACCTTTATTATTTTAAAAGGTCCCTTTTAAAATAATAAAGGTATAATAATTTGAATTTGAGTTTGTTAATTTTTGTTTCATTTTGTTACATTTTGTTACCAGCTAAAAACAAAATATTAGAAAGTTGGAAGTTTGTCTAATTATAACATAGAACGTAATTATGAAAATATTCCATGGCTGACTGTGAAAATTAAAAAAAAAAATAGAAAATTAGCCATAGCTCTTTTATTTTTTATAGTGACTATGCAGAGTATTATATTTTTGGAAAGCTCAAAAAATGGTCGATTTTATAAGGTCACAGCCAACTATGATTCACATTTAAAAAAACACAAGTTTATGTCATATCTCAAAAATCACAAACAACATAAAAAATTGGATTAGATTACCCAAAATTATCTACAATTTTTTTCTCTACAGTTTTTCTGTATAATCAGAAATAACGGAGCTACAGAGATCTGATGAAATAGCAAAAAATCACTCTTTTCAAAATATCTAGTGAGCCATGAACTTTTTTAAAAATCCAAAAGGGGCATTAGATTGAGCATTCAAAACTGCAATTCTTTCCCCATTTCACCTTTGTTCTAGCTCTGCTAGTTTCCGAGATCCCCATAGTGGGCATAAAAAAAACTCACCCTGTATATAGATGACTCACGTTAATACAATTAACACGGTTTTATTTTGCTTCTACATTAGCGGTTCGGGGGGAAGAAGGCGAGTTAATTTGTATATTTTCAAAATAAACTAAATCGTCTTTAAAAACTGAAAGTCTTGAATGTGTCAACGATAACATCTTTTTAAAATCATGAAACAAAACAAGTTGCCTTTGGTAATGTATCTATTCTATTCCTATATATCATTGGCTAAAACTGAGATCTTATATTTTGCCATAATAGAAAGAGCGTCTGAAAATATATACAGTAAGGATAGAAATAAAACGCCATCGAAAGTATGTTTGGTTGCCTGGATTAATAAATGCGGATATATTTAAAACACTCATAGATACTAGTGCTAGAAATTAAAAAATATATAACTAATTTAGCAGCTATGACTTTTAAAATAATGTCATTAGTATCTAGCGTAAATAGAAATAGAAATAGATTAACATTTGATAAATCAATCCTTAAAGGTGGCAGGTACTGGTAGTTTACGTTACCGCATGTTTTGGAAATATACCTCTTCAAATAAATAAACCTTTCAAATCAACTACTTTTTCCAGCTATTTGTAAATACAATTCTATTGATACAGGCAACCGTACATACTTTTGATGAGGTTTTATTTCCACCCGTAAACGTAAACGTAGAAGAAATTCTTTGGAGACTGTACGGAAGTTTTCCTAATAATAAATCTATGTATTACTCCGCAGATTCTTGACATTATTAGACTCGCCAGGGCATATATGTACGAATTTATTATTTATAACCCCAGAAATACAATGTGCTAGCCCTACGGTCTCTTTGTTCTACGTAGAGGGTCGTGCTAAACTATATAGAGTTATAAAAATAACTTTATTGAAAGCTTTTAATTAACTTGGTCTCTTAGTGTGTGTGAGTGTGTATGTACTGAAATCTTGCAACTGAATTATTACCTATTTCTTCACAACCTCCTGGACATAGGTATCAAACTAAAGATTGCCATAAGTTTTCGTAAATAAAAAAGCTTGTCGAGCAACATGTTCATAAAAAAGTAGGTACCAATTTATTTTATTGGGCAGTGATTGGTTCATAGGCAAGTACTTACTTGCCAAAGTTTGTATTTTCTTTACAATTCGCGCGACAAGCTTTTTGATTTACAAAAACTTATGGCAATTTGGCATTGAATTTTTTTTGGTACATGGCTTACATAAAAGCTTGTTTTTAAAAAGGGTTTTTTTATTTTTTGTTTTATGTAAATAAAATACTGGCTTAACGATTCCGCTGTGAAGCTTTTCCTGAAATTAATGTAAATATTCCAACACGAAAACCGTTATTAATTTTGGCTAAATATAATGAAACAAATTAAAATCGCGCGATATTCGTTTAAATAACGCGTCAGTTATCTGGATAATTCTTATGTGTTTATTGCAAAATAATATTTTCTGCAACAGAATTTATTTAATTAACTTTCAAACATTTGCTAAAATATTATTTTTGCCATGTGTAATTTACAGAATGTCTATCGTCTACCTGTCTTCTTTGCATTTCGAGGTACCTTCAGTGTCTTTAAATCAATTATTCCTTAACAGGGAAGGATTAATTTGTGATGGTTATTTTGAACATTTGAAATTTGATCTATGAAGAAATTTAATCTTAGTTATATAGGGTGAGTTTTTTTCGATGCCCACTACGGGGATCTCGGAAACTAGTAGAGCTAGAACAAAGGTTAAATGGGGAAAGAATTGCAGTTTTGAATGCTCAATCTAATGCCCCTCTTGGATTTTTAAAAAAGTTCATGGCTCACTAGATATTTTGAAAAGAGTGACTTTTTGCTATTTCATCAGATCTCTGTAGCTCCGTTATTTTTGATTATACAGAAAAACTGTAGAGACAAAAATTGTAGATAATTTTGGGCTTAATAAGATAATCTCATCCAATTTTTTATGTTGTTTGTGATTTTTGAGATATGACATAAACTTTTGTTTTTTTTTTAAATGTAAATCATATAGTTGGCTGTGGCCTTATAAAGTCGGCCATTTTTTTAGCTTTCCAATTATATAATACTGGGCATAGTTATTATAAAAAATAAAAGAGCTATGGCTAATTTTATGTTTTTTTCTAATTTTCACATAGTCAGCCATGGAATATTTTCATAATTACGTTCTATTTTATAATTAGACATACTTCAAACTTTCTAATATTTTGTTTTTAGCTGGTAACAAAAAATGTAACAAAATAAAACAAAAATTAAAAAACTCAAATTCAAATTATTATTATTTTAAAAGGTCACCTTTTAAAATAAAAAAGGTATTCAAACAGTCCACCATTATTATTTATGCAAATATTGCATCTTTTTAAAACTGAATTTGTGGCCTTTTTTAGAGAGCGCCTGTCAATACTGGCAATTGCTTCTAAAACAGCTGCTCTTAATTCAACAATTGTCTCATACTTTATTTGGTACTGTTCCCCACAAAAAGAAATCCAAAACAGACAAATCGGGGGATCGGGGCTGCCAGGAAATAGGTCTATTTCTCCCTATCCAACTATTTGGATAGAGCTGATCTAGGCAATTTCTACGGGCAAATAATTATGTAGTTGTGCTCCATCATGATAATTTTGGTTTTATTTTGTCACATTTTGTCACCAGCTAAAAATAAAATATTTTAAAGTTTGAAGTATGTCTTATTATACAATAGAACGTAATTATGAAAATATTCCACAGAAAATTAGCCATAGCTATTTTATTTTTTATAATAACTATGCCGAGTATTATATCTTTGGAAAGCTCAAAAAATGGCCGATTTTATAAGGCCACAGCCAACTATGATTACATTTAAAAAAACAACAAAAGTTTATGTCATATTTCAAAAATCACAAACAACATAAAAAATTGGAACAGATTATCTTATTAAGCCAAAAATTATCTACAATTTTTCTGTATAATCAGAAATAACGGAGCTACAGAGATCTGATGAAATAACAAAAAATCGCTCTTTTCAAAATATCTAGTGAGCCATGAACTTTTTAAAAAATCGAAAAGGGTCATTAGATTGTTCTAGCTCTGCTAGTTTCCGAGATCCCCATAGTGGGCCTCGAAAAAAACTCACCCTGTATACTGTGTCCCCAAAATATATTTATATCGGAAAATATCATTTTTACGGGGCAAAACTTCAAGAATCTATAGAAAACGTCAAAATAAGTAGATTTTTCCAAACATGTATCGATATCCTAACAGTTTTCGATATACAGGGTGTCATAATTCAATTTTTTTCCTCAAAAGACATCTATTAAGGCAAACTTATTTGACACTATTTAGACACCCTTTAAATGTTATAAATTAAAAATAATTCGGCCTGTCTATTTACACCAGTGCTGGAGAGGGGGTCAAACAATATTTTTTTAATAAAAAAATAATAATACGCCACTGGTAAATTATTTTTTTGCCTCCACTAAATATCCCAATTAATTCCGAGAAAAAAATATTCTTGACTTTTTTTGAAAATGTACGTTTTTTTTAAAAAAATTAATTTTTGTGTCTTTAAACATGTTTTTAGAAGAATAAAATCAATTTTGCACACCTACTCATTTCTTAATAATTCTGAGAAACTTCCCTTAATAACATTTTATTGTAAAACCCACAAAAGGCATTTTACAGGTGCGAAAAATTAGGTAGTTTTTCCCAAATGTGTGTGCGAAATTTCAAAAGTCTAAACCTATTTTGATTTTCTTCTGCTTAAAAAATTTAAAGAATTAATTGGGAAACTTAGTTAAGGAGAAAAAAGATTACTTTTTCAGTTTCACACCATCTCTGTCGTTCATTAGAAAAAATAAAAGAAAACTAAAAAATTTGACGCCCTGTATAACGAAAACCGTTTCTTTCCCTTTTCTTGAAGTTTTGCCTTTAAAAATTGGACCACCCTGTATAATAAATAATATGCAACTTTTCTAGCCAATAGCAAAAGAATGTAGCAGAATTATTTTAAAAGATTTAACATATTTTCTTTTTTCATATGTTAGACTCTTCTCTTCTCTAATCTGCGTTTTTTTATTATTTTCCTGCGTTGTTCCTCGAGCAGCGATTTCTACAGAAGGAGATAGGAAGAAATTGCTTCCATTTTTTCCGTCAATTTTAACTGTTTATCCTTAGTCTCATAATCTCCTTCTGAAAAATGTTTTGAGGAAATTCTTGCTGTCTGGATGTTGAATCTATCGCGCAGATATCACTTTCGAATCTTGTTCGGAAATGTTTTTGTCTGTTGGGAATCAAAAACAAAAGTTACTTTTTGAAGAATAAAACAAAATGCCCCCGTATACAAATATATGCGTCAACTATTTGAACATCACGTAGGCACTAGGTGTGTTTATATTTTCTCCCCTCCACACGGCTATGAATTAGCGGAGTACCTGCAACCGCAGGCCTCATTTTTTCGATTACGCGCTCGCGGAAATTTTGCGTCGTCTACCTGTGGTACTGAACCGCCTGAAAATGTGGTACAATCCTGACTTCTACGTAAACCAACTAAACTTAGTGGTCGAAGAACAGCAACGTGCGATGGCCCACATGCAGATGGTGCTGGCCCAAGCGAACGTGGAAATAGAAAACCTCAACTTGCTGGTGGCCTACAACAGCTCGAAGATAACGTCTCTGGAGCGGTACACGAGGAGGAACAACATCGTCGTGTTCGGCGTTCCGGAACAAGTGGACCTGTGGGAGGGAATCAGGCTCGTGGCGAAAATTCTCGAGGTTCCGATCTACCCGGCCCACGTCAAGAGGGCCTTCAGAATCGGGCGGTCCTTCGGCACCACCAGGCCGATAAAGATCGAATTGCACTCATACGAGAAGAAACACGAAGTCTTAACCAACGCTTACAAATTCAAGATGAACGGGTACGTGCAGATGTTCATAACTAGCGATTTGAGTCCGGCCGATCAGCAGATCAACAAGTTTTTGAGGGCGCAACTGAACAGAGTCAAGGCCGAAGGGAACCAAGCTACGATCGCTTACGATACGATCAAGGTTAACGGGTTCTTCTACAAGTATGCGCAGTTGATTCAGAATCCGGAAGCCAGATTCTGGGACTACATGCCACTACTTTAAGGAAGAAAATTGGTAAGTTAACTTTTTTTTTGTAAATGCTCTGACTTATCGTACTGTTATTTTTTCAGATTTATTTACGTCACGCCTACAATACAGGCAAGAGAATTCAATATTTTTAGTGTTTAAGTTAAAAATAAAGTTAAATTAGTTATACCTAATAAATAATTCCTTATTTGTCCCAGTATAGTAATAAATACTTATAGCAAAGGATAACTTTTCGGTTTAAGACAGTTCTTAGATAATTAGTTAATTAAAACACTTACTCATCCTTTCACATAATACAGTGTGTCCCAATTTGATACTGGACACCTCAGAACTATATGAAGGACAAGGAAAACAAATGGTCTCTATTTTTTTATTGGTAGTCCCAAGGGAAAGTATCTCCTAGGCCGTGGTATTTGGATGGGGTAATTATTTCATGGCCTGCTATGATTTTTTAAAATAGCAAATTTTCGAGAAACCCCATTAAGGATTTTTTTTACGACAAAATGTTATTTTTGCAAGTCTACACAGTTTTTCATTCTGAACAAGTTTTCTTAATAACATTTTGTCGTAAAAAAATCCCTAATGGGGTTTCTTGAAAATTTGCTATTTTAAAAAATCATAGCAGGCTATGAAATAATTACCCTATCCAAATACCACCGTATATGAGATACTCTCCCTTGGTACTACCAATAAAAAAAATAGAGACCATTTGTTTTCCTTGCCCTTCATATATTTCTGAGGTGTCCTGTAACAAATTGGGACACACTGTATATTATCCCAAAGATTGCATGACTTAGTGTTCTAATTAACTAATTATCTGTGAGCTGTCATAAACCGAAGAACCATCCTTGGTATATTAGGTATAATATAAGGTAGTATATTGTAGTTTCAGTATAATATTATGTAGTACATATTATATTATTAGTGACTTATAATTTTATTACACAAATTATTGTAGCCAAATATTGTATTTTTCTATTATTTTGAATAATAAATATTAACAAGGTTCTGTGTCGAATCATACTCTTATCTATTAAAAAAACAGTCATACCTCTTATTGTTTATAATAAACATTATCGTTTCAATAATAATGACGGTGCAATGATGCCAATAAAATTACCTTGCATATTCAAATAGCGATAAGAATAAAAATTCAAAGACGTAATATAAATAATACAAAGTTCGCGAAGCAAATTTTTCTCATTTGAAATATTTCGTGTGGTTTCTCAACCTAGCTAGCTCGATGCAAAAATAACATTTTAACTGTATTACCAATTCGCGCGTGTTACATCATTAAAACCCCGCGTATATATATGTATGTTATGCAAACCAGCCCTTATTCGATTTCCATATTTTGACAGAGCTCTTGCACACTATATACATTCCAAATTATTTAAGGGGTAAACAGGGTGTTCGAGATGTTGTACAAACGTAAAGCGCCGTAAGTAAATCATTTTCGAATTATTTTCGCGATTTTCGGAGAGAATTACATTCAGACGTTTTGAAGAATGCGAAATTTCTGATCATGGTCGAGCATGTTCCCCAAGAACACAACGCGAATTAATAAATAATAAGGAATGGTACACCCACACTCCCCTTGATTTGGGGGAGAATTTCACGTCCAGACAAGATATTGTGTGCACTAACAGGGGGAGCTATGTGTAGAACAAAAGTTTCAGCAAAAAGTTCAGTTCAAATTGTCACAAATAGAGCGCGGAGTAGCAAGGTTAGGTTAAGCGTTAGGCAACTCTTTATACATTCGTTTTTGTTGGGTTAGGTTAGGCTAGGCAACTGTTTATACATTCTTGTTTGTTGGGTTGAATGTCTAGAAGAGTAGACGAGCATATTTTTCATCTAAATAAGCATCCGATTTAAATTTTCATCGAAATTTTGCCGTAGACAATAAGGTGGGAGTCCCGAAACAGATAAATGCCATCCTGGAGTCCGCTTCAGTTCCCAGATGGGTCGATGCTATACAGAAAATGGTTGTTTATTGTCGCCATTATATTTAACATATTGCCGTAAATAACGAATGCTATTCCTGTGTTAATGTGATGATTATTTTATGACAATGGCTTTAATACTGGAGCAGCTGTCGGGAACACACGTACAGTAAGGTTCCGAGTTGAAGCATTTTAACGGAGGAACCGCGGAAAACGTAAGAGTTTGGAGATAATTTTAAAACAACCACGTCGAAACAATTTGTGGTTTAACATTTCCTGGGTAGGGCCAAATATAGAGATAGAGGGCGCAGCTGTTAATATATAATAATGCAGCATTAAAGCTGCATAGGTCGCAAGCATAATATGTACGTATGAAGTTGTTAGTGTCTACAAATTAGCGAGAAATACCGCTATCACAGCACCACAGAATACTCGTAATTCAGAATAAATGCTCGCGCTGACAAAATGTGAACTGGGATGCGAGCGAACACGCTACTAATTAAGGAAAATGTCTACAAAATAAAACATACGCCATTTTATCTTCATTTAAGGTCGAGGTTTAACCATACCACCGCTCGATATTGTCTGTCGAACAGAGTAGTATCAAAGAAAATGGTCGTAGTACCATTTTCTTTGGTAGTATTCAAATTATTAGCGAATAGCGGTGAGATGTAAGCAACTACCATAGGCCTTAGCGGTAAGATGCAAAGTTTTTAATATTTCCACCAATAGTCAATATTGTTTTATGGACACTAGTTTTGATCCTACAAAAATATATTCGATATGTAGGGGGGTTGAGCGCACAAGACGAATAAAATAAAATTAATTTGAGACGTGCCCGGCCTGTGACTGGATATTCGCCACTGTTTTTAAAGCGTATTTGTTTGGGATTCGGGAGGCATAATAAATGAGTGAAGGGGAATAATACGGACTGACGCTTTTGAGCACGCCGTTATTTTGGTAAAGTGATTTTAAATGTTCCCGAATTTTATATTTGCTTAATTTGGTTGTGGATATTTTATAATTTTTAACGTTCAACTGTTGACGCTACTAAACCGGGTCAAGATACACGAGGTAAATTTGATTTAGCGACTGACACTAACAAGTGAAAGTTTACTTTTCTAAAAATAAATTTATAGGAAATTACCAGCACTTTGTCGAGTATCGCGTAGCAAAATGTAATACTCATTGCTTAATATATTGCACAGTACTCCAAAGCATGATACATTATCCGATAAACTATACCTTGTTGAACTTATTCCGCTATATTATATCCCACCCAGAAATTCCTGGAAATTCAGGATTTCATCATCGCAGGCAATATAGGAGGGAACGAACATACCCCGTTTTTTAGACTTCTATATGAAATTTATATAGGCCAGTCAAACCGCTGGAAAAGGTATAATTTGGATTTTGGTTCAGCCATATCAAATTTTCGGTATAAAAAATGTGCCTAGTACAAAACGTAATATACAGTGCGGCCCAGTTCAAAACGGAACATCCCCATGACATTTGTATTTGTCGGACGATTTTTATAGAGATTTATTAACGGTATATAAAAACCCTAATGTAAAAATTATGATTTAGATATTAATAAATTTTTCGCAAAAAATTAAAAGTAGGCCGATCGTTTTAAACCTTGACACAGAGATATACAGGTACATTCTGAACAACTTTTCTTAATAAAATTGTTCGATATCTTGAACAGAAAAAAGAAAAAATGTATTTTTTATAGTAAGTGCTCATTTGTACCTGGACTTCCGCTAGTCATAATTTTTAATTTGTTTCTTTTTTTTTCAAAATTTAATCTAATTTATTTGTTCTCTTGACCAATTTGATATGTTCCGTAACGAGTATGTTTGTGCATTATTAAAATAATTCGTAAATATTCATATACAGTGTGATTTATTTCTATTTGACATGCCTATAATTTTTTTATTTATTGTCCGATTTTGGCCAACTTTTTTAAAATTGTAGAGCATAAAATACTACGCTTTTGGACAAAACACCGACATACCCACAATTTTTTAGTATTAAAATAATTATGAAAATAAATAAAAATAAAAAATAAAATTTCAGCTACTTCGATTAAAAACTGTTTTTACAGAAATTAATCTAAAGCTATAAAAATCTATATCTAATTTGAAAAACGTTGTAGCATAACCTGTTAATGTTCGAACGCATAAACATAAAATGAAACGGAGCGCCATCGCTGTCTTTTTCAATAATCCAAGAATGAACATTGCCCCGCGAATATAAATGTGAGCTACCCGTTCCTTTGAAAGAATAGAACAAAGAGGGCCCTCGCTTATTCCAGTAGAATACATCCTCGGCGCGTTTCATGCAAAGTTTACAGGAAGCTCACGTCCGACGGTAGAGCAAAAATGCGCATCCGATCGCCTCAAATTTGCCACTTTTTAATTAAACTAGGTGGAGTTCACCTGGATCCTAAATTGATTGGAGATATTTTGACGAACGATACTTGTTTTCGTTTTAATGTTAACTTCTTTTTAAATCTGTTTGAATTGAAGCGGCCCGCAGACCTATAAATATGATTAATCTTTTTAGATTTTATAGAAAGAACGGCGAAAGCAAAGGGTCTATTTACTAAAAAATGTAAATACAATTTTTTTAATATGCCACGTTTTTACAGGGTAGTCCAACTTTTACAGATGAAACTTAGGAATCTATAGAAATACTAACGGTTTTCGTTATACGGGGCGTCAAAGTTCAATTTTTTTGTTTATTATTAGTTATAAACATATAACTGTATGAACACCCTTTGGTCGCTTATGGTCCACGCTTTATTTCTCATGATAATGCTCTATAACAAGAAAATGTTGCCAGAACGAGACGGTAATCACAAAACTCACAATCACATTATGTGTTACTTCGCTAGATATTTTTGCTCATAATATTATGGGAAATTAAGTTACACTTTTAATCTATATATTCATTTCGAATATACTTTTCTTTGTGTGTGACAGAGATGTTGTCACGAGATTTTCGTTGTGTTTCTGTCTCTAAAAGGGCTCAGAAACAGGTAAACGCGGTGCTTTACTTATGCACTAGATATTAGTGCAGCGACTCTTGAATTTAAATTAGAATTAATGTGTCTACTCCTGGTAAGCTTTACCAAAACATGTAGTTGGTTCTCAGCTTCTAGGATGTGCAATCTACTTAGATTTACGAACAAAGCAGAATTTTTTTGCATATTTAAAAGGATAAAATTTCATATGTAATTAAACAAAACAACGAGACAACTATTTAAAAAGGAACCAGCATACTACCATTATCCGCCAAATGAAACAAATAATGAGCAAAAGAGGATCGTCCGAAGATGCGTAATATCTTATCACGACCGACACAATATGTCACAGATTACGTCTGTTAATTTTTTTATTTTAAAAAGTATTGCAAAAAATTAAAGTAGGCCGATCACTTTAAAACTTGGCAGAGAATTACAGTTTTTGATCATGAACAACTTTTTTTAATAAAATTGTTCCATATCTTGAACGGAAAAAGCCAGAAACGTATTTTTATAGTAAGGGCTCATCTATACCTGGATTTCCGCTAGTCATAATTTATATATTTTTTTCACAATTTAATCTATTTTTTTTGCTTTTAATAATCCCTTGAACAATATGATATGCTCCATAAGGTGTCTGTTTGTGAAGTACCTATCGCATCAAAATAGTTTGTAAATATGCATATATATATAGTGTGATTTATTTCAGTTTGACATGCCTATAATTTTTTTATTTAATGTCCTATTTTGACCAATATTTTTAAAATTGTAGAGCATAAAAATACTACTCTTTTGGACAAATTACTGACATATGCTACTACCCAGATTTGTAATATTAAAATAATTATAAAAATAAATAAAAATAGAATTTCAGTTACCTTCATTAGAAAACTGCTTTTACAACAAGGAAACTGAAGCTATAACAATCTATATCTAACTTGGAAAATGTAGTTGGTTCTTAGCTTCTAGGAAGTGTAATCTACTTATATTTACGAACAAAGTAGAATTTTTTGCATATTTAAAAGGATAAAATTTCATATCTAATCAGACAAGACCTCAAGACAATCAATAGACAATTATTTATAAAAGAACAAGCAAACTACCATTAGATCCCAAATGAAACAAATAATGAGCAAAAGAGGATCGTCCGAAGATGCGTAATATCTTATCACGACCGACACAATATGTCACAGATTACGTCTGTTAATTTTTTTATTTTAAAAAGTATTGCAAAAAATTAAAGTAGGCCGATCACTTTAAAACTTGGCAGAGAATTACAGTTTTTGATCATGAACAACTTTTTTTAATAAAATTGTTCCATATCTTGAACGGAAAAAGCCAGAAACGTATTTTTATAGTAAGGGCTCATCTATACCTGGATTTCCGCTAGTCATAATTTATATATTTTTTTCACAATTTAATCTATTTTTTTTGCTTTTAATAATCCCTTGACCAATATGATATGCTCCATAAGGTGTCTGTTTGTGAAGTACCTATCGCATCAAAATAGTTTGTAAATATGCATATATATATAGTGTGATTTATTTCAGTTTGACATGCCTATAATTTTTTTATTTAATGTCCTATTTTGACCAATATTTTTAAAATTGTAGAGCATAAAAATACTACTCTTTTGGACAAATTACTGACATATGCTACTACCCAGATTTGTAATATTAAAATAATTATAAAAATAAATAAAAATAGAATTTCAGTTACCTTCATTAGAAAACTGCTTTTACAACAAGGAAACTGAAGCTATAACAATCTATATCTAACTTGGAAAATGTAGTTGGTTCTTAGCTTCTAGGAAGTGTAATCTACTTATATTTACGAACAAAGTAGAATTTTTTGCATATTTAAAAGGATAAAATTTCATATCTAATCAGACAAGACCTCTAGACAATTATTTATAAAAGAACAAGCAAACTACCATTAGATCCCAAATGAAACAAATAATGAGCAAAAGAGGATCGTCCGAAGATGCGTAATATCTTATCACGACCGACACAATATGTCACAGATTACGTCTGTTAATTTTTTTATTTTAAAAAGTATTGCAAAAAATTAAAGTAGGCCGATCACTTTAAAACTTGGCAGAGAATTACAGTTTTTGATCATGAACAACTTTTTTTAATAAAATTGTTCCATATCTTGAACGGAAAAAGCCAGAAAC
This sequence comes from Pseudeuparius sepicola, assembly GCA_963920635.1. Classification (NCBI taxonomy): domain Eukaryota; kingdom Metazoa; phylum Arthropoda; class Insecta; order Coleoptera; family Anthribidae; genus Pseudeuparius; species Pseudeuparius sepicola. The sequence goes on along the minus strand of OY987305.1, from coordinate 1,075,338 downwards.
GTATTTTTATAGTAAGGGCTCATCTATACCTGGATATCCGCTAGTCATAATTTATAATTTTTTTTCACAATTTAATCTAATTTTTTTGCTTTTAATAATCCCTTGACCAATATGATATGCTCCATAAGGTGTCTGTTTGTGAAGTACCTATCGCATCAAAATAGTTTGTAAATATGCATATATATATAGTGTGATTTATTTCAGTTTGACATGCCTATAATTTTTTTATTTATTGTCCTATTTTGACCAATATTTTTAAAATTGTAGAGCATAAAAATACTACTCTTTTGGACAAATTACTGACATATGCTACTACCCAGATTTGTAATATTAAAATAATTATAAAAATAAATAAAAATAGAATTTCAGTTACCTTCATTAGAAAACTGCTTTTACAACAAGGAAACTGAAGCTATAACAATCTATATCTAACTTGGAAAATGTAGTTGGTTCTTAGCTTCTAGGAAGTGTAATCTACTTATATTTACGAACAAAGTAGAATTTTTTGCATATTTAAAAGGATAAAATTTCATATCTAATCAGACAAGACCTCTAGACAATTATTTATAAAAGAACAAGCAAACTACCATTAGATCCCAAATGAAACAAATAATGAGCAAAAGAGGATCGTCCGAAGATGCGTAATATCTTATCACGACCGACACAATATGTCACAGATTACGTCTGTTAATTTTTTTATTTTAAAAAGTATTGCAAAAAATTAAAGTAGGCCGATCACTTTAAAACTTGGCAGAGAATTACAGTTTTTTATCATGAACAACTTTTTTTAATAAAATTGTTCCATATCTTGAACGGAAAAAGCCAGAAACGTATTTTTATAGTAAGGGCTCATCTATACCTGGATTTCCGCTAGTCATAATTTATATATTTTTTTCACAATTTAATCTATTTTTTTTGCTTTTAATAATCCCTTGACCAATATGATATGCTCCATAAGGTGTCTGTTTGTGAAGTACCTATCGCATCAAAATAGTTTGTAAATATGCATATATATATAGTGTGATTTATTTCAGTTTGACATGCCTATAATTTTTTTATTTAATGTCCTATTTTGACCAATATTTTTAAAATTGTAGAGCATAAAAATACTACTCTTTTGGACAAATTACTGACATATGCTACTACCCAGATTTGTAATATTAAAATAATTATAAAAATAAATAAAAATAGAATTTCAGTTACCTTCATTAGAAAACTGCTTTTACAACAAGGAAACTGAAGCTATAACAATCTATATCTAACTTGGAAAATGTAGTTGGTTCTTAGCTTCTAGGAAGTGTAATCTACTTATATTTACGAACAAAGTAGAATTTTTTGCATATTTAAAAGGATAAAATTTCATATCTAATCAGACAAGACCTCTAGACAATTATTTATAAAAGAACAAGCAAACTACCATTAGATCCCAAATGAAACAAATAATGAGCAAAAGAGGATCGTCCGAAGATGCGTAATATCTTATCACGACCGACACAATATGTCACAGATTACGTCTGTTAATTTTTTTATTTTAAAAAGTATTGCAAAAAATTAAAGTAGGCCGATCACTTTAAAACTTGGCAGAGAATTACAGTTTTTGATCATGAACAACTTTTTTTAATAAAATTGTTCCATATCTTGAACGGAAAAAGCCAGAAACGTATTTTTATAGTAAGGGCTCATCTATACCTGGATATCCGCTAGTCATAATTTATAATTTTTTTTCACAATTTAATCTAATTTTTTTGCTTTTAATAATCCCTTGACCAATATGATATGCTCCATAAGGTGTCTGTTTGTGAAGTACCTATCGCATCAAAATAGTTTGTAAATATGCATATATATATAGTGTGATTTATTTCAGTTTGACATGCCTATAATTTTTTTATTTATTGTCCTATTTTGACCAATATTTTTAAAATTGTAGAGCATAAAAATACTACTCTTTTGGACAAATTACTGACATATGCTACTACCCAGATTTGTAATATTAAAATAATTATAAAAATAAATAAAAATAGAATTTCAGTTACCTTCATTAGAAAACTGCTTTTACAACAAGGAAACTGAAGCTATAACAATCTATATCTAACTTGGAAAATGTAGTTGGTTCTTAGCTTCTAGGAAGTGTAATCTACTTATATTTACGAACAAAGTAGAATTTTTTGCATATTTAAAAGGATAAAATTTCATATCTAATCAGACAAGACCTCTAGACAATTATTTATAAAAGAACAAGCAAACTACCATTAGATCTCAAATGAAACAAATAATGAGCAAAAGAGGATCGTCCGAAGATGCGTAATATCTTATCACGACCGACACAATATGTCACAGATTACGTCTGTTAATTTTTTTATTTTAAAATTAATAAAATTGTTCCATATCTTGAACGGAAAAAGCCAGAAACGTATTTTTATAGTAAGGGCTCATCTATACCTGGATTTCCGCTAGTCATAATTTATATATTTTTTTCACAATTTAATCTATTTTTTTTGCTTTTAATAATCCCTTGACCAATATGATATGCTCCATAAGGTGTCTGTTTGTGAAGTACCTATCGCATCAAAATAGTTTGTAAATATGCATATATATATAGTGTGATTTATTTCAGTTTGACATGCCTATAATTTTTTTATTTAATGTCCTATTTTGACCAATATTTTTAAAATTGTAGAGCATAAAAATACTACTCTTTTGGACAAATTACTGACATATGCTACTACCCAGATTTGTAATATTAAAATAATTATAAAAATAAATAAAAATAGAATTTCAGTTACCTTCATTAGAAAACTGCTTTTACAACAAGGAAACTGAAGCTATAACAATCTATATCTAACTTGGAAAATGTAGTTGGTTCTTAGCTTCTAGGAAGTGTAATCTACTTATATTTACGAACAAAGTAGAATTTTTTGCATATTTAAAAGGATAAAATTTCATATCTAATCAGACAAGACCTCTAGACAATTATTTATAAAAGAACAAGCAAACTACCATTAGATCCCAAATGAAACAAATAATGAGCAAAAGAGGATCGTCCGAAGATGCGTAATATCTTATCATGATCGACACAATATGTTACAGATTACTTTCTTGTTCCGCTTTCTTTTGACGAGTTGGTTCTTAATATCGTACCCTTATTTTCCCAGTTTTTAGGTCGCAACTAACTTTAGGGGCGCATTCCGGTCAGCGTTTTTAAATTCCGATTGCAACAAAGGACCTTTGTGGCCGCCATGATATACACTTCCTGCCAATAGAAATTCTTCCGGGATTTTCTGCGCTAAACAAAACGTATTAAAACCAACCATGGCCGCGATAAATCTTATTTCGCCCCCACCGAAACATTATTAAACTTTGTCGTCGATATTCGGTACCCAAAAAAATAAATTTCTATTTAGGCCAATTTCTAGAAGTTTCCGAGATCTCGGTTCTTGCTCTCGTCGGTTTTAGGCTACAAATCTGTTTCATTACTAACTTAAACGGTCCTATCTTTTCGCTTTATGCGGATTTCATCTGCGGGAGAACCCGTTAAAGCATTTATTTGCGGCATGCATTATTAAGTGATCCTGAAATAAACGGGAAACCGGACCATATACTAATGTAGAATGTAGTAGACCCACCGAGTGGGCATATAATATTATAAAAGTTTGCCCAACAAGATTGAAACATTTAATTTTTAATTATTTAATAAAATACATTTGCGAAACGGTTAGATCAGATTATGTTACTTCATGTTAGGTTAGGGTTAGGTAAATCGCATTTAAAGAGTTGCATTGCAGTGTTAAAGAGTTGTGGATACAATGAAGTTGGGTGGCACGGCATGGCCATGCAAATTAAGCCGTATTTAGGTCGTAAAAGTTTAAAATCGAACGACCCAATTTTTATTTACATTTTAAAATGTAATATGCAAGTTCCTGGCAACAAAATGCAGATAAAAACTATTTTTAAAACAATTGATTTGATAATTGCAATCGCTAACTAGATAATAGATATCCCATTATCCAAAATCTTAGAAGTTTGTCAGCTGATTCCATACGACCTAACCTTCATATTTTGTGATCCGATATCGTAATTAGACAAGGAAAGAGGGAGGACACCGCGCTTGCCCACCCTGCCGTGTATAGATTTTGTTACGTCGTCTTGAACGGCGGCCATTTTATATGTGGCAGACAAAGCGAGTACTACGTGAATTAATTTCGTGAATTTGTGAATTAAAAGTAATAGCGGTTGAGGGGAAAATATACCCTTACGATGGTGAATTGTTCAGCGTTTGGTTGCGAAAGCAGAAATGAAAAGCAAGAGCCCGGGATTTCGTTTCACAGGTAAATATTTAACAAGCTACCTTTGAAAGATGCCCTAAAACTTTACTTTTTCACAATATAACTTCTTCAAATTCCTTCTACCTTTTAGTATGATAAAGTGCATTGTTTTGTTTGTAAACAGGAACAATATAATTGTTTTCAACATCGTTTCTTAAGTGAATATGATAGTAGTAATATGGGCTTGCATTATTTATTTTATTTTGATTGATTCGAAGTAGCCGCTAATAAATATATTCCAGCACCTCACACTAGCTATACATTTGGGAAATTATCTGCAAATAAATACCAATATTTTATAGGGTGTCCAACTTTAAAACTGTCTGTTTGAAAGGCCTTCAAAAACCGCTTCTTTTGACCTCCCTGCCATTTTTAAAATGCAAATCCAAGGCCGGCTGCGATTTTTTTATAACCTCGATTTTCACGAAAACCATTTAGCGATTTTTTTATTTAAAATCTGACCCACAGCGTTAATCAGAACACCCCAAAACCCCTATACACCAAATTTGAATAAAAAAATATAGAGGGAGTTCCATTCTGCAGGGTGTCAAAGTTGGGAAAAATAGGAATTTTAAAGGCATCTGCCAAGTCAAGTGTGCCATGGGATCCCTTCAAAACAGTTGAATGGTCAATAGGACTACTCAAGGTGTTGGTGTGCAAAGGTCCAACATAAAATATACAGAGTGTTCTTATCTGTGCCATCTCAAATTACTAAATTTTTGGAACTTTATACGGGTCAAAAATCGAGTATATCAACACACACTAAAAACGAACTAAATCTAAAAAATACAGAAGCCTGCCAATCAGTAAGTCCATATCAGTTAAGGTGGCTGGTGTGCCACAACAGGAAACACACAGAAAATGTATCATCTTAGTCAGTGATTTTGTTGAGAAAGGTCCAATAATTTAAATTGTTTTTATTTGTTAGTTGGCATTTTGTAAAGAAATACATTACTTTTGTGTTTGTCAATATTTTTTCAATGATTCCAGAGCCCTCTTGATCCTTATAAGTTTCATAAAATTTCAGAATTTTGAGATGGCTCAGAGAAAAATACCCTGTATATTTTTGTAAATCTTTTCACACCAACATTTTGAGTGGTCCTGTTGACCATTTAACTGTTTTGAAGGGATTCCATGGCACACTTGACTCGCTAGAAGTCTTTAAAATTCCTATTTTGCTCAACTTTGACACCCTACAGAATGGAACTCCCTTTTTATTTATTGTTCAAATTTGGTATATAAGGGATTTGGGGTGTTCTGTTTAACTCTGTGGGGTCAGATTTTAAATAAAAAAATCGCTAAATGGTTTTCGTGAAAATCGGGGGTATAAAAAAATCGCAGCCGGCCCTGGATTTGCATTTTGAAAATAGCAGGAAGGTCAAACGAATCGGTTTTTGAAGACCTTTCAAACAAAAAAAGTTTTTTGGACACCCTGTATGTAAGCCAAAATTAACTATCTTTTAATTTTTAATATTTTGTGATATTGGCTAATAACGCGTTTCATGCTACGCCACTGGCCTGTCGTGCGATGTGGCAGTCGGTAACACGGCCGCGTCTAAGGCTGATTCCATACGACATAACCTTCACAAGGTTGTTTTTGAATTCTTCTTCTTCTTGTTCAAATTTGTTCCTGGGTTTCAAGTATGTTGTAGAGCAGTTGAACCAGATATCGCTCGCTCTTTCATGGTATTTTATGACTTACCATAACGACATCCCATGATCTAGAAATACCATGGAATGCCGCAATGGCCATGGAATACCATGGAACGTCATCAAAGGCCATGGTTAGCTTAAAGGAAAAAAACCAATGGTCGGTAATGTAGATTGTGTACTTAGCCGCGTAAAGAGATAACTTTCGACCTCATTTCATGACATTATTGAGAGACATCTTTTGAAAGTAAAAGGAGTAGTACAGGGTGTCCCATTTTGGGTGTTTTTGGGGTTTTCTCAAAAATCTCGTTTATTATTAAAGCTAGAGGGTTGCGGTTTTCACGTCACTGTACTACTTTTTTGGGAGGAATTTGGTGGACCAATCAGATTTTAGATAAGTTATATAGTTTCCGCGAATTGGCGCAGGACTGAAATTTTCGATTTTTTGGAAACCTCTCTCCTGGCTACAACTTATATATATATCGACAAATTTAATCAACTATTTTTATAGATTTTTTGGCGTAGAATCGAATGGAATAATTAGTTTTTTGGTAGCGTTAATAGTTTTTGAGATATGAACCAAAGTTATTTTTTTTTAAATGGAAACCATAGTTCATATCTCAAAAACTATCAACGCTACCAAAAAACTAATTATTCCATTCGATTCTACGTCAAAAAATCTACAAAAATAGTTGATTAAATTTGTCGATATATATAAGTTGTAGCCAGGAGAGGGGTTTCCAAAAAATCGAAAATTTCAGACCTGCGCCAATGCGCGGAAACTATAAAACTTATCTAAAATCTGATTGGTCCACCAAATTCCTTTCAAAAAAGTAGTAAGTGACGTGAAAACCGCAACCCTCTAGCTTTAATAATAACCGAGATTTTTGACAAAAACACCCAAAATGGGACACCCTGTACATCTACATCTGCCCGAATTCTAGTTACAGCTCGGATTAAACACTACCTGACCGTCTGAAATAGGTCGTTTCCTTTATATATTTATCAAATACGCCTCTCCATGGCAACCTGACCCGTCTAGATAATGCCTGGGTTCGGCAGAGATATAGATTTTTTTTATTGCTTCAAAGCATCGCCGGAAATTAAATTGGCCTCAATTAAGACGAATATATTTCAGCGTTCTTAGAAAACACTTAACTGCGAGCGCCCTCTTAATTGGACATCTTAAATCTGATTCCGACAGAAAAGGAATTTACTAGATCCGCGAAGTGCACTGAATATCGAAATATAGAATTTTTTCTCTCTTTGTTAGATTAGGTTAGGTCAGGTTAGTTGGTCAGTACAAGTAATGTGATCACAGATCTATAAATAAGACAGGATGCGCATAAAATCCTTGGCAAAAATCGTCTGTCAATTTTGGTGTCACTGGCACATGCGCATTATACTTCATTTTTAATTATTCAATTGTAAGACCACGATGATAACTTAACTTATATCTACAGGGTGTCCAACTTTAAAACTGTACAAATCCGTAAAATGTTCATTTTTGGAGATAATCGCCTAATTTTTGTTTGTTTGAAAGGACTTAAAAACCACTACTTTTTACCTTCCTGCCATTTTCAAAATGCAAATCCAGGGCCGGCTGTGATTCTTTTTATACCTCCGATTTTTACGAAAACCATTTAGCGATTTTTTTATTTAAAATCTGACCCCACAGCGTTAATCAGAATACCCCAAAACCCCCATATACAAAATTTGAACAACAAATATACAGTGAGTTCCATTCTGTAGGGTGTCAAACTTGTGCAAAATTGTAATTTTAAAGACATCTGGCGAGTCAAGTGTGCTATGGAATCCCTTCAAAACAGTTGAATGGTCAACAGGACCACTCAAAATGTAGGCGTGAAAAGATTTACTGCAAAAATATACAGGGTATTTTTCTCTGAGCCATCGCAAAATTCTGAATTTTTATCAATCTTTATACTGGTCAGGAGTGCTCTGGAATCATTGGAAAAATATTAAAAACACAAAAGTAATTTATTTCTTTACAAAATGCCAACCAACAAATAAAAGCAATTTAAATTATTGGACCTTTCTCAACAAAGTCACTGTCCAAGATGATACATTTTCTGTGCGTTTCCTGTTGTGGCACACCAGCCACCTTAACTAACTGATATGGACTTACGGTCTGGCAGGCTTCTGTATTTTATAGATTTAGTTCGTGTGGAGCAGTTTTGATATACTCGATTTTAGACCCGTATAAATTTCCAAAAATTCAGTAATTTGAGATGGCACAGATAAGAACACTCTGTATATTTTGTATTGGACTTTTGCACACCAACACCTTGAGTGGTCCTGTTAACCATTCAACTGTTTTGAGGGGATTCCATGGCACACTTGACTTGGCAGATGCCTTTAAAATTCCTATTTTGCTCAACTTTGACACCCTGCAGAATGGAACTCCCTGTATATTTTTTATTCAAATTTGGTACATAAGGGTTTTGGGGTGTTCTGATTAACGCTGTAGGGTCAGATTTTAAATAAAAAAATCGCAAAATGGTTTTCGTGAAGATCGGGGGCATAAAAAATCGCAGCCGGCCCTGGATTTGCATTTTTAAAATGGCAGGAAGGTCAAAAGAAGCGGTTCTTGAAGGCCTTTCGAACAAAAAAAAGTTTAGGCGATTATCTCCAAAAATGAAGATTTTACGGATTTGTACAGTTTTAAAGTTGGACACCCAGTATATTGCGATTTTAGCCACTTTAGTTACCAGCGTTTTCGTTTCAGCGAAGTTGTGGTTATTTTCGGACTATAATATATTTTCTGCGACATTTTAGAATAAACCAAAGTGTAGGTAGGTACAGTTCTTGGAATAATAAGCATCCACAAGTAGATTTCCTAAATAATTGCTGTTGTGCTGAAAATGAGGTTATAAGACTTGTAACTTATTTAGTAATACATGGTGATTCAGTTCCGGTGCTCAACATGGGGATCTCGGAAACCGTAACAGATATGAAGTCGGACAAATGGGGGCAAAGTTGTGCCTTTTGGCACCTAACTATATGCCATTAAGAAAGTTAAAATATTTTGATGTGTTGCTGTGATATTTAAGAAAAACCGAATATTTGAAAATTAGATTTTATTTTTTTTAATATGACAAACAAATTATTTTAATATGACAAACATAGAGGTTAATTAATCCAGTAGGTATTAAAATAATGATAACCTGTTATAATTGCAATAGCTTTGAAAAAAAGCGATAATTTTTTTCGTAGTAAATGTGCATGTGTCATACATAGTTGTACTCAGGACAACGATTCATTTCGAAATATGGGATAAAAAATCCAGGTCCGTATTTAAAAAAAATTAAGATGAACCCTCTATCTCAACAACGAAACTTCGCCCTGAAAATCTAAAAATACCATGACGTAGTACAGAAAAAGATGTGAGCGAAAAGTATAATTTATTTTCCAATATTATCACAAATGGCGCCAGAAAAAATAAAATCTAATTTTCAAAAATTCGGTTTTCATTAAATATCTCAGCAACTAATGAAAATATTTTAACTTTCACAACGGCATATTGTTAGGCGCCCAAAGCCGCAAGTTTGCCACCATTTGACCAACTTCGTATCTGTTACGGTTTCCGAGATCCCCATGTTGAGCACCGGAACTGAATCACCCTGTATATAAGTAACCCAGGAACAAAATTCGAATAAGAATAAGAAGAAGAAGAAGAAGAAGAATTCAAGTGTGTTTTTGGTGTTTGTTTTTAAAATTACTAGGTTTTTCAAAAACCAATGCTCAATTCAAATACTACACTACTACACTATATTGCGCATATTTGGTAAAAAAAAATCAGCCAAATCTGATGTCTCGTTTGCGAAAACAATATACCTGAAATGAATTTTCTTCTTCTCTAAAATAAAATTACCATAAACTTTAGGGGTATTATTTTTCCAAACGAGCTGATTTTTTGTCCAAATATGCCCAATATAAGTAATGCAGTATTTGAGTTGAGCATTGGTTTTTTGAAAAACATGATAAACACAAAAAATTCACTTGGGTTGGTAGTATTTAATGCCATGTGTGTTTATGCCACCTTAAATCGTCTAAGGTGTCGTGAACGAATGAGATATAATTTATAGAATTATTTTATTTTCCGCGTGCAACTAAATATTTTCCGCGTGAATCGGCAAAACCGACACTCCCGTTTCTTCGACTGTACTCAGTTTCTGGCGCGAGGCAATTCCAAGTTCCCAAGTTGGGGCAAGTAACTGCCTAAAAACAGGGCATCTTGCATGTACCCGAATGAGCTTTATCATTCTTTGTATCGTAGCCAGTTCAATTTCCAAATGTTTTGTTCGTCGTCCACAATAAGCTCAACTAATTAAAGTTTGTTTTACATTCACAAAAGAAACGGAATGATGAAAAGCCTATTCTGAATTGTTAGTGGAATTATTTAGTATTGTTTTCGTGAGAAAAATTTAAATTATATATTCGATAAATTAGTAAACGCGAGCAGTGGCGGATCTAGGCTGAAGTCAAGGGAGGGGCTTCTATTTCCGAAATTTTGTAATAAAATAGGAAACACATTTTTTATTCATTTTATTCATTAAAATACAATACTATTAATACATTAATATTCTTAGTTTCGTTCAGTTCCGTTCCGCTGTACCAGTTCCGCTCTACTCGTAGTAATAGAATAGAGCAACTGTGAACGTGAACTGTCGATCGGTGAAGGCGGTGACTGGACCCGTGTTCTGTGCCGGGCCCTGTCCCAATCCCATTGCGTTCACCAAATTTTTAAATTTGTACTATAAAAACTATTTAGCGTACCCTCTTTAGAAACGGAAGCAATATTTATCAATGATTCAATATTCAATAATAATAGATACTTTGCGACCTTCACGCCCACATAACCTCAAAATGGTATGTTCCTGTCAGCGCATTTACAACCGGTCCGAAACGAGTTGTCAGCGGGTGAATCAAATCGTACCTGTTGTAAACGATCTGAGCGCTGTAAGCATTGACAGCGCGATTCGGACCACGGCCTTAGAAGACTAGAAGTTAATAATATTGGAACTGCAACAGGTTTTTTAAGAACAGGTATTGCCTGGAACTGGAACAGGTTATACCTGTTCCAAGAAAACGCATTTCCACACCATCTCTAATTGCCAGACATATTTTTTAAGTGCCTACCTTACGGTATTAGGCCAAGGGGGGGGGGGGCTATAGCCCCTGTAGCCCCCCCGTAGATCCGCCACTGAACGCGAGTGGGATCAAGGAATTCAGTTTTGGTATCATTTTGACGAAACAAAATATTATTTTGTTTTAGGATTTTTATAAAACATTTATGTACTACATACATAATGGATTAAAATGTGGTGAAAGCTGCCGCTCTATTGGCCGCAGTTTTTTTTAATGACTAACTTCATTGTTGGCTCTGGTTTTCCGCCAAAAAACTCATTGCGAATCGGTCTGTGTTATACAAATATTTTTTAATACCTTTCCAGGCAGAAGCGCTGATACGTGAAACGCTCGTTTCCGAATAAAAGTAAATAATCCGTTTTGAAGCGTGTCAAACAAAATCTGATGGCTGGCTGGGGCTGATTTATGAATTATACAGTGTGTCTCCGGATTGAGTTCACATAAGGCGTAAATAACAAAACATTTTCGAGTTGAAATTTTAGCTTCTAGGGATCAGCCCTGCTTGGTTTGAAACTAATTTGTGACATAATTTTACTTTCGAAAAATCACGTATGCCTTGGAAATTATGAAGAAACTAATTTTCCACATCAGTAAAGTGCCCTTTTTGTAGGTTTTAAGACAAAATGTTGTTAAGGAAACTTGTTCAGAATGAAAAACTGAGTAGGTTTGCAACATTTTGTCGTAAAACTTACAAAAAGGGCACTTTATTGATGTGGAAAATTAGTTTCTTCATAATTTCCAAGGCATACCTACGTGATTTTTCGAAACTTAAGTTATGTCACAAATTAGTTTCAAACCATGACATTATCCCCAGAAGCTCAAATTTCAACTCGAAATTTTTTTGTTATTTAAACCATATGTGAACTCAATCCGGGGACACACTATAGATCCCATTTCAATGTTTTAGCGATTTAGCGTTTAAATTAGGTACCTACAAAATTAATTCTCAACAATTCCACAGTTTTTTATGTTGCATAAACTGGCCAAGATATGTTTCAGCCGCTCTTAAAACTCTTAATTAGTACGTATCCACTGGATTAGCCTATAAAAAATTCGCTCGGTTCCGTCGCATTTGTTTTACGTAAGTTATAATCCTCATGCTACAGCTACTTAACGTTTTTTGTCGCCTACATTAACCGGGAAGTCGCCTTGATGTGTCATCCCGAGCTCAGATTAGGGATGTATTAAGCTACCTAATCTAGCTACATCAGATCTGCTTATGCGTTGTCAGTTTTTAGAACGACCACAGAAGCATATTTTGGCTTCGCAGCCGACAGGATACTAGACGAAACGTTAGATACCTCACTTCTACAAATCAACATATTGACGCTTTTGGATTTTTATTTAATCGTAATCGCTTTTTTACGAAAGCGTAGAGCGGCCACACGAGATTTTTTATCCTTGGCACTTTTTTCTGTCAATTATACATCGTTGACACTTTTTTCTGTCAATTATACATAATTGACACTTTTTCTGTCAATTATACAGGGCGAGTTTTTTTCGAGGCCCACTATGGGGATCTCGGAAACTAGCAGAGCTAGAACAAAGGTTAAATGGGGAAAGAATTGCAGTTTTGAATGCTCCATCTAATGCCCCTTCTGGATTTTTAAAAAAGTTCATGGCTCACTAAGTATTTTGAAAAGAGTGATTTTTTGCTATTTAATCAGATCTCTGTAGCTCCGTTATTTCTGATTATACAGAAAAACTGTAGAGACAAAACTTTTTATGTTGGAATATTTATTTATTATGGAATATTTTCATAATTACGTTCTATATAAAAAAAAATTAAAAAACTCAAATTCAAATTATTATTATTTTAAAAGGTCGCCTTTTGAAATAAAAATGGTGTTCAAACAATCCACCATTATTATTTATGCAAATATTGCATCTTTTTAAAACTGAATTTTTCGCCTTTCTTAGAGAGCGCCTGTCAATACTGGCAATTGCTTCGAAAACAGCTGTTCTTAATTCAACAATTGTCTCATACTTTATTTTGTACTGTTCACCACAAAAAGAAATCCGAAACAGACAAACCGGGGGATCGCGGCTGTCAGGAAATCTATTCCTATTCTATTATTTCTCCCTATCCAACTATTTGAATAGAGCTGATCTAGGTAATTTCTTACGGGCAAATAATTATGTTGTGGAGCTCCATCATGATAATTTTCGTTTTATTTTGTTACATTTTGTTACCAGCTAAAAATAAAATATTTGAAAGTTTGAAGTATGTCTTATTATAATAGAACGTAATTATGAAAATATTCCATGGCTGACTATGTGAAAATTAAAAAAAAAAATCAGAAAATTAGCCATAGCTATTTTATTTTTTAAAATAACTATGCCGCGTATTATATTTTTGGAAAGCTCAAAAAATGGCCGATGTGATAAGGCCACAGCCAACTATGATTTACATTAAAAAAAACACAAGTTTATGTCATATCTCTACAGTTTTTCTGTATAATCAGAAATAACGGAGCTACAGGGATCTGATGAAATAGCACAAAATCACTCTCTTCAAAATATCTAGTGAGCCATGAACTCTTTTAAAAATCCAGAAGGTTCATTAGATTGAGCATTCAAAACTGCAATTCTTTCCCCATTTAACCTTTGTTCTAGCTCTGCTAGTTTCCGAGATCCCCATAGTGGGCATCGAAAAAAACTCACCCTGTATATAATTGACACCTTTTTCTGTCAATTATAGTAGATATTCGTATTTGATACGAAAGTGTCAATTGTGTATAGAAATAAGTGTCAACGATGTATAATTGACAGAAAAAGTTTCAATTATGTGTAATTGACAGAAAAAAGTTTCAATTATGTATAATTGACAGAAAAAAGTGTAAACGATGTATAATTGACAGAAAAAAGTGTCATTATGTATAATAGGCAGAAAAAATTATCAATTATGTGTAATTGACAGAAAAAAGTGTCAACGATGTATAATTGTCAGAAAAAAGTGTCAATTATGTATAACGGACAGAAAAAAGTGTCAATGATGTATAATTGACAGAAAAAAGTGCTAAGGCTAAAAAATCTCGTGTGGCCGCTCTAAGATTTCGTACTTTTTTCCTGAAAATTAATGCAAAAATTTGGCTCGTTAAGCTCGAAAACGTACAAAAGGACATATCACTCCATATTTTATACACTCGTAGAAAAAGTGTAGTTGCAGTTTTGTGGGCCCAATTTAACGCGCCTTGTGGATTTTTGAAAAAAGGCATGGCTTACTAGATATTTTGAAAAAACGAAATGTTTATTCTAATCCATCTAATAGCTTCGTTGTTTCTGATTTTAGATAAAAAGTGTAAATACCAAAGTTGGAGGCAATTGTGTCCCCAATGCGGTTATCATATCCTACTTACGTGACAGCTGTCATTTTCGAGATATGGCACAAACTTGTTTTTTTTTTAAATGGGAACCATAGTTGACTATAGTCTCAAAAAATCAAGCATTTTTAGAGGTTTCCAACGATATAATACTCGATAAAAAAATAACGCAAGTAACTATGGTTTCCATTAAACAAAAACACAAGTTTGTGTCATATTTCGAAAATGGCAGCTTTCGCGGAAATTAGGACATTAAATATCTAGTAAACCGTGACTTTTTCCAAAAAAACACAAGGAGCGTTAAATTGCCACAAAACTGCAATTCTTTCCCCATTTAACCACCTTCCTTCTATCTCCGCTAGTTTCCGAGATCCCCATACTGATAATAAAAAACTCACCCTGTATTGTCAAATAAAATATTTCTCTCTTTTCGATTATAATATTACTACTGCCTTTGAACGCGTTATAGTGATTCTACCACAAATTCGCAAAAGTGTTCTTTCCTTTGAAGGTATTAAAAAAGAACCTTGGTCAGAATGTCGTATACACATTGTCTAAAAAATGATACCTAATGATACAGCTTCGTTCCCGGAATTAATTCAAGGCAAAGCTTGTTTCGATATCCAATAAGTATTCCAATTACCTCAGGCTCAACATGCTCTATATAAAAAGTCGATTAGCGTGAATCAGTATAAATAAAGTAGGTATAGATTATAAGACGCGTATCCTCTTTAGATTACTTAAATATAAGATAATTAAGTGGCATAAATAAGGCTTCTAAAAGTATGCACAGGTCGGCAAGTGTATAATGTGGAGGGCAACAGGCAGGACCGTACTTTTAAAGTTTCATTTTTATGCTCCATAAAATATTTATTTGTGTAGGTATAATATAAATGAACTCACTTGGAACACAGTAATATACGGGGCGCGATCTATTTCATAGCATTTACCTCGCTCTGCTAATGGTAAAACTACCAGACTTATCAGCAGAAATCACCCGTATAAAATTCAAATGTTTTTATGCGGTCGACGTCGACCTAGTCAAGGAGGCAGCCAATAAGAAAGCGAGCGTAACGATTTGATTGTTCGGCGTTCCCGAGATCCATGGAGCAGGTGTCGGCGTGGGCCAGTTAGGCCAGTATAACCAGTGCCGTGCGCGGAAATAAGGATTGCGCTTTATTTTGCTTATTTTGGTTTTGTGTACAGATTTTTGTGTGGTCTTATTTGGTCTGTAACAAAATTATCGGTTTGCTTTGGTTTGAATTAAGGTTTTAGAGCATTTAAATAAAACTTGTATAATATTATTTTATTATATTTATTATATATTTATTATTTATACTTTACCAAGGCACTGAAGTCCAAATTGTTAGAACTAATGCGGAATTTAGTAAATGCATCACATCAATTTCGGATCATTATAGGTATCTTAGCTAGCTTTGATGTGGTCTGTCTTTTTACAAATATGCCTGTTGACATATCATTGAATATTTTACGCAGAAAGTTAGAAAACGATCAGACTTTACTAGAAAGGACAAATTTGAATATATATACAATATTAGAACCACTAAGAAAGGAATTTTACCGGCAATAATTTAGCCATGGAAGATTATGAACACAATAACACAATGAGTTGACTAGATATGTTCACCAACGTTATGTTTGGTGGAGATACGGTATCGGCAAAAAGTAAAGAAACAAATAAATAATTTAATAATTATTTACAGATATCGATTCATAATATTTTGGAATCGCTGAGTACATGTCTATTGGCCTCTAAAAAACTTCCAACATGGCAAAAACGCGACACGATTCCGTTTTTGCTAAATACATTTTTTCCCTTGATTTTTGGGGGACAAAAGTAAAGAAACATTTGAGTTTAGTCTCATTTCTTATGTTACTAGAGTTGGTAGTACCCAAAATTGCAGGGTTCTGAGAACAATACAGTTTTACTAACATGCCTAAAGGGAAAAGTTTGTCAGAAGACATGAGAAAATCAATTATCGAAAAATTTCGATCTGGCGAGAAAAAGGTTAATTAAACCTCTGTGTTATCACAAAAAAATGCAATGTACAATCAACGAAGAAGCTTAAGTAATGCTTCAAAATCAGGAAAGCCACGTAAAACAGATAAAGCTACCTATCGCAGTATAAAACTGATTTCTTCAAGAAATCAATTTTGGTATGCAGGCAGAATAAAAAAGGAAATTCGACAAGTGAGTTTATCTGTAAGATCTAGTAGGCATTGGTTGAATGAATTCGGTCTTTATGGGCGAACATCAGTGAAGAAGCCTTTTGTTTCTGCTAAAATCAGATGAGCCAGGTTAGAATTTGCAAGGAATCATATTAACTGGAAAGTTCGTCAATGGAAAAACGTGTTATTTTCTGATCAAACAAAGTTTAACTTGGTTAAAAGTGATGGAATACAGTGGGTAAGACGTCCGAAGAATGAAAGGTTTAACCCCAAATACAGTAATGGTACAATTCAATATGGCGGTGGAAATGTGATGTTGTGGGGTTGTTTTTCTGGACACGTGGGTGGGGCACTTTCACTTTCATATCGGTGGCATCATGGACAGATTTGTTTATGTAGACATCGACATTTGCTCCAGAGAATTTGTCCTTATGGTGGATTTTTCAGCACGACAGCAATCCGAAGCATACCGCCAAGAGGTTTATAGAACTGGAAAATAAATGTAATGAAGTGACTTGCTCAAAGTCCTGATCTTAACCCTATTGAGAACCTCTGGGATCATATTGATAGGAAAATAAAAGAAGAAAATGATGGCAAATACGAATCTAAACAAGAACTATTATACAGTGTGGATAGAAATTGTGGAATATTGCTTATATTTCTTGAAAAACTTGTTTTAATAAAAGTGTTAGGGGAAATTATTTCCCGTTTAGTGATATCAAGCAATCTTTCGTAGCACAAAAAATGTGTTTGCCGTGGTAACCGACTTGATTTTTTTTAAATGGCACCATATACGTTTTTTGGTGAAAATTGATACATTGGAACTTTCTGAATACGACACAATAAAATTTTAATGGGATCGCATAAGAAAAAAATACAAAAAATTAAGTTTTCTATTATGCTATTGCCAATGTTTATCAAAATAATTATTAACATCAAGTAAGCCATGCCAAAATCAGAACAATGGGAAACTGTCACTAGCTGTCAGTTGCTTGTAATTGTGTGCATTGTTACAATAAACGTACTTTTTTACTCAATTTTCTGTGTACTTAAAGTACTTAGTAGGTTATAATGGCGCTTGAATTAAGTGAAACGGAAAGAATACAGGTTAACATACTAAGTACTTAAGTGCACAGAAAATTGAGTAAAAATGCACGTTTAGTGTAATAATGTACACAGTTACACAGCTAGTGACAGTTTCGCATTGTTCTGATTTGGCATGGCTAACTTGATGTTAATAATTATTTTGAAACATTGTCAATAGCATAATAGAAAACTTATTTTTTTTGTATTTTTTTCTTATGCGACCCCATTAAAATTGTATTGTATCGTAGTCAGAAAGTTCCAATGTATCAATTTGCACCAAAAAAAGTAAATGGTTTCATTTAAAAAAATTAAATCGGTTACCATGGCAACCACATTTTTTGTGCTACGAAAGATTGCTTGATATCACTAAACGGGAAATAATTTCCCCTAACACTTTTATTAAAACATGTTTTTGATATGAAGAATATTTTAAGAAATATAAGCAATATTCCACAATTTCTATCCACACTGTATAGAAGCTGTCATGAGAGCATGGAATAATGTTTCGCAAGAATATATTGATAAATTAATATCCTCTCTATCTAGAAGATGTGCAGAAGTTATAAAAATTTACTTTTAAAAAATGTTTCTTTACTTATGGCCGGTACGTATGTAGATGATATATTTATTATATGGGAACATGGAGTAGATGATTTAAATCCATTATTAAATTTTATAAACTCACAAGAACCTTCTATTAAGTTTACCATAGAAAAAGAAAACAATAATCAATTACCTTACTGCTTTCTTGGATGTTTTTATAATAAAATCAGATAGTATAGAAACTAGTGTGTGTAGAAAACCGACACATACTAAGTTAAAAAAGGAGTACTTAATTAAAAATTTATATGAGAGGGCTAAAACGATTTGTTCTAATAACACAAAATTAAACGTATGAAACAAGTCCAATTATCTTATTGAATTTGTGGAGCAAGTTTTTCAGGATTGCCAACAAACTCACAATGATATAAAAATTAGAGAAATAAATCTGGTGGACCGACCTGACGGATACACAATACTGTCGTCGATGACGATTTTGAGACTGACTTGCTAGTGGGATATTTCGGCATAAAAATTTGCAAAAATTCCGCCCTTAAAGCTAATGGCGTGTGTGACATTTTAAAAATGCGCAAACCCGATTTTTAAGGAGGGCGTTTAGAGTGCCCCGGTGGAAATAATGAAAAAGGCCGCTGATACGCGTAATAAGGGTGAGCTTTGATCTCGGTCCCGCGGGTCAGACTTATTTATGTGCGGGGCCGGCCCTGCTATCCGTTTTAGCGCGGTACCAGCATGATGCGGTATTTCGAGGGCCCTTGAACACACGAGGGCGCCGAGAGGCAGTGTTTTATTCTCGAACACTTTTCACAAAAAAAAGCCGGGGAAGTTTGGCCCGTTTTCGAAATTTTATTCGACGCGAAAACGCCGAGAACGTAAACATGGAGCACAAATAAATAGATCGTAGTGGAGCAACGGCGGCGCGGTCGGCGCGTGGATGGGTGACCGCGTTCTTTTGAGGGATTTTGCATTTTTTGTTTTATGAAGGATGCATAGTTTTGCGGAAGGAATTACCACCTGCCACACTGAACAACGCATATTTTTTTAATTTCTTAAACCTTTAGCGCCATCGATGTAAAGTAGCTGAAACTGTGTGTGTATATACAGTGTGGTCTTTTAAGTGCGCAACATATGGACTTTTTTTATTAATTGCACAACCAAAATACAGATTTTGCCGAAAGTGATGCATGTTCAATAATCATATTAGGTGCACTTAGAATGGTTGCAAGTTACAAAGCATACAGGGTAGGTCAAAAAATATAAAAATTGTATAAGGGTAAAGTATTCTTATTTCAAAAAATTAAGCAAAAGGTTATTAAGAAAAGTTGTTTAGAATTACAAGCTATGCCTAAATACCAAAACATAGCCTCCTAATAAAAAAATTTTTTTGGTCAATTAATTTCCACAATTTCATAATAAACATTTAAAATAAAAATTTTGCACCTTAAATGAGAGTTTTTTAATATACACATTATCATTACTAATGTTTTACCTTGTTCAGAAGAATTTTTGCGAAATTTTAAAGTTTTGTTTAATATCGTTGCAACAAACATGAAGTTTGTGATTCCCTAAAAAATTAAAAATCTAAGTTAATTTTACAAATATGCTTCAATTTAAACAAAGTTATGCGATTGATTTAATTTTGATTGATTTATGAAATTCTTTAGGGTGAATATTAAAAAAAATTTGTTTAGGAAATTATTAATTTTTTTCAAAAAATATTTTTTTTCTTAGTAGGTCATGTTTTGGTATTTAGGCATAACATTTAATTCTAGACAACTTTTCTTAATAATATTTTGCTGAATTTTCTGAAATAAGGGTACTTTACTTTTGTACAATTTTTATATTTTTTGACCTACCCTGTATGCTGTTTGACTTGCAACCATTCTAAGTGCGCCTAATATGATTATCGAACATGCATCAACTTTCGGGAATATTTGTATTTTCGTTGTGCAATTAATAAAAAAAATCCCATATGTTGCACACTTATATGACCACATATGATATGAGAGAGATCTTTTCTTCGTAAGTGTAAATAAAACTGTGTTTAGCAAAATCTTCGTTATTTAATTTCCAAAGCACTCTGGATGGTATGCTTCAGCCAAGAATAATTGAAAAAAAAATGCAAATAGAGGAAAAACTATTGATTTTAGGTATGTAGTTGTTTAGACAAAGTCGACATAAAATTTAGTAGGGAGTTCAATTTTAATACTATTTATAGGGCGTTCCATTTGAAAAAAATGAGTTTTTGATATTTTGTCATAAGAGAGTTCGATCACCCTGTATAATCAATATGAAAACGACTGTCTTCCTAGTAGCATACAACCTTCCAACTATAATAAAGCGTGGACAAAATTTGAACTTTTGCAGCTGTCTTGAAGTTAGGAGTTAGGGAGAATTTTAACAACTCCCGCAAATGTCAAAAATTTCAAAAAAGCTTGAATATCTCAGAAACTATGAGGTTTAAGTATGCAGTTCATTAGATAAACTGACATTAAAATTTAGGAAGGAATCCGAATATGTAATAATATATAGGGTGTTCTATTTGAAATAAGGAAGTTAAGATAACCTAAGTATAAAAATTTTCAGATTTTTATTCCGTTCGGTTTTCCAAATACTTTTAATGCACGGTCTTCGCGTCGCACCTAGTATAGTTTCCCGTTAAAACCCCGAGTTCAACCGCGTGAGCCAAAGCGCCGATTCGCAGTAATACCCTTCAATTTGTCCCAGCCGAAATCCAAATCTTATTCAGTCGGGTGCTAAGTCCAACGGCCATACTTGCAAGATTAAAACACCATTCGGCGAGTCTAACATTTATCGAGTGAACGTACAGTTTAATTCTGCCTTTACCCGGCCGAAATGTAACTCTTAACAAAAATTTATGGACCAGAGTACGCGCCCCAGAAATTGCATATATAAAAGGAATACAAGGCTCAATTCTATCTCATTCCGTTTTATATTTTCCGCCAAATTGGCTTTCTTGCAGTTTCTCATGCTCAGGAAGTTTTTAATAACGTAGGTGTTCCCAGTCCATTCGAGATACAACGCGTATGCGGTCGTTGGAAATTAAAACTTTCAGAGATTCCTTCAACGCAACTGTTGAGGCCGGTTCAATTTAAAATAAACAAACTAGAATCTGGGACTACGTAGAACTGCCATCAGTATGCTTTAACGTAGCAAAATGTACAGTAGCACTTGTAAATTTATAGTCCCAACAAGCGCAACTGTAAATTTACAAGTGCAACTGTAAATTTACAAGCGCAACTGTAAACTTACGTAACTGTAAATTAACATTTGCACTTGTAAATTTGCAATTGGAACTGTAAATTTACAGTTTCGATTGTAAATTTACAATTGCAACTGTAAATTTACACGTGCAGCTGTAAATTTCTCTACGTTATAGCATACTTAAAAAAGTCAGTTTACTTTATAAGTTGCGATTTCATACAGCAGTTTTTTAAATTGTATGCAATGACTGGCAAATTATTCTTTCATTCTGCCTTGGCGAACTATTAGAAAACCGACAATGTTGCGTTATTTTCCTAATTATTATCGCTATAATATTACCTCCCATAAATTTTGATAAATCCAAAATGCCGCGTGAGCCTTCGATATCACAACCTATCCGGTAATATGTTGGATTTGCAAATGATTGCTTACAAAGCTCCCGATAATATAAAAGTAATTAGGGCGCGACGTATCCAACAGGTTTGAAGAATATCCTCGTAAATATCCAGGTGAACGCAAATGCTACTTTACATCAATTTGTAAGCAAGGTTGTTTTGTTATCGCTACGTGTAATAATGTAAGTGGAGAAACTTATGTTTTAACCCATATTTTAGCAAGCAAACTTGGAATCTCTGCATTAGCATTTTCAGACACTGTTAAAAGATTAACGCTCTAACTAAGGACGTTGCGAGACGCTTACTATACAAGTTTGCTTCTGGTAATTTTTTTATTTGGAAATTACTTCCACATCGCCACCTGACTATTAGAAGTATTATTTTGGCAAAAGAATTATTCGCTAGAGTTGGCGAACGACGGGAAAACATCATCGACAATAAAGGGCAGTAGTTATAATATGAGGAAGTTTAGGAATCAGAAATTCTTCTGTAAAAGCATAAATATGAAGGATTCGTTCTTTTTTGCATTAAGGTTGGAAATAAAACGTCATCAAAAGTATATTCGGTTGCCTGTATCAATAGAATTTTATTTACATTCACCTGGAGAAGCTAATGCATTTAAAACGTTTATTTATTTGAATGGTTATCTATTTCTAAATTATGCATAGATACTAATGACACTCTAGTGTATTCGGCTTTCAATGTATTTACCTGCGTTCTTCCTTGGGTGCACCCCGTAATATCCAAATAACAATAGGAAATAAAATGCCAATAAAGGAAATTGTGAGCCCATAGGCAGGACACTGTTAGTCACTTGCAAAATCGTTTGGTGGGATTAAGGGTCATGTAAGGAACATAAAAAGTTTATTTGAAGAATTTTGCTCAAGTAAATAAGACCATTATCTCGTAATTTCCATATTTAATCTTCTTATGGTCTTATTTACTTGAACAAAATTCTTCAAATATGGAAAACTCGTATGGGTTGCCTCTCTCAACAAATAAAAAGTTTATTCATTTATTATCGTTTTTACTTGTTCAACTTGTTCAACCGAACAATTTTGCAAAAATATTAAATGTTGAAACCCTACGAATTATTTGATATTTATAATAATGTTGGCAATAAAATTTCGCATAGATAATTTTATTTATTTAAAAAAGATCAGAAGAGTCGTCGTGCCCTAAGGCATAAGAGGCTCAATTTCCAGAGTGTCGTCAATCAATTCCACATTTTATTTTCTTCCGCAATCCGCAATAACAACATTTTGCCAACTTTATGCAGTAACAATGTTCAACGAAACCTAGACAAAATTCATAACCGCATTTTTATAATGCCATCACAAAATATTGGTAATAAATGAACGCCAGAATTGTTTTTTATACAAAATAAATATACGCGTGTAGGCGTTTTTTTAGAAAAATACATTTTCTTGTGGTAATAAAGACGGCATAAATATTAACTGCGAATTTTAAGCTGCATTTATTAGTAAGTAAGGTATATAAAGTTGAGATTGATAAATTAAACAGATTACGTTTGCGCAAGTATCCCAATGATGTAAAAATGACATTTCGCGTAATATTTTGTTGGGCAAAAATATTAACTGCGTTTTTATTATTTATAATTACCTTAAAAATCAATTATTAACAGTTTGTTCTGAAATTAAACATATTGTTTCGCCGGAAAACGCATTTTAAAGAAACTTGAAGCTGTCTTCGAGAGCAAAATTATTAACTGGCTGATTTTTGTTAAACCTTGTAAGTGGATACTAAGTCTTGTTAAATTTTTTGAAATTAAACAAAAATTGGTAAGGGAAGTATTTTGAAGTGACAAATGACAGTTGACCTACAGGCGCCGTAAATAAATGTTTAATTTCGCTATATGTGATTTAATATAGTTATATATTGTAAAAAGTTACAACAAAAAAAACAGTTAATATTTTTGCTTTATTAAAGAAATGACAAGTGACAGTTGACCTATATGCGCCGTAAATAAATGTTTAATTTCGCTATATATGATTCAATATAGTTATATATTGTAAAAAGTCAAACAAAAAAAAACAGTTAATATTTTTGCCTAGTCTATACCAATGAGAAGTGACAGTTGACGTACATGCGGCTCAGATAAATGTTTAATTTTGTATAAGTTATATTCTATTTGTAAAAGGGAATGATCATCTTCAATAAAAACGTAGTTAATATTTTTGCCTTTTGCCGAAATAGAAAATTATCCGATTTTTATCCCTCTTTGTCGATCTAAGTTACTTCCATATTCTTAAAATGTTTAATTTCATAATATATGTTAGCAGGGGAAGTTTTTTTACCTAAAGAGTCTAAAAAAATCCAGTTAACATTTTTGCTCGAAATTTCTAACGAAAAATAGGTGTTTTTTGAGGTAACTCAAGGTTCCGTTTTTTCAAAATGTTTAATTTTTGGTTTCTACCAACGTATTTACTTTTAACTTTGATATGGTAAAACAAAATTGCAGTTAAAATTTTTCTAGGTCAAATTCTATTTTCCCTGGCCTAATATAAGTAGTGTTATGTCTTGCAAAATGTACTTTCATTTGGGCCCATATAGCTCGTTCAGCCGTTCAATAATATTCGTTTTTCTCCAAGAACTCGTTGGAAGCCTCTCTGCTAGTCTAGAATGATAACTTGCATTATCGATTAGAAGTATGGAATGATTTGGTATCCGCTCTATCATTTAATTTTAATTAATTTACTAAAAGCAATCCATGTGTCCTTAACTAAGTATTTCTACATCAAACATTTAAACTTTTAGAACAATTTAAAGAATGACTTAAAGTAAGTAAGTAGATTTTAATTATATAAGCCACGCTTAAAATTCTAGTTGCGAGCACAACATAAATCAATTTCAATTATATTCACCTACGAGATTTCATATCTTTATACATTTAATTTGCCCAACCGCCTCAGCATAACACAATTATAGTAAAGTATGAATTTCTTAAGCGAAATCCTAAATTAAACTTCGTAGTAGGTAACTTTTCTTTGGCTTAATCTTTTTAAAACAATAGAATACTAAGAAATTTCAAAGGCAGCCACTTCTACCGGTTTCGTAATAGTAATTAAATTTCGGGTAAAATTTGTCCCGGGTAACGCGAATTGTGCGATGCAAAAAGCTAATTCCATTGCTATTGATAACACTAAACTGGCAGCTTCGAATTATTTTGTTCGGCAATCGAACGAGGCATACCGCTACCAAATAAAGATCGAGATAGTCACAGACTAATCATCCTTTGCTAGCAACGCACTTCTACGTTGATGTAAGGGTTATTCAAACTCGATGACTATTATTGCGGGCAAACGAAAATTTACACATTTACAAACGTTACATCATGTATCGTTTGTCATTGCGTCTATTTATTAAGTACGGCCCTGTCGCCCGTGGAGTAGAATAGCCTCGAGTAGGGGCCACACTATAAATGCACCGTAGAAAGTCTACAAACATGCACGTAGCATCGCAAACGGTATGCACGAGTTCCTGTACGTTTTTTATAATTAATACAGCGGTTGTCTAGAGATACACCGTGCAGGTACAAGTGTGCTTTCAGCTTTATATGCTCGTTGTATTAAAATACATTGTTATGACAGCTCTGGGACCATATAACATATATTTAGAATGCCGGAGTTACTTGGCACAGTATGTGGACGCGGAATACGCGGATTTTTAGGTAAACTTTTAACAAGTGTATATTGATCTCGTTAGATTAAAGATCGCGTAAAATTTGTGTCTTTAAATACGTCGGAAACTTGGGCAATTTGGAAGTATATCTAGATTTTAATGAGTTGAATAACAAGGAGATTATGAGGTAAACAAAATTACTTCGACAAAAAAATATTGACAAATATATTTTTAGACGTAGTAATGAGAAGTCAAATTACAAGCTCTTTGATATAATATACCTACTTCTTTACAGTTTATCGATTTGCATATGTATAAGACCTTATACAGGGTCATGATGTAATAAATTTCTAACCACACAGAGGGGAAGGTTTAAAACATGGGACAAATGAACTTTAATACCCGAGTAATTCGACGTTTCTGCTTCAATGTCAACCGTCAAGGTTGGCACTGTTGCCACATTTTAATCTTTTTTGTGGAAGGTGTAACTGAAGAAATAATAAATATAGTAAGGGCAGAATGTAAAGGCGAAGTCGGCAATAAATCATCAAAGAGAGAGCGCTATATCTATTGCTTTACTTGCACTCGCACAATAATTACACTCAGGTCTCCTCCTCCAATTTGTATTCAACGTACGTCTTAAAGTTCGCTAAGCACCTTTCATGAAAGGAAGAGAGATAGAAAACCTAGTACTTGTCTTGTATTACTAGTTGATTGTTTAAGGCAGGCAGGGTCGGCCTAGAATAAATTATTGCTTTACTACCTGATGTGAACCGACGGATTAAAAATTTGTACTTAGGTACCTGTTCTAATTTCATTTGTAATTTTTGAATATTAATTCGGCAAATAAAAGATAATTATTCTGAAATTCAAAGTAGGTCTTAGGTATTTAAATAATTATTGTAATGGTTAGGCAAATATATATATATAGTTACAAATTAAATATCAACCTAAAATAAACTTTACATAGTCAGAAGTCAGTATATACATAATAAATAAATAATAATAATATACATTTAATTCGTTATGAATTTTAGTCAGAATATAAAATACTATCATCCGAATATGAATCGTCATTTAAATTAATAATAATTGGGTCTATGTCAACGTCCAATATCTTTTCTTTTTCCCAATAATCCTTAATAACGTTCTCGGTGTGTTTTATACAACTGGACCAGTTTTCTTTAGTGACTTCCTGGAGAGCTTCTTTCCAAATAGACATTACCGTGTTATCATCATGCATTGTCTCAGATACAATTTTCTCATTAAAAAAAGTTTTGCATTGGGCCCATATCAATTCTATTGCACTAAATATACAATGATATGGGGGAAGCCTCAACACTTGATGTCCCATTTTATTAATTATATTGTCAGACGCATAAGGCAACTTGGATTTATAATTTTTAACGATCTGGAGCAATTCACATTTAAGTTAATTTTAGTCAGAATATAACATACTATCATCCGAATATGAATCGTCATTTAAATTAATAATAATTGGGTCTATGTCAACGTCTAATATCTTTTCTCGGTGTGTTTTATACAACTGGACCAGTTTTCTTTAGTGACTTCCTGGAGAGCTTCTTTCCAAATAGACATTACCGTGTTATCATCATGCATTGTCTCAGATACAATTTTCTCATTAAAAAAAGTTTTGCATTGGGCCCATATCAATTCTATTGCACTAAATATACAATGATATGGGGGAAGCCTCAACACTTGATGTCCCATTTTATTAATTATATTGTCAGACGCATAAGGCAACTTGGATTTATAATTTTTAACGATCTGGAGCAATTCACATTTAAGTTAATTTTAGTCAGAATATAACATACTATCATCCGAATATGAATCGTCATTTAAATTAATAATAATTGGGTCTATGTCAACGTCTAATATCTTTTCTCGGTGTGTTTTATACAACTGGACCAGTTTTCTTTAGTGACTTCCTGGAGAGCTTCTTTCCAAATAGACATTACCGTGTTATCATCATGCATTGTCTCAGATACAATTTTCTCATTAAAAAAAGTTTTGCATTGGGCCCATATCAATTCTATTGCACTAAATATACAATGATATGGGGGAAGCCTCAACACTTGATGTCCCATTTTATTAATTATATTGTCAGACGCATAAGGCAACTTGGATTTATAATTTTTAACGATCTGGAGCAATTCACATTTAAGGGAATTTTCAGGAAAATCTTTTTTTTTTTATTTCGAAGCCAGTTAATTATTTCTTCTTTTTTGGTTCACTTTTGAATTTTTTTAATTTCGAATTCGTGTTAAGCTATTTCTTCCCGACCTATGGTTAAAATTTTTTACATCATGACTGAATGACTCTGTGTATACCTATTATAGTGGATTTTTAAACGAGTGAATGCATCGAGCTGTGACCTGCGGGATTTTTCCAAATATCTCAGCAAATTGGGCTGATTATGGCAGCACTGCTGCAGGTGCCGCTGTATACCGAACTATTTTTAGAATCGGACGTATAGGGATTTTCCCTGTCCAATTAAACTGCTGCAAACATCCTGGCCAAAATTATTCCACGGTAAATTTCAAGTCGCTATTTCGATCCGAAACTAAAATGACGTCACCTGTTGTTTAATTAAGTATAATAAATATAATGAACAAAATTGTAAATTTTTAGGACTATTCTTTTCGCTTTTCGTTTGCCCATGTACAGGGTGAGTCAGAATGTATAGTAAATACTTTAAAGGGGTGTTCGGCCGGTGGTTTTAAGGGGGGTCTTTCATATAAAATTTTTCGATTTGGGCTTTCCTTGCCAAGTTATTCGAGTCTACAAGGTGACCCAAAAGTATTTTTTTTATTTATATCTCCATAACGGCGCTACTTGGTACCTATGTGTTATCTACTTACTGGAAGACGCCTAGGGTAATTTATTCATTTACACAGTGCCATAAAAATGGTAAAAACTAACAACCCCTATTAATTTTTTTGCTTAAACTTTTTTGAGGTTATCTTTTTGGTCTTGCAGGTCCATCATTTCAGTGTATCTTTTCATTTTGCAACAAAAGTGTACTCTTGTTTCATAACGATAAAATCAACGGTTTGGCAAAACGTCAAAACACCTGTTAACTTCAACATTCGAAACATAAAATTTTTACCTACCGCTTTCAAACTTTACACATCGACTGTACCATTTAAACTGAGAAAAAAATTCCCATGAACAATGTACCAAAACATATTAGCTTTTAAAATGGAAAGGATTGAATTTAACAAAATTTGAACACCCTATTTTTCAAGAAAACCAATGCTGTTTTGACCAATGTCCAATTGGAATTTTTTTTCCTTATTTTGAATGTACCGTCGATCTGTAACGTTTGAAAGCGGTACGTAAAAATTTTATGTTTCGAATTTTGAAGTTAATAGGTGTTTTGGGGCACGTTTTGCCAATTTCAACGCAAACGGTTGATTTTATCGTTATGAAACAAGAGTACACTTTTGTTGTGAAATGAAAAGATACATTGAAATGATGGACCTGCAAGACCAAAAAGATAACCTCAAAAAAGTTTGAGCAAAAAAATTAATAGGGATTGTTAGTTTTTACCATTTTTTAGGGCACTATGTAAATGAATAAACTACCCACGGGCGTAGCCAAGGGGGGGGTTTCGGGGGTTCAAACCCCCCTCGAAATAAGCAAAATATTACCTAATATTATACCGAAAAAATACGAGGAGTGAAGAGTTAAATTAATATTACGTTTGAATATATGTAGTAATAGTAGCGCCTAGCGCCATCTTTTGACGAGAGGCAGACGCAGTTGCAGCCGAACTATTTTGTATTGTAGGGACACTTTGCGTTGTTTCTCGATTATTCGCCACGCCCCTCGGTCGAAATGAGTGGAACTTTGTGGAAGTTCGTGGAAGTTTCTGGACGGCTACTGGGCTGCTATATGAGCGGCGCCGCGGCGCGTGACCGCGCTTACGGCAGTATTGTTCCATGCGAACTCGAAGCGAATAAAAGTGAAAAGTGGTGAACGAATAGTGAAGAGAATTAAGTGTACCGTGTAAGTGAGTAATTTTAGTGCGCTGTTATTCGATGACCTTGTTAAGGATAGATACGTGAATCATTATTACTGTCGAAAAATGGAGGGGAAAAAAAGGAAGGGTGATAAACTTAAAGGTATGGACTACTGGAAAAAGTGGTGTAGTCAAGGTCAAGGGGTTTCTAATAAAGAAACAAATTTGGATTTAGCTATCAAAGCTTCAGCTACCTTGCATGCTGATAAGAAGACTGCCTACCCCGAAATCTAGTTTGGAATGCCTAGATATGTGCGATAAAAACCTTTATCCTAATATTTACACATTACTACAAATCTTGGCTACCATTCCTGTATCCACTGCTACCCCAGAAAGGTCTTTCTCGAGCCTAAGGAGACTGAAAAACTATTTACGAAACACTACAAGTGAAAACAGACTTAATGGTTAATGAACATTCACTATGGAACAGAAATTCATGCAGATGAAGTAGTGGATATACTTAAAAGAAAAAGCCGAAGATTTCTTCTTTAATGGTTTTAGATTTAGCGCAGAGGAACGAAATTAATTTATCCATTTCATTTAAAGTTAAGAACTTTATAAATATGTCGTAGTTTTTCGGATGAATATATAGATATTAAATTTCATGTAAGTATATTTTTGTTGTTTTATTTACTTCTCAAACTAAACCCCCCCCAAAACTAAATCCTGGCTACGCCCGTGAAACTACCCTAAGGCGTCTTCCAGCAAGTAGATAACACATACCAAATTTCAAATTTTTAAGTAGCGCCGTTATTGAGATATAAATAAAAAAAATAATGTTGGGTCACCCTGTAGACCCGAATAACTTGGCAAGGAAAGCCCAAATCGTAAAATGTTATATGAAAGACCCCCCTTAAAACCACCTGCCGAACACCCCTTTAAACAGTGACTCCTTCTATAGTCACTGCTTTAAAGTATTTACTATACATTCTGACTCAACCCGTATAATTGGTCTGGGACACCGAGTGTGAATGACCCTGTCCGGTATTTTTTTGTGGGCGTCCCTGCTCGGCAATAATTATTGTAAATTCCGTAAGTTTGCTAGTAAATCGAAATAGATACAAACCTAAACGGCCGAGGTCCATAATGTGCGAACGTTGATTTTGATGGATGGGGTAATCAAGAAGAGAACCGGCTAATTTACTCTCCAACAGCGAAACATATTCCGTGAGGCCCGGCACTCTTGACGGTCAGCCTCTTGCCGATAAATCAATAGCCGGCCGAAGAATGGAATCATTATTTTCACTGTTATTGTGCACTTTTTCTTCTCCCCCACGGATTCCGCCGTTTTGTTCGGCTATCACGTCAGGGCACATCCCTTTATTTTTCAAGGTAATTGATTATTACCGGCGCACGTGCTGCCACACACGAATTTGCTTCCTCTTTATTGAAATCTCGCTTAAGGCCTTTCGGTTAACCCGACAGATTTTCTTTTGCTTTCGCGATTTGAATGGATGACTTTAATTTTTCGAATATTTACATCTGATGGTTTTGAGGTTTTGTTTTAGATATTTATCAAGGCGTCTAGCCCCAATTACAGGGCGAAAGTCTAAGACATGGGGCAAATCAACCTTATTACCAGTAACTCGGCGCTCCGGTTTTCATTTCATATTCGTGTTAAGCTATTTTTGTTTCACCAGTGGTTAAATATTCCATACATCATGACTGAATCACCCTGTATACCCTGAGGCTGTAATGAAACAGCCGCCGAGTTGTTATATTATTGAAAAAACAAACAAACAAAAAAAAACATAGTACTTGTCTTGTATTACTAGTTGATTGTTTAAGGTAGCCTT
This sequence comes from Pseudeuparius sepicola, assembly GCA_963920635.1. NCBI lineage: Eukaryota > Metazoa > Arthropoda > Insecta > Coleoptera > Anthribidae > Pseudeuparius > Pseudeuparius sepicola. Next base: position 1,043,937 of record OY987305.1, on the reverse strand, counting down.
GTTTATATAAACAAGGAAGGTAGGCAGGTAGGCAGGGTCGGCCTAGAATAAATTATTGCTTTACTACCTGATGTGAACGGACGGATTAAAAATTTGTACTTAGGTAGGTACCTGTTGTAATTTCATTTGTAATTTTTGAAGATTAATTCGGTAATTTAGACTTTCAATTAAAAGATAATGATTCTGAAATTCAAAGTAGGTCTTAGGTATTTAAATAATTATTGTAATGGTTAGGCAAAAAATATAAATATTTATATTTTTAGTTACAAATTAAATCTCAACATAAAATAAACTTTACATAGTCAGAAGTCAGTATATACATAATAAATAAATAATAATAATATACATTTAATTCGTTATGAATTTTAGTCAGAATATAACATACTATCATCCGAATATGAATCGTCATTTAAATTAATAATAATTGGGTCTATGTCAACGTCCAATATCTTTTCTCGGTGTGTTTTATACAACTGGACCAGTTTTCTTTAGTGACTTCCTGGAGAGCTTCTTTCCAAATAGACATTACCGTGTTATCATCATGACATTGCCTCAGATACAATTTTCTTATTAAAAAAGTTTTGCATTGGGCCCATATCAATTCTATTGCAGTTTTCGGGGCTGCTTTACTTTTAATGTGTACCATTTTAATAAGTTTAATGCCTTCTTGCCTAATTCGTGAAATGGTCCTTGTATACTAATCTGTAACGCCTCCGATGCACATTGAAGTACCGATCAATTTTCACGTGTGTTCTCTTTTTTTTTCTTGGAAATATTTCACCACATTTAATATTAATTGTCTACTTTGGGCACTGAATACTTCACGCTGCATTGTTATTACAGGAAGTCCATCACCAAAATAAGCCAAATATTTAATTACTGCCCTGTTTTGTAGGCGTACTTTATTAACATAATGTATCAGACAAGGACAGAGCCATAAAAAGTTGGTCTTGCGGTTCTTTAAGCCGAACCCCTCGCCCCAAAACATAAGGGAGAGCAGGTAGGAAAATCATAGCCCATCTCTCTCGATTTTATGGCCGACTTCGCCTTTATATTCTGCCCTTACTATAGTTGATTTATTTCAGAAAGGTCAATGGTATAAATCCGTACACACTATACATACAAGAAATTATCGGTGCCGACTAAAAACAATCACAAATATCAGAGGGTTGGTTTGGTATACAGGTTTTGTTAATCCTCCAAGGTATGACGCGCACTTCGGAAATTGCCTGCATTTCAGAGCAACGAAACTGAACACGATGTATCGAATATTAACAGTGACTATAGAAAGATTCTACAAGGTGGCCCACCACGAACTGCATCGATCTATATATGCAAAACTAAAAGTTGGAAAATTCTGAAAATTTGGCACCTCACCAATGCCGATGGGCGCTGCTCAACTAAAATATTTTGTTGATACCGGAAGTCGATATCAACTTTCTTATCTCAAATGGAACACCCTGTATATAATTGCATTTTTTTATTCTAGGCATCATTTTGGAACAAAAACATGCAACATGTCCTATGTCTAAATCCAACCGTTTTTGAGATATTTGCATTTTTCCTAAAAAAATTACAGGTGCAAACCTAAAGTCGATCAACAATTTATACGAGGAAACCGCGAAATTTCAAAACGAATTTTTGGCATCGTGTAACAGAAGCCCTGACCTAGTGATCTCTACTGAGATATAAACCCGTTCTTATACAGGGTGTTCACAAAATATGAATAAAAATTGCAAAATGCAGTAATTTTCGATTAATTTACGAAAAACCCACTTTTCGCCCATAAAATGCGGGGTTTGCTTAACGCTTGGAAAATCATATTAGCCGTGGACGTTGAAAAGACAATCGCGGCTGAGGAAATGTCACTTGGTTTATAAATTATTGTCAACAATAATGCCGGCGCGCTTAAATTACACAAACGAAGATTATGTATCGCACGTTCTTGATATTACTTTGTTGCATTCTCCGTAGATAATAAACAAATTTAAATAATCTTCGTTTGTGTAATTTAAGCGCGCAGGCATTATTGTTGACAATAATTTATAAACCAAGTGACATTTCCTCAGCCGCGATTGTCTTTTCAACGTCCACGGCTAATATGATTTTCCAAGCGTTAAGCAAACCCCGCATTTTATGGGCGAAAAGTGGGTTTTTCGTAAATTAATCGAAAATTACTGCATTTAGATATAGGAAACCTTACACAAAGTTGTCATCATTTTAAGTGGTGAATAAGATCGCATTAAAAAAAATTGGGTTTCCATTTGAAAATTTCGAGATTTAAGCACATTTTTAATGTAATTTTTATTAATATTTTGTGAACACCCTGTATAAGAACGGGTTTATTTATCAGCAGAGATCACTAGGTCAGGGCTTCTGTTACACGATGCCAAAAATTCGTTTTGAAATTTCGCGGTTTCCTCGTATAAATTGCTAATTGACTTTAGGTCTGCACCTGTAATTTTTTTCGGAAAAATGCAAATATTTCAAAAACGGTTGGATTTAGACATAGGACATGTTGGATGTTTTTGTTCCAAAATGACGTCTGGAATCCAAAAATTCAATAATATATAGGGTGTTCCATTTGAAATAAGAAAGTTGATATCGACTTCCGGCATAACCGGAAGTGCCAGATTCACCAAAATATTTCAGTTGAGCAGCGCCCATCGGCATTGGTGAGGTGCCAAATTTTCAGAATTTTCCTACTTTTAGTTTCCCATATATAGATCGATGCAGTTCGTGGTGGGCCACCCTGTATAGTCACTGATATTAACCGTTGAGTGAGGAATAATTAATCAATAATCTTCTGGCCAACCTAACGCAGTTCATGGAGGGTATGACGAGTCGCAGCCCTAATGGTAAATTTTTACTGTCAATATTTTTTCCACGGACGTGCCTAAAGCGACATTTTACCGTCATTTATATGCCCCAGTTTTCCTAATTATGGTATTATCCTTCCGGAAATGCAATAAAATTGCAAAGTTAAGGTTGCCTATGCTGCGTGCCAGCCCGTATCAGCTACAAATTAATGTATACGTACGCAGCGCCGCATGATAAATTATCCTGATATCGATAATCTAGTTCGGGGATGTGGAAGTTCTTCTGGAATATTGTAAATTCACGGTCTTCCAGCCATAAAGCTTTATTACAAGCGTCATAAAGTCAACGGAGTGCGGCCCCTGTATTCCGGAAAGGAAATGGCCCGGCATAAGTTTTATTTTCGAATTACCGATCACGGCATGTCTGATTACACACAGTTCGTGCACACGATTTCTTTATTACGACCGAACCAACGTTTAAAAACTTGTGTACATTATTTATAATTGTGTAAAACAGAACAAAGCAACTTCTACAATGTTTCGCGTCATTTGCGTGATTTTCAAAATTTGAACCATTCCTTTCTAGGAGGCGGCAAATCTGTTGAAATATACAGGGTGATTCACTCAAAAAATTCTAAAGTCAACCAAAAAAATTTTTTTTATTTGGCCCATGTTTTAGACTACTGCATTTTCCTTTTTAGTAGGTTTCCCCCACTGTGTGGTTAATATTTTTCTCATCATGACTTGAATCTTCCCGTATACAGGGAAGACACCTACAATAACGAATTATTATTTAATGTTTTTTACCACCTTGTTTAACACCCTGTATCTAAAAAACCAAAGGCGATGGGAATATGGTCTGTTATCTTTTGACATTCTACCATTGCTGCGTTTATAAAAGAAACAAGGAACTTTTAGTTTGCCTCAAATGTGTGTCTGTTGATTGTAGCTATACGATGTGTCCCGGATAAGAATGAATAGCTTGGGGATCTTTTAAACGGTGAGAGATAGAACAACGGTTAAATGAGGAAAAAGTTGCGCAATTTTGAGGTAAATAAAATGGTATGAACAGATTTCCAATATCTTTTTTCGTTTTTGAGCTATTTTGAAAAAAGTAAAATTTTGCGTTTTGGATTTTATTTTTTTCTGAAGTGGTTATCACAGATAGAAAAAAAGAAAAACTCTTTCTTATGGCACTTTTTAACGGGCTTTAAGATGGCGTTTTTAGATTTGTTCTACAACATTTCGATTTTGGGAAACCATCTTCAACTTTATTTTTTTAAATACGGACCTGGATTTTTTTTGCAAATTTTGAAAGCACTTTTCATTGCAAATACCATGATGTATGACAAGAAATATTTTTAAAATGTTTTGAGACAATTCTACTGAAAATTCCTTTTTTTTTCATTCATTTTTTTTTGTAATGCGCCCCTGTATTTAATAATAAGAAGTCTAAATATTAATCAGTATTGTCAACAATTTAACTTACAGTTTATTTTTACTTCGAAAACTTAATATTTTTAAATACGGCCCTGTCTGGTTAGTGTTTTCCTCTGTTGTTGTACAGCAAACAGTGTCGCATTGTGTTTTGGAGTAAATTATTCGCTTTTTTTAATTGTGAGAAGAAAGCTTTGCTTTAAGCCAATGAAACCAATAACTTTTGCCATTTATTAATAATTGCAACAATACATTCGTTCGGCCTCTGCACTATTTCTGTGACACAAGATATAACATGCTAACATGTTAAATTTTTCGTCATTTGAAAAAGCACCCCCCATTTCTAGTAATACAAATTATTAACTAAATGATACAGCTTCTAGGTGGAGGATTTTTATTTATTTTTTATTATCGTTTGTGACTGTTATTAGTCTTTGTCGTCCTTTTTTGGTTCTCCGATTGAAAGATAAGTTGTGAGTTAAATATTGTTGACAATACTGATTAATATTTAGATTTCTTATTATTAAATACAGGGCCGCATTAGAAAAAAAATGAATGAAAAAAAAAGGAATATTCAGTATAATTGTCTCAAAACATGTTAAAAATATTTCGTGTCATACATCATTGTATTTGCAATGAAAAATCTGCAAAAAATCCTGGTCCGTATTTAAAAAAATAAAGTTAAAGATGGTTTATCAAAAACGAAATGTTGTAGAACAAATCTAAGCCCGTTAAAAAGTACCGTAATAAAGTCTTTTTATTCTTTTTTCTATCTTTTTTCTATCTTCAGAAAAAAATAAAATCCAAAACGCAAAATTTTACTTTCTTCAAAATAACTCAAAAACGAAAAAGATATTAGAAATCTGTTTGTACCATTTTATTGACCTTAAAATTGCGCAACTTTTTCCCTATTTAACCGTTGTTCTATCTCTCACCGTTTCCAAGATCCCCATGCTGTTCATTCTTATCCGGGACACATTGTATAGTTTAAATTTGTAGAATTCGCACATTGTTCTGAAGCAGTTATTTCGCAATTGGCTCTGCATTTCAGAAGAATAATGAATCAGAAACATCAACGATGTAATAGAAATTTATGAGGTTATAAAACGCAATTGAAACCGTCGTTCCATTCGAAATTTTGTCGATAGTAAACAGACGAATGCGCCATCTCTCGGAAACTGTTAGTTTGCACATATTACGTTGTAATTCTTTCGTTGTAACACTTTTCGGGGGTCTGCACAGAATCACCCAAATTTTCCGCAGGCCCCTCTAAAAGATTAACCGACAAATGCAATTTGGGAGCGCCATATTTCTCCTTTTTTGTCGTTTCCGCGGTAGAGCCCCTTCCTAGGGTTTCTTTTATTCAAATAGCTAACAAATTTAATCCGGACCCTCGGCTGCAGTTCATCCTAGTAAACAAATGCACGTCGTTAGGTTTGAAGCGCTCCTCTCCCTTTCCTATCCCCATAATAAATCGGACGAACAAAAAGGGAATTTCTCTTTATTGATAGCGCAACTTATTTTGATATGCGATCGTTTCAATATCATTTATTATTTAAATCGCGATAGATTTGGCAGTGAGACGGATATAGTAGCAACATACAATAGGGTTGACACCTTTTTGCAATGTGAAAAAAGGACATTGCCAAAAATTCTTCTAGAAATTTTCTTACAAATTAAATTATAACAAAACATTAAAAAGTATAAATTTTGTCAAAACGGCATTTTCTACAGACATAGGTCACTATCAATTTAAAAGCATGCCATTTGGTCTCAAAACTGCACCCAGCACCTTCCGAAGAGTAATGAATAATGTTCACCGAGGCCTTCAAAATTAATGTCTTGTATACCTCGATGATATTATCATTTTTTAATTATTGTAAACCAGGTGAAAATGAAAAATGGACCTCTTCTAGTCCATAATAATTATTCACTCTCCAATTGTAAACGTGTCTCAATAAAACTTCGTGTAACAACATTGTAAATGCCATTGCCTTTAAAAAACTTGTGATTATTCCAGGCAAAAATATTGGAAGTAGCGTTACAATGTTTTAACAGTTTAACAGTTCTAGAAAGTTTCTTACAAATTCAATAACTACAAAACATTAAAAAGTTTTAATTTTGTAAAAATTCGAAGTAATTAAATCACTAAAGTGGACGATAATTGGGTTACAGTTTCATTTCCCTTGTCAAACACATCTCTGAATATCTAGGTTGGATAGATCTTTGATAATATCAATATAATAAAATAAAATCGATAATCGAGTCAGTTCACCAGGAGCTATACTGGGTGAGTTTTTTTTCGATGCCCAGTATGGAGATCTCGGAAACTAACAGAGCTAGAACAAATGTTAAATTGGAAAAGAATTGCAGTTTTCAATGCTCCATCTAATGCCCCTTTTGGATTTTTAAAAAAGTTCATGGCTTACTAGATATTTTGAAAAGAGTGATTTTTTGCTATTTCATCAGATCTCTGTAGCTGTAGCTCCGTTATTTTTGATTATACAGAAAAACTGTAGAAACTAAAATTGTAGATAATTTTGTGGTTAATAAGATAATCTTATCCAATTTTTTATGTTGTTTGTGATTTTTGAGATGACATAAACTTGTGTTTTTTTAAATGTAAATCATAGTTGGCTGTGGCCTTATCAAATCGGCCATTTTTTGAGCTTTCCAAAGATATAATACTCGGCATAGTTATTATAAAAAATAAAAGAGCTATGGCTAATTTCCTGATTTTTTTTTAAATTTTCATAGTCAGCAATGGAATATTTTCATAATTACGTTCTATTTTATAATTAGACATACTTCAAACTTTCTAATACTTTGTTTTTAGCTGGTAACAAAATGTAACAAAATTAAACAAAAATTAAAAAACTCAAATTCAAATTATTATTATTTTAAAAACAATCCACCATTATTATTTATGCAAATATTGCATCTTTTTAAAACTGAATTTGTCTCCTTTCTTAGAGAGCGCCTGTCAATATTGACAATTGCTTCCAAAACAGCTGCTCTTAATTCAACAATTGTCTCATACTTTATTTTATACTGTTTCCCACAAAAAGAAATCCAAAACAGACAAATCGGGGGATCGGGGCTGCCAGGAAATAGGTCTATTTTCTCCCTAGCCAACTATTTGGATAGAGCTGATCTAGATAATTTCTTACGGGCAAATAATTATGTGGTAGAGCTCCATCATGATAATTTTTGTTTTATTTTGTTACATTTTGTTACCAGCTAAAATTAAAATATTTGAAAGTTTGAAGTATGTCTTATTATAAAATAGAACGTAATTATGAAAATATTCCATGGCTGACTATGTGAAAATTAAAAAAAAAACAGAAAATTAGCTATAGCTATTTTATTTTTTATAATAACTATGCCGAATATTATATTTTGGAAAGCTCAAAAAATGGCCGATTTGATAAGGCCACAGCCAACTATGATTTACATTTAAAAAAACATAAGTTTATGTCATATCTCAAAAATCACAAACAACATAAAAAAACAACATAAAAAATCACTCTTTTCAAAATACCTGGTGAGCCATGAACTTTTTTAAAAATCCAAAAGGGGCATTAGATTGGTAGATAGAGGAACTAATACGCCGTTCTATATACAGGCGTACGTTAATACGCTAATTCCTGCCGCCTGAACATGAAATAGTTATTGGTGATTTGCGATACAACATGAACGTTATTATGAGAACATGTGATGTGGTTATTTATTGGCATTTAGTGGCCAGTATTGTCCGCGTGCCGTTATCAGAGACACAGCCTGCTAAAAACGGCTTTCGGTTCACTTGCGACGCGTCATACCCTCCATAAGCTTCACTAGATTGGCCACAAGATTACCGGTTAATTTTCGATACATTGTGTTCAGTTTCGGAGCTCCGAAACATAGGAAAGCAATTGCAGGATACACCCTGTAGGATAAACAAAACGTGTACCAATTGGTTCTTTGGTTGGAACAAAAAAAAAAAACGTTTGTGTGACGTCTGCGCACAAGACCAAAAAGCACTAAAATCGAAGTACACATAACAAAGTTTGCGATGACGTCGTTGTTTGTGTCAAACGGCCAATCAAAAATAGGGCATCAAATGGAAAGTTGTCCGCTTATTCCTGCTGTTAAACTTCTTGACAGAAACTTTAAAATTGCCTCGCAGTTAAAGTATATCGCTTGCCTCTGAAAGTTGAAGTTCTGAAGTGTTGGACTGTACACACTTCTGTAGGAGACAAAGTAATATTCGTATTTTTTTATCGATTTCCAATTGAATAAGTTTTCATGGTGGCGTTCCACAAATCTGTTGTGTTTATTCTGTACGTTTTCATCATAACCTAAGAATTTTCTAACGCTAACTTTGTTTCGTATAAAATATCAAAACCGTGCGTTCAATTGTGATTTTATACTGACAGCTACTCATTAGTATCAACCAAATTAATTTCTTGTTTACACTGGCAAATGTGTATTTTCATCGATATGGAATTCATCTACTGCAGTGCAAACACTTTTGTACTTATTGGCTATTGAAAACGTAGATTTATTTCAAAAGCTCTCTAGAGCTAATATCGGTTAATTAAATAAAAAATTTATTAAAATGCGTTTTGCCATCAGAAAAATAAAAAACATAGAAATGGCTTACAGTATACCGCAATTATTTTGTTTCTGTAGAATTTCTGTTTATTCGCAGTAGGCCAAAGGCGAGGTTGCCATGATTAGAAAGTGCTAACGATGTAAACAATACTAGTGCTGTAGTGCTAGTTAAAATAAGGTTAATTTTATGTTATATAAAGCATTTTTATGGAAAAGATAAATTCAATAGCATTATTCATTTAGCCAATCGTTGCACGTAAATATCAATTATCTATCACATGCTTTCTTTATTGACTATTTTTTTGCTTTATTTTTCTGTGATTTTTGCCCAATCCGACAACGATGCTTTGAAGATGACGTGTGACGGTTTGTGTTGTATTTTGGTAGCATTGATTATGGTAGTGCTTTGGATGTATAGTGGCTTTATTTTATTTTTTGTATTATTTTTCTGGACATAACATAAACTTACCAGTGCCTGAAGGTTATCAAATTTTATTCTATAAAAATCAATTTGGCGCGTTCATTGATGATTCTTAATATGGAGTAAGTAGGAGACACACCACTGGAAATAATTAACAACAGCCCAAACAAATCTGAAATAGGTATATTTTTTTATAAACAATATTTTAAAATTTATATTTTTTATAAAGTAGCTGACATAGTGATTTTTGACTAGACCCTTAGCCTGAATCTGATAAGCCCAAAACCTGACACCCTATAAAAATTGTCACAGCAATTTTTAAAAAGGAAAACACAAGTGATTATTGTATGTAGAAATGTTTATTTATTCGTACCTTCTTATTTATGGAACATATAGTAACTTATTCTTGAGTAGTAAAAATAATGTTGGCTTTTATTTATGTATTTCTTTTATTTTTGTATGGTAATATTGATTCTCGTAAATGTATTCCCATTTTATTTAGGTGCAACTGTTTTTTTATCATTTAATATTTTCTATCTATAAATAGGTAGTTTTAACTAAATTATTATCTTACCTTCTTTGCTTAGGAGTATATAAGCCACAAAGATTAAGACAGTTGAAAAATCTTCACTAAAAACACGTAATAACATACAATTTTTTTACAACGCTGAACTGAACAATTTCGCTAAGAAACCAGAATGAATATAACCTCTATAAATTGACAAGTCAGTAAAAATAGAGAAACCCAGATAACTAACTTATTAACATACATGACTCATAACTTTTACATCTACCAACATAAACATTTCACCTGTAAGTACATAGACGTATATTTGGAACTTGAGGTTTAGAAATTCATATTTTTCGGTGGATATTTTATCATTAATTATTTATTAGTTTTACTACACTACGCACAAAACAATAATTCATAAATGATATAGTTATCATTATTGATTGTTATTGTGATGAGCGGACCGTATAAAACTATGCAATAATTTATTTTCAATAAATTTCTTGTTTTCGCACGCCACTGTTTTGTGTTTACAGTAGTTGTAAATATAAATATTTTGTATATTTCTGTTTTTTTTTTTCTGGGGTTTTGCCTATAAACAGAACAACAAGGTTAGGATGTGTGTTTATACACGTGTATGTTGGGTTGCATAAAAAAACCGTACGTAAAGACTTGACTTGTATCTTACGGGATTTTCCTTCGTGTAAGTGACAAAGAAAGCACGGGGCAGGCCATCTGCCCCCAAAACGATTATTTAACAACATACGTGATTTGAACTTTCATGAGTACAGCATCAAATTGAGGTGGTCGAAATTGGAAAAAGGACGCTACACGACAGCCAGGTTGTACGTTGGATTTCGTAATTTTGGATTAATTTCCTGTTTAACCGGAAGTCATAACATCAACCGGTGTAACTGGCTAAAATTAAATAAAATATTTGAGTGTAGAACTAACTGAAATTCTTTCTAATTAGTTCTCTTAAGTACAAAAATGTTGATTACACTCTATTCAATCAAAATGCAAGTGGCGCGTAAACATTTACACGATGGACGCACGTGAACAATTCTGAGGGCTGATACGAGGCAGCGCCGCATTAAGGACGATCTCTGTGAATTTTATAATATAAAATATTAAAATAATATGTCCCAGTATTAAGAACTTTAAAAACAAACTTTTATGGCACACCTAGTCATTCATTTACCTGCAAATTATCATAGCTCCAACAATTAATAAACAGCGAAAGCATTATATCGGAAAAATAAAGGTCCACTTGCAACTCAATACACCTCTGTAAGAAACACCGACTCGCTGCACTCGCCCGCCGGGCCAGACTTTATTGCCGGCTGGCCAATAGCAAGCCGATCACGTGCGTATCATGCTCTAGTCATCAACAACTTTTGTTTATGTTTCACTTTCGTTTAGTTTGAATAGAGTTTTAGGCCAGGGAAATTACGGTAAAAAATTACGAAACCTAGACAAAATTCATAACCGCATAATGCCATCACAAAATATTGGTAATAAATGAACGCCAGAATTGTTTTTTATACAAAATAAATATACGCCTGTGGACGTTTTTTAGAAAAATACATTTTCTTGTTGTAATAAACACGGCATTTTAAGCTGCATTTATTAGTAAGTAAGGTATATAAAGTTGAGATTGATAAATCAAACAGATTACGTTTGCGCAAGTATCCGAATGATGTAAAAATGACATTTTGCGTAATATTTTGTTGGGCAAAAATATTAACTGCGTTTTTATTATTTATAATTACCTTAAAAATCAAGTATTAACAGTTTGTTCTGAAATTAAACATATTGTTTCACTGGAAATCGCATTTTAAAGAAATTGGAAGCTGTCTTTGAGAGCAAAATTATTAACTGGCTGTTTTTTGTTAAACTTTGTAAGTGGATACTAAGTCTTGTTAAATTTTTTGAAATTAAACAAAAATTGGTAACGGAAGTATTTTGAAATGACAAATGACAGTTGACCTACATGCGCCGGAAATAAATGTTTAATTTCGCTATATGTGATTTAATATAGTTATATTGTAAAAAGTTAACCAAAAAAAAACAGTTAATATTTTTGCCTAGTCTATACCTGTACATGCGGCTCAGATAAATGTTTAATTTTGTATAAGTTACATTCTATTTGTAAAAGGGAATGATCATCTGCAATAAAAACGTAGTTAATATTTTTGCTTTTGCCGAAATAGAAAATTATACGATTTTTATCCCTCTTTGTCGATCTAACTTAATTCCATATTCTTAAAATGTTCAATTTCTTAATATATGTTAGCAAGGGAAGTTTTTTTTACCTAAAGAGTCTAAAAAATCCAGTTAACATTTTTGCTCGAAATTTCTAACGAAAAATGGGTGTTTTTTGAGGTAACTCAAGGTTCCGTTTTTTCAAAAAGTTTAATTTTTGGTTTCTACCAACTTATAACTTATAACTTTGATATGGTAAAACAAAATTGCGGTTAATATTTTTTTCTAGGTCAAATTCTATTTTCCCTGGCCTATTTAGTGTAGGCGCCGGATTGTTTACAGCATATTCAATAAATCGTCAAAAATATGTTCTTTATTGTTAAATATCTCTATCGGAATGAGAGGTAAAGTAGATTTAGCCGAGATGCACGGTACAGCTTGGATTTATGGCTGAATTTTTGCCGGGCTCAGTGTTTCAGCGAGTGTTTACAAACAAGCGCAACTGGCGAGCATTACAGGTGAAATCGCGAAAATCTGGAAAACTGGAATTGTCCCGAATTCTGATTCATGCAGGCCGATCGCCGCAACTGAAAATAACTGCGCTTTTCAGCGGAAAATGTGTCCCCGTCGCGTTCAATACTAAAATCACACACGTCATTTTTCCGAGCACAAAACTTTGTAGATCGACGCGAAAATATAGCTTTTTAAGTGTAATTTTCGGACAAGAAATACGATTGTTTACACTGAAAAAAGTCAGCATTAAATTTTAAGCTTCACATGAATTTGAGATGTACTCTTTACTATTTATAACACTTGAAACAAAGAAAATGATTTACTGTCACGAAAAGAAGCTTAATGTCGCAGAAACGATTTCTTAGTATCTAATCCAAGCTGCATATCAGACACTGACTTCGATAAAAAATAATATGTCTTCATATTTAAAACAAAGTGTTTTAAAAATAAATTCATATAATTATCTTTAATTATAATTCTCGTTTGGCTATTGTCACGTACTATACCATTGGATTAAACACCCGAGGGTTGACCAGTACGAAAGTTTTTTGTTACAGGCGGTAAGACAGAATGTGGTAATATTTAAAGTAAAATCATTAATGACACTAAATTTCGACGTAAGAAACCAGCAGACTGCACCGCCATGTCCGCCATGATGCTAGAACTATAGAAGTGACGCCTCCGCGACCGGTAGCAGAAGACGCGCGGCGACGAGCCCTTATTATTATATGACGCAGATGTTAGTTTAGTTTGCAGTGTGGGAGTGTGGTAGATGTGTGCGAAGTGCGTCTGAAGTCCGATGTCCGGTGGATTAGGCTAGGTATGCTGCCGGTATTGCCGGGAATAATACTCGTCGTTAGCATGAAAATAAATTTGTGCCAGCATATCGGCAGAGCTGTATATATTATGTTTTGTGCATCCACGGGCGTAGCCAGGATTTAGTTTTGGGGGGGGTTTAGTTTGAGAAGTAAATAAAACAACAAAAATATACTTACATGAAATTTAATATCTATATATTCATCCGAAAAACTACGACATATTTATAAAGTTCTTAACTTTAAATGAAACGGATAAATTAATTTCGTTCCTCTGCGCTAAATCTAAAACCATTAAAGAAGAAATCTTCGGCTTTTTCTTTTAAATATATCCACTACTTCATCTGCATGAATTTCTGTTCCATAGTGAATGTTCATTAGAGCCAAACCATTAAGTCTGTTTTCACTTGTAGTGTTTCGTAAATAGTTTTTCAGTCTCCTTAGGCTCGAGAAAGACCTTTCTGGGGTAGCAGTGGATACAGAAATGGTAGCCAAGATTTGTAGTAATGTGTAAATATTAGGATAAAGGTTTTTATCGCACATATCTAGGCATTCCAAACTAGATTTCGGGGTAGGCAGTCTTCTTATCAGCATGCAAGGTAGCTGAAGCTTTGATAGCTAAATCCAAATTTGTTTCTTTATTAGAAACCCCTTGACCTTGACTACACCACTTTTTCCAGTAGTCCATACCTTTAGGTTTATCACCCTTCCTTTTTTTCCCCTCCATTTTTCGACAGTAATAATGATTCACGTATCTATCCTTAACAAGGTCATCGAATAACAGCGCACTAAAATTACTCACTTACACGGTACACTTAATTCTCTTCACTATTCGTTCACCACTTTTCACTTTTATTCGCTTCGAGTTCGCATGGAACAATACTGCCGTAAGCGCGGTCACGCGCCGCGGCGCCGCTTATATAGCAGTCCAGTAGCCGTCCAGAAACTTCCACGAACTTCCACAAAGTTCCGCTCATTTCGACCTAGGGGCGTGGCGAATAATCGAGAAACAACGCAAAGTGTCCCTACAATACAAAATAGTTCGGCTGCAACTGCGTCTGCCTCTCGTCAAAAGATGGCGCTAGGCGCTACTATTACTACATAATATATTCAAACGTAATAATAATTTAACTCTTCACTCCTCGTATTTTTTCGGTATAATATTAGGTAATATTTTGCTTATTTCGGGGGGGGGGGGGGTTTGAACCCCCGAAACCCCCCCCTTGGCTACGCCCGTGTGTGCATCAAATAGTTTTAGGAAGATGTACTTAATGTACTTAAGAGTATAGGTACTTTTAGGTTTTTCTATACGCAAGAATATCAGTTGGGGAGGTTCTGGCCGATCTAGGCTTCCAACACCTGACAGAAACATTTGAAGGTAACTGCAGATATTACTATACTAAAATCGAGCAATCCGTACGCCTAGTGTAAATAAAACCACGTGTTCAATGACGATCCGCGATTGGTCGGTAGGCCATAAAGTTTCACCCGAGTCGGCAACAGGGACGTGCTCGATCGCAGAAGTGTAGATAATCGGTTTTATCTTGTTGTTTTCAGCTATTTAGACACTGCCACAAATAATTTTATCGATGTTTTGAACCATTTTAATTAAGCCAATAATTCTTGTCTGAAATATTTTGATGTACACAATTGTAAGACTAAAATTAAATAAAGGTCGTACCTCCGTGCGGCTATGGCAGATATTTCAACCCACGTGCTCTTGTTTACTCCAGGCGTAAGAGTTGCTCGATTTTACTATAGTGTTAGTCTCATTATTACTTTATTTGATTTTTTGTATTATTTCATAGTATTTCTGAAAAATTAACCAGCAAATTCAGTAAGACTAAAAGTGTAAAAAATGAATTATGTTTGCCTTATGCCTTATTTTTTATTTAATAAACTGCCTCCGATTAGATACTTAGTTGGTTTTTTTTTCGCCTGCATTGCATTTCTAAATAGCAATAACAATCTTTGGCAAAAAGTGCATTTTTCAACAAATCTCTGGAAGAATGTATTAAAATTTGCTCAGAACTATACCTATATGATTGACTGTTCTCAATAAAGATATCGTGAAAATTTCAGAATTATTTGAGAGTTATACCACCTATCCCATAAACTGGACGCTACCTGTCGTTTAAAAAAAAAACAGGAGCAAAATTATTTGAGTAAGGTAAGGTAAGTATTTATCTTTTTTATTATTTATTTTTTTAATGGGATAATTTGTCTGGTCTAATTTAGCAACTAAAGCTGCAATTTTATTATTTTATATTAGGTTTTTCGCATTCAATAATTTAAAACCTATGGCGTTGAAATTATTTTTTGTATATTTTGAGAAAGCAAATCTGTTTCTAACAGATTATCACGTCATAACATACTGGAAACAGATTATTGAACTAGACAAAAAATAATTTTTTACGCATTCTCAATTTTGAATGCGAGTACTTAACCTAAAATAATAAAATGATAGCTTTTGTTGCTAATTTAGGCGGGATAAATATTACGTGCGATCGTGAATTTTCACCAAAGAAATTTTGTCTTCATATGTAAGTACTGACTTACCTAGAAATAAATATGAGCTTACCCTGGATTTGAATGAATATTAAGAGAGGTTATAATACATGAACAACTTTAATAATAAAGGTGCTAATCTTCTTCGGAAAGCCGGCCTAACTTAACATTTACTGCATGCTTTATTAAAGTTAATTTATAGTGTCCTAGAAACTAGGACAACTATCCTCAAAAATCACAAAGTATAGAAGCGTGAATATTGAACTAATAATTCTTAGGCCATATCCGAAGCCGTAACTATACTTTAGAACAAATGCATTACATTTATATTTAATGCTGACTTTTTTCAGTGTACCGCAATTAATTTTGAACTTTTGTAAGGTAATTAAACGGTGATGGTTAAAAATGCAAACAGCTCGAAATGTTTCCTAACTTTAAGTTCGGGAGTTGCGCTTAAACTATATAGCAAATAAAATATGGCGTCAATTAAAAACAAAATTAACTGTACGCTGCGGAATTGTAAATAATTTATTTGACTTGAAAACGGCCTTGTTTCAGAGATAGTAAAGTTGAAATCTTGCCATAAATTCGCAGCTTTTCTTAAAGACATAGTTACCGACTTCGCGGTTCGTTTAGGTTAGGTCTCGCGAGAATCTAAAAATACAAAAAAGGCTTGTTATACACACACACACCAAAAGAATCTAAGAGAAAAATACAAAAATGTTCATATTTTCTTAATTATTTCGTATTTCAATATTAAAAAAATATTACGACTGATAATGCAAACGTATTAATGTTTTCTACAATAAAAAAACCATTGCAGGATTGAAAGTTCAAACGAAAATTTAATAGATATTTGTCATTCAGTGCTGGGCAAGTTTGGTATGATTTTAAACATTTTATGATGCAGAAACAGTCGATGTTATACGTACTATTGGCATGTTGGAGGCTGTAATTTCACAAAGGGATGACGCAGAAACTCTTAACACATCCAAGAATGTCATTAATCGTTTATGGATAAGAAACCAAGAAACAGATGTTAGAGAACAGCATACAAGGGTAACTACACCGATTCAGGACACATTTCCAAGAATGCTAGCCTTGCGGGAGCGCAGTATCACTGCGTCGCAATTGGTTATTGAGCTGCACAATACATACAATATGCGGGTTAGTGACCAAACTGTCTGAAACAGGCTCCACGAAGATCATATTAATGGCCGCCGGCCTGTAAGAGTTCTAGCATTATCACGAGGAAATCGTACAACCAGTTTACAGTTTATACAAGAACATTTAAATAGGCACCAGCAGGAATGGACTCTAATTTTCTTTTCTGATGAGCCCCGATTTGGACTTCGGCCAGATTCAAGGAGGCATCGCGTATGGAGTTGTTCTGGAAATGCAGAACGACTTGCAGCTGTTCTAGCGGTTCACACCTTTCGAGGAGGTACGATCATGGTATGGGGCGATATCAACATCGGCCGAAGAACTAATCTAAAGAATTTCCTTATTCTTTTGTGAATTTTGACACATATAAATCTATTTACAGTACAGGGTGTCCCATTTTGGGTGTTTTATGGTGTTTTTCTCAAAAATCTCGATTATTATTAAAGCTAGAGGGTTGCGGTTTTCACGTCACTGTACTACTTTTTTGAGAGGAATTTGGTGGACCAATCAGATTTTAGATAAGTTTTATAGTTTCCGCGCATTGGCTCAGGACTGAAATTTTCGATTTTTTGGAAACCTCTCTCCTGGCTACAACTTATATATATCGACAAATTTAATCAACTATTTTTATAGATTTTTTGGCGTAGAATCGAATGGAATAATTAGTTTTTTGGTAGCGTTAATAATTTTTGAGATATGAACTATGGTTTCCATTTAAAAAAATAACTTTGGTTGACACAATGGGACACCCTGTACATAGTTAATAAAAAATAAAGTAAAATAATATAATACAACATAAAAGATCAAAAATGCAAATATAAAATTAAATTAAATATAAAAAAATTCATCCAAACCAGGCCCATCACAAGAACCTAAGGTTCCTAAAATAGAAGCCGCATTACACCCTGTACAGCTATTGCGTTTTATTTCATAATTTTTATCCTTGTCCCTTAGAGTCTTTT
The DNA here is from genome assembly GCA_963920635.1 of Pseudeuparius sepicola. Lineage (NCBI taxonomy): Eukaryota > Metazoa > Arthropoda > Insecta > Coleoptera > Anthribidae > Pseudeuparius > Pseudeuparius sepicola. The sequence continues at coordinate 1,025,986 of OY987305.1, read as the reverse complement.
GATGTTTGTAGTTATTTACAATTTCAACTCTAACAAACATCGAAGTGAACATTCTCTTTGTTTATTTATTTGAGGTTTCAAATAATATTTGCGTAAATCTGAACAGGGTAAATTTTAAATAAACCTTCCTTCATTTGTAATTATTTGGGCAAATAAAAAATAATTGCATCTTCCTCGCCGAAATTGTGGGAAAAAGTTAATTACCCAATCTGCGCGGAGGCTCCAAATCGGCGCTAAAGTCAATATTAATTTTATTTTTTCGCGACGCGTTTTTTAATAACTGGCACTGGCTACGACGCAAATTGGCCGATTCTGCTGGCGTGACACGTTTCTGGATACACACTAGTCCGGTTTTCGGACGGGAAGTTCATTTCATCCGCATTTACCGATTCTATTCACGAATTACAGGGAACCGTTATAATTTTTCTCTTTTCTTCACCATTAAAGCCCAAGTTACAGTTTTATTTATACATACATCGGGAATCCGTAGAAAATAATGCTAGTTTTTGATGTACATTGTATGCTAGATCATGATACACTTACCCACGGTATGTCATTGTGACGTCAGTTTCGAATCAGAATTTAAATTGCTCCATATGTTTTAGACAACAATATATACTTTTTTATGGGTTTCTGCTTATTTTAAACGTTTTCTTTTAAATAAATGTTGTTAAAAATATGTAGACTATATTACCAAAGTCTAGAGAATAGTATTCTCTAGTATTATCAAAGTCTAGAGAATAGTATTCTCTAGACTTTGATATTACTAGATAAATGAATGAATATTCTGTTGATAAAAAACACATTTAATTTGATAATTATAATTTTACAAATAATTTGTTTTCTTTGCGTTTTAGCTAATCTATGCATGCAAATAAAATTATTGATGTATATTTTGTTAACTTAACAGGATTTTTCTTTTAAAAGACCGCATATTGGTAGACAATAAAAAAATATCATATAGGTATCTAAATAATACATTTATTGTTAAGTAAGGTAATCCTGAACTAAGTTTCGGCTTCTATCGACACAAACTCTCCATCGAAAAAAAGTATTTTACAGATGACTTGTTATAGGCAAAGATATTGATAAATAAAATTCAAAGCCTTACCAAAAATATAACTTTTTCCTTCCAGTGTTTAGTCGATTTATGTCAATTAAAGCCTTATTTACCAATTAATGCACACAAGCCTCGACACAAGCACAACCTGCACAACTACTGCTTAGTTTATAGTTAAACAACAAACAAAACAACATAATAAATAGTGAGTAAAATAGGGATCAAATAATGATTCCCTTTAACCATAACAAGGCTAATTTTTTATTGCACATTCTATTTTATTTGCTGTATAAACCAGGCATAAACTCCGATGTGCCCCCTATTTTTAATGCCCTGTTCTATAAATAATCTGTTTCCTTACCAGATTATTGGGAAATCTATAATACTTAATTTCCGTTCCCTTACTGTTTCTATTATTATTTGGACATACGCTGACTGCGCATCCCGGCATTTTTGGCCTATTTCAAAGCACTGTCGAGCTGGACTGACGATCAGTCAGTTGTTTACACTTTTTTCTTGACACATTAAACTGTAAACTATAAAAAAACGTAAAACACAACCGCAGCCACCATTAAACACCATGCATATCTCTGATTATTTACAATTCGTGATTCGCAACTGACGTAGATGCGCATAGTTGCCTTGTTTTCGGATTCGTTAGTGACATACCGTGGGTAAGTGTATCGTGTGCTAGATCTGATCCAATCAGTGCTACTTGCAGAATTAAGTTAGGGGTAGGTTGACACAAAAGTTAGGTTAGTAGAAGAGTTAGGTTAGGGTAGGATCCTGTTTTGCAGAGTTCCGCAAATACGAAAAAATAATCCGCATATATGTTGTATTTTTAGCAACCGCCCTTTTTTACTGGGTGTAATGCTTGTTAAACCAATACCAGGATTAATATTTCACAAACATTGAGGTTATGAAAGTTGTGGATTGGCCGAGTTAACTTTTTATCAATTATTCATGTTGCGGAGACAGTATTTAAACTCGATGAAATAAGGGCCGGACTGAAAATACAATTTTTCTATGCGATAAATAAGTTGAAATTGATTTTCCTTCTACTGTATATTCTACTGTATTACTGTGGTAATGAAGGTTGGAACAGGCTATGTGTGAAGGCAGATACCTGCGTGACCGTAATGGTTGTTATTGTTTGAGCATTTCGGTTGAATTGCGGAAATACCTATAACCTAATTAACCCTCAAAATCAATTTTCCATTTTCAATTGTTTGGACAATTTGCTTGGAAATTCATTGAACTCTACTACAGATACGAATATGTCAATGTGGACCGTGTAATTCTATAGCGATAATCGCGATCTAGGCGAGCTTTTGTAATAGCCATCATAACATTACAAATTATTTGGCGACCATATGGAATACTTGAACATACATTTGCATAGATGTAATATTCTCTTTGGCGTGGTAAATTGGTAATTCGTATTAAAGCCGCCAAAAATGCGCGTTAATTTGAACGTATTACCACATTCGTGCCATCAAATTTCGGGGCAAATAAGCCTAACACGCCTCCGTTAAAATAATGAAAAATATTACTTTGGGACTTGGAACATAACACTTTTGTTATTTGTCAGTTCTAACCACAAAACACCTTCGCTGACACTGAATGAGACTATACCCATAAAACATTAAAATTAAGTAACAAAACACTCACGTCTGATAAGTCTGGTATTTTTACAATTAGCGGAGCCTGGTAAATGCTATGAAATAGATCGCGCCCCGTATATAACTGTGTTCCAAGTGAATTCATTTATATTTTACCAGGGTAGCTCGAGAACAGGCGCCTCGGCAATAAAATACGAGACAAAACACTTTTTTAACCATATTAAACCGTAGTAAAAAGAGATGAAGGAGACAGAGAAGATAGATATTACTCGGAGACAGAGAAGATAGATATAGCTCGCCTAATATAATATCACCAATACTTTCATGGGTTACACTGTTCGACGGCTGGCCACTTGTGCAGCGAAATGCGGTGGATAGCCGTGCCATAATTCCACAGATCTTAGGATATACTTGCGTATAATAGATATAATCGATATGCTTTTTAGAGACCTTTTGACAATATTATATGGTGCATTAACCTTTACGTTGTGTTTGACGACAACCTTAAAAGTAAAATATTATGTTTCTTGTAGAATATGCATATTTTTGAAACTGCGTGACGCTTATGTCCTATATTTTTTTTGTGACGCCAGTGCCAGTTAGAGTTTGCTGTTTGATTGAAGTGACTTTAGCAATATTATTACTTATTTATTTCCCAACAAATTCTGCAGTGCTTGTAAATTATACGTATAGATCTGAGTAATGCGTAGGCTGAAACCGAGAGATAGGATATTTATTTCCGATTTTGGCTAGGGGTAGATGCAATTATTCAACAACCCTTGTCCTTCTGCGGTGGAATTAAGAGAACGAAGGTTCCTATAATGCGACCCTTAAGAGCGTAGGAGAGGTTTACGGCCGCATCTGCCTTAAGTGTACGTGTAAACAGTATATCGGGTAACCTGAACGTTTTCCGTGTAAGGAAGTTTACACGAGAAGTGGTTACGTTCCAGTACTCTCACGTATTGATTACATATTTATGCTGCTAATTCACTAAAAGGTATCGACCGCCGTTTTCTTGATTTTGACTGTTTAAAAAATGTAGCAGGATAAATTTTCTTTATTGGCCACTAGTGTAACGTATGTGTATACGCCACGAAATAGTTTATACAGTGTCCTCCAAAAAGTTCGCACCATAAGGGGGAAATTTTTAATTAATGTTTTATTTTGAAATTTAATTTTGGGGTTACCTTTTGCATGAAAAAGATTTAAAATGACCCACTCAAACGTGGTCATGCGACTTTCGTTATCTGTCAAAAATGACATTTAAAAAAATATATCGCCAAAAATGGGTTTATTTGTTAAAATATCAAAAAGTTGTACTTGAAAAAGTTGTTCCTTTTTCAATTTTACGTAAGTGTACCAAATTTGAATACTCTAATAAAAGATTTAGTTTTTTGCCAATTTTTAATGTTTTTATGAAATTTCTGAAAATTTTAAAAACTTGTAACTTCGTAAAAACTTTTTTGTATCACTATCTTTACCATTATATTAACTTTTTATTACTAATTACCGATATGAATAGGTATTTTTCAAAAGAAAATGATATTAATGCTTCAAAATTCTGTTATGTTTGCTGAAAAGTTGATGTACCGTCTAGCATTTAGGGTATAAATTTAGTTACATTACGTTTTCCAGTTGCAAATTGATACCAAAATAATAATAAATTAAATTATCATCAAAGTATTTTACGTATCTAAGCAAAATTATTTGAATTTTATGGAACAAATAATTATTACCTTTAAGTTTAATTTCGCATTAATCAATATTGATGAGTAGGCCATGGAGAGAATTGAAGCAATTGTTTTTATTTGACAGTTTAATTAATACTCTTGAAACGGAGAATGGTAAAAACAATTGTTTCAATTCTCTTCATGGCTTACTCATCAATATCCCCCAAGTAACAATTTTCTGTTTTATAAAAGCTGTAAGAACGTTTATAGAGCATAACCTTATAAAACATCTGAAGTCCGATAAACGTTTTTACAGCGTTCTTAGAGCCCTTATAGAGCTAAAATGGGCACAAATTTATACAACGTTTTCGCTCTATAACCAGTTCTATAAAAGCTGCAAACACATTTATATAACCATTTTATAGATGTTTACAGAGGCTTTACACAGCAGAAATAAATGTTGTACCAAACAACCTGTGTAAATTATCATGAAAGCTCTTTGACTCTTTAAGCGTTTTTGAAAAAACGGTTTTGCTGTGCTTTACTACATTAAAAAGACTATTAGACTATTCAATACCATACATGCACCTCTTAAGCTGCTTTTTGTAATGTTGATGAAATAAGGACGACGCAATAAGAATGGCGGAGTATATTGTGCCAAAGTACAACGAATAATTAATTTTACTTATGGCATAGTGGGGTGACATAATTTTTAGTGCAAATTAAGATTTATTGTGAAATGTAAACTATTTACATGGTGAAATTTTTAAGGGCCTCTTCTAAACATCGATTTCGATGATTTTTTTTATTAAAAATTAAAATAAATGTTTTTCTTTTAATTAAAAATATCTGTTATTATTGCTTCGGATGTAATTTTAAATACAAAATAAACATCGTCAACTAATACAGTATTATTTTTTTGTTATAAAATGCATTTTTTACATTTTATGAAAAGGAGACGCTGATCCAACGTAAGCTAACCACACCAAACATGGCGTAAATTCTTATAAAACAGTTTAGTCACACACACAGCACTTATATGATCTTTCAGTTGGTCTTGCGATGCTTATATAAAACAGGCAACTAGACGTATTTTAAACATTTAATTTAACATTGAGCGTGATAATAAGTATTTTTTTCAATCTTGCACACAATGAAAAAACTTTTACATAATAAAATTTCATTTTCTACGTATGTACCTATAATTTATCTATACTATATAGACAACATATTTTTATTTTATTTTAGGATGTATAAGATAGTTCAGATGTTCACGTAACTCTATTTTCTCTGTTTCATTGAACGTTGAAGACTTTTGGTGAAAATTACAATCATCAGCAGCATATACAACACAGCTGAAAGAGTTGTCGGTATTTGATTTTAAATCTTCTTTGGTGGAAGTGATTTTATCATTAGCATTACTGGCAATGCTATTATAGGTATTTATTATCCGAATAAATATTTTGCTGAATTAAATGATAATTCTTCTTTAATTTTGTACGAAATGCACCCATTTTCCCTTGAAAACGATATCATACACACGCTTTAATGTACCTAAGTTTTTAGGTTAGGTGTTGAGAGCACACCTAAACCGTTCTGTAATGATTGCAATGCGCGCTTTTTGGTATTTATGCTTGCTTCAATGCTGTTAATTTAAATACTTGGTAAGTACTTCTATAAAATAGTTTTTTAAAAGCATCTTTGGAAGTAAAAATATATTTTAAGGAACTTAACTGTGATTTGCCAAACTCTTACAAAGCTGATTTATAGAGTGCTTAATTATGTTCTTATAAAACAGTTATATACGCAAAACTAACCGAACCATTTAGTTGTAATCACTAAACAGACGTGTAGCAGTCGTATACGTAGTACTATAAACGTTTATAGAACAATTAAAAAACTATTTTATAAACGTTCTATAATTTAGCTGAAAGAACGTTCTAAGAACTTTATTACAGAACAAATTAGTTGCACACAGCAAAATGGTAATACTCGAGACGATAACACAGCAAATTAACTATTTTTAAGCACTTATAAAACGTTAATAAAACTTTTCCGTTCGGTAAGAAAAAATTAATACAGCTACTTTGCTACTTCATTAATGCGAAATTAAATTGAAAGGTAATAATAATTATTTGTTCCATAAAAGTCAAGAATTTTGCTTAGATACGTAAAATAGTTTGATGATAATTTAATCTATTATTATTTTGGCATCAATTTAGCACTGGGAAACGTAATGTAACTAAATTTATACCCTAAATGCTAGACGGTACACAACTTTGCAGCAAACAACAGAATTTTAAAGCCTTAATATCATTTTCTTTTGAAAAATACCTATTCTTATCGGTAATTAGTAATAATAAGTTAATAGAATGATAAAGCTAGTGATATAAAAAAGTTTTATGAAGTTACAAGTTTTTAAAATTTTCAGAAATTTCGTAAAAATATTAAAATTTGGTACATATATGTAAAATTAAAAAAGAAACAACTTTTTCAAGTAAAATTTTTTGATATTTTAACAAATAAACCCATTTTTGGCGATATATTTTTTTAAATGTCATTTTTGACAGATAACGAAAGTCACATGACCACGTTTGAGTGGGTCATTTTTCATCTTTTTTCAAGCAAAAGGTAACTCCAAAATTAAATTTCAAAATAAAACATTAATTATAAAAAATGTCTCCCTAAGTTGCGAACTTTTTTAGGACACTGTATACTGTTTTGTCGTGAATTCATTTAGGCTTTCGATAGTTATAAGAATTCCCCCTTTTATTCGTTCTTCCGTAATTATTCTTTCCGTTCTCTTCTGCCAACATGTTGCCTCTATAAATATTCATTAATTAGGTAAACGTTCAGTGGTTTACAGCTTTAAAGAATTGTGCCGTGACGTAAAATTTAGCGTATGCACGCGATTGCTATTTAAGCAATTTCAGTTAATCTGATTTGCTGTTTTGCCCGAAGATGGTTTTGTTTTTCGAGTATTTTTCACGCTGTTTAACGAGATAAGTGGGCTTATTGCCTAGTTCCTGCTTAGTTTCATTAAAAGGCACTTTTAAAGATTATGTCTTAGGTCACAAATACCAAACAAGAGTTAATACGAAAATGGACGTACCTACATTTTTTTATTTTGGTCACTTTCATTTTATATTTCGTTCCATAGAACACGATTCTTATTAATGATATTGAAATCTGTGCGTGGTCGTTGTCACAATAAAAGGTTTATGCTGTTTTGTGGTAGAAAACAGCATAAAACATCGAAACTACTTTCCAAATTGTGTATTTGCGCATGGGCCTATGGAACATGCGCATTAGACCTTCAGACCGCGCAATTCAAAACAGTGGTTGTTTTTCTGAATTACTATCTCCCTACAAACTTGTATATTGATAATAAATTAAGCTCACCTCAACGTGGACTGGTCAAGACTTCGATAACTACAACTAGGTTCGTTTATACTTGTAAAACTAGTTTCGTCCAAACTACTAGAATTTGCTTCACTGATGCTAGAACTTGACTTGTTTTCATCTACCTTTATAACTTTAACACTAAAGCAAATAAGCTACTAATAGTTTCTTACACCACAATCATGTTAATATACTTACTTAAATGATGGTTTAGGTGATTTTAATAGAAGAGTTGGTAGGTACCGCATTTTCAATTAGCTGCGTTTTGACTCGTTTCGTTTTTAAACACTCTGGTGTAAAATGAGCAGAACATATTCGAGATGATCACTTAATTAGATAAAACACTCAAACAACTAAAACACGAAGAAACTATTAATAATTAGCTGAAAATCGAAAAAATTATGCCACAAAGCGTCTATGATGCAAACAACTTATACTTAGTTTGTCGCTGTCAGATGGCTGTCAAAAAGTGTCAAGTTTCACAAAACACTACCTCAAATTGCAAATGCGCATGTCCACTGGGCCTATTTATTACTATTTTTTACTATTTTATGATTTTAAATTCGTCAAAGTTTTTCCGCGCATCCTATGTATAAAAAACATCGTCCAGCACTCTACCTATATATTATATGATCTCTATGACTGGAAGTAAATCGCAGAAAATTGCATAGTTAGGTTAGTTGGCAATATAATATTTTTTGTCTTTCTATGGTACCTACCAAAAAACAGCAAATGTTAATATACTTTTGGATCAAAGATAAGACGGTTTGTTATCTAACTTTCCCCTAACGAATCCCAGAAACAAAGCCACTCCCCCCGTAATCGCGGAATTATTCCCTCGATAATTTCACCGTTGAATTATTTATGAAAAGGCTTGTCTCTTTTTTTGCAGCGATGACAGACGACCCGCGATTCGCCGAGCCAATACCGAATGTGACCGTGGCCCTAGGGCGAGACGCCAGCCTGCCCTGCGTCGTCGAAAACCTGGGAACGTACAAGGTAGGGGATTGTTTTTCATTATCTGCGGGAATCCATTCCCGTACAATTCCATCACGCGACCGCGCCAACAAAAAAGCCGACAGAAATTCAACACGGGTTGTTACGTGATCTGATGCGATCAGTGCCACCGGCAGAATTGGGTTAGGTTGGGTCGACAGAAAAGTTAGGTTAGGTTAGTAGGAGAGTTAGGTTAGGATACCTTGCATCTGTCAGGTACGTATTCCAATCAATGAATAAAGAACCCCAGGAAGGAGGCAAAGCTCTATGGGCATTATAAAATACGTGAGACGGAAATCGCCCTGTATAGAGACTGAATTTTGACAAAATATTTTTATATTTGACTTTTTGGAGATCTATTATGGTTAGCTGTGCAGCCTGCGGCTATTCCGTGACTACTAGAACAAAATGTTTGGGGGATAACATTCCATCGGTAAGTAATTTTGTAAACCGGAAACGGCATGCCGACATATGCAGAGACTGGACCGGTCCAGCGTAAAGCCCAAATTTGCTCCTTCCTGGGGTTCTTTATTCAAGATTCAAGATTCCAATACATTCACATATTGAATAGGTATAATAGAAACTTCAGAGAAATAACCAAAGACAGAAGGAGTAAGAACAAAAAGTAAACGGAGCCAACATCTTTTTGAGTGATGGCACGTAGTCCATTGTTTACAGCATTTCATTTCAAAACAGACGGGTTTAATAATGGTACTAAATGAAGACACACCTTCCATAACGTTAAATTAACAAATGTAGCTATTAATTCCTTGAATGTGACAATTTGAAACTGAAAGTAAATTGCGCTGTAATAAAGCAAAATTTAGAGAATACTATAAGTCGGATCACTTCTTTGAAGTCGTCGAAAAGCCGCCGATTTTTTGCGACCGGTCGTAAATTAATGTCAGCTCGCCACTCCGTTATTTACGAGGGTGGACTATCCAGAACACCGTAAAGCTGGTTGCACCAAGTTATACGGGGGCACCTCGATATTGACTTTCCATTGTGCACAATAGGAGTAATAGGTATAGCAGAAAAATAAGGAGCATAATGTGTCATTATACTTGACCTAGGTAGAGCGATCGTCAAAGTCAAGCAACGCCGCGCGTAGTTCGTTCATGGACGGGTGATCCCGTATGATTATTTTCTTGCCCAATAAAACATTTTTTTTTCCGATTTCAAAAAAATATATACCTCGGCACTGAAGTTCTTTTTATGACTCATGTGGTTTATTTGCCTCGGCCAGAGGCCTCGGCAACTAAATTCCACATGAAATTCAGTGCCTTGGTACATAAATAACTATTTACTGATCGGAATCTCTTTAGTAGGCTAGAAACTAAGCCATCCTGATGCGATAAGTCATTAAATTTTGATAAGAAAATATTTTCGAAATTGATTATATTATATTCACTAAATTCTCGTGGAGGTACTGTCAAACTGCCTTCATATCATAGGCTTTTGGTTCACAAAATATTGTTGACTTTTCTCTGCCTGCCTGATTACGCATATGAATATGCCTCTAACCATAAGCTTCTTTAACGGAACAGCAGTTGTTAATAAACTTTTTCCGGACGAAGTGAATGATTGGTCATCAAAATGTGTGTCTTACAATTTTTTATACGTTTATGTGCCTCTTCAGGTGCAATATTCGCAAATTTATCGTCTTTGACGAACCCTAAGGCATTCTTCCATTGCTGACATCTGCAAATATCAATAATTTTATTTACAACAAAGAAACACACCTGTGACATGTTGGCTTTATATTATTCAACATATACAATGTATAATATGTCATATAATATTATGCATAATACGAGTATTATGTAAAGTAATATGTAAAATGAATTAATACATTTTTCTTAATTATACGTCAAACTAAATCTTACCTTTAAGAATTCGAAAAAAGGACACACAGTCTTTTGAATTGCTTTTACAGCCATCCGCATTGCAATAAGAACCGTGATAAACCACGGTATTGGATATAATTTACGCGCACCCGGTACAATACGAAGCACACCGTTCCGAGAGACACCGTGTAACAAAGTGACGCTCGGAATCGCCCGCTCAGCGGGATATCGATCGAGGGCTAAGGCGAGGGGAGCGGGATCGGAGAGGCGAGAAATATTTGTTTACACAGGCCAAGTGAGCGGACCTATAGTATTCTCTAGACTTTGATTATAGTATACTAATTATCACTTTAATAAAATCGTCAACATACATGCAGAAAATGCATGGTGTGCGGCCAAATTGATATTTCTCAGAATGTAACCTATCAGAGGTAAACATTGTATACACACGGCGTAGTGTTTGATTACTTTGGTAAATTTCGCATACATTGTGTTATTTTCTATGCATTTTGGTTGTTACTCTATGCTCTATGTTCGTTGTAAATAAATGCTTGCTTTTAAATGAGATATAAAGACACTACTTCTATCTTTTAGTTATTCCTCTATGGTTGTATTATGCGACAGAAGGTCTAGGTTAGATTAGGTTAGACAGAAAACCTAGGTTGTTCTCCCCTTCTTCTTCTTAAATAAGTTTGATCACTGCATGGCGATTTCATTTGTAAAATATCCCTCCGCAATTACAAGTTTTTGGCTAAACGCGAAAAAGGGAACGTAATATTTGGGAGGGCAGTTTTACTTGCCGGAATCTGATAAAATTATTTCGGCTGCTAGAGGGAAAGCCGGTGTGTGCTCGTCTAGGCCGGGTCTGAACTTTCGATGTTATCAGAAACAGAAGATTAAATAAATTAGGGAAACTCGAAAATTTCGCAATGGAACACGGTAAATTTGCTGCCAGTGATGTATAAGTTCGGGAGTTTGGTGTTAAGAAACATGCACCAGCTTGCTGCGTTATTACATTCAGACGTGAAATATGAGTTTTAAGAACCGGCAGATTATTTTTATCTTTTTGATTCTGCGAGCTGCATCTACAGGGTGACTCCCTTCAATTTATCGATGGTTGTATCAAGTAACACGAAGCAATCACTGGCAGAACAGTTTTTTGCATCCAAGCTATAATGTTATGGCAAGTAGCAGTAGTAAGAGTGAGGTTATGCATGAAAAAATCCTCCCATCTTATAAAATGTGACCTGCAAGTGCATTTAAAGTCAGCACACTTTAAAAAGTTCCTTCAATTTCGAGGTAATGCAATTCAAAAGCCACCCGAAGTCCTGAAATAGTAATATTTTCTAATTCCGCTTAATACCACCAGAAAACTTAGTTTGAAAAGTTGTAAACAGTTATAGTCGGCACCTTCAAATTAGAATACGTTCCCACGGCTTCTATATACTTTACATTTATATAGCGACTCAAGTTTATTTATAAATATTCAAAAGGTGCAGCACTAGTAAATCTTCCTTGCTTTGTAAAAAGCATATTGCGACAAAATGATTCAACCACAAAATATAAAGGTTATATTCAACCAGATCGTATTTAATAAATCGATAACTAAATAATTATTATACTTTTTATCGTTCGATATCCAAGGATTGCGCTATAATCATTAACGGAATTGTTTATGCAGCCCTTCGTTGTTTGAAAGAGTGCAGTTAATGTCTATACCGTGGTTATACAATCAAACAAACTGTATCCTTAGAAAAATAAAGGTAAAAAAAAGTACCGCCTATGCGATAAAGTGAAATAGAATTTTTAAGTGGGCATTAAACTGGGCCTGTACATTTTATTGTAGTTTTAGGACGTGCCTGGGGCCAAGTAATTAAGTGCCAAAACATAAAATCCCTACGCGAAAACCTATTTTAGAATTATCGCCTTTGACATTGTTAGGGATAGTCTAGATTTATTTTAGAAAACCGTAGAAGACAATGCCGTAGATCGGGGATTTGTGAAACATACGGAGCAATAATAATAATACTCCAAACTCCAAGCAACTGAATGCTTGTGCGGGGGAGGAGGGCAATTACTATTATTTTGTCTTCTTTATTAGTAAATCAATTGCAACAATGCAATTATTGCACCATTGCCAAACTTCTTCATAAATGTATCTTGTACTTACGAAATAAATGTATAACCAACGTTAAAAAACATCAATTTGGAACAATTAGATGATATCGATATCTACATTATCTACAATCTACATATAGTAAAAATTTGGACAGTTATCATTTAACAATATATTTTACTAATTTTGTGAATTTACTGATCCTACTTGGTCTATAAATAATATCCTTAATAAGTTGCTTATTCTGGCTAACGTTGCACGAGCTCTTTGTGATCGATGCGCATTTGCTTTATTATGCCCCAACAGCTGATCCAGAGTTCGTTGACATTTCGCCGGTTTGTGGTTATGTGTTTCGAGTCTTTACTTTTGCATTATTCTTGTTTTTTTTTTGAGGAGATTTTGGTGTTATTGGAGAAAAGACATATAGTTTAAGTTGGTAATTAGTGAATTTGTGTAGTTTTAAGAACGACGGATAGAGTAAAGTGTTCGATTTGTGGCATAGGAAACGCAACCTCTGGTTATCATTATGATGCAGGCTTAAGTGTCAAATTTGTTGTTTTTGTTTTGGGTAGGCATTTTTTATGTTGGCTGATTACAAAGCAGCCTTTAGGTTAGTCTATATTTATTATTTGTCATGTGATATGTGCGTGCAGTCTGCCCCGACCTCGATTCGAACCAAGGTCGATCGACAACAGGAAAACATGCAGCCTAAATAATTAGCAATGTTCGGAACATTGCCAATATGAAACATATTTAAAAAAGTCGTTTTAATTAGAAGAAATATGGCGCAATATATGTAGAACTCCGATCTCGTGGCTTTATTTACGTCTAAAAAGTGTTAATGAAATTAAGGCCGACCACACTGTAAACAGCTCGCGGTGACGTGATAAGAATTGGTTATTTCGACCGTAGGTTATCGATCCTGTGCACTCGAAACAGTAGGTAGTAAATTAAAACGAGAATAAGTGGCTAACCTGCGAAAAGCTGCTTAAATTTATATCGAACTCCCTCAAATATCGCATCTTTCATACAAACACAGTCCCCTCTGTCGCCTCCGAGTTTTTCAATAAAGTTCGGGATGAATTTAGAGCACACATAACTTTTTTAGAATTTTTAATATGTGCGCATTCCCTGAGAGTAAGGCTTTTTTGTTATGTTGCAAACATCGCGAAACATTAAAAATTTGAAATTCAATTTGCAAGTTAACCGTTTTGTAAAACGCTCTATTTTTTGTTGTTGAAATTTCAAAACTTCCCCCTGCTTAGTTTATTCAGTATCAAAATTGCTGAATATCCTTTTCCCCGGTAATGTACCGTGCTGAAGCTGGCTTATCCGGAAAATTATGACACGAGTGCGGGCTGTAGAGAGTTAGGTTGTTTGGAATTAACCCAAATTGGGTTTTACAACGTACGCGCAAGTTTTCCCGCATAGTTCCAAGGCGCGGCAATTGGCCGAATTCGACATACACACTTTATTTAGGGTCTAAGTAGATCCGGACAAATCCAAACGTCTCCCTATGGTAAAAGGTGAGAATTCAGAACAATAGTACATACATTAAAAAAAATATTATATTTTTTTAAGTTTATTTTCTTCTTTTCTTCTTTTCGGAGCATTTAAATAAAAGCTTGCTTTTAAAAATATTTTTTTACTAATAATAATAATTTTTTAGTGCAAAAAGATGTAATCCGCCATCTTGGAACGGCCGCCATATTGGATTTAGTGTGTGATGTCACTAACTTTATCGTTTGATACCTACTCTTATTTTTGTTTGTTAGTCGATAACGTGAAACAGTGCCTTTAATTTGTCTCTAAAAGCCAAACATAAACCGGAAAACAAAACGAACGGACTGCCCCTTAATCGGGCTATATTTCGTATGGCTATTTAAATAAATGGAGACTTCCGATATTCGGCGTTTCGGTTAATTTTTCACCAGAGGTGCTCGGGTGTTATCCCAGTTATAAACTGGTTAGAGCCAATGCGGACGTTGAGCAGACAAATGAATTCGCTCTCGGTTAAAAAAAAGCGCAAATAAATTTAGTTTCCGCTGGAAAAACAACGAGTCAGTTGCACCTTGTTCGTCCGCGATCGTAGATACGATTTTCTGAAAGATAATTAAAAGAACATTATTTACTTTCGACATATTTTCAATTTAACGCGGAAACAAAATAAATAAACGATTGGTAATGGGATCCTCGCATGACATAAGGAAATATCGGCATGTATAACCTAAAATAACAAACTATTTTAGAATATAATGAGCGCATTATTAGAAAACTTTAGTGCACGTGGTCATTAGATATTTTTGTAAGGAAATGTATTGTCTTCGCTGCTATTATGCAACCCGTGTATAAACAGTATAAACAGTTGCGGTAATAGAGTTATTATTGGCCTTAGACAAGGAAAGAGAGAGGACACCGTCCGCTCTTGCTTACCCTACCGTGTATAGATTTGGTTACGTCGTTGTGAGTTAATTTCGTGAATTTGTGAATTAAAAGTAACAGTGAATAAGGGGAAAATACAGGATGATTCTGGCAATTTTGGACAGCTAAGTGGTGCTGCAAAAGAAACCGGCATCCATGGCCAACTTGTCGCGCAATGTTAAAAAAAGCTCAAATTGAGCAAAACTATTAATGGCCGTGGAACGTTTATTTTAAGAGACAGAGGAAAACTTTTATATTGAAAATTGATGGCACTGAGAAGCTTTATCCACCCAGGGGCTCAGAGAGTTTCAGCAAATTACACAGGGTCTTCGGCTCTCTTGAGACCATGAAAATTTTTGTCGATTTTAGGTTTTTTTAGTACACCGCGAAAAGTTGGGTATGAAGGCCCATTCCTTTTTTAAAGTCGCCTCGCTGACCAAAATTGCCATATTTTGTTTTTTTACATATTTTCTGTGCGGCCCAAAATAAGCGAGAAAATCGCTCAATAAGAAATAAACAAAAAAAAATTCATAGCCTCAAGAGAGCCGAAGACCCTGTGTAATTTTCTGAAACTATCTGAGTGCCCTTTTGCATAAAGCTTCTTAGTGCCATAAATTTTCAATATAAAAGTTTTTCTCTGTCTTTTAAAATAAACATTCCTCGGCCATTAATAGTTTTGCTCAATTTGAGGTTTTTTTTTTAATATTGCGCGACAAGTTGGCCATGGATGCCGATTTCTTTTGCAGCACCTCTTAGCTGTCCAAAATTGCCACATTTTTGTTTCTTACGTTTTTTTTGTAGGCCGCAAAATGAGCGAAAAAATCGCGGTGGTAGACCTAAAAAAATCATCCGGTATACTCTTACGATGCTGAATTGTTCATCGTTTGGTTGCAAAAGCAGAAGTGAAAAGCAAGACACCGGGATTTCGTTTCACAGGTAAATATTTAACAAGCTACTTTTGAAAAATGTCCTTAAACTTTATTTTTTCTCAATAAAATTTCTTCCAATTCCTTGTACCTTTTATTATGATAAAGTGCATTGTTTTGTTTGTAAATAGGATCAGTATAATTATTATTTTTAATTTTTTAAGTTTTTATTGAAAATTTCTAATAGTTTCATAAAATATGGGCTGGTTTCCATGGGAGTGCATTATATACAGGGTGAATTTTTTTCGATGCTCACTATGGAGATCTCGGAAACTAGCAGAGCTAGAACAAAGGTTAAATGGGGAAAGAATTGCAGTTTTGAATGTTCAATCTAATGCCCCTTTTGGATTTTTAAAAAAGTTCATGGCTCACTAGATATTTTGAAAAGAATGATTTTTTGCTATTTCATCAGATCTCTGTAGCTCCGTTATTTCTGATTATACAGAAAAACTGTAGAGATAAAAATTGTAGATAATTTTGGGTTTAATGAGATAATCTGATCCAATTTTTTATGTTGTTTGTGATTTTTGAGATATGACATAATTTTGTGTTTTTTAAATGTAAATCATAGTTGGCTGTGGCCTTATCAAATCGGCCATTTAGTTATTATAAAAACTAAAAGAGCTATGGCTAATTTTACGATTTTTTTTTTAAATTTTCATATAGTCAGCCATGGAATATTTTCATAATTACGTTCTATTTTTTCTTCAACTTTCTAATATTTTGTTTTTAGCTGGTAATAAAATGTAACAAAATAAAACAAAAATTAAAAAACTTAAATTCAAATTATTATTATTTTAAAAGGTCACCTTTTAAAACAAAAAAGGTGTTCAAATAATCCACCATTATTATTTATGCAAATATTGCATCTTTATAAAACTGAATTTGTCGCCTTTCTTAGAGAGCGCTTGCCAATACTGGCAATTCCTTCTAAAACAGCTGCTCTTAATTCAGCAATTGTCTCATACTTTATTTGGTACTGTTCCCCACAAAAAAAAATCCAAAACAGACAAATCGGGTCTATCCAACTAGAGTCTATCCTAGAGCTGATCTAGGTAATTTCTTACGGGCAAATAATTATGTGGTGGAACTCCATCATGATAATTTTTGATTTATTTTGTTACATTTTGTTACCAGATAAAAATAAAATATTTGAAAGTTTGAAGTATGTCTTATTATAAAATAGAACATAATTATGAAAATATTCCATGGCTGACTGAAAATTTAAAAAAATCAGAAAATTAGCCATAGCTCTTTTATTTTTTATAATAACTATGCCAAATATTATATCTTTGGAAAGCTCAAAAAATGGCCGATTTAATAAGGCTACAGACAACTCTGATTTACATTTAAAACACAAAAGTTTATGTCATATCTCAAAAATCACAAACAAGAAAAAAAATCTGATTAGATTAACTTATTAAGTCCAAACTTATCTACAATATTTGTCCCTACAGTTTTTTTTTTGTATAATCAGAAATAACGGAACTACAGAGATCTGATGAAATAGCAAAAAATCACTCTTTTCAAAATATCTAGTGAGCCATGAACTTTTTTAAAAATCCAAAAGGGGCATTAGATTGAGCATTCAAAACTGCAATTCTTTCCCCATTTAACCTTTGTTGTAGCTCTGCTAGTTTCCGAGATCCCCATAGTGGGCATCGAAAAAAACTCACCCTGTATGTTTTGAATGATTCGAAATCGCCACAAATAAATATATTTCAGCACTTTACATTTAAGAAAGTATCTGCAAATAAATACCATTTTTTTGAAATTACATGTACCTAAGTTAAAATTGAAATTGCGAGGGGGTCACGGGCGTAGCCAAGGGGGGGGGGGTTTCGGGGGTTCAAACCCCCCCCCGAAATAAGCAAAATATTACCTAATATTATACCGAAAAAATACGAGGAGGGAAGAGTTAAATTATTATTACGTTTGAATATATGTAGTAATAGTAGCGCCTAGCGCCATCTTTTGACGAGAGGCAGACGCAGTTGCAGCCGAACTATTTTGTATTGTAGGGACACTTTGCGTTGTTTCTCGATTATCCGCCACGCCCCTCGGTCGAAATGAGCGGAACTTTGTGGAAGTTCGTGGAAGTTTCTGGACGGCTACTGGGCTGCTATATAAGCGGCGCCGCGGCGCGTGACCGCGCTTACGGCAGTATTGTTCCATGCGAACTCGAAGCGAATAAAAGTGAAAAGTGGTGAACGAATAGTGAAGAGAATTAAGTGTACCGTGTAAGTGAGTAATTTTAGTGGGCTGTTATTCGATGACCTTGTTAAGGATAGATACGTGAATCATTATTACTGTCGAAAAATGGAGGGGAAAAAAAGGAAGGGTGATAAACTTAAAGGTATGGACTACTGGAAAAAGTGGTGTAGTCAAGGTCAAGGGGTTTCTAATAAAGAAACAAATTTGGATTTAGCTATCAAAGCTTCAGCTACCTTGCATGCTGATAAGAAGACTGCCTACCCCGAAATCTAGTTTGGAATGCCTAGATATGTGCGATAAAAACCTTTATCCTAATATTTACACATTACTACAAATCTTGGCTACCATTCCTGTATCCACTGCTACCCCAGAAAGGTCTTTCTCGAGCCTAAGGAGACTGAAAAACTATTTACGAAACACTACAAGTGAAAACAGACTTAATGGTTTGGCTCTAATGAACATTCACTATGGAACAGAAATTCATGCAGATGAAGTAGTGGATATATTTAAAAGAAAAAGCCGAAGATTTCTTCTTTAATGGTTTTAGATTTAGCGCAGAGGAACGAAATTAATTTATCCATTTCATTTCAATTTAAGAACTTTATAAATATGTCGTAGTTTTTCGGATGAATATATAGATATTAAATTTCATGTAAGTATATTTTTGTTGTTTTATTTACTTCTCAAACTAAACCCCCCCCCCCCAAAACTAAATCCTGGCTACGCCCGTGGAGGGTGTTGTTTAGTTTTTAAAAGGCTTTTCGTAGTTCGCGCGGCCCCATGGTTATGGCATAATCAAATATGTAAATGCCGGTGTCTGACGGGACGTCTAGCTTCAGCCCTTCCCCCTGCGCCGATCAAATATACATGGGCCGCGCATTTTTGTGTAATTGATTCCTACCTGGACCGATTACCCGTCAAGTCACGGACCGGCAGTAAAGTCTGCCGTAAAAATCTCCCAGGGTATCAAACGAAAGCTTTTTTATTACTTGTATCTAATACATATTCGATATGTGCTCGTGACGCGGTTAGGGAATCCCAAAAAAAAACTTTTCTCGGCGTAAACAAGCCACGGGCGTAGCCAAGGGGGGGGGGTTTCGGGGGTTCAAACCCCCCCCCCCCGAAATAAGCAAAATATTACCTAATATTATACCGAAAAAATACGAGGAGTGAAGAGTTAAATTATTATTACGTTTGAATATATGTAGTAATAGTAGCGCCTAGCGCCATCTTTTGACGAGAGGCAGACGCAGTTGCAGCCGAACTATTTTGTATTGTAGGGACACTTTGCGTTGTTTCTTGATTATTCGCCACGCCCCTCGGTCGAAATGAGCGGAACTTTGTGGAAGTTCGTGGAAGTTTCTGGACGGCTACTGGGCTGCTATATAAGCGGCGCCGCGGCGCGTGACCGCGCTTACGGCAGTATTGTTCCATGCGAACTCGAAGCGAATAAAAGTGAAAAGTGGTGAACGAATAGTGAAGAGAACTAAGTGTACCGTGTAAGTGAGTAATTTTAGTGCGCTGTTATTCGATGACCTTGTTAAGGATAGATACGTGAATCATTATTACTGTCGAAAAATGGAGGGGAAAAAAAGGAAGGGTGATAAACTTAAAGGTATGGACTACTGGAAAAAGTGGTGTAGTCAAGGTCAAGGGGTTTCTAATAAAGAAACAAATTTGGATTTAGCTATCAAAGCTTCAGCTACCTTGCATGCTGATAAGAAGACTGCCTACCCCGAAATCTAGTTTGGAATGCCTAGATATGTGCGATAAAAACCTTTATCCTAATATTTACACATTACTACAAATCTTGGCTACCATTCCTGTATCCACTGCTACCCCAGAAAGGTCTTTCTCGAGCCTAATGAGACTGAAAAACTATTTACGAAACACTACAAGTGAAAACAGACTTAATGGTTTGGCTCTAATGAACATTCACTATGGAACAGAAATTCATGCAGATGAAGTAGTGGATATATTTAAAAGAAAAAGCCGAAGATTTCTTCTTTACTGGTTTTAGATTTAGCGCAGAGGAACGAAATTAATATAGATATTAAATTTCATGTAAGTATATTTTTGTTGTTTTATTTACTTCTCAAACTAAACCCCCCCCCCAAAACTAAATCCTGGCTACGCCCGTGAAACAAGCGCATTTTTTCGGGTCGCTACGAGATCTTAGTTGGGATTTTCCGGGGGATATGTGACCGTATTTTTCGTTTTTGAAAAGTATATGACTCTATACCGCTATACACGCCTGTTATTTGCTGTATCGGAATCACGGCGCCATCCGCCATCTCGAAACGTGTCTAGCTAGAACATCGCATCAGAAACCAGGCTATCCTTATTTTCAATCTGCCGAACAAGACGACGAAACAAAAAGACGGCGTAGATTCATTCAGACAAGGCTGATTTCATGATGTTATTTCAATGTGGTAATCTGGCCTTGAAAAAAGAGCCGAAAGGTCGGTCCTATCCTCAGAGAAATAACCAAGGATAGAGGGAGCAACAACCTCAAAATACATACATTTGTAGTCAACCAACATCTTATGCAAATTTACCGAAGTAAACAAACATTAGGCCCGTGTGTACAACGTTTACCTGAGATAGGTTATGTCCTGAGAAATATCAATTTAGCCACATACCACACACTTTCTGCGTCCCATTGTATACAAAATCAGTCACTATATCCTAAATACTAATAAATAGCCTTTAAATTAACAGAAAAACAATTAAAAACGGGAAAAATCCATACGTAAACAATCGGAAAACTTGACATGCTGGGCATACACAAAACAAATATCGCTGAGTTAACGGACGCGGCGCCCGCGGCAGCAAAAGCAGCGTTGCCATGTCGGGCGGTTTGAGCCCAAGCTGCCGCTTTCAGTTATGTGGCAAATGACATGTAACGTCTGACTAAGATGGTCACGTGATTTTTGTGCGCCAGGGCCTGTCTTTATAGTAGGCCTTGAACAACAACAATAGCCTAGCAACCTGTCTGATATTGTATAGCTATTTATCTATACTACTTTTTGAGTAAGTTGGGAATCAGGAACCTTTGGCACTTAGAAAATACTTCTTTTTCTTAACTCCACACACCAAAACTTTATTTTGCACTCGACGCGCGTTTCGCTGACCATATGTTAGCATCATCAGGAGATGATTAGGTAAGTCTAATCTACTTATTCCTAACCTATTATATTTGTACTGTGGGGATTGGTAGGACTGATATTGTCATCGTAATCGACTTGTATGAAACAATACGTAGCAGACTCTTGTATTCGTTTTATAGTTTTATTACATACAGTGCAGCTACTGTGTATATTGTGGTAAGTACTGATAGACTTTCTCAAAGAAACCAAGAGCTTACTTGCTTTATGCAACCTAATAGTGTTGCTGGCCCGGCATTTCCAAAATTACTAAATAACTGATAGCTGTATACGCCCCTTCGGAGTTATATGAACAATACGCTCCAGTGAATTTCACATGAGTTTCTACGAACGTTCCTAATTAGGAGATTCGCGTCCCCGAAAATGAAGGACACGATATTCAATCACGGCCGGTAATCTTAAAAATTAAATTTCGATCGGCCGATATCCCCCTAGATCCGTCTCATTTCTAGGAATTTACATTGTGCCGTTTCGTCCAACAAGGACAGGAAATCATAGGCATTCGATTACCTATGTTGCCCTATAAAAATTTATCGTCCCATAAAATTTAAATTTGCGGGTCCCTTTGTTTTTGAATATATACGGATTATTCGAGGGATTGTCTAGCAGCCCACGTAATTTCTACACACAAACGTTTGTTCCTCTTCAATGGGCACCGCAGATAGTTATCATTATTTGATGTTTCTTTTGGAAGCGATGAATGTTTACCAAGGTTAGGGAACAGTCATGCGAACATTTCCACTCCTTTAGGTTTTTGTTTTTTGCAAATAATAATTGAAGGGGATCAGTAACGGAGGTAATTTTAAACGATTTTTTTTATGTTTTTCTTCCTTAGACAAGGAAAGAGAGATGATACCGCTCTGGCCTACCCTGCCGTGTATAGATTTTGTTACGTCGTCTTGAACGGCGGCCATTTAATATTTGGCAGACAAATCGAGTACGTTATGAGTTAATTTTGTGAATTTGTGAATTAAAAGTAACAGCGTTTGGTTGCAAAAGCAGAAGTGATTCTTTTAATGTGTGTATTTAGGAGGAAAAATTAAAAAAATATATACTCATATATTATACTTACATTGGTTACTTATATATTTTTTCCGCGAAATTAGATAAATTTGAAATACAGGGTGATTCAGTTTTAATCCGCAACACTTCAACAGATGATAGAAAACCAAAAAATAATCGCACGTTCTTCTAGAAACTATACATTTTAAGGCCTTATAAAAAAGTTACAGGGTGTTAAAGTTGCAAGAAATATGTGGAATTTATTGAATATTTTACAAACTAGTTGAGATATTTAAGTCATATTTGGTACACGTTATAACGGCATGGGTTAGCATAAAACCTGTTAATATAAAACATCTTGAACAACCAGTGGCGTAGAAATGGGTAATTAGTATAATTTATTTTAGAAAAAAAAATAGAACCACCTTGTATAGCAATAAAATGTATTCAAATTCTTATGTAAATTTTTATTGTAAACAAAAACGTTCTCTTAGCATTTTTTCATATGTGTCATGGTTTCATAGCAAATTTGATTTCGTAATATTTCGGGGTACTTCTGAAAATTATCTAAAAAAAAAAGTAACACTTAAAGTAGAAATAATGTGTTTGCTACCTGAAATAAAGTAACTTTTTCCAATAAACTCATCTATTTAAGATACAATTAATGTTACGCTCTGTATATTGAAAAGTAAAACCTTGAATGGGTAAGTTTATTGGGAAAAGTTACTGTATTTAAAGTAAAAAACACATTTTTTTCTACTTTGAGTGTTACTTATGGAGAAAAGTTTTAAGTTAATTTTTCAGAAGTACCCCGAAATAATACGAAAAAATCAAATTTGCTATGAAACCATGACATATATGAAAAAATGCTAAGAAAACGTTTTTGTTTACAATAAAAATTTACATAAGAATTTGTATACATTTTATTGCTATACAAGGTGGTTCTATTTTTTTTTTAATAAATTATACTAATTACCCATTTCTACGCCACTGGTTGTTCAAGATGGTTGATATTAATAGGTTTTATACTAACCCATGCCGTTATAACGTGTACCAAATATGACTTAAATATCTCAACTAGTTTGTAAAATATTCAATAAATTCCACATATTTCTTGCAACTTTAACACCCTGTAACTTTTTTATAAGGCCTTAAAATGATATAGTTTATAGAAGAAAGTGCGGTTATTTGTTGGTTTTCTATCACCTGTTGAAATGTTGCAGATTAAAACTGAATCACCCTGTATAATATATCTGAGTTGTTATTCTGTTATTCTCCCCAAGTGTATACTCCAGGGAGTTCGATTTTGTGTTTTTTCCCTTACAAAAACTCCGGTTTTCCGCGTTATTCTCCGAGATGCTTAGAGTTTACTTTGAAAGTTAATTTTTCCATTATTTAGGAAATGCAAACAAAGCAATTCGAAATGTAAACATACACAACTTAGCTACCTCATCTTCCGTGCAGTTTATTGTTTTACTTAACATCGGGCGTTACATATTTCACATTTACAGCGGCTACAAAAGAAAATTACATTCTGTCGGATTTCAGCGGCAAGGTTAGGTGGAAATGAAATCTGAAAAATATCAGCTTAATTAAACATTCTGAGGTTCGCCTAGAGCTGCTTTGTGCAGAATTTAAACGGGAAAGCAAAATGTCGTTACCGCCACAGTGGTAATACGGCTTCTAATGAATGAATATTAAAGCTGAATCACAGCAAAGAAATGGGGATCGGGAGTATACAATAATTTTTATCCAACAGGTGAAAATTAAAGAAGATTCTCTATTAACGAAGACGATATGTACAGGGTGGGGCAAATTGGACACTTTTAAACTCCTACGTTTAACGGAGATAGACGAAAACTATGATTTCGGTGTCAGAGGCAAATTTTTTATGATACCTATACTTAATGGAAAAAACCGAAAATCGATATCTGTCACCGTTCTTGAGTTAATCGACAATTTTGATTGGCTGAAACGTTTGAGAATTCCCAAATATACAAACGATCAGTGTTTTCAAAACAAATGGAATAATGTTGGGAAACACTTTTGGTATTATTTACTTTATCTATGGATTTTAGGTCTGAGGCTAGACTTAATTGAAAAATCAGCTTTTATTTACGATCCGCGTTGTTGCAATGATTTCTTACGTCACAGATGTATTCAAATTATAGTCTAGTTATTTGCGTAAAACCAGAAATAATCCATATTCCATCTTCAACTTTATTTTTTAAATGCGGACCTGGATTTTTTTTGCTGATTTTGAAAGCACTTGTTATTGCAAATACCATGATGTATGACACTAAATATTTTTTAAATGTTTTGAGACAATTATACTGAAAATTCCTTTGTCCATTCATTTTTTTCTATTGCGTCCCAGTATTTAATAATAAGAAGTCTAAATTAAATATTAATCAGTATTGTCAACAATTTAACTTATAGTTTATTTTTACTTCGAAAACTTAATATTTTTAAATACGGCCCTGTCTCGTAAATGTTTTCCTCTGTTGTTGTACAGCAAACGGTGTCGCATTGTGTTTTGGAGTAAATTCTTCGCTTTTTCTAATTGTGATAAGAAAGCTTTAAGCCAATGAAACCAATAACTTTTGCCATTTATTACTGTGACGCAAGATATTACATGCTAGCATGTTAAATTTGTCGTCACTTGAAAAAGCACCCTCCATTTCTAATAATACAAATTATTAACTAAATGATACAGTGGGAGTTATGCCAAATGACAAGGAGTTGGTTTCGTTGTTTCAAAGCCTTCTAGGTGGAGGATTTTTATTTATTTTTTATTATCGTATGTGACTGTTATTAGTTTTTGCAGTCCTTTTTTTGGTTCTCCGATTGAAATGCCTATAAGTTGTAAGTTAAATTGTTGACAATACAGATTAATATTTATTAGACTTCTTATTATTAAATACATGGCTGCATTGAAAAAAATGAATGGAAAAAAGGAATTTTCAGTATAATTGTCTCAAAACATTTTAGAACTATTTCGTTTCATACATCATGGTATTTGCAATGAAAAGTGCTTTCAAGAACTGAAAAAAAATCCAGGTCCGTATTTAAAAAAATAAAGTTGAAGATGGTTTCTCAAAAACGAAATGTTGTAGAACAATTCTAAAAACGCTATCTTAAAGCCCGTTAAAAGCGCGATAAGAAAGTGTTTTTCTTTTTTTTTTCTATCTGTGATAACAACTTCAGAAAAAAGTAAAATCAAAAATTCAAAATTTTACTTTTTTCAAAATAATTCAAAAACAAAAAAAGATATTAGAAATCTGTTTGTACCATTTTATTGAACTTAAAATTGCGCAACTTTTTCCCCGTTTAACGGTTGTTCTATCTCTCACCGTTTGCATGATCCCCATGTTGTTCATTCTTATCCGGGACACATTGTATATTAGGAACAGCCTTCTATTTAGAAGCCTTCTATTTAGACATTTCCAATTTAAATTTGGTCGTGTTTTTCAGATTCTACGGGTCTGTTTACGTCGGATAAGGCCACTTTCGAATTATTAAGGATGGTTTTTTATTTTAAACACTTCCTTTTTCGTACTAACAAAATATGGTATCCGGAAGAACCTTAAAGGCAATAATCTAAAGTATTTCCGAGTCGTATCGTTCAAAGGGTTTTCGGCGGCGATGCAAAATAGATGTCCGGTATACAGCAGTTACGCCAACTGAAAGCAATAATTTCTCAAAACGGGTGTTTAACTCAACAACAACTTCTGTATTCATAAGACGGAATCCGCTAAAAATATGCCTTTGCCGGTTCAAGGAATGAAGCTAAGAATGCCCGTTAAAGAAACACTTAATCTGGCGGACGCTTTTCAGCTAGATATTTGTTTCATGATCTTGCGATTTTTATATAAAACTTTCGGGAACAGTTTAATACTTGAAGTTTTTTACTCGAAGACATTATTATTCAAGGCGAGTTCGATCATGTTTGAAAAACGTCGCAGGTACTTAGGTTTTATTTTTATTTTAGACTGTTAACAATCTTGGGCAGGGGCGACTCGTGAGTTAGGTATTGTAGAGGTGGGTCAAATCGGGGTGGACAGCCCCGAAGTCGAGCATTATTGGAGTGCTACGCACAAATCAATTTTTTTGTATTTTTTATGTTTTGAATGGGGAAATAATTGCGGTTTTGAATGCTCAATCTAATCCCCCTTTTGGATTTTTGAAAAAGTTCATGGCGCACTAGATATTTTGAAAATAGTGATTTTTTGCAATTTCATCAGATCTCCTGTAGCTCCGTTATTTCTGATTATACAGAAAAACTGTAGAGACAAAAATTGTAGATAATTTTGGGCTTAATAATATAATCTGATCCAATTTTTTATGTTGTTTGTGATTTTTGAGATATGACATAAACTTGTGTTTTTTTAAACGTAAATCCTAGTTGGCTGTGGCCTTATCAAATCGGCCATTTTTTGAGCTTTCCAAAGATACAATACTCGGCATAGTTATTATAAAAAATAAAAGAGCTATGGCCAATTTTCTGATTTTTTTTAATTTTCACATATTATAGTCGGTCATGGAATATTTTCATAATTACGTTCTATTTTATATTAAGATATACGTACTTCGAACTTTCAAATATTTTATTTTTAGCTGATAACAAAAAGTAACAAAATAAAACAAAAATTATCATGATGGAGCTCCACTACATAATTATTTGCCCGTAAGAAATTTCCTAGATCAGCTCTATCCAAATAGTTGGATAGGGAGAAATAGACCTATTTCCTGGGCGCCCCGATCCTCCGATTTGTCTGTTTTGGATTTCTTTTTGTGGGGGACAGTACAAAATAAAGTATGAGACAATTGTTGAATTAAGAGCAGCTGTTTTAGAAGCAATTGCCAGTATTGACAGGCGCTCTCTAAGAAAGGCGACAAATTCAGTTTTAAAAAGACGCAATATTTGCATAAATAATAATGATGGATTGTTTGAACACCTTTTAAAATAATAATAATTTGAATTTGAGTTTTTTAATTTTTGTTTTATTTTGTTACATTTTGTTACCAGCTAAAAACAAAATATTAGAAAGTTTGAAGTATGTCTAATTATAAAATAGAACGTAATTATGAAAATATTCCATGGATGTGAAAATTTAAAAAAAATCAGAAAATTAGCCATAGCTCTTTTATTTTTTATAATAACTATAACTATGCCTAGTATTATATCTTTGGAAAGCTCAAAAAATGGCCGATTTGATAAGGCCACAGCCAACTATGATAAATTTCGCTCTACAAAATTAACTAAATTTTGATTAACCCGTCTACCAACGTATCTTAGGAAATTTCGATTATTATTAATTAATCTTTTAATACATGAAGTGCCTTAGAAGAGGCTCCGTTTGTCTTGTGTATACAAACTAGTTTATAAACTACCTAAGTAGCTTGGCTACGTTCTAGTTTGGAATATTATACCTGTGCTAAGTAGATAGGGGAATATATTACAAATAGAGGGAAAAATATTTAATTATTACAGGCTAGGGGTGCATTTCTATCGACATACGCACGTGAAACGGAGGTATGAATGTGAATAATACATCAAAAGAATCAAATACAAAAATGCGCATATTTTCAAAATTATTTCCTATTTAAATATTTTAAAAAATTAGGACGACTATAGTTCTAACAACTGATAATGCAAACGTATTAATGCTTTCTACATAAAAAAATTGCAGAATTTTTTAAAAACGAAAAATCTTACTTTATTAGGTATTTGTTATTCAGTGCTGGGCAAGTTTGGTTTGATTTTAAACATTTTATGATGTAGAGACATCGCATTTAAATTTAAATAGAAGACGTTACAGAATGGTATAAAGGCCGTACAAGGGTAGTTACCCATTTTTTTAAACTGCACACGAACAGACAACACAAACATTATTTAATATTGTTTCCATGAGACTATAAATAGTTATTTATGTACCAAGGCACTGAAGTTCTTTTTATGACTCATGTTGTTTATTTGCCTCGGCCAGAGGCCTCGGCAACTAAATCCCACATGAGTCATAAAAAGTTGAACTTCAGTGCCTTGGTACATAAATAACTATTTATAGCCTCATGGAAAAAATATTAAATAATGTTTGTGTTATCTGTTCGTGTGCAGTTTAAAAAAATGTTTATGAATCAGAGCATTCTATGATTTGCGCATGTTGAATAAACAAAAATATCGACGGTTTTCACACGTGCCAGTTCGGGGATGTATAGGTACGATATAAGTATCGGACGTAAATAAAAATGGCATAAATTCAGGATAATATTAGTTTCAGAGTGATTTGTTGTAATATAATGCAAATACAGAAAATTTTATTATATAAATTATACAGCCTCCTGAATGCTTCAAACCATTTAAAATAAATATAAATTTATGATAACAATGCATTACTATAAACCGTTTTTAAACGATTTCTATTATTAATCTAAAATAATTATTATACCTGAAAATTAATAGCGCCGCGATTTATGGTTTAGAAAATACTTTAAAACGGTAAAAATAAATTATAATCGGCGAAATTGGTGAATTACGAGGTGCGGCCTAATGGGTACATACCCTTAATTGAAGTTTATAGTAGTTTATAATATAATTGCATGGCGGCGTAGTGTTTACAAATGAGCAAATTTTGGTCACGTTTTGACACCCTAGACCCCAACAAATAACATTAGTTTGTCCGAAAGCACATCGTACATTCCAAATTACGTATGCGCGATTTTTCGGCAAGTTCGAATATTTACGTACGACCAACACTACCTAGACAGACTTATACCCTCCAGCTTCTCGTGTTCAACTTTCGGGGGTGATAGAAGGTGGATTTAGTTTGCAGACAAGGTGTGCAACAGCCAGTGAACTTGCCTAATCAATACACCGACGGCATCCGTGGCGTTTGTTTTTAAACGGCACACAGACCCCAGACGTATAAATAATAAAAACTGGAAAGCGATCGATCTTTATTTTTGGCGGGCGTATTTTTATTTGACACTTTCGCAGGGGGGCGAGCGCTCATCTCGATGGTTTTACCAAAGTCTAGAGAATGCTATAAGTCGGATCACTCCTTTGAAGTCGTCGAAAAGCCGCCGATTTTTTGCAACCGGTCGTAAATTAATGTCAGCTCGCCACTGTGTTATTTACGAGGGTGGACTATCCAAAACACCGTAAAGCTGGTTGCACCAAGTTATACGTATACGGGGGCACCTCTATATTGACTTTCCATTATGCACAATAGGAGTAATAGGTATAGCAGAAAAATAAGGAGCATAATATGTAAAATAAAAATGCAGTATTTTACTTTTTCCGTTTAAATACGCAAAATATACCTAAATAAACAAAGGGTAAGTACCTAGGAGCAAACAAAATCATTTATATTGTTTACAAGATTTGCAAAATTGTAAGTTTTGGATTTGATTTATTTTGTCTTTGGTTTTTAATTCCCTATTAGCAAATTTAAGTGTGTAGTAAACACGAACTCGCGTATAATGAAACCAAATAATCGTGGATATATTATTATGTATTTTACTGATCGGAATTTTTTTGTTAGGCTAGAACCTAAGCCATCCTGATTCGATAAGTCATTAAATTTTGATAAAAAAATATTTTCGAAATCACTAAATTCTCGTGGAGGTCCTGTCAAACT
Source organism: Pseudeuparius sepicola (assembly GCA_963920635.1). Taxonomy (NCBI): domain Eukaryota; kingdom Metazoa; phylum Arthropoda; class Insecta; order Coleoptera; family Anthribidae; genus Pseudeuparius; species Pseudeuparius sepicola. The sequence goes on along the minus strand of OY987305.1, from coordinate 995,903 downwards.
GTCAAATGGTCCTGAACTGCCTTCATAGGCTTTTAGTTCACAAAATATTGTTGACTTGTCTGCCTGCCAGATTACGCATACGAATATGCCTCTAACCATAAGCTTCTGGTTGTTAATAAACTTTTTCCGGACGAAGTGAATGATTGGTCATCAAAATGTGCCTTACAAATTTTTATACGTTTATGTGCCTCTTCAGGTGCAATATTCACAAATTTATAGTCTTTGACGAACCCTAAGGCCTTCGTCCATTGCTGACATCTGCAATTATTAATATTTTTATTTACAACAAAGAAAGAAACACCCTTGTGACATGTTGGCTTTATATTATTCAACATATACAATGTATGTGTCATATAATATTATGCATAATACGAGTATTATGTAATAATATAATAATATTTAGATGACTATAGAAGACTATAGACATTTTTCTTAATTATACGTTAAACTAAATCTTACCTTTCAAGGTCTTTAGGAATTCGAAAAAAGGACACACAAATTTTGAATTGCTTTTACAGCCATCAGCACTGCAATAAGAACCGTGATAAGCCATCACTACTCAAAATTGGCAACGGCATTGGATATAATTTGCGCGCACCCGGTACAATACAAAGCACACCGTTCCGAGAGACACTGTGTAACAAAGTGACGCTCGGAATCGCCCGCTCAGCGGGATATCGATCGAGGGCTAAGGCGAAGGGGGCGGGATCGGGCAGGAGGGAAAGATTTGTTTACACAGGCCAAGTGAGCGGACTTTAGTATTCTCTAGACTTTGGTTTTACGTCGCTTCCACCTATACGACACCGCAAATTTAAAAGGCCCGCGCTTTTCGGTGTCATCTATCAACTACTGCACACAATACAAATGCAAATGTTTCATTTCGTCAAACGCTTAAAACGAATAGTCGGTTGCTTTGTTTAGTCCAAGAAACAACGATAAACACTTAACGGTAATACCAAAACTCTCTTGTATCAAAATAAAAGTAGAGTAGGTGCGCGATTCTACCAGACCTTTTCTGTACCATGGTGAAAGCTGGCATTGGTCGTATGATACATTTCAATTATCATTTTGTGTTACAATTCTCCTAAAATTGAAGTGTTACTGTTATTCCCTTGATTCGGCAAATATTGTTGCGGCTACAATTGCGTCGAAAATGTAAATACGCGGTGTAGGTACAACCGAGACAAAAACAAACTTAGGACAGACACTAGAGAAGACGTTTTTTGATGGAATTTGATGCATTTGTACTACTAATTCTAAGGTGGTAGCATAGCCTAAGGAATAACTCTTGGGCTATGGTGGTAGCTTGGAAATTAATCTTCACAAAAGTTGTTTTATAGCGCCGAATTATTCTTGGGAATGGGGAAAGTGAACAATGCTTGAAATTAGAGGGGGGGGGGTCTAAGAAACATTAATAACAATATGAAAGGGGTGAATAGTGAATGCACAGTGAAATATAGAAACAGGGTAAACGATGACGAGAAGCCGTTTCAGTAGTACCTACCTATACTCACTTTTTAGTATGAAACTAGACTTGTTAATCATTAAAATTTTACCTTTTTACAAGCTTTTATTTAACTTGCTCTGTTATAGTGTGTCTTTGGGTGTATACTGAAATCTTGCAACTGAATATTAAAGCACTTCTACCCAAGCGATTGAGCTGAAATTTTGCACACGCATTTGGTTGGTGACAATATAATCTAATATACTCAATATTGTGAGTTTTCAAAATGGCCGCCACTCCAATATGGCGGATTACCTATTTATTCACAACCTCCTCGACATGGGTATCAAATGAAAGGATTTGATGAGTAGAAAACGATAAGGTGAGTGGCGTCATACTAAATCCAATATGGCGGATGCCCCACGATGGCTAACTAAATTTCTTTACCACTCTCCTGACATGGAAAGCAAATAGCTAACGCATATTATATCCTTTATATCCTTCGGCGCTACGCGCCTCAGGATATAAAAATGCTCGGGAAATAATGGCTCACTTCTCAACCTAAGCGTATAATATACTAATCTTACCTTGCATAGATCAAAGTTTTCTCCTTTACCAACGTAACGTCAAAGATACTGCTATCTTTGTTGGGACATGTCCTGACATGCTGCAGGCACAATGATCCCAGCCAGCCCATTACCGGTTTCATCCTCTTTGGGAATCATCAGATGGACGTAAGATAGAACCAACAGAAACAACTACTCCGAGGGACAATACCAATACCGGCATTGAACTACACCATTGGTTCTCGTTTTTTTTTTAATCTTACCTTGTTTGCTTAGAAGTATAAGCCACAAAAATTAAGACAGTTGGAAAATCTACACGTAATTAGACACTATTTTTTACAACACTGAACTAAACAATTTCGAAACCACAATGAATATAACCTTTATAAATTGACAAGTCAGTAAAAATAGAGAAGCCAATGTCACTAACTTAGGAACATATTTAGACTTATATCTGCTCATTAGCTTATTTTCTAATTAAATAAAACATGTATCAGGTTCTGGTAATGTGTCAGGCACTGGTACGTTTAAGCAAAGATATATACAACTATATCTTTGGTTTAAGTTACTAAAATGCACAAAATAAAATAAAAAAATAAAAAATCTTTTTAAAAGCAAGCTTTTATTTAAACCATGTACTAAAACGAATAAAATAAGTTTAGATTTTCAAACTGCGACAAGTTTTTTAAATCAAAAAGCTTGTAATTGACAAAAATGGTGTATTCTCTGAAGTAAAATTCGCTTGCCTTTGGCAATTAGACACATATAGGGTTGTAAAGATCGATTTCAGTTGGAAATAAATAGGAAATTGGTGGAGTTTCCCTTATAAGCCCCTCCAGTAATTGTTTTTGTATGGTTAGACCAACGCCGTATGCCAGCAAAACGTCCGCAGAAAATAGAGAAAGTCTTAATTTTAGTGCGGAAACACTTGTGCACTTGGCTAAGTGACTATAATGGCTCATAACTAGGAGTTAGAAGTTTCTGTTTGATGATGGCGTGAAGTCCCTACATAAAAATTCAAATCTTGTTTAGCGCCCTTGTTTTGAAGTAATAAAACAGGTATTAGGGGGTATATCTCAAAGTAATAGCCGATTTAAAATGTCCTATTAAAATAACTTATGTATGTTCCCGAAAATTACGAAATCCCGTTAAATATAAGTACAATATCTCTCCATTAACAAGGTGCTAGAGGTTCTAATTTAGGCCTGCAATGTAAATATCTAAGATAAGTTACATTATTTCACACCCTCGTCTAATCTAGGCTGAGGCCCAAACTGAGATCGTTTTAGCACAGGATTTGGCCGCGTTAATCGCTCCAAGATTACTGGCAAGATCTCAGAAATTATCGTACCAACGCCCACCGTATCTGATTTTGTTGCGCATCACTATCACACTTTCTTGGAATTTTATCCCCTGGTAGGGACCTTGTTCCTTAAAAATAATGCCAAAATTGAATTCCCTGACCCCAAAAACACATAAAACGACATGTCACTCGATATTTTCAAATTTACCATTTATACAGGGTGAGTTTTTTTCGATGCCCACTGTGGGGATCTCGGAAGCTAGCAGAGCTAGACAAAGGTTAAAAGGAGAAAGAACTGCAGTTTTGAATGCTCAATCTAATGCCCCTTTTGGATTTTCAAAAAAGTTCATGGCTCACTAGATCTTTTGAAAAGAGTGATTTTTTGCTATTTCATCAGATCTCTGTAGCACCGTTATTTCTGATTATACAGAAAAACTGTAGAGACAAAAATTGTAGATAATTTTGGGCTTAATAAAATAATCTGATCCAATTTTTTATGTTCTTTGTGATTTTTGAGATATGACATAAACTTATGTTTTTTTAAATGTAAAACATAGCTCGCTGTGGCCTTATCAAATCGGCCATTTTTTGAGCTTTCCAAAGATATAATACTCGGCATAGTTGGTATAAAAAATAAAAGAGCTACGGCTAATTTTCCGATTTTTTTTTTTTAATTTTCAGATAGTCAGCCATGGAATATTTTCATAATTGCGTTATATTTTATAATTAGACATACTTCAAACTTTATAATATTTTGTTTTTAGCTGGTAACAAAATGTAACAAAATAAAACAAAAATAAAAAAAAACTCAAATTCAAATTATTATTATTTTAAAAGGTCACCTTTTAAAATAAAAAAGGTGTTCAAACAATCCACCATTATTATTTATGCAAATATTGCATCTTTTTAAAACTGAATTTGTCGCCTTTCTTAGAGACCGCCTGTCAATACTGGCAATTGCTTCTAAAACAGCTGCTTGATTATTTAAGTTTGTTTATTATCTACGGAGAATGCAACAAAGTAATATCAAGAACGTGCGATACATAATCTTCGTTTGTGTAATTTAAGCGCGCCGGCATTATTGTTGACAATAATTTAGAAACCAAGTGACATTTCCTCAGCCGCGATTGTCTTTTCAACGTACAAGGCTAATATGATTTTCCAAGCGGTAAGCAAACCCCGCATTTTATGGGCGAAAAGTGGGTTTTTCGTAAATTAATCGAAAATTACTGCATTTAGGTACAGGAAACCTTACACAAAGTTATCATCATTTTTAGTGGTGAATAAGATCGCATTAAAAAAATTGGGGGTTTCCATTTGAAAATTTCAAGATTTAAGCACATTTTGAATGTAATTTTTATTCATATTTTGTGAACACCCTGTATAAGAACGGATTTATTTCTCCGCAGAGATCACTAGGTCAGGGCTTCTGTTACACGATGCCACAAATTCGTTTTGAAATTTCGCGGTTTCCTCGTATAAATTGCTAATTGACTTTAGGTCTGTATCTGTAATTTTTTTCGGAAAAATGCAAATATCTCAAAAACGGTTGGACTTAGACATAGGACATGTTGCATGTTTTTGTTCCAAAATGATGCCTAGAATCAAAAAATGCAGTAATATACAGGGTGTTCCATTTGAGAGAAAGTTTTCCTACTTTTAGTTTTCCATTTATAGATCGATGCAGTTCGTGGTGGGCCACCCTGTATACCTACATACTTTTCACCGTTCAAAATGTGAAGTACCCGGAAATGCACCCAACGGCTACACAACGTCGCCGTAGCTGATTGCGGTTGTGCCGTAGCAACCACACTTCAACGGCACTTGTAAACACGCCACTGGCATTAGTTAAATCAATGGGCTCTTAATACGCTTACCGTTCCTACGGCCGCACAATCATCAGCCGTATAAATTAATGTGTATATATGAATAACAAGTAACCTCTTCAGATACGTGCCGGAATATTACTTGATTATATCCACGGATCTGGTAATAACATTTGATTATTTGATTTGGCTGGCGGACGACGACCGTCTGCCGCGACAGTCACAAAGAGTGAACGAGGCTGTGCGGGAACTGAGTAATTGAGTATTGTATCTATAGTTTATACCTCAGAGAAATAACCAAGGATAGAGGGAGTAAGAACAAAAAGTAAACAAAGCCAACATCTTTTTGAGTGATGCCGCGTACTCCATTGTTTACAGCATTTCATTTCAAAATAGAAGGGTTTAATAATGGGATTCAATGAAGGCACACCTCCCATAACGCTAAATTACCAAATGTAGTTATTAATTTCTAGTTTGTAACAATTTTAAACTAAAACTAAATTGCAGTGTAATTATAGTATCTAATTATCACTTTAATAAAATCGTCACAGATACCTCAAACCGCCCGACATGGCAACGCTGCTTTTGCTGCCGCGGGCGCCGCGTCCGTTAACTCAGCGATATTTGTTTTGTGTATGCCCAGCATGTCAAGTTTTCCGATTGTTTACGTATGGATTTTTCCCGTTAGTAGTATAGCTATGCCGGTTCAAGGCCAATTTCCCCATGTATTTCTTATGGGAGCAAAATCCTGCACTTTTTTGACCAAACTTACCCCCTCCACTCCCAAACCACGCCCCCCAGCCAATCGCACCGACTCTGAACCCTGCGATAGCCCGAGGGGTGCCGAAGATGTCCGAGTTCGCTGACCTTCGCCCCTGCCGCGACCTTCGCGCGCTCGACTTTCTCCGAGGGTGCCGAAGTGCCCGTCATTATCCCTCCGACCGTTGACCCAGCCGCGACGCCGGAAGCAGGCCGCGGACATGTCACGACGAGACTCCCACCTAATAATTAAAAGAAACCCGCACCCTGTTATAGAAAATCGTAATTTAGGCAAGCCATGACGTCTCCTGGGTGCTCGAGTTCTCGCTTTCGCCAGGCCGACCGTTGACCCGGCCGCGACGTCGGGGCATGACCGGACCGGGAATCGCAACTAATAATTAAAACACCCTCTTATAGAAAATCGCAATGAAGGCAAGTCATGACGTCCCCTGTCGACCTCTAGCCGTGGCCATGCATGGATTTTTGCCAGCCCTCGCCTACCGTTGACCTCTGCCTGGTGAAACATATTTTTTGCGTCCGCGACGCCGCGACATGTCACGACTCGCAACTAATAAAAACCCTATAATTAAGCCATGACGTCCCCCTGTCCACCTTTAGCCGCGGCCATGCATGGATTTTTGCTACCACCTCTGCCTGCGTATTTTTGCGTCCGCGACGCCGAGACACGTCGAGACTCGCAACTAATAAAAACCTAACACCTATAGAAAAAATATCAGCTTGCAATATGTACGTGATGTAATTCCGCTGAAAAAAAGTACTTTCTCTTTGTCGGAATAAGCGCCTATGAAACGAGCACGCTGATCTCATCGGTACTGGCGATAAACAATTTGTAGGAAAAGTGTAATAAAGAATAGATATGAGATACATATGAGTGTATACATTTTCTTGACTACATTACCTAAGGATGTATCAAAAATCTATCTTCCTATATTTAGAGACTGCTCAAAAGGAAAGTGGACATTACATTTGGGGCATAAATTAATCATTTTTAGTTGAGTTTATAACCATCTAGGTAAGTAAATTTCTTTAATTCCGAGAAAGCCAGGCCCTGTTTTAAATTACTTGACTAAAATATAATAGGTGCAAAGTTCACCAGTTTTTAAAAATATCCCGTCACACGATTATCAAGTTGAAAGACTAGCTGCAAAATCGGATTTTGTACAACGCGTTTCCTGTTTAAAATTTCACCCAGAAAAAAAAGGTACTAATTCTTACTTATGCCATGTTCACCGTATGATTTTTATACTATTCCGACTTCGAAAACCCAAAGGTATAAGTGTAGCGTGTGGAAAAAGGTGGAATTAAGGGGTTAAAACCCTTAAACGGTCTATATATGGAATAAAATGAGGGCATGCAACATGTTCTTCAATAATGAAAATTAAAACAATGTTCATTTTTGACTGTCCATTATCCTACCAAGAAAAAGCTTATAGCGTCTAAGCGACTATAAAAACGACTATAAAAACGTCTAAACGACTCTAAAAAACGACTAGACGACTCGTAAAAACGACTAGACGATTCGAAAAACGACTAGACGATTCGGAAAAAACGACTAAACGACTCTGAAAACGACTAAACGATTCTGGAAAACGACTAGACGATTCGAAAAACGACTAGACGATTCGGAAAAAACGACTAAACGAGTCTGAAAACGACTAAACGATTCTGGAAAACGACTAGACGATTCTGAAAAACGACTAGACGACTTGAAAAAGCGATATACCATGGAATACCATCGAATACCATGAAATACCATCAAAGACCATGGAATATTATCGAAAACCACGGAATACCATAAATGGTCTTGGATATCCCTGTGAAAAAATTTGCCTCGGGGAGAGCATAAAAGGAAATTATCCGTGATCGATGCTCTGTGATCGAAAGATATATAAGCCTTTGATAATACAATCACTGTCAGTTAAAGACATGTTTTTGTCACTTGAGATTGAACCTAGGAGTTATGGTATCCAACACACCAATGACGGATTAGTCATGGGACAAATACCAGTAACTGTTGAAGATAACGTATTATGTATTGGAGATCAAAAAATTACCCTTACACCAGGTCTGTCTCAACTGCTTTTGAAGAACAAACCACAAGGTATTAATGAGAGTGACCTAAAAATATACAAACAATTGTTGATTACTAATTTTCGATAGGTTCAACAAATCAGGTTTTAAAAGTGTGTTTAGGTGCCTATGGTTTCATCTGGTATATGTTCCATACAGGATTCGAACATTAGCCCACATTCCAAAGCCAAACACTCGGCATTTATGTAAAATTCTAGGAAATGCTTGGCAGTGTGGTAATAATCTCGACGCGCTGTTGTAGCAGGGCTCCGCTGGCTCCCGCAGGCCTCGCCGGTCTCTGTAGACTCAGCAGGTCCCTTTAATGATGTGTACCGCAGGCTCCGATTAAATTAAAAAAATTACTATTAACACTAAAATACCCGGACAATAACCATCATTCCAACGCCAAAACACTCAACAGTAGTATTTCTGCGAATGCATCGCAGCCGGGCGCGGATGACTCACATCCGCTAGCCGGAACTTGTCAGGACAGGTTGACGACCTAAAAACAATTCTCTCTACTTAGATAAAAATAGAATGTCCAATAAAATTTTTTTCACACACTTTTATATATAAGCACAGATAACGTAACCATATAAGTATATATTAGAATATTATAAAATATTTAAGCCCCATATAGTTCGAATTTGAATGGGATATTATGTTACATGGGTAATATATCTCAACACTTCGTACACAAACAAAACTCGCTCGTTCTTTACAGTTTTATTACTGTGAATTCGGTACCTACTAAAGCGGCAGACTTGGGATGCAGCAGTAGCAAATACAATATGAAGCGCAGCTCTGATGTATACTAAAAATGTTATTATCAAACTTGAGACGCACACATATTTAAAAATATAAATACCGCCGGATGAATGCAAGGCCAATTTACGGAATATATAGCAAAACAATTAGATTATGGACATGGATATTAATTTCTTTAGGTAAAGGTAATAAACATTTGATACTATCGACAGGAGTCTACGCAAAATAATTGTATCCGTATTCAGCAAATAAAAAAGTTATGGGTACCCGTCACCGATGAAAAAGTATACAAAACTGATAAAATGTTCGTGGCATCTTGTATATTAAAATATTTAATCGCGTATCTAAGTTGTTATTTTATTCATTGCCTATCCCACAAATTTGGATTTTAGCTCTTGTAATCGCTCGATCACGATTGAAACTACACTCATAAAATGTTTAAAAAATGTCCATCCCACGTGATCGCTCGACAAAATCAAAACGTGCAAAGTGGCTACTGCTCGAGGTTTGACCTTTGTCCTTAGGGACACGTGTGACCCAGTTGATGTAGAATCTAAAAAAAACCTGTAAATCATACTTCCATAGCATAGAATCTAAAATCCCCCGGTACAGTACGGATGAAAATTTCAAACCAGGCATAATCAACATGTACGTTCAAAGTAAAAAAACTTGTCGGTCAACTGTTTAACCCCGAAATTTTGTTCTAGGAATAAAAAAGAAATACTGCGATTGTAAGTCCAAAGCTATTTACGCTATCAAATTCGTTTCAAATGCGAATGATAATTTGCCGCATTAAAACCAGGTGTGAAAAATTCAACATACGTCCCTAAGAAGTTCAACCAATTTTACCCTGGAAATACAATATTTTTAATGAATAAAATATCGAACATACAACAACACCCTTCTAAATATAGTATAAATCATGTTTTTTTTTTTTTGATAATGTGGAAAGCTAAACTGAAAATTGTTGCTAGAGGTTCTACCGGGGTGCCAAAAATCAACTATTATTAGAAAATACGCTGATGTCATAATATAGCCGTCGATGTCACCGTTAGCGTGTCCTATGAAAAATGCGTTCTGCTTAATAAGGTGTAAAAAAATCCATGACGGGGCTTAGGTGAATAAATAAAGTTTGATGTATGTGAAAGTATAGACTAAATTTTCGTATAGCCCGCGTGATCGCTCGAAGTGGCGGTATCCTCTGGACTAGAAAATATCATATCGGCTCAATCTCCAAACATTTTCATTTTGAATTATACGTTTTCATTGATGATAGATCTAGCAAGAAAATTGGACTGGACTCGATATGAGAGACATTAATCTAACTTTCACTAAACTGCACGTACTACTTAGAGGGTTGTAAGCCGTTTTAATAAAAGCACCAGATTTGCTTAAAATTCATGGCTAAACGTTAACATAATGTCATACAAACATGCGGCACGCAAAATATTAAGAATAGATATATGAGCTCAAACATGTTGATCAAAAAATATATTAATTTCTGGCGATTTAGTTTAGCAGTTATCATTTAAAAACAAAACCTGGTCCCAATATTCAGTGAAAATAATAATTGAAAACTTTGAACCTTATAAACCACCACTAAATAGCGAGTCGGAAAAAGTAAAAATATATATAAATATATTATTTTGATATTATAACCGAAACTGAATTTATTGGGGTGAAGATGTAAGGAAATATTTTTAGCTAGGAAAAAGTAATACAATTATCATAGGTACTGGTTGCAGAACCCGTTGTCAGTTTTGCAAGGATTTTTGATACAAATATAATTGCTAACGTTTAATTTGTTTACCCCATTTACGAAAATGATAACAAAATTGGATCAGACAAGATGTTTTTTCGAAGTATAGTTTTTAAACACAGGGTGCCACCACCGGTTTTACGATATAGGTTTAAAAATGCGACGCAAATACATAAAAAAAAATACCCTAGAGATAAGAAAAAGAAAGATTCTTGGTGATGTATAAAAAGAAATCAGGTTACATCTAATGCCCCAGACAGTAGAATAAACATCCCCCGAGCGATGAGATATAACCAAACATCATTTTTCCAACGGCACAGTCATTTTCACGGGAAAAACAACCAGTAACCGTTCAAATTCCATAGATAGATACTGCCGTAATCCAAAATTTCACTGAACTACGCGTATCTATTATACTGAAGTAGGTACTGATACACTTCCATCTTTCCAAAGAAAAACAAACACGAAACTCAGACTTTTCATATATTACAACGCCTCGAGTCTTTGTGGCCACGACCGAGAATCTACTGAAGCAAGTGCGACGCATAGGACGTGAAAAGTGCCGAGTTGGTTTTATTAAACAATGAAACTTATACCTACGTATATATATAAAATAAATGAGAAATATGCCAGAGATTTGAAACCTAATTGTGTTGCAAGTTTGAGGTCCAAAAAAATATTGGTTTTAATTTTTTAAGGTGAGAAACACATCTAACAACCAGTTTGGAAATATACAAGGCAAAAAAAGTAGTGATGTGGCTGCCCCATTTTATGTTTTATACAGGTTGGATTATTTTAGAATAGTTGTTCAATAGACCGAGACAACATCATAAACGCTTCCCGTTAGAACAGAATCTGATGAAAAGAAAAATTCAATCTGGGTCAAGCTACTAGATAACCAAAATAAAAAATACTGAACGTTATAAAATTTAAAAAAATCATATTTTCAACGGATTTTTATCCTCTGAAAATGGCGTAAAATTTAGTTTCACTGGGTCAAGCTAGGTGGTAACTATATAACCAAAATAAAAAAAATACTGAACGTTATAAAATTAAAAAAATCATATTTTCATGGGATTTTTGTCCTCTGAAAATGACGCAAAATTCAGTTTCAATAAGTTACTAATTGAGGTAATAGGGGGAAAATCTTAAATAGGAATTCTGAGACAACGAGGCTGAGAGTAAATAACATACAAAAATCTTGTGCGTTGACTTTCAACTGAATTTAATAATTATGTTTAATAACGACAATTTTCTCGATTATCTAGAATCAAAAATATTGCAAGTGACAATTCACTATTTTCTCGACATTATGTAAAGCCTTATTATTGCGTCGTAAATTAAAAGATCCAAAAATATTGGCATCAATTGTTTAGTAAATGTGATTAAAATATGTCTATTTTATCAACAGTTATTTGTAACAGCTTATTATCTTGGAAGCGTAAACTCTTTGAATTTTTTAGACAAAAAGTTGTAGTTTAATAATGGTCAGTTGGATTCCCTTTTGAATCATGTTTGCGTATTACCTACAAGGATTTACAACCTCCAAACATAGAAATCGCTCATTTTAACCCGATTTAATAAAAATTTCACCAAAAACAATACTTTCAGTCATATACACTTCTGATTAATAAAAAAAGGCACTATAGTAATAATGAGATTTCCAATGGAATTTTTATAGACTGTTTGCACATTTTGAGAGTCTGTTTGCTAGCTTTTGGGGGTATTCCTTGATATTTTAGACAGATAAAAATGAATAACATTGGGTTTCCTAACTAAAATACAAAACGCACTGTTGACTTTACTTCCGTGGATAGTAAGCCTATAATACATATCGAAAACAGAGAAATATTCAGGTCAAGAAAAAAGTAGCCTAATTTACAAGTTTGGGAATCAAAAACTACCTTTTGTCTTTTAATTTTGATGAGAAAATACGTCTAATTCGTAAGTCAAATAAATGGGACATCATGAAAGATATACTAATAATTGAACAAATGCTATCTCAGTTCTATAGACACAAAGGTACTATGGGTAGTAATAGTTTTGGGATCAGAAGACAAGCTTTTAAATTTGTTAAGAAAATACGTCTAATGAAATTGAAAGTAGTAACTAGATTTTGGTTAACATTTCGTTAACGCGTTGATGAATGTTTGATGCAAGGGAAAAGTAGATCGAATTTCCAAAAAACGGTGACTGACCAAACAAGTTATTATAAAAAGTTGCTCAGGAGACCGATGTAACCTAGAAAACGCCTTTCCTTCGAATAGAAAGTGGCATAAATAGTTACAAAATGGGACTTAGACGGATATTCGATGCAAGTGAAAAGTAGGCAGAATTTTCGAAAATCGGACGGACCAAAAATTATTAAGTTGATCGGGAGGTTGAGATAACCTATGAAACGCCTTTCATTCGAATAGAATCTGACAAAAAAAATCCAAGAAAATTTTAGACGACTGTTTGCAAGTGAAAAGTATACAGATTTTTGTCGAAAACCGGCGACTGACAAAAAAAAATACTTATTAGAAAATTTTGCTCGGGAGACCGAGGTAACCTAGAAAACGCCTCTCGTCCGAATATAATCTGAAATAAAATTCCATGATGGAGACTTAGGCGAATGTTTGATGCAAGTGAATAGTATAGACCGAATTCCCGAAAAAAAAAAAACGCCATTCGTTTTGAATATAATAAAAAAATCGAATAAGGAACGGGACTTATTAGACGAATATTTGATGCAAGTGGAAAAGTATAGATAGATTTTTTCGAGTGACTGATAAAAATAGTTAGTCAGAAGGCCCCCAGATAACTAACATTGATATTTTGTTTGAACAAAATCTGTAAAAAAAATGCCAAGACGTGACTTAGACGAATGTTTGCAAGTGAAAAAAAAATGACTGATAAAAATAGTTAGTCGGAAGGCCCCCCAGATAACATTGATATTTTGTTTGAACAAAATCTGTAAAAAAAATGCCAAGACGTGACTTAGACGAATGTTTGCAAGTGAAAAAAAAAACAAAAAAAATTATTAGAAAAGTTGACCGGAAGGTTTAACCTAGGAAACGCCTTTCATTCGAATAGAATATGACAAAAAAAAAATCCGAGACGTGACTTAGACGAATGTTTGCAAGTGGAAAAAAAAACAAAAGAATTATTAGAAAAGTTGATCGGAAGGTTTAACCTAGGAAACGCCTTTCATTCGAATAGAATATGACAAAAAAAAAAATCCGAGACGTGACTTAGACGAATGTTTGCAAGTGAAAAAGAAACAAAAAATTATTAGAAAAGTTGATTGGGAGGCCGAGGTAACCTAGGAAACACATTTCATTCGAATAGAATGTAACAAAAAAAAAATTCCAAGACGTGACTTAGACGAATGTTTGCAAGTGAAAAGCATACAGATTTTTTTTTTCGAAAAACGACGGCTGATCAAAAGTTATTAGAAAGGTTGTGCGGGGCCGTGGTACCTAGGAAACGCCTTTCATTCAAACAAAATGCGACAAAAAAAATTTAGACATAGATGAATAAGAATGCAAGGACGATTGGAGTGATCTATAACCCTAAACAGAAGGCAGAAAATGCCCCTCAATAAATCGAAATTTGTGTGTTTTCCATATGATTCAATGAGATTTTTACAAATTATTGGAAACTTAATGACGTGAGAAAAATAAAACGTCCATTGTCTGCTCACATTTTAGGAAATTTATCACAATTTATTCTAATTAATAATACCCTTTGTTTATGGAATCCCTAGTTAGCCAATGTGTCATGAGTAAGTATATGACAGGTCAAATACGTATATAATGTAAAGTAAAAATATAGTTAACAAGGCGTTAACGAGCATTGACAACATGTTAACGAACGAGGTGCTAACAACGCGATAACTTAACTTTGACAACTCGTTAACGAAGCGTTGACGAGTGTGGACCCTCCAAATCTTAGGAGATACATTCGCAACCTTACACCGGATCACGCGTCACAAAGATGCTACCTTAAATTAATGCGTTGACAACTCGTTAATCCCAGGAGATACAATCGCAACTTACACCAGATCAAACTCAACTGTGGAATCCTGTGACGTCACAGAGATGCTACCTTTCATTTCTTTTAGGTAGATAACCTAACCTAACATTATTGTCGTGGTGTCCAAGAGGTTAGCGACTGGTGAACCGATTGCCATTGATCAAAACTGACTTAATCCGCCTCTGATACACCTCCCACAAATCCACGGCCCCGCACAACTTTTCTAATAACTTTTGATCAGCCGTCGTTTTTCGAAAAAAAAAATCTGTATGCTTTTCACTTGCAAACATTCGTCTAAGTCACGTCTCGGATTTTTTTTTTGTCATATTCTATTCGAATGAAAGGCGTTTCCTAGGTTAAACCTTCCGATCAACTTTTCTAATAATTCTTTTGTTTTTTTTTTCCACTTGCAAACATTCGTCTAAGTCACGTCTCGGATTTTTTTTTTGTCATATTCTATTCGAATGAAAGGCGTTTCCTAGGTTAAACCTTCCGGTCAACTTTTCTAATAATTTTTTTTTGTTTTTTTTTCACTTGCAAACATTCGTCTAAGTCACGTCTTGGCATTTTTTTTTACAGATTTTGTTCAAACAAAATATCAATGTTATCTGGGGGGCCTTCCGACTAACTATTTTTATCAGTCATTTTTTTTTCACTTGCAAACATTCGTCTAAGTCACGTCTTGGCATTTTTTTTACAGATTTTGTTCAAACAAAATATCAATGTTAGTTATCTGGGGGCCTTCTGACTAACTATTTTTATCAGTCACTCGAAAAAATCTATCTATACTTTTCCACTTGCATCAAATATTCGTCTAATAAGTCCCGTTCCTTATTCGATTTTTTTATTATATTCAAAACGAATGGCGGTTTTTTTTTTCGGGAATTCGGTCTATACTATTCACTTGCATCAAACATTCGCCTAAGTCTCCATCATGGAATTTTATTTCAGATTATATTCGGACGAGAGGCGTTTTCTAGGTTACCTCGGTCTCCCGAGCAAAATTTTCTAATAAGTATTTTTTTTGTCAGTCGCCGGTTTTCGACAAAAATCTGTATACTTTTCACTTGCAAACAGTCGTCTAAAATTTTCTTGGATTTTTTTTGTCAGATTCTATTCGAATGAAAGGCGTTTCATAGGTTATCTCAACCTCCCGATCAACTTAATAATTTTTGGTCCGTCCGATTTTCGAAAATTCTGCCTACTTTTCACTTGCATCGAATATCCGTCTAAGTCCCATTTTGTAACTATTTATGCCACTTTCTATTCGAAGGAAAGGCGTTTTCTAGGTTACATCGGTCTCCTGAGCAACTTTTTATAATAACTTGTTTGGTCAGTCACCGTTTTTTGGAAATTCGATCTACTTTTCACTTGCAACAAACATTCATCAACGCGTTAACGAAATGTTAACCAAAATCTAGTTACTACTTTCAATTTCATTAGACGTATTTTCTTAACAAATTTAAAAGCTTGTCTTCTGATCCCAAAACTATTACTACCCATAGTACCTTTGTGTCTATAGAACTGAGATAGCATTTGTTCAATTATTAGTATATCTTTCATGATGTCCCATTTATTTGACTTACGAATTAGACGTATTTTCTCATCAAAATTAAAAGACAAAAGGTAGTTTTTGATTCCCAAACTTGTAAATTAGGCTACTTTTTTCTTGACCTGAATATTTCTCTATTTTCGATATGTATTATAGGCTTACTATCCACGGAAGTAAAGTCAACAGTGCGTTTTGTATTTTAGTTAGGAAACCCAATGTTATTCATTTTTATCTGTCTAAAATATCAAGGAATACCCCCAAAAGCTAGCAAACAGACTCTCAAAATGTGCAAACAGTCTATAAAAATTCCATTGGAAATCTCATTATTACTATAGTGCCTTTTTTTATTAATCAGAAGTGTATATGACTGAAAGTATTGTTTTTGGTGAAATTTTTATTAAATCGGGTTAAAATGAGCGATTTCTATGTTTGGAGGTTGTAAATCCTTGTAGGTAATACGCAAACATGATTCAAAAAGGAATCCAACTGACCATTATTAAACTACAACTTTTTGTCTAAAAAATTCAAAGAGTTTACGCTTCCAAGATAATAAGCTGTTACAAATAACTGTTGATAAAGTAGACATATTTTAATCACATTTACTAAACAATTGATGCCAATATTTTTGGATCTTTTAATTTACGACGCAATAATAAGGCTTTACATAATGTCGAGAAAATAGTGAATTGTCACTTGCAATATTTTTGATTCTAGATAATCGAGAAAATTGTCGTTATTAAACATAATTATTAAATTCAGTTGAAAGTCAACGCACAAGATTTTTGTATGTTATTTACTCTCAGCCTCGTTGTCTCAGAATTCCTATTTAAGATTTTCCCCCTATTACCTCAATTAGTAACTTATTGAAACTGAATTTTGCGTCATTTTCAGAGGACAAAAATCCCATGAAAATATGATTTTTTTAATTTTATAACGTTCAGTATTTTTTTTATTTTGGTTATATAGTTACCACCTAGCTTGACCCAGTGAAACTGAATTTTACGCCATTTTCAGAGGATAAAAATCCGTTGAAAATATGATTTTTTTAAATTTTATAACGTTCAGTATTTTTTATTTTGGTTATCTAGTAGCTTGACCCAGATTGAATTTTTCTTTTCATCAGATTCTGTTCTAACGGGAAGCGTTTATGATGTTGTCTCGGTCTATTGAACAACTATTCTAAAATAATCCAACCTGTATAAAACATAAAATGGGGCAGCCACATCACTACTTTTTTTGCCTTGTATATTTCCAAACTGGTTGTTAGATGTGTTTCTCACCTTAAAAAATTAAAACCAATATTTTTTTGGACCTCAAACTTGCAACACAATTAGGTTTCAAATCTCTGGCATATTTCTCATTTATTTTATATATATACGTAGGTATAAGTTTCATTGTTTAATAAAACCAACTCGGCACTTTTCACGTCCTATGCGTCGCACTTGCTTCAGTAGATTCTCGGTCGTGGCCACAAAGACTCGAGGCGTTGTAATATATGAAAAGTCTGAGTTTCGTGTTTGTTTTTCTTTGGAAAGATGGAAGTGTATCAGTACCTACTTCAGTATAATAGATACGCGTAGTTCAGTGAAATTTTGGATTACGGCAGTATCTATCTATGGAATTTGAACGGTTACTGGTTGTTTTTCCCGTGAAAATGACTGTGCCGTTGGAAAAATGATGTTTGGTTATATCTCATCGCTCGGGGATGTTTATTCTACTGTCTCGGGCATTAGATGTAACCTGATTTCTTTTTATACATCACCAAGAATCTTTCTTTTTCTTATCTCTAGGGTATTTTTTTTATGTATTTGCGTCGCATTTTTAAACCTATATCGTAAAACCGGTGGTGGCACCCTGTGTTTAAAAACTATACTTCGAAAAAACATCTTGTCTGATCCAATTTTGTTATCATTTTCGTAAATGGGGTAAACAAATTAAACGTTAGCAATTATATTTGTATCAAAAATCCTTGCAAAACTGACAACGGGTTCTGCAACCAGTACCTATGATAATTGTATTACTTTTTCCTAGCTAAAAATATTTCCTTACATCTTCACCCCAATAAATTCAGTTTCGGTTATAATATCAAAATAATATATTTATATATATTTTTTTACTTTTTCCGACTCGCTATTTAGTGGTGGTTTATAAGGTTCAAAGTTTTCAATTATTATTTTCACTGAATATTGGGACCAGGTTTTGTTTTTAAATGATAACTGCTAAACTAAATCGCCAGAAATTAATATATTTTTTGATCAACATGTTTGAGCTCATATATCTATTCTTAATATTTTGCGTGCCGCATGTTTGTATGACATTATGTTAACGTTTAGCCATGAATTTTAAGCAAGTCTGGTGCTTTTATTAAAACGGCTTACAACCCTCTAAGTAGTACGTGCAGTTTAGTGAAAGTTAGATTAATGTCTCTCATATCGAGTCCAGTCCAATTTTCTTGCTAGATCTATCATCAATGAAAACGTATAATTCAAAATGAAAATGTTTGGAGATTGAGCCGATATGATATTTTCTAGTCCAGAGGATACCGCCACTTCGAGCGATCACGCGGGCTATACGAAAATTTAGTCTATACTTTCACATACATCAAACTTTATTTATTCATCTAAGCCCCGTCATGGATTTTTTTACACCTTATTAAGCAGAACGCATTTTTCATAGGACACGCTAACGGTGACATCGACGGCTATATTATGACATCAGCGTATTTTCTAATAATAGTTGATTTTTGGCACCCCGGTAGAACCTCTAGCAACAATTTTCAGTTTAGCTTTCCACATTATCAAAAAAAAAACCATGATTTATACTATATTTAGAAGGGTGTTGTTGTATGTTCGATATTTTATTCATTAAAAATATTGTATTTCCAGGGTAAAATTGGTTGAACTTCTTAGGGACGTATGTTGAATTTTTCACACCTGGTTTTAATGCGGCAAATTATCATTCGCATTTTAAACGAATTTGACAGCGTAAATAGCTTTGGACTTACAATCGCAGTATTTCTTTTTTATTCCTAGAAATCAACAAAATTTCGGGATTAAACAGTTGACCGACAAGTTTTTTTACTTTGAACGTACATGTTGATTATGCCTGGTTTGAAATTTTCATCCGTACTGTACCGGGGGATTTTAGATTCTATGCTATGGAAGTATGATTTACAGGGTTTTTTTAGATTCTACATCAACTGGGTCACACGTGTCCCTAAGGACAAAGGTCAAACCTCGAGCAGTAGCCACTTTGCACGTTTTGATTTTGTCGAGCGATCACGTGGGATGGACATTTTTTAAACATTTTATGAGTGTAGTTTCAATCGTGATCGAGCGATTACAAGAGCTAAAATCCAAATTTGTGGGATAGGCAATGAATAAAATAACAACTTAGATACGCGATTAAATATTTTAATATACAAGATGCCACGAACATTTTATCAGTTTTGTATACTTTTTCATCGGTGACGGGTACCCATAACTTTTTTATTTGCTGAATACGGATACAATTATTTTGCGTAGACTCCTGTCGATAGTATCAAATGTTTATTACCTTTACCTAAAGAAATTAATATCCATGTCCATAATCTAATTGTTTTGCTATATATTCCGTAAATTGGCCTTGCATTCATCCGGCGGTATTTATATTTTTAAATATGTGTGCGTCTCAAGTTTGATAATAACATTTTTAGTATACATCAGAGCTGCGCTTCATATTGTATTTGCTACTGCTGCATCCCAAGTCTGCCGCTTTAGTAGGTACCGAATTCACAGTAATAAAACTGTAAAGAACGAGCGAGTTTTGTTTGTGTACGAAGTGTTGAGATATATTACCCATGTAACATAATATCCCATTCAAATTCGAACTATATGGGGCTTAAATATTTTATAATATTCTAATATATACTTATATGGTTACGTTATCTGTGCTTATATATAAAAGTGTGTGAAAAAAATTTTATTGGACATTCTATTTTTATCTAAGTAGAGAGAATTGTTTTTAGGTCGTCAACCTGTCCTGACAAGTTCCGGCTAGCGGATGTGAGTTATCCGCGCCCGGCTGCGATGCATTCGCAGAAATACTACTGTTGAGTGTTTTGGCGTTGGAATGATGGTTATTGTCCGGGTATTTTAGTGTTAATAGTAATTTTTTTAATTTAATCGGAGCCTGCGGTACACATCATTAAAGGGACCTGCTGAGTCTACAGAGACCGGCGAGGCCTGCGGGAGCCAGCGGAGCCCTGCTACAACAGCGCGTCGAGATTATTACCACACTGCCAAGCATTTCCTAGAATTTTACATAAATGCCGAGTGTTTGGCTTTGGAATGTGGGCTAATGTTCGAATCCTGTATGGAACATATACCAGATGAAACCATAGGCACCTAAACACACTTTTAAAACCTGATTTGTTGAACCTATCGAAAATTAGTAATCAACAATTGTTTGTATATTTTTAGGTCACTCTCATTAATACCTTGTGGTTTGTTCTTCAAAAGCAGTTGAGACAGACCTGGTGTAAGGGTAATTTTTTGATCTCCAATACATAATACGTTATCTTCAACAGTTACTGGTATTTGTCCCATGACTAATCCGTCATTGGTGTGTTGGATACCATAACTCCTAGGTTCAATCTCAAGTGACAAAAACATGTCTTTAACTGAGAGTGATTGTATTATCAAAGGCTTATATATCTTTCGATCACAGAGCATCGATCACGGATAATTTCCTTTTATGCTCTCCCCGAGGCAAATTTTTTCACAGGGATATCCAAGACCATTTATGGTATTCCGTGGTTTTCGATAGTATTCCATGGTCTTTGATGGTATTTCATGGTATTCGATGGTATTCCATGGTATATCGCTTTTTCAAGTCGTCTAGTCGTTTTTCAGAATCGTCTAGTCGTTTTCCAGAATCGTTTAGTCGTTTTCAGACTCGTTTAGTCGTTTTTTCCGAATCGTCTAGTCGTTTTTCGAATCGTCTAGTCGTTTTCCAGAATCGTTTAGTCGTTTTCAGAGTCGTTTAGTCGTTTTTTCCGAATCGTCTAGTCGTTTTTCGAATCGTCTAGTCGTTTTTACGAGTCGTCTAGTCGTTTTTTAGATTCGTTTAGACGTTTTTAGAGTCGTTTTTATAGTCGCTTAGACGCTATAAGCTTTTTCTTGGTAGGATAATGGACAGTCAAAAATGAACATTGTTTTAATTTTCATTATTGAAGAACATGTTGCATGCCCTCATTTTATTCCATATATAGACCGTTTAAGGGTTTTAACCCCTTAATTCCACCTTTTTCCACACGCTACACTTATACCTTTGGGTTTTCGAAGTCGGAATAGTATAAAAATCATACGGTGAACATGGCATAAGTAAGAATTAGTACCTTTTTTTTTCTGGGTGAAATTTTAAACAGGAAACGCGTTGTACAAAATCCGATTTTGCAGCTAGTCTTTCAACTTGATAATCGTGTGACGGGATATTTTTAAAAACTGGTGAACTTTGCACCTATTATATTTTAGTCAAGTAATTTAAAACAGGGCCTGGCTTTCTCGGAATTAAAGAAATTTACTTACCTAGATGGTTATAAACTCAACTAAAAATGATTAATTTATGCCCCAAATGTAATGTCCACTTTCCTTTTGAGCAGTCTCTAAATATAGGAAGATAGATTTTTGATACATCCTTAGGTAATGTAGTCAAGAAAATGTATACACTCATATGTATCTCATATCTATTCTTTATTACACTTTTCCTACAAATTGTTTATCGCCAGTACCGATGAGATCAGCGTGCTCGTTTCATAGGCGCTTATTCCGACAAAGAGAAAGTACTTTTTTTCAGCGGAATTACATCACGTACATATTGCAAGCTGATATTTTTTCTATAGGTGTTAGGTTTTTATTAGTTGCGAGTCTCGACGTGTCTCGGCGTCGCGGACGCAAAAATACGCAGGCAGAGGTGGTAGCAAAAATCCATGCATGGCCGCGGCTAAAGGTGGACAGGGGGACGTCATGGCTTAATTATAGGGTTTTTATTAGTTGCGAGTCGTGACATGTCGCGGCGTCGCGGACGCAAAAAATATGTTTCACCAGGCAGAGGTCAACGGTAGGCGAGGGCTGGCAAAAATCCATGCATGGCCACGGCTAGAGGTCGACAGGGGACGTCATGACTTGCCTTCATTGCGATTTTCTATAAGAGGGTGTTTTAATTATTAGTTGCGATTCCCGGTCCGGTCATGCCCCGACGTCGCGGCTGGGTCAACGGTCGGCCTGGCGAAAGCGAGAACTCGAGCACCCAGGAGACGTCATGGCTTGCCTAAATTACGATTTTCTATAACAGGGTGCGGGTTTCTTTTAATTATTAGGTGGGAGTCTCGTCGTGACATGTCCGCGGCCTGCTTCCGGCGTCGCGGCTGGGTCAACGGTCGGAGGGATAATGACGGGCACTTCGGCACCCTCGGAGAAAGTCGAGCGCGCGAAGGTCGCCGGCAGGGGCGAAGGTCAGCGAACTCGGACATCTTCGGCACCCCTCGGGCTATCGCAGGGTTCAGAGTCGGTGCGATTGGCTGGGGGGCGTGGTTTGGGAGTGGAGGGGGTAAGTTTGGTCAAAAAAGTGCAGGATTTTGCTCCCATAAGAAATACATGGGGAAATTGGCCTTGAACCGGCATAGCTATACTACTCCCGTTTTTAATTGTTTTTCTGTTAATTTAAAGGCTATTTATTAGTATTTAGGATATAGTGACTGATTTTGTATACAATGGGACGCAGAAAGTGTGTGGTATGTGGCTAAATTGATATTTCTCAGGACATAACCTATCTCAGGTAAACGTTGTACACACGGGCCTAATGTTTGTTTACTTCGGTAAATTTCTACGAATCAATGGGGAACTTGAACAATTTTTTTATTTCTTTAATATATTTGCATGTCTATAGAAAGACCACATACCAAATACCAGCCCTCAAATCGAAATAAATAATTGAAGTTGTGACCGCAAGCTATTCATTTGAAATGACACGAAAAGCGCGGGAAGGGTTGTGACGTCACACCGCTCTGTCGATCGGAAAGCAGTGACAGGAGTGACAGCTACACAACATTGGAGAAGGAAGAATGTAAATTGAACGTCAAAATAAACAGTTCGGCGACCCATTTCCAGATGGATCTGATGTAGGTCAAAAATAAGAACCGCCTAAAAGTTTAAATTTAACAAGCACTTCTTTAACTGAATGGTGAGGCTACGGGACTAGTAATTCGTAGGTCCCGGGTTCAATCGGAAAAGAAGTTTTTTTTTAATTATCACTGCATTCTACCTCACATTTATCACTGATTATCATTTTTAGTAATAATTGGACAATGGTTATTATGAAGATTATTACTCACAATCTACTCCATAGTGTATTTAAATTCAAATTACTTACCTACCTAATATGAAATTGCCAGTAACAGGAAAAATGTAATACATTGCTCGATGCGTAAGCTCTTTTTGGCCTCGGAGAGAGAGTTTTAAGACCCGAGGCAACACGGGCGTTAAACAACTTCCTCGGCTAAAAATGCGCTTACGCATCTCTCAATGTAAATAACTAAATAAATCAGTTATTGTTTAAGTTTTAATTAATTTAATAATTTCCGGACTAAAAATAGGTAGGAGTCAGCTACCGTCGCACCTAAAAACTGTACAAATCTCGGACAAGCGTACACACGTTACGATTTGCATGCGCAAATCTCTCAAATCTATGCTTTTCGGCTCAGACTTTCAACTCCGACGTCCAACTTTGCACAGTTCTAAATTTTGTGCAAATCTGCTGTCCACACGCAACGATTTATCTGTAACGATTTACTTGCGCGTGCAAATCGTACGAAACATCGTTGCGTGTGGACCGGCCTTAAGAGGGGGTTGACGGCAGCGAAAGTGACGTTAGATTTCCTATTTTTTTAAGTTGTATAGCATAAAATCTAATAACATTTTACCTGGCAAAAATTTAGTACAAACATCTCTGTCTTCATTTTAATCATAAGATCTTAAAAGCATATGCACTGGAATTATTATTTTTCACAAGGTTTTCATAACCTATAAAACAAAATAGTGCTTGTAAGATCTTATGATTAAAATGAAGACAGAGATGTTTGTACTAAATTTTTGCCAGGTAAAATGTTATTAGATTTTATGCTATACAACTTAAAAAAATACAAAATCTAACGTCACTTTCGCTGTCGGCAACCCCCTCCCCTGTACGCTCTATGAAGCAACTGAGACTTCGACGCGTCAGTGCTTCCAGTGTGAGTACACGCGTCGCACAGGTAACATCTCAGGGCGCCCTAAACGTGTATACGTAGGTACCGTATTGTTTCATAAACCCAAAAAATCCCGCTGCGATGTTATCTGTCGGCGAAAAGTTCGAACAAAACGCGTCAGGGGGCGTTATGCAAATATGTTAAACGTCGCGGTTCTTTGTGCGCAGCCAACTTTTCGGGACGCAGGTACGTCGGGCACGCCGACAGGCGATTCACGTCACCTCATGCACGAAATGTAAACATGCAGCGATATTATGTTTTACCAACTCGACGTCACGTCCTAATTAATTCTGTATGTCGACATTTGCGGCGCGGGAAACAACAGCGGAGTCCAGAAAGTCCAATTATTTCTTGCGTTCGTAGAGAATTTTCTTGCGAATCTAACAGTGTATGGCTCTTTGCCGTATCCGTAATTTAATCTCTTACTATTGGTGACGACGAAACTGATGACTAGAGTAACCCAAATATGCAAGTCGAAACCCTAAAAATATGTGCATAAATATGCAAATAATTTTGTCAAAATATGCAGGAAAATGTTGAAAATATGCAAATTAAGAAATACTTTAAAAATATAAATTTATTGTTTCATTTACAAATAAACATATATAATGTACATACAAATTTCTAAATGCATTTATGTATACATGGTAAAAATAACAATATTTTATTTTAAATTTTCTACATATTGCACGACTTGCAACAATTTCTAACCTTTCCGCGATAGAATAAACCATTTCAAAAACACGTTTACACTTTCAATAGCAGGCTGAAACTAACGATTTCGTAGTTACAAGCAAAAAAACAAGAATTTTTTTGTGACAGTAACTTTTTGTTACATATTTTAAAAAGATATAAGGTTTGAATTCGTATGAACATTTTTGTTATGCTTCAGCTTTTTCATTTGTAACTTTTTTGTAAACTGATCGACACGTCAATAAAAACTAGGTAATTTGGTCGTGTGTAGTAGATAAAAAACTTATTAGTGGCGAGCATTTGTGTAAGAAATTACTACGCGTACAGTGGATTGTCAACTTTCCGTTTTTACCCAATAATTCTGTCAAATCTCAACAGAATTCTAAAAACTATACATCACTGTTTTTGCAATAAAAAGGGCTTTAAAATGATGCGCCACAAGGGGGTTAGTCCCATTTGAAATTTTAAAGTTGGGGTTGCTAGGGATTAGAGGGATGAACATATCGGGTTGGCTTGACTGTCAAAAAAGCTCCCCCAAAAAACAAAAATCGACGGGTCTCGGCGAATTTTCTAATATTTTTCGGTTTTCAAAATTTTGGGGGGGTCAAGTTTTCGTTGGGAAACCCTGTATAGGAGCCAAACTTTATCATCTAGATCTAGACATTTTCTGGTAGACCAGGGAAAATAGAATTTGATCTAGACAAAAATATTAACTGCAATTTTGCAAAAACACGTATTTTTCGTTAGAAATTTTGAGCAAAAATGTTAACTGGATTTTTTTAGACTCTTAAGGTAAAAAACTTCCCTTGCTAATATATATTAAGAAATTAAACATTTTAAAAATATGGAAGTAACTTAGATCGACAAAGAGAGATAACAGTCGCATAATTTTCTATTTCGACAAAAGGCAAAAATATCAACTACGTTTTTATTGCAGATGATCATCCCCTTTTACAAATAGAATGTAACTTATACAAAATTAAACATTTATCTGATCCGCATGTACGTCAGCTGTCACTTCTCATTGGTATAGAATAGGCAAAAATATTAACTGTTTTTTGTTTTTTTAACTTTTTACAATATAACTATATTGAATCATATATAGCGAAATTAATCATTTATTTACGGCGCATATAGGTCTACTGTCACTTGTCATTTCTTTAGGAAAAGCAAAAATATTAACTGTTTTTTTTTTGTTTAACTTTTTACAATAAAACTATATTAAATCACATAATATAGCGAAATTAAACATTTATTTAGGGTGCATGTAGGTCAACTCTCATTATTTGTCATTTGTATCGGTAGAGCAAAAATATTACTTACCAATTTTTGTTTAATTTCAAAAAATTTAGCAAGACTTAGTATCCATTTACAAAGTTTAACAAAAATCAGCCAGTTAATAATTTTGCTCTCAAAGACAGCTTCAAATTTATTTAAAATGCGATTTCCGGCGAAACAATATGCTTAATTTCAGAACAAACTGTTAGTACTTGATTTTTAAGGTAATTATAAATAATAAAAACGCAGTTAATATTTTTGCCCAACAAAATATTACGCAAAATGTCATTTTTAGATCATTCGGATACTTGCGCAAACGTAATCTGTTTAATTTATCAATCTCAACTTTATATACCTTACTTACTAATAAATGCAGCTTAAAATTCGCAATCAATATTTATGCCTTCTTTATTACAAAAAGAAAATGTGTTTTTCTAAAAAACGCCCAGACGCGTATGTTTATTTTGTATAAAAAACAATTCTGGCGTTCATTTATTACCAATATTTTGTGATG
Organism: Pseudeuparius sepicola; assembly: GCA_963920635.1. Lineage (NCBI taxonomy): Eukaryota > Metazoa > Arthropoda > Insecta > Coleoptera > Anthribidae > Pseudeuparius > Pseudeuparius sepicola. Next base: position 969,049 of record OY987305.1, on the reverse strand, counting down.
GCATTATAAAAATGCGGTTATGAATTTTGTCTAGGTTTTGTTATTTTTTACCGTAATTTCCCTGGCCTACTAGTGCTAGTTCAAATAAGATAAATATTATGTTGTATATATAATACATTTTTATGGTCAACAAAGATGTCGCAAGAGAAAATCAATAGCATGATTCATTTGGTCAATCGTTGCACATACTTATTATTATCACATTCCTAAATATTAACTATTTTTGCTTTATTTCTCTAAGATTTTTGCCCAATCCGACAACGATGCTTTGAAAACGTTTTATGCTACAGACAATAGGGAAAAAGTGCACAGTTTGCAAATCAAGCATGTATCGTTTTTTGTCTAGGTTTCGTTATTTTTTACCATAATTTCCCTGGCCTATGGTTTTAAAACCGCATCTGCCTTCTAATCGAGCTGTTCGGTTCTCTCGACGGTTGCGTCGCTGGGTCCGAATAAACATACATGTAATGCAGATTAGTCGACCGTAGAACGGCTAGGCGTCGGCGACTGCGACATCTGCCGCTACACTCAAGTTCAAAAGAACAGATGTTATATTCTCGCTGACAATATAAATCCGACAGTCCCGTATCGGGTATTTTAATTCGCTGGCGCCTGCTGCTCGGAGTCTGGACTTTATATCAACGGTGTTGATTAGAATAAGGGTCCAACCGCGAGGTTGGCATAATTTCGGGTTGTCCGTCAAATTCTGTTGAGGTTTGTTTCGGGTGTTTGGTTACAAGCAAACTATAGAGTTATCTATTTCCAGAAAAATACATAAAAGTTATATTTTAGGTCGGAGAATATACAGGTTGTTTCATCTTAAGTGCGAACACTCCCGTAAAATTTGTATTCTCCATCCGATTTTAGCCGCATTTTTTTCTAAAAATATCCACAAAAAACTCTTTTTTACGTTGGTGCAAAATTTCAGGTTTAATCTCGAAATGACCAAAACCATTTAGCATTTTTTTTTATTTAAAATCTGACCCCACAGCGTTAATTAGGACACACCAAAGCCCCCACATACCAAATTTGAACAAAAAATATACAGGGAGTTCCATTCCGCAAGGTGTGAAAGTTGAGCAAAATAGGAATTTGAAACTCATCTGGCGAGTCAAGTGTGCCATGGAATTATTTCGAAACGGTTGGATGATGAACAGGACCACTCACAGTGTCGATGTGCAAAGATCCAATAAAAAATATAGTATATCAAAACCACCCAAGACATTATAAACGAACTAAGTCTAAAAAATACAGAAGTCTGCATCAGTAAGTCCATCTAAGTTAAGGTGGCTGGTGTGCCACAACAGGAAACGCGCAGAAAATGTATCATCTTAGACAGTGACTTTATTGATAAAGGTCCAACAATTTGAATTGTTTTTATTTGTTGGTTGGATGATGTAAAGAAATAATTTGCTTTTGTGTTTATTAATATTTTTTCAATGATTCCAGAGCTCTCCTGAGGGTATAAAGTTTAATAAAAATTCATCATTTTGAATTCGCCCAGAGAAAAAGACCCTGTACATTTTTGTATCGAATCTTTGCTCACCAACACTTTGGGTAGTCCTGTTGATCATTCATCTGCTTTGACGGGATTCCATGGCATACTTGACTCTCCAGATGCCTTTAAAATTCCTATTTTGCTCAACTTTGACACCCTGCAGAATGGAACTCCCTATATATTTTTGTTCAAATTCGGTATACGGGGGTTTTAGGTTGTTTTGATTAACGCTGGGGTATCATATTTTAAATAAAAAAATCGCTAAATGATTTTCGTCATTTTTTACTAGAAAAAAATTCGTAGTAGGCTTTGAAAATTGAGATTAAACCTGAAATTTTGCACCAACGTAAAAAAGACTTTTTTGTGGACTATTTTTAGAAAAAAACGCGGCTAAAATCTGATGAACAATACAAATTTTACGGCACTTGAGATGAAACAGGGTGTTTCTAAATTATGGTGTCAACGTAATGCGACAGGTAGAAAATGTCATTTTGAACAAATAGTTTCTTATAAACATGGGTCCGAAAATGCACGATAAGAAAGTTACAGGGTGATAAATGTACAGTTTGAAAAACATCTTTAGCGCAGGAACTTCTACAAAAATTATGCAATTAAAAAAATTAAATAAAACTTGGTGCAGTCCTTTAGTAACTGAAGGGCAACAATTTTGTGTACCATTTAAAGTGACAAAAAAATCCCTATGAACAATGTATCAAACATGTTTCGCTTTCAAAATGGAACGGATTGAACTCGACAAAATGTTGAAAGCCATATTTCAGGAAAACCAGTGATGTTTAACACATTATCACATTTTCTTAGTTTTGAACGTACAATTCATGTGTAACATTTAAATGCGGTAGGCGATAATTTTATTTTTCGAATTTTGGAGTTAACAGGTGTTTTGGGGCACATTTTGCCGATTTCAGCGCAAAGGGTTGATTTTATCGTTATTAAACGGGAGTACCTTTTTGTGGCAAAATAAAAAGATGCATTAAAATGTAGAACCTGTGAGACCAAAAAGATAATCTCAAAAAAGTTATGATTATAAAACCCATTGCCTCTGGTTGATGACACAAAATTGTTGCACCTCAGTTACTAAAGGACCGCTCCAAGTTTCATTCCAAAAATATGTTCTTCAAACTGTACTTTTATCACCACCTGTAACTTTCTTGTTATGCATTTTAGGATCTATGTTTACAGGAAACTTTTTGTTCAAAATGACATTTTATACATGTCATCTTACGTTGGCACCATAATTTAGAAACACCCTGTATAACAAAGCACAGATATTTTTCTTAATTAGCAGTAGTAGTTTGGGAGTAAGCATACTCGTAGCCCGTAGTTAAATATATGATATATAAATTATTCCCACATTTCGGGGGTAATTACCGTAAAAACAATTTAGCCCTGATTATTTTACAGATTGACGTAAAATTTGATTATAACGGCGTAGGTGGGAAAATTAAATTGAATAACAAACTGCGCACAGCGCGTACTAGCAACAGTTGCCAACACTATTGAACAGTGGAGGCTCGTCAGTAGAAAATGGGAAAAAATAATTCGAAAAGACGTCGCTTGGCGGTTACGAATATTTAAGCCGCAATTCTGGTCCTTCTTGGTCTATAAATAATATCCTTAATAAGTTGCTTATTCTGGCTAACGTGGCAACGTTGCCCGACCTCTTTGTGATCGATGCGCATTTGCTTTATTATGCCCCAACAGCTGATCCAGAGTTCGTTGAGATTTCGCCGGTTTGTGTTGATGTGTTTCGAGTGTTTACTTTTGCGTTATTCTTGTTTTTTTTAGAGGATTTTGGGGTTATCGGACAAAAGACATATAGTTAAGTTAGTAATTTAGTGAATTAGTGTAGTTTTAAGAACGATGGGAAGAGTAAACTGTTGGATTTATGGCTATAGGAAACGTAACCTCTGGTTATCATATACAGGGTTTCCCAACGAAAATTTGTCCCCCCACCCAAAAAATAGAAACCCGAAAAATATTTCTAAATTCGCCGGGAACTTTTTTTGTGACAGTGACTTTTTGTTACATATTTTAAAAAGATAATAAGGTTTGAATTCGTATGAACCTTTTTTGTTTTGCTTTAGCTTTTTCATTTGTGACTTTTTTGTAAACTGATCGACACGTCAATAAAAACTAGGTAATTTGGTCTTGTGTAGTAGATAAAAAACTTATTAGTGGCGGGCATTTATGTAAAAATTACTACGCGTACAGTGGATTGTCAACTTTCCGTTTTTAGCCAATAATTCTGTCAAATCTCAACAGAATTTTAAAAAACGATACTTCATTGTATTTGCAATGAAAAGGGCTTTAAAATGATGCGCCACAAGGGGGGTAGTTCCATTTGAAATTTTAAAGTTGGGGTTGCTAGGGATTAGGGGGATGAACATATCAAGTTGGCTTGACTGTCAAAAAAGCTCCCCCCCAAGAACAAAAATCGACGGGTCTCGGCGAAATTTGAAATATTTTTCGGTTTTCTATTTTTTGGGGGAGTCAAGTTTTCGTTGGGAAACCCTGTATGATGCAGTATTAAGTGTCAAATTTGTTGTTTTTGTTTTGAGCAGGCATTTTTTATGTTGGGTGATTACAATGCAGCCTTTAATTAGTTTATGTTTATTATTTGTCTGAGAAAAACTTGGCCATAGAGTGTGTTCTTTTCAAAACGTAGCCACAGCTATTGTACTATAAAATCAAAACGTTACAATTAGAGATGTTCACTGCTCGCCGGGTGGACACATACTGGAAGCGTCGACGCTAGCAAATCTAACTTGCTTCAACCTTTATCGAGAATTTAGATGAGGTGTCTAATTGTGCGGGCTCTTTATATACCAGCAATTAACACTGCCTCTCTCTGAGCACAACGAAGGAGTGCTTAATGCCTCCCCATTAAATTAGCTGATAATTTGGGCGTCGTAATAAGGTACCGGGTATTTTTAAACCTGTATAATTTGGAAAATGGGACGGCGAGAGAAAAATAACGGTGTTTGCGAACTATCGAGATCAAACGGCGGGCTCAAAAGAAACCCGAATAAAGCAAATACCTTGCAGCCTAAATATGTTTACACCGAAAATAACCTCATCCGTTTAACGGACGAGGTTAAACTTGATGAAATGACTCATTTCATCAATTAAATGAGGACAGTTGTTACATAAGGTTAATTATATTTCTGAAAAGAATATTTAGGAATGTGGGTATCGAAATCATATTCGTAGGAAACGCTCTCTCAGATACCCAACCTAACCGCATCATTTAGGTAATGGAGTATGAATCCGAAAAGGAGAGAATAAGATATTTGCAAATAAAGGAGTTCCCGATGTAGGGACAACTCACAGGGTCCTACATATGTATGGCATCCGAGCGAATTTACATCTTAGCAAGTAACAGCTCCCCCTTCGGTAAATTTGTTGGGGGATCCCCCTGAATAGCTCTTCCCCTGTGGGGTATTCGCACCTCTTGTCATTATACCGGCGCCGCTACGGTTGTAGCGTATTTGTCAACCCGTCAAAATGTGAATCTTGGTGACTTTTAAAATTCGCCCGAGCCACGTTCGTCGGTGAGTAATGGAGGCATTGCGGCGGCGGCGGCGTCGTTGCTTCAAAGTTGTAAGTTTGCTGCTGCCGAGAGGACGACGAATTAATTAAGAATCCTAATAATTACCCAGGGAGACCTCTAAAAGATGTTTTGAAATTAATGACCCAGGTATATTTAATTTATTTATGGAAATGGGGACTAAGTATTTCGAATTATAAATTCTTAAAGTGCCTACGTTTAGATTGCCTTTCTAATCGCCGTTAAGCGTTAGAGGCGAAGTTTAATGTACCCGTAGTACTTTAAGAATAATGCCCTTAAGCTGGCTAATGCCAATTTCAGTTAATTTGCAGGTTCTTCTTTCGCCTTCATAAAAATAAAAACTCGCTTCTTTTTACTAACACATACAAGATGTCCTCGTTATAAAAAACAACGAATATGGATTAAACCTTCTCGACCTCACCAGGTTCACCAATTAGTGAAAAACGACATTGTTGAATGTTATGTTTCTTGCTAAAAGAATGCGAAGGGTGCAAGGCGTGATTACCTCAGACAAATAATAAAATAGACTAATAATTCAATACAATACAGACCCTGCAAAGACAAAAATTGCTTAGTAAGATTATTTGTCTAAAACAAAACAATGCAATGATTGCACCATTGCCAAACTTCTTCATAAATTTATCTTGTACTTACGAAATAAGTGTATAACCAACGTTAAAAACCATTAATTTGGAACAATTAGTTGATATCTACAATCTACATATAGTAAAAATTTGGACAGTTATCATTTAACAATAATTTTTACTGATTTTGTGAATTTACTGGTCCTACTTGGTCAATAAATAATATCCTTAATAAATTGCTTAGTCTGGCTAACGTGGCAACGTTGCACGAGCTCTTTGTGATCGTTGGACATTTGCTTTATTATGCCCCAACAGCTGATCCAAAGTTCGTTGAGATTTCGCAGGTTTGTGTTGATGTGTTCGAATGTTTACTTTTGCGTTATTCTGTTTTTTTAGGAGATTTTGGGATTATTGGACAAAAGACATATAGTTCAGTTAGTAATTAGCGAATTAGTGTAGTTTTAAGAACGACGGGAAGAGTAAACTGTTGGATTTGTGGCATATGTTATCATAATGATGCAGGCTTAAGTGACAAATTTGTTGTTTGTGTTTTGAGTGGACATTTTTTATGTTGGCTGATTACAATGAAACCTTTAGTCTCTGTTTATTATTTGTCTGAGGTGACTACATACGAATATATCAAGGGAGAGTCCTAGCTCATCACACGTAGGTATTACAAATATATTTATAACAAATTGAGAATTACTGGAGGTTTAAAAATAAAAGAAAAGATAAATAAACCACGCCATGTTTTAACTGAGAAAAAAGAAAAGATAAATAAACCACGCCATGTTTTAACTGAGAATATGCAGGAAGCAGTGATATTATACTTCGTGGAAAATCCGAGACATTCTATTAAAGATGCATCGAGATCTTTGCAAATATCATGGAGCTCAGTCCAGAGAGTGTTGAAAATGCATAAGTTTAGACCATATTGTTATCGCCCAGTTCAAAAACTGTATGAAAATGATAATTACAGAATGCGAGATTATTGCCATTTAGTCTTGGAGAGGCAAGAGGAAAATGATCAGTTTATAAGTGCGTATTTTTATCACTTGTAAATTAACACTATAAAGATTACACTATACTACTTACTATTAACTAACTACTACTACTACGAGGCATTACTATTACTATTATATTCCTACTCCTACGGTTATTATTATTACAGATTATACAGGGTGATTCACGTAAGTGGTTCATTAGAAGTTTACGGGGAAGGAGTGCGAATTTTGATTTGAAATTTTGGTTACTTATATAACAGGTTGTAAATTTTCTTTCTAAAATATTTTCAACTTCCGATCACTTCCGGTTATACCGGAAGTCGATAGCAACTTTGTTATTTCAAATAGAACACCCTATATATTATTACACCGTTTGGTTCCCTATTAAATTCCACATCTTTTTTCTGAATTGAATGTGTACTCTAAATTATTAAATGGTCTGTATGCCATTTAAAAATATTGCACAGGGTGTTCGGGAAAAAATTCCCAATATCAACATCGAAAAATTGAAAAATCTCATTTTTTCCAAATGGAACCCATACTTTTTTATTGCACCATTGAAATGCTTGTGAAAGTATTTTCAGCTAGGAATAGTATATCGAGATACGGTTTTCACTAGCCTATTTAGGTGTCATTTTAGTACATTTTTGTGAAAAAAGTAATATTATTGCATTTAATTTTTTCGAGAATTTTGGAATTTTCTGTTATTATATCAAAAAACGCGCTCTAGCGGCATCACTGAGACTTAGACATATCACGGGTAAGATGGGTTTGATGGCTTTTTCCAACGAGACCAAGTTTGTTAAAATGCGTTCAGTCGTTTAGGAGTTACAGCTGGTTATTTAAAAAAACATTGAATCACTCCCCACCACTTTATTTTAATAGATATGTCAAAAAGTGTTAAACAAAAATTACTCGAATAAAGCTTACCTTTAAAAAGCATATATTTTTAAGATGGCGGTTACGTCCCCTGGTGACTATCTTGGAAATCTGAAAATAATTTCCAGGTTTTTCTCTTGGCCACTTTATTCTAAAAATGTTTACCGCAAGTCTCTACGACGAATAGTTTCCGAGATACAGCACTTTGCATTCTTATCCGACCACCCTGTACAATGTAACCCACGGGTTACGGCAAAATACTTGGGATAATCCCTTTTAATCTAGAATACATATACCGATGGGACCAACATTTACAGTGGTGGCTTTGCGTTAATTAATCCACAAACATTGTATTTACACACTTTCGATTCATTTAATATTTCTAGCTTTATTATGTTCCTCGGTAATTGTTACAAATGCATCGTTGTGCTCGAACCGCAAACATAGTTTGATTAACTTCAGGTAAACATTGCGCAACCGTTGTAGAACGTCACAAAGGTTGGAACGATTAACCTCAAACCACTGTAAATAAAAGTAAATCCGGCGGTAATAAAATAAAATCCCTTCGGTTAAAATAATATTGGCTGAATCAAACCGATTAAAGGCGAATGTCAACTGTTCTGATTTCAGGATTTGTTTCTGGAAAATATGTTTTAGATATATTTTTTAAGATTGGAAATGTTTATGTTCATATATATGGGAGTCGAGTTGAATTGTGAACAGCAGTGACATCAAATTGGTTTGATTAAAAATTATGTTTCTTCTTACTACCAATTCGTAAATTGTGTTCAGTATATTTTCTAAAATTTATTTGTGGCGCAAATAGATCCATTTAATTTTTAATTGGGTTTTTCGCCACCAAACAGAATGTTCACATATTTTTGACTTAGAAATTTGATTTTGCCTGACTAACTACATCAAAGCTAGCTAATATATAATTATCCGGAAATTGATGTTCCCTAATTTTTTCTAGAAAATGATTAAGTTTACCTTAGAAATTGAAAATAATAATCAATTACCTTTATTAGATATTTCTATACTGAAATCAGATAGTATAGAAACTAGTGTCTATAGAAAACCAACACATACTAATAGATATCTCCATTTCAACTCCAATCTTCATATTAGTGTTAAAAAAGGAGTAATTAAAAGTTTGTATGACAGGGCTAGAACGATTTGTTCTAATAACACAAAATTTGAGGAGGAAATTAAACATATAAAATATGTTCTTGAGAAGAATAGTTATCCTAATGAAATTGTTGAGCAAGTTTTTCAGGATTGCCAACAAAATAACAATGCTAATAGAATTAGAGAAATAAATCTGGTGGACCGACCAGTAAATTTAATTATTCCTTATATTCCTCGACTATCAGATAAGCTAAAACGCATAGTCAGAACAGTATTTAAAACCAAAAATACACTAAGATCGATGCTAGTTAAAACGAAACCATTTAATGAGGTAGGTACAAAGTTCAAAAAATTGCATTTATAAAATTCCTTGTGATTGTGGAAAGTTCTATGTTGGGGAGACTTGTAGACCATTTAACGTTCGTTTAAAAGAACATAAAAATTATATCAGGCAAAATCAAATTTCTAAGTCAAAAATATGTGAACATGCTTTTAATAACAATCATAGGATATTGTGGGATAGGTCCAAACCAATTCTCAAAGAAGAAGTAGGAAATAGACGAAAAGTTAAAGAATCTGCATTTATTCTAGGAAATACGGACAACTGTGTTGCTGAATGTTCAGTTGAATTCAGTAAAATATTATTGCCACTTATTCAAAGAGAAGTTAGTATAAATAATTAGGTAGAACACAGGGTACAATATCAGGCAGGTGGCTAGGCTATTGTTTCTGTTGTCATGACATTTTAACCTGAAATTTATTAATCTGTCACTTCACTTTGACGTGGCATGATCTTTGAGAAAGGAGGAAGATTTATTCTCCGAAAGCAAATTTGTTGTAATTAATTGTAATTTTTGGAGTTACACGTTTAAAGTTTCGTTCATTCACTGTTAAGAATTTATGAATTTTCCAGGCAACTTGAAAAAGTTGTCTTTCGATCAGTTTGGTGGCGAAAAATCCAATTAAAAATTAAATTGTGTTCGTTATGTTTCATATATGTCTCCGATGACTGCAAGCATTGCGAAATCTGTGAATTCTTCAATTCAAAACCACCCATTACAATTAATTTTTAGCCTATTAGGCAGTTTCCTGACATGCTCGTTATTCCAGGTGGCCTGGATACACATCGATCGTCAAATGATTTTGACGATCCACAGACATGTCATATCCAGAGTGCCGAGATTCAGCGTGTCGCACGACAACGCAAAAACTTGGCTGCTACACGTCAGCAGTGTCCAGAAAGAAGACAGGGGCTACTACATGTGTCAAGTGAACACCAATCCAATGATCAGCCAAGTTGGGTACCTTCAAGTAGTCGGTAAGTTGCAAAATTCGATGTTTGTGTTTTTTCAGGTCATTCGATTGAAAAATATATCAAAGAATGCTGAAGTTCCTATTTATTATTCGAAATTGTATACAGATTCGGAGATAGCGAAAATAACATTTCGTTTAAACGGCAACTTTGAAAGTTTCATTTACTTGGGAATGCTCCTTTAACGTTCAGTTCTTCAAATTATAACAGACAGTTTTTGAACTCGCTTTAAATTGTGCCGTTGTATTAAAAACGAGACGGTACATTTTATATTACGATTTAACAAAGAAATATGGATTTTTGCACCTGTTTTTGTGGCATATCAGGTAAAGGATAATCAATTAAAAAAAGCACTCCAGCCGGGACTCCTACTGTGACAGTAGGCACTTAACCAATTAAGCTACCGGAGGATTCGGGTTCCATCGACTAGGTATTTATTCCTATTGATTATAGTAAGTAGCGGTAAGATGTAGGAGATTTATGCCTCTTCTGCAGAAAGGGTTAGAGGGTGGAGGGTAATCATTCACTATTGTTGGTTGGTTAAGTGTAAAAAATAAGTTCACATACTTAAGAAGATGCCATAAATAAGAAGTTGATAAGTGTTACTCTATTCGAGATATAATTTTTTACAAAACCAATTTTAGTGGAATATTTTTATAAAATATTTGTATTTTTATTTTTTTATGTTTGTTACCTCAGAACTCCGCCATTTATAAACCGATTTGGACAATTCTTTGTTTATTTGAAAGGGTATACCTACAGAATGGTCCCATTTAAATTTTAAGAAAAAATTCCACCCCCAAGGGTGGACAAATAGGGGATGAAATTTCGTATTGAACCGATTTCGATGATCCTTTTTTATTAGAAAGGGAGTACCTTAGATGTGGCCCCATTTAAATTTGAAGAAAAAATTCCGCCCCTGAGGGTGGAAAAATAGGGGATGAAATTTCATATTGTACCGATTTTGATGATTCTCTTTTCATTAGAAAGGGATTACTTTAGGAGTGGCCCCATTTAAATTTGAAGAAAAAATTCCACCCGTAAGGGTGGAAAATAGGGGATGGAATTTCATATTGCACCGATTTCGATAATTCTTAATAATTCACTAAAAAAATAAGAAATAAAAAAATTTTAACAAAAAAATTAAAACTGACTTCAAAAATTTACCCATATGCACACTCCAATAAAAATTTAAGAAATAAATTAACCAGAAATAACAGCCACTTCACAAATTTGCCCGTATGCACATTTCAACTAAAATTTTAGAAATATTTTTCTTTTTCTAAATTGAGTTATCTTTGGAGTCGGTGACAGTAAGTTATGATGTATTCATATCTAAATAGATTTAAATTCCTTGCCTTGACTGTCACCAAATCCAAAGATAACTCAATTTAGAAAAAGAAAAATATTTCTAAAATTTTAGTTGAAATGTGCATACGGGCAAATTTGTGTTATTTTTTGTTAATTTTTTTTTAATTTTTTAATTGGGTTTTTCGCCTCAGAAACTGAAACAAACTGATTAAAAGACATCTTTTTCAAGTTGCCAGGAAAATTTATAGATGTAAACGAAACTTTCAACGTTTAACTCAAAAAATAACTTCCGTGTATAAAATATAAATCCTAGCTTTAAAAATTGGACAATACCCTTTCTGATATTTTGGGACCTATTAAAAATAATGACCTAAAGTAAAAATCGATGTCTCTTTTAGTTCTAGGCATACTTACGTTTATCTTGTGGAAAATTTTTAAAAAATGTTTTTTCTTAAAAATATGCTTCCTACATCAATTTGGCTACTTTTTCAAGTTCTGAGACCTTTAATACCTACGTTTCGTACAAAGAATTGAAGCAATTAAAATTAAAATCAAAGAATGCTATAACTAGTTGCTGTCCTTTATTTTGGGTCCACCCTGTATATCGATCGGATAGCATTTTCGATGCGCTAAAGTGTAGCCTTGGGTCCGAAGTAAGAAGCAATTTGTATTCCAATTGATAATTTATTATTTGTTGGGTGTTCGGACTATTGGTAGGAAAAGTACCCTCTCTCGGACTCATTAAACTTTCATGGGGGGGATCTATGCCTTCATATTTTTAAATATTTACGAAAGGGATTCTGTAATTTACTCTTGCTCCGTTTTACTTAGCTGTGCGGAGTTCCAGCCGAAACACTGCGTATTACTTACACTTAAAATTTAAAAATAACTGCCAGAGGAAACTATACCCAGTCCGTTAAATTATAACGAGCGTTTTTTTGCAGTTCCTCCGAACATCATCGATAGCGAGAGCACGCAGTCCACAGTTGCTGTCAGAGAAAACCAAAATATCAGCTTGACGTGTAAGGCAGACGGATTTCCGAAGCCGAAAATAATGTGGAGGAGAGAAGACGGGCAAGCCATTTCGGTAGAAAGAAGAAAGAAAGGTAATTAATGTAAAACATTGAACGTGTTACTCTTGTTGCCAAATTATTAAATACGGTCCTGCCATCCGCGGCGTAGAATGCCCTCGAGTAAGGCCAGCGTCCAGAGATATACTAATAAGTCCGGGCACTCGGCCTTGTGTAAACAACCGTTTCCCTCTTGCCCTCTCCCGCTCTCCTCCTCATCGAGCCGATCGATATCTTATAATATAAGAAATTAAGCTGTACACAGTATACAGGGTGATTCACGTAAGTGGTTCATTAGAAGTTTACGGGGAAGGAGTGCGAATTTTGATTTGAAATTTTGGCTACTTATATAACAGGTTGTAAATTTTCTTTCTAAAATATTTTCAACTTCCGACCACTTTCGGTTATACCAGAAGTCAATAGCAACTTTGTTATTTTAAATAGGACACCCTATATATTAGTACACCATTTGGTTCCCTATTAAATTACAAATATTTTTTCTGAATATAATGTGTACCCTATTCCTAACCCTTTTCGAGATATTCGCATATTTTTGATTTTTTTGAGTGTTGCAGCCATCGACCATAGTGATGATAACTTTGAAATTTATGAATCTGGAAAACTGAAATTTCGGACTGTCGTAGACGAAAGTCAACTTTATTAAATGATCTGTATGCCGTTTCAAAATATTGTACAGGGTGTTCGGGAAAAAATTCCCAATATCAACATCGAAAAATTGAAAAATCTCATTTTTTTCAAATGGAACCAATTTTTTTTATTGCAGCATTGAAATGCTTGTGGAAAGACAGTTCAAAAAGATATAACACACCATATGTCTAAATGAAGCGGTTGCTTCGTTATTACGCACAATACGTATTTTTGCTGCTCCATATCAAGAAACAACGGACCTTTTCTAATAGACGGCCATGGATTTTTCATTTGTGATTGTCATTTATTGTGTTCCAAACAATAAAATATTAACTGTTGACAAGAATGGCTCGAATTAACTATTCTAACGAAGATATTTTGAATATGTTTTACACTCATGGAGAATGTAGAAGAATTTTAGAAAAAACAATTAGAATTTTTAATGCGGAAGGCATTTACATTTGCCACCTTTGACGAAAAGAAAATTCAGAAAGTTCGAACGAAATTTCATAGTCCATGGCAAGGTCCAAACAAAGAGAAGCAAATGTAAATACGTAACAGGTAAATAGCATAATATGAATAAAGTGTTTTACTTATAATACCTATGTAGTTTCTTGTTTTTTCTTCTAGTTAGTACCTATTATTATGTTGTATTGTTGCTTCTCAGGGAAAAAAATATTATTAAATAGCCCTCAACCTTGTTATATAATTGCGTTGTTTCATTTTCCATGCCCCCTATAATGTGACGCTCCCTGAGAAATGGCATCTTTGTTGATACAGAGCAGAAAAAATACGTATTTTGCGTAATAACTAAGCAACCGCTTCATTTGGACATATAGTGTGTTATATCTTTTTGAACTGTCTTTTCACAAGCATTTCAATGGCGCAATAAAAAAATATGGGTTCTATTTAAAAAAAAAGAGATTTTTCAATTTTTCGATGTTGATATTGGGAATTTTTTCCCGAACACACTGTACAATGTTTTGAAATGACATACAGACCATTTAATAAAGTTGACTTTCGCCTACGACAGTCCAAAATTTCAGTTTTCCAGATTCATAAATTTCAAAGTTATCATCACTATGGTCGATGGCTGCAACACTCAAAAAAATCAAAAATTTGCGAATATCTCGAAAAGGGTTAGGAATAATGTACACATTATATTCAGAAAAAAGATTTGTAACTTAATAGGGAACCAAATGGTGTAATAATATATAGGGTGTTCTATTTGAAATAACAAAGTTGCTATCGACTTCCGGTATAACCGGAAGTGATCGGAAGTTGAAAATATTTTAGAAAGAAAGTTTATATAACTAACCAAAATTTCAAATGAAATTTCGCACTCCTTCCTCATAAACTTCTAATGAACCACTTACGTGAATCACCCTGTATAGCTGAGAGCGGTTCGTTCGCATTCTACCGGGTGCCCGCAAAATATTACCGACCGACCGTGACTGTGTTGTACTGATGCCTAGCAACGCTTTTTACTGCAGTGCTGATGGCTGTAAAACCAGTTCAAAAGACTATATTATCTTTTTTCATTTCCTAAAGACCCTGAATGGTAAGATTGAGTTTGAGGTACCTACCTACAAAAAATAAGACATTTTTATGTGACATTTAAATACTTATTAATTAACGTATTAATTGAAGAATAATATAGATATAATATTAAAATATTGAAAATTTGAAGGTTCCAGCAATGGAAGAATGCCTTGGGGTTCATCGGTCGTTAAATATTTATTTGTTATTTATGTTTTTGTCTGCTCTATGTTTTGTTAGGCTTTATTAAAAATGAACATAAAAAATTGCATTTTTATTCATGTTCCAACCAAGGTCTACAGATATACCTTCTAAATTATGTAGATTCTGGTAATAGCTACCTTGTATTTTAATTTAACTGTACCTACCAAAAACTAACGGTACACTTACCTACACAAATAATGTTGTACCAAAGTCTACAAATAGGTATACTAATATTTGTAGACTTTGGTAAATAATGGAAAGTCAATATGAACCTGCCCCCGTATAACTAGCTTGACGGCGATTTCGTTTAGTCGCCCTCGTAAATGCGAAGCGTGCGAGGTGACGCTGATTTACGACCGGTCGCAAAAAATTGTCGGCTTTTCCGAGAGATCAAAGGAGTGAGCCGACTTTAGTAAAGTATCGACATTAGAATGGGGATACGGTGATATTTAACGCTGACATGCCAGGAGATACTATCCCTATATTTGATGTGACTTAATTCAGTTAGGTGGGTATTTATTTTTGTTGGACACTGTTAGTCGGATGTTTAAATATGCACCGCGCACGTTTAAACATTTGGTCTTCCATTTAACCACACAGCGCCACGCGGAGAAGCAGTTTGGAACTAGCTCCGCACAATAACTGATATACATTATTATTACTATAAAGGTAAAGACGACAGTAGTAATTTAGGTTTAGTTTAATTAAGCTTGACGTTAGTTCTCGCAACTTTCGTAGTTGGGATGTGGCCTGTTTCTACGCGGTGGCCGAATGAAACAACAGAAAGGTGTTTCTTCGATTTTTAATTTGTTTTATGGGGTTTCACAACAGATTTCGACCTGCCAAACCGCAAAACCTTTCGCAGGGAGACAATACCGCTAATATTTGAAGGCGTCTGAGGTCGAGACCCGCATAAATTCTTAATATGAATCGGCCCGATTAAACCGAGCTGGAAGCAGATTTACCGTGGCCCCGAGTTGACATTCAAGTCGTTTCTGGCCATCGGGGGGCGCGGGTGCCCCAAAGAGCTGTTTATCAGGCGCCTTTTTGTTCACCTTATTGTTTTGGGCGGTTTAACCATTGAAGCTCCAGGGAGAAAAACGCGAGGAATTTTGATAGATGCCCGGACTTGTTGATTTGGAGGCGAGACTCTGCTCAGAATCCGCATATATTACAAACGGTACTATCTGCTATCTAATTTCTAACTTAAAACTACCACATTATTTGAAAATTGCGAACTAGAGTCGTTCATGAACCCATTGTCCAAGGTTTTGTATAACAACAAGTAATTCAACTCAGTCTTGAGAAAACAGGAGCAAATTCCTTGACACATACAACAAAAAATCCATTGATAAGTAATGTCTAGAGTAACCCAAATATGCAACACGCATATTTTGCATATTTAGCATATTATATGCATTTTTTAAAATATTTGCATATATCCTTAAAATATGGAATATTGGGCATAATTGAAAGAATTTAGGATAATTTAATTCTTTGGCAAGCGTTTCATTCATTTTTGGGAACAGGGGTCGGTGTCTAGGTAGGTACCTGGTTTTCCCAAAATAATATAGATAATTTAATAAAGTACAATTAATGAAAAGGACAGAATAAATTATAGATAGGTAAGGATAATCCATTTCTAATTTCCAACATGAAAAAAGTCTTCCTTAAAGCGCCTATAAGGGTTCAGTTCTACAAAGAAAACTACCAGACACTCCTCTTCCACCTCAACCTGTTATTACAAGATGGGGCACTTGGTTGGAAGCTGCATTTTTTTATTGCGAGAATTTTTGCCAACTGAAAGATCTAATTTCAGAATTTTCAAACGAATCTTCCCAGTCCCTTACAGATGTCAAACAACTATTCGAAAACAAGGAAAAAAGAAACAACTTTCCTTTCTAAAAGCAAATTATAGCTTTCTTTTTAAAACAATAACACAAATGGAGGAATATAATTTGCCATTAACCCGAAGTGTAGAACTGGTAAAACAATCTGAGGTTTCTTTTCACAATGTCACAGGTAAAATTGGGGACAAAATATTTCAAAAATTTATAAATGTGATGGAAAAAATAGTGGGTTTCAGTTTCTTAGCCACATAGCAAATATTTTAAAGGGAGATTTCACCGAATCCATCGATTTGGATCTTGTGATAGTGACCAATTTTAAAAGCGCACCTCTTACATCGGTTGATGTGGAAAGGAGTTTCTCCATTTATAAATTTTTATATCCTGATAGAAGACAAAATTTTTTAATTGAGAATTTTGAGCAACATTTAGTGGTTTATTGTTTTTACAACTAAATTTCAACCTGATTTTTATAATTTATAATAAATGCATATTTAGATTTAGTTCAATCGCAAATAAAATATTGTTACTTTTACTATGTATAAATGCATTTAGAAATTTGTATGTACATTATATATGTTTATTTGTAAATGAAACAATAAATTTATATTTTTAAAGTATTTCTTAATTTCCATATTTTCAACATTTTCCTGCATATTTTGACTAAATTATTTGCATATTTATGAGCATATTTTGAGGGTTTCGAGTTGCATATTTGAGTTACTCTAGTAATGTCCTATCTTCACACAGTAGAACTGTTTGTTATGAAGAATAAGAAAAAACCTAACCTTAAATCATGGAAAGCAATACTTTATCATTATTATACATTTATTTACAAATACATTGAAAAATCATTGGCACCGCTTGTTTCTTCACATAACATAAATAATGACACTTGGTTTAGTGCGAGATGATCTGAATTCTTCTTTTTTCTGTATAGCTCTGGTAGAATCAACTATGTTAGTTTCCCAAAATTCCGATCCATTTTTGCCTTAAATTTGGGTCTGGAGGGAACCTAAAAATAATAGTAAAATGAGTAAATATTAATTTAAAATTTGCCAACAAAAATATGCTATTTTTTTATTGGTTGGTTTAAAATTTGAAAGCATGTCATTTTATGATTTTTTCAAAATATGGAAATAAATAATTTTCATGTAAATTTTCATGCACATTTTTTGTATATCTTTCTATAAATCCCTTTCTATATTGAACCAAACATTCAAAAACATATTTTTTGTAGATTGTAGAAATTTTGAAGCTTAGTTTTTATAAAAAAACTTAAAACTACCTGAGGAATCTTTCTCTGAAATGTCGAACACTTATTAAAAAAACACCCTGTGCACAGCCATTTAATTTGTTTATACCTATACCTATCCAGAGAAATTGGATTTTTTATTGGAAAAAATTCTGTAAAACATATCTCAAATCGTTTGAAGTTATACGTATATTAAGTTATATATTACAAAATTGGTTTTATATTATTTCAAACGATTTACATGACATTATACTTTGCATTTCAATCAACGTTATTAGGAAATTAAGTAATTCATTCCTAAATATCCCTGTAGTGTATACAGTTAATAGGTGTATAAACATTTCGATAAAATCGCCATGTTTTGATAGCAAAAGCAGTTAGTAGGTAGTTTAAAATTTTAGATTATATTTTATTAAAAAAGATATTAACCAGACTAACATTATTATACAGTGTGGTCATTTAAGTGTGCTATGGGATTTTTTTTTATTAATTGCACAACCAAAATTCAAATGTTCCCGAAAATTGGTGCATGTTCGATAATCATATTAGGAGCACTTAGAATGGTTGCAAGTCAACCAGCATACAGGGTAGGTCAAAAAAATATAAAAATTGCAAGGAGCAAAGTACCCTTATTTTAGAAAATTCAGTAAAATGTTATTAAGAAAAGTTGTTTAGAATTAAAAGTTACGCCTAAATATAAAAACATGGCCTCCTAAGAAAACTTGTTTAAAAACAATAATATTCCTCAAATTTATTTCTTTAATATTCTCCCCTAAAGACTTTCGTAAATTAATCAAAATAAAATCAATTTCACATAACGTTGTTCAAATTTGTAAAATTAACTTAGATTTTTAACTTTTTAGGGAATCACAAACTTTATGTTGCAACGATATTAAACAAAACTTTAAAATTTCGCAAAAATTAGGTAAAACATTAGTAATGATAATGTGTCTATTAAAAAAACTCTCATTTAAGGTGCAAAATTTTTATTTTAAATGTTTTGTAAGAAACTATGGAAATTAATTGACAAAAAAAAATTTATATTTTTACCTATCCTGTATGCTGTTTAACTTAAAACCATTCCAAGTGCACCTAATACGATTATTGAACAAGCATCAACTTTTGGCAATATCTGTATTTTGGTTGTGCAATTATTAAAAAAAAATCCCATATACAGTGTGTCCACGGATTGATGTCGGAATAGGTGTATATGACAAAAAAATTTCGAGTTCAAATTTGACCATTTGGGGTTCAGCCCTGCTTGGATAGAAACTAATTTGTGCCATATTAGTAGTTTCGAAAAATCAAGTAGGCCTTGACAGGAACGATTTATTTATTTTCTGTGTAGGTTAAGTGCCTTTTCTGAACAAGATATCGAAAAATGTTATTAGAAAAAGTTGCTTAGAATTCAAAATTATGTCCCTGTGCAGATTTTCAAAATAATTGGCCTACTTTGATTTTAATCCATTTCATTTAGGTAGTTGAACTTTTATATTGCCGAACACACATTTTCAGTCAAGTTGGCATGTTTTTATTATTTTTTTTAACTCCATTGCTAGAATTTGCTAAGATTTGACATTAAAACAATAAACAAAGCAAACACTATCTAACCCCTAATGAAAAAAAAATCAATATAAAATAAACACTATGTTATTCTATCAAATCACCGCCTTTGTCAGCGCACAACTCAAGTCTTCTTCGGAATTCGCCGAAGCTGCGCTGAACTTCTTCTAAAGGTATCGTATTTATGGTCACTCTAATCTTATTCTTAAGCACTTCTTCATTGTTTTGCAATGGTTGCTCATAAACCCTCTGTTTGATGCGACCCCAGAAGTAAAAGTCCATTACCGTTAAGTCTGGCGACCTAGGTGGCCATAGGATGGGCCCATCCTCATTGAATTCTAGCTCACGGGTAGAGCGCCCAATCCAGCGGTTTTCAAAATTCCTGTTTAGCCAATTAGAAATAAGTATTGTAGAGTGCGATGGGCATCCGTCTTGTTGGAAATATAAATGTTGCTGTCCTTGCGGGATTTGTGTGATAAACCAATTTAAGATATCTAAATACTTATGTTGATTGAGCCTACCCTCAATAAAATATGGGCCAATCACACCCTAATGATATGAAAGAGCACACCAGCCATTCACTTTTTTAAAGTACTGACTTTTGTTTGCGATTCTAAAATTCGGGTTTGTTTGACTCCAAAATCTACAATTTTGTGATGACGGGACACCGTTGGTCGTAAACGTTGACTCGTCCGAGAAGATAATATTTCTGTAAAAACTTTGGTCATGCATAATTCTTTCACCTAGTTTGAGACAAAATTCAAGTCGTTTGGCTTCATCACCGTCTTCCAAAGTGTGAACAAACGTTGGTTTATATGCGCGAATTTTATTAATTTTGCAAATTTTTTGAATCTGCGACTTACTTATACCCAAATGGTCAGCTCTGGATCTTAAAGGTTTCTTTGCGTCCTCTTCTACCGAATTGTAAACAAGCAAGGTAGCCGCATCATCCTCATCATAACGTTTTTTCGTTTTTTTCTGGTTAAGCACACTTCCAGTCGCGAGAAACTTATGAACTGTCCTTGACGCTGTTCTGTCAACTAAGGGGATTTCAGGATATTTTTCGTTAAATCTTCGAATAACTTCAGGGAACGAACGGTTACCAATTCCATAACACTGAATAACATAAATTTTCTGCTGAAGTGTTAACATATTGTTTTATCGAGGTGAAAACTTTCTTTGCTTTTTTTGAAAATTTAGGTAGATGTTTTAGTTGACAAGACGGTGACAGGTCGTTTTATTGCTAAAATAAGGTATTGTTACCGTTTGGTGGGATCTCTGTCACCGGAGGAATTAAATGCAATTTTGGTATCTTGTAAATTTCAGTCCTACTGGCAGTTTTTTATTAATACGCTAAAACCCACAGGATATAACTACCAAACTGCACTGAACAGTTTAAAAAAATAATAAAAACATGCCAACTTGACTGAAAATGTGTGTTCGGCAATATAAAAGTTCAACTACCTAAATGAAATGGATTAAAATCAAAGTAGGCCAATTATTTTGAAAATCTGCATAGGGACATAATTTTGAATTCTAAGCAACTTTTTCTAATAACATTTTTCGATATCTTGTTCAGAAAAGGCACTTAACCTACACAGAAAATAAATAAATCGTTCCAGTCAAGGCCTACTTGATTTTTCGAAACTACTAATATGGCACAAATTAGTTTCTATCCAAGCAGGGCTGAACCCCAAATGGTCAAATTTGAACTCGAAATTTTTTTGTCATTTACACCTATTCCGACATCAATCCGTGGACACACTGTATGTTGCGCACTTAAATGATCACACTGTAGATTTTAGCTGCAACACTACTATCCATATTTCCGCTTTCCATGATCATTTCCTTGTACTCGTTTTAGTAAGTAAGCTTACGTCCGCAATCCAAGGAGACTTCGTCCTTTTGGGCCATTAAAAAGCGAAGTTATGTAAACAAATCCCTTCCTTGTTAGAGCGCGATTATCTTACAGCGCTTGACAAAATTGCAAGCGTATCTTGACGAGGGTAATCGAGGAAGATACTGAGTACGTGTGGATGTGGCGAAGCGAGGAACTTCAACAGTTAAAGCGAGCAATTACGAGTGCGAATAAAAGAGCAACATCTTTTTACTCTTTATCAGCATAACTAATAGGATCAAGGAGGGGCAGAGAGTAGAGCATAGAGCTCTTCACAGATAGAGCGCTCTTTAGTATTGTCCTTTGATTAAAATTTGCACCCCGCACAGGTTTTTGGTCTCTTTTAAAAAAGGAGGAGGTTATCAATTCGGTTGTATTTTTATGTTTTTTACCTCAGAACTCCGTCATTTATAAACCGATTTGGACAATTCTTTTTTTATTTGAAAGGGCATACCTACAGAATGGTCCCATTTAAATTTGAAGAAAAAATTCCACCCCTAAGGGTGGACAAATAGGGGATGAAATTTCATATTGAACCGATTTCGATGATTCTTTTTTTATTAGAAAGGGAGAACCTCAGAGGTGGTCCCATTTAAATTTGAAGAAAAAATTCCACCCCTACGGGTGGCAAAATAGGGGTTGAAATTTCATATTGGGCCGATTTCGATGATTATCTTTTTATTAGAAAGGGATTACTTTAGGAGTGGCCTCATTGAAATTTGAAAAAAATAGGGGACGAAATTTCATATTGGACCGATTTCAATGATTCTTTCTTTACTAGAAGTTATGTAAACAAATCCCTTCCTTGTTAGAGCGCGATTATCTTACAGCGCTTGACAAAATTGCAAGCGTATCTTGACGAGGGTAATCGAGGAAGATACTGAGTACGTGTGGATGTGGCGAAGCGAGGAACTTCAACAGTTAAAGCGAGCAATTACGAGTGCGAATAAAAGAGCAACATCTTTTTACTCTTTATCAGCATAACTAATAGGATCAAGGAGGGGCAGAGAGTAGAGCATAGAGCTCTTCACAGATAGAGCGCTCTTTAGTATTGTCCTTTGATTAAAATTTGCACCCCGCACAGGTTTTTGGTCTCTTTTAAAAAAAGGAGGAGGTTATCAATTCGGTTGTATTTTTATGTTTTTTACCTCAGAACTCCGTCATTTATAAACCGATTTGGACAATTCTTTTTTTATTTGAAAGGGCATACCTACAGAATGGTCCCATTTAAATTTGAAGAAAAAATTCCACCCCTAAGGGTGGACAAATAGGGGATGAAATTTCATATTGAACCGATTTCGATGATTCTTTTTTTATTAGAAAGGGAGAACCTCAGAGGTGGTCCCATTTAAATTTGAAGAAAAAATTCCACCCCTACGGGTGGCAAAATAGGGGTTGAAATTTCATATTGGGCCGATTTCGATGATTATCTTTTTATTAGAAAGGGATTACTTTAGGAGTGGCCTCATTGAAATTTGAAAAAAATAGGGGACGAAATTTCATATTGGACCGATTTCAATGATTCTTTCTTTACTAGAAAGGGGTTACCTTAGGGGAGGTCACAATTAAATTTGAAGAGAAAAATTTCAATCCTAAGGGCGGACAAATAGGGGATGAATTAAATGGGTTTCGGCTGCGTGCACGTAAATGTTAATAACGAAGAAGATGTGTATTTTCGTGCAAATTATATTATAATTATATATAATTATATATTATATATAATTATATAATTATAGGGGATGGAATTTAATATTGGACCGATTTCGATTATTCTAATAATTCACTAAAAAATAAGAAATAAAAAATCTAACAAAAAAATTAAAACCGACTTCAAAAATTTGTCCATATGCACACTCCACTAAAAATTAAAAAAAAAAACAAAAAATAACACCGGCTTCCCAAATTTGCCCGTATACACATTTCAACTAAAATTTTAGAAATATTTTTCTCTTTCTAAATTGAATTATCTTTGGAGTCGATGACAGTAAGTTATGATGTATGTAGGATATGATGTATTCATGTCTAAATAGATTTAAATTCCTTGCCTTGACTGTCACCAAATCAGATAACTCAATTTAGAAAGAAAAAAATATTTCTAAAACTTTAGTTGAAATGTGCATATTGGCAAATTTGTGAAGTCGGTGTTATTTTTTGTTAATTTTTTTTAAATAAGTATCACGAATAAAGAAAAATATCAGGTAAAAAGTAAGGAACTGTTCATAGATCATTATTTATAGAGCAAAAAGAAATGAATCTTGTGACCTAACCTAACTTAAACCTAACCCAACCTATTTTGTTTTGCTGTTTTGTGACAAGACATAGTCAACTATAGACAGATAACTCACTTGCAAAACTCACATTTCAAAATATGGGTGTGCCCATTTTCGAAAGTAAGAGTCTAGTCCGTTGAATTTTCCTTGCCTAATGAAAAATATTTTCTAATATAAGCGCGCCATTCCTGAGAACATCTTCATTTAAAGTTTTCAAGCGATAAGAGCAACCAAAGCTCTAGTTTTATTTATGATCTTACGGCGGCAGTTAGGCCATCGCGCAAGCGCGAGCTCGCCAGTGACGTACCCGGATATTTCCCCAATTAAAAAATCCGCTTTTGATTTTCAATAGAAATTTATATATGCCTAGACGCGCCTCTGCGAAGCGATGCAATGCTTAAGAGCGTTTTAATTTAGTTTGCTCGGGAATCATTTGATTACGAAGGGCAGTTTTTAATAAAATTATTTCTGAAGGCGGCCCTGAACGGTAAAACACTTTAATTTGATCGAACCTATTCTTAAATAAGTTACACCCTAGTGCTGCCGATAGATATATCACTATTATGAAAATTATAACCTAAACTAATGTCAAAATAATAATGGTCAGATGTCGAATTTACCACAACCTTACTTCACTGTTTTCTGATCATAATGCCAGGGCTGTATTAGCTGCGTATCTGTCAAATGTTTTCGTGAAACACAGAATATTGTTTTAGTTGTAGCTTAGCCGTTTTTACTAAATTTTACGTCGCATTGAAGACAAGCGGCCAGGACTCCTACAGCCATCTCCAATTTCAGTTTAGTTTCTTGATAATCGGGCAGGTTTTTCAACTAATTGAATAATTATGTTTGACGTGAAAGCAGAAAGTTTTCTGCTAGCTTCTAGCTCGCAATTCTGCGGGTATTTGTAAATTTATGTGGATTCGTCTAGCTAAAAGCTATTGCATGTTGGACGTCTTGGCGGAATCGAACTACTTCGGTGCATTTCAGACCTATATGAGTCCATATCGGGTTGGGTTGGATGTTAACATATGTATGCCTATTAAGAAAATAATTTGTCTATATTTCTATGTAAATAGAAAGTGAGGGGAGAAACTATTATGTGTAATTGGCATTTCAGAGATTTGTGACTAACCTATATTTTGTGATTTGTGAAAGCTAACCTAAGATATTTGTTGACAGAGTGCTTATTTCTTCTTCTTCTTTTCGACCGAATTGAGACGTTCAAAATAATCGTCCCAAAGATAAAACAGTGAGAATATCGCCGAATAAACGTAATACCGAACTCTACCCCAGAGGAAATACGGCAGCACACCCCGTCTCTGGATTTCACAACCCCGGTTAGATTAGCTGTTGTAATATTTAGCAGGACAGGCTGCGCAGCTCGTATTTGGCACTCAAACTCCGCCACCTGATATCTGCCTTCCCGCAATTTCTTTGGAATGCACTCCCATGCTGTCCACCTATTTATATTGGCCAGGTTTTATTTCACCTAACCTACAATTCGTTACAACAACAGCAATTTGTTCAATAGTCATAGTTTTGCCGCAGTCATTATAAAATGTGTCCCGGATTAGAATGAACAGTATGGAGGTGTTGCAAACGGTGGGAGATAGAACAACGGGTAAAAGGGGAAAGTTGCGCAATTTTGAGGTCAATAAAATGGTACAACCAGATTTCTAATATATTTTTTCGTTTTTGAGTTATTTTAAAAAAAGTGAAATATTGCGTGTTCGATTTTATTTTTTCTGAAGTTGTTATCACATATAGACAAAAGAAAAACACTTTCTTATGGCACTTTTTAAAGGGCTTTAAGATGGCGTTTTTAGATTTGTTCTACAACATTTTGTTTTTGAGAAACCATCTTTAACTTTATTTTTTTAAATACGGACCTGGATTTTTTTTTCAGATTTTGAAAGCACTCTTCATTGCAAATACCACGATGTATGACACGCAATATTTTTAAAATGTTTTGAGACAATTATTATACTGAATATTCCCTTTTTCTATTCATTTTTTTTCTATTGCAGCCCTGTATTTAATAATAAGAAGTCTAAATGTTAATCAGTATTGTCAACAACGTAACTTACAGTTTATTTTTACTTCGAAAACTTAATAATTTAAATATGGCCCTGTCCTGTTAGTGCTTTTCTTTGTTGTTGTATAGCAAACAGTGTCGCATTGTATTTTGGAGTAAATTCTTGGCTTTTTCTAATTGTGAGAAGAATGCTTTAAGCCAATGAAACCAATAACTTTTGGCATTTATTAATTGCAACAATAACAATACATTCTTTCGTCCTCTACACTATTTCTGTGACACAAGATATAACATGCTAACATGTCAAATTTGTCGTCATTTGAAAAAGCACCCTCCATTTCTAATAATACAAATTATTAACTAAATGATACAGTGGGAGTTATGACAAATGACAAGGGTTGGTTTCGTTGTTTCAAAGCCTTGTAGGTGGTGGATTTTTTTTTATGATTGTATGTGACTGTTATTAGTCTTTGTCTTTGCCGTCCTTTTTTTGGTTCTCCGATTGAAAGATAAGTTGTAAGTTAAATATTGATTAATATTAGACTTCTTATTATTAAATACAGGGCCGCATTAGAAAAAAATGAATGGAAAAAGGGAATTTTCCTTATAATTGTCTCAAAACATTTTAAAAATATTTCGTGTCATACATCGTGGTACTTGCAATGAAAAGTGCTTTCAAAATGTGCAAAAAAATCCAGGTCCGAGTTGAAAAAAATAAATTTGAAGATGGTTTCTCAAAAACGAAATGTTGTAGAACAAATCTAAAAACGCCATCTTAAAGCCCGTTAAAAAGTGCCATAAGAAAGTGTTTTTCTTTTTTCCTATCTGTGATAACAACTTCACAAAACAATAAAATCGAAAAAGCAAAATTTTACTTTTTTCAAAATAACTCAGAAACGAAAAAAGATATTGGAAATCTGTTTGTACCATTTTATCGACTTTAAGATGGCGCAACTTTTTCCCCATTTAACCGTTGTTCTATCTCTCACCGTTTGCAAGATCCCGATGCTGTTCACTCTTATCCAGGACACATTTGTGTACTTGCTTTCATGCCGAATATTTTTGCATAACGTATTTATGCACCTGCTCTGCCATTATTCTTAGTCGCAATTTGGCCCATAATATTAAGTCTGAACGATAATTTCTCAGAGGGTCCGAGTGGGTGGGTACCTTTTCGAGTGCCGCGTTTAAGAGGGTTAAGTAAATTAATGTACTGCGGTAAGGCCCTGCTAACTTGGCCGAATTCACACTATACATGGCAAACAACAATATTCGGAATAGTTGCCATCATCACTTATATGGCCTTACAACGTCCACGCGGCCAATCGATAGAGCACCGAATAATTGCTGAGGTGTTAAATTGCAGACCTGGACGGCCGTAACAAGATGACAAACGTTTGTAATATTTGTGGCTTAAACTAACCTACAAATTACAATCACAAAATATATAGGTTAGGTTAGTTACAATTAGACATTATTAGAACAATCCATAGAGATAATATACAGTGCCCGCCAAAAAGTCTGCGCCATATGGGAAAAATTTTTAGTAAATAACTTAAGGAAAATTTGTTTGCGGCATCAGGTTTTGCTTGCTCTAGAACCAAAATTTACATAATCAAATGTTGTGACGTAGTCTCTTTTATATGTCAAATTTGACATTAATGAAAAAAAATTTCCGAAAAATGGGCTTATTTAACCGAATTTCGAAAAAAAGTCATAAGAAAAATATGTTTCTTTCGCAATTTTATACCCCTGTGCAAAATTTCAAGAGCCTACTACGATTTTTATATTTTGCCCTTTGTTGCCCTTTTCTGTATTTGTTAATCCATAAAAGTCGATCCTATGTAATTTAAAACACTCATTGACTGAATACATACTGCACAATACTTAGTTTACGGTCTAAATATCCTTCTTTTCCTTTTTTTGCAAAAAAATTAAAATGAGGGCTTGTTGAAGAAGCACGCTTGGTGCAAAACTGATCTAATTTTTACAGATAAACACATAAATTCGATTTACAAACTTCTTTCTATAGTAAATGGTTGTAAAAACACACAAATATTTCTGTCATGCTGATCTGATCAGAAATATCTAGAAAATTTAAAATATTATGTCCAATAATATCCAACAAAGGGCGAAATATGAAAATCGTAGTAGGCTCTTTAAATTTTGCACAGGGGTATAAAATTGCAAAAGAAACATATTTTTCTTATGACTTTTTTCGAAATTTGGTTAAATAAGCCCATTTTCGGACATTTTTTTCATTAATGTCAAATTTGACATATAAAAGAGACTACTTCACAACATTTGATTATTTCAATTTTGGTTCTAGAGCAAGCAAAACCTGATGCCGCAAACAAATTTTCGGTAAGTTATTTAGTAAAAATTTTTCCCATATGGTGCAGACTTTTTGGCGGGCACTGTATGTACAGGGTGTTCCAGCGGAAACGTAACAGGCTCTGTAACGGCCGGGAAAATTTTTTCTTGGAAAAACGCAAAAATAGGTCAGTTTTGTTTGGCAGGGGGACATCTTTTGGCATAAAATTGATAGATCTATCTGCAACCCCCTGAGCAGGGGTTGAACCCCTTCAAAAAATTTAAATGGGAAGGGGGTTCATGTCGCACACGTTTGGAAACGTCTCTCAATTCTCTATACACCTGCATCAGACTTTCGAAAATCGATCTACTTTTCAAAAAGATACACCGAGTAAAATGCAAAACATTCATTTTCAATTATTGTCTGGTATTGTTAAACAATTAAGCCGAAAGTGGTGGTCGGGGGCTGTAAGTTATAGAAAGCATGTTCAGCAACATTATTTTGACGAAAATTTGATAAACGGGAGGAAATTGAAACTTTCTTGTAATAAATGCTCAAAATGTTGCCCATTTACTTCCATGCAATAATAAAGATTTTGTTCAAAACGCTGCCGAACATTGTGCAACATTTCAGGGGTGATTTGTCGACATTCGTTTATAATACGGAGACGCAGATCTTCTATTGTATCACAATACCAGGCAATAATTGAAAATGAATGTTTTGCATTTTTCACGCTGTATCTTTTTGAAATGTCGATCGATTTTTGAAAGTCTGATGCAGGTGTATAGAGAATTGAGAGACGTTTCCAAAGGTGTGTGACATGAACCCTCTTCCCATTTAAATTTTTTGAAAAGGGGTTCAACCCCTGCTCAGGGGGTTGCAGAAGATCTATCAATTTTATGCCAAAAGATGTCCCCCTGCCAAACAAAATTGACCTATTTATGCGTTTTTCCAAGAAAAAATTTTCCCGGCCGTTATAGAGCCTGTTACGTTTCCGCTGGAACACCTTGTATACAGGTAGAGTGCTGGACGATGTTTTTTATACATAGGATGCGCGGAAAATTTTTGACGAATTTAAAATCATTAAATAGTAAAAAATAGTAATAAATAGGCCCACTGGACATGCGCATTTGCAATTTGAGTTAGTGTTTTGTGACACTCTTTGACAGCGACAAACTAAGTATAACCTACCGTTGTTTGCATCATAGACGCTTTGTGGCATAATTTTTTCGATTTTCAGCTAATTATTAATAGTTTCTTCGCGTTTTAGTTGTTTTAAGCACTCTACCTATATATAAGATCTCTATGGAACAATCTGACTTAACATGGCCCAACCTAACCTAATTCTGCTGTTGATCACAGAAAATTGAAAGTTAGGTTAGGTGGCGGAAGAACCAAATCCAATTATTGAAACGCGTTATTTTTAAAATGTCGTTAATTATATGACACAGATGCCAAACCTGGAATAGCTTTCGGATCTTATCGTTCTGGCAACCAGGACGATACTAAACAATTCTATTACGCGGTGGGTGAAAAATGGATATTCCGAAGGGCCCACTAACTGCAGTAATGGCTTATTATATACCCCGTAAACCGCCAATAAAAAAATTGCCGACAAACGAAACAAGATCCCGGAATGGTTTCTTACGTGAAAAAATGTCTGTGCAGTGGTTTTTAAATAACGTGCAGTAAAAATGTGAAGCAGTAGAAATATGGTTAAGGGGCTTTTCAGTCAATTAACTTTCTTAAATTGGCTGCATTAGGCCTAATCTCAAAATTCTCGTTCGGTATAGAGAGAGGAAGCTCGAAGACGTTTAGTCCTTTTAATATAGAAAGGGAAATAAACGTCTGGAAAACGCCTAACGCCTTTTAAATTCATATTTGCAGCCTAAAATTTAATTTGTAGATAATTAGGCCCGCTTTATAAAGTAAGTTTTTCAAAATCTATTCATACTCCCTGGAATGAATGGCAAAAATCATAGAGATGATATATATATAGGTAGAATGCTGGACGATGTTTTTTATACATAGGATGCGCGGAAAATCTTTGACGAATTTAAAATCATAAAATAGTAAAAAATAGTAATAAATAGGCCCAGTGGACATGCGCATTTGCAATTTGAGGTAGTGTTTTGTGACACTCTTTGACAGCCATTTGACAGCGACAAACTAAGTATAACCTACCGTTGTTTGCATCATAGACGCTTTGTGGCATAATTTTTTCGATTTTCAGCTAATTATTAATAGTTTCTTCGCGTTTTAGTTGTTTGAGTCTTTTATCTAATTAAGTGATTATCTCGAATATGTTCTGCTCATTTTACACCAGAGTGTTTAAAAACGAAACGAGTCAAAACGCAGCTAATTGAAAATGCGGTACCAACTCTTCTATTAAAACTACCAAAACCATCATTTAAGTAAGTATATTAACATGATTGTGGTGTAAGAAACTATTAGTAGCTTATTTGTTTTAGTGTTAAAGTTATAAAGGTAGATGAAAACAAGTCAAGTTCTAGCATCAGTGAAGCAAATTCTAGTAGTTTGGACGAAACTAGTTTTACAAGTATAAACGAACCTAGTTGTAGTTATCGAAGTCTTGACCAGTCCACTTTGAGGTGAGCTTAATTTATTATCAATGTACAAGTTTGTAGGGAGATAGTAATTCAGAAAAACAACCACTGTTTTGAATTGCGCGGTCTGAAGGTCTAATGCGCATGTTCCATGGGCCCATGCGCAAATCCACAATTTATATATATATTTATATATGATCTCTGTGGCAAAAATCCACCAGTTTTAATGACCAAAATCATCCAGAGATTAGATACTAATTAAATTATTTTAAAGGAGGTAATTCACTCAAGCAGTTGCGCGAAGCTTTCAAAGAATATCGGATAAAACGCGCAAAAAACTGAAAGGTACGCTATCGAATCGTAGGCCGAAACCGAGATTTAATCAAATTGACAGTGAGTGGTAAATTCCAATAGCAAGATCAGCCTCAAATTCCACGAGATCGTGAATTAATTAAAAAGCTGCCAGATTTAGCTCGGGATACCTACCTCTCGGTTATTTTACTTTATTATTGATTTAATTTTTGCCTCCCACGCGTTCCCCACGGATTCCGGCAATGAAATTCGCGAACAGATAAAAACGACACGTTAATATAACACACGTCATCATCGCAAAACACAAAGGTTAGGTTTAACCAACAACAATTCACTTTTCATTGGTGTTTGTTAGGTTGCATAACCAACCAAATTTCGCCAAAATGAACAACACCCCAACAATAATAATTATTATTCCATTGGTATACCTATATTAGGGTGGCGTTTAGGCGATATATCGTTTCGGTTGTGAACGTTTATTTCGAGCGGATTTATATATTCTATATGCGTTGTAACAAAAACACCCCCAACAATTGAAACCCTAGTGCCCCGCAGATAAATGGGTCACGTGGGTACAGTTCGATTTTAGTATTTATCTTTGTGCGATGTTTTTTTCCAAACAAAAGAGTAACCGGTCGTATAATCCTTCGCAGAATCACCCACACTTCAGCAGTAAAAAAAGGGAACACATCATTTAGATGTTGTTTTATTCTGACGTCTCTCTCTCCCTTTTATGTATTTACGGAGGGAGCAGATAGTTAAGTATATTACACTTCCTGCCAATTTAGTTGTATATCCAACTGTTGATGTAGATGTGCAACCTTATAAAACAAAAGCAAATTGGCCGTTTGGCGATTATCATAGCAGGATACACTATCAGAACTGCTTGAAAAATTAATCGTTGATGTTAATGGCGCGTGCACAAAGTGTCAGGAGTTATTAGCAAGTTTAATTAATTACAATTTGTAAACTTTTTTGTTTGGAAACCCACGGTAAAATTTGGAATTATAATGAGAATAAGGGGGTGACTGCTTTGAAAAAATATTAAGCGATTACAGACGCTGAAATTTTTCTTATCATATGCTATTTAACCTAACCTAGATTTCTTCCATTGCTGACAAAGAGTAACCTAACATAACCTAATGGATGAGTCCACTGAAAATTTGGCCTTGAAAATAAGAGACAAAGTTCTCCCCTACAAGCGCTATCCTTCTTTATAAGTGTAGTCAAAATAATATGTACGTTTGCATTGAATAGCTCTCTATTTATTGTCACCAATTTTGCCAACGATGGCAATGTCAGTCATACATTTTCCCTGTCAACCATTTACTGTGATAATTTTATAAAAATATGTGCGAGGTTATTGTGTGATTCACAACAAAACTTCCTGACATCCGATTGAGCTGAGACTTTGCATACACCTTTAGTTCCGGTGACAATACAAAATGCAATACTCGATATTGCAATACTTTCAAAATGGCCGCCGCTCCAATATGGCGGATGATGTGTTTTTTGCCAACCCCCTTAATATGGGTATCAAATGAAAGAACTTGAAGAGTAGAAAACGAGTTAGTGACATCACAATAAATTCAATATGTCCGCCGCTCCAAGATGGCGGATTACCAATTTGATACCCAACATGGGTATCAAATGAAAGGGCTCGACGGGTAGAAAACAATAAGGTGAATGACTTCATACGAAATCCAATATGGCGGCCGCCCCAAGATGGCGGACTAAATTTCTTTACCACCCTCCTGACATGGGAATCAAATAGGAACTAAAAAGCACAAAATAAAATTGAAAATAAAAAAAAGCTTTTTAAAAACAAGCTTTTATTTAAGCCATGTACTAAACCGAATAAAATAAGTTTAGGTTTTCGTTAAGATAATTCAATTCCAAATTGCGACAAGTTTTTGCAAATTGAAAAGCTTGTCGCGCGAATTGTAAAGAAAAAAATGCATACTTTGGCAAATAGGCACTTACTTATCAACCAATCACTGTCCAATAAAATTAATTGGTACCTACTTTCATCAACATTTCGCGCGACAAGCTTTTCAATTTGCAAAAACTTGTCGCAATTTGGAATTGAATTATCTTAACGAAAACCTAAACTTATTTTATTCGTTTTAGTACATGGCTTAAATAAAAGCTTGTTTTTAAAAAGTTTTTTTTATTTTTTTCATATTGCAATGTTAGGCAGAACTTTCGTCTCTTTTCTTTTCAATGCCAAATTTTCAGTGGATTCGTCTATTGGGGTATAATCTGGATTAGAATATTTTCTGATTTAGTTTGATTTTGTTCCAGTGAACGTGTACGATGGGGAACAACTGAACTTGACCCGTATCAGTCGAACAGAAATGGGAGCCTACCTTTGCATAGCAACAAACAGCGTTCCGCCATCTGTTAGTAAACGCATCATTGTGGATGTCGAATGTAAGTATATTGCACATTCCGAGTGTATTTACTTTTCTGTCTGGCGCAGGAATATCAATAATATTTAAAGGGACGCTTTAGATGTAGTTTTCAAAGTGCTGAAAATTATTTTATTGGCCAATACTTTGATACAATTGACATGTTAGTTTATTGTTAGTGACGGTATAGTTTAAGTTGTAGTAATAATTTGCTGCCTTCGATTGTATGTGAACTGATCGGAACAGTTCGGAGTGATACATTTTAGCAGTGGCGGCCCGTGGGTTTTGGCAGCGGGTGGGCAAGGTGACACCCCCCCCCCCCGCAAAAAATAGGGAAATAGGGACATGTTACTCTAGTTAGTCAATTTACTTTTGGAATCGGAAACTCGTTAAGTACGCCGTAAACTGACTTAGGTAGGTACCTATCTATCGCAAACTTTCCAAAAATAAACAGTTCAGCAAGAACCAACGAGAAGGTCAGAGTGTTTTCACATATTAAAGCGCCGATTTAACAAAAAATTTACTATATCACCTGTACCTGTGATACCTGTACTGTTATTGTTGTTATTACTGCTTACCAGCAGCCCCTGCACCTGCAGAATAGTTGCCTCGACTGCTTGGTCTTGGTCGCACCCCCGGCACTCCATTATCTCGATCGCGAAAAAATAGTAGCACCTACGAAAACGACTCCGTAAAACTGAATTAGAATTAAGTTATCATTAGCACGCGGCCACGCGGCCTGTAGCCCGAAGAGAGAGAGATAGCAATAACAACAAGTGCATGCATCGCATCATTTGCATGACAAGGAAGTCGAAGTCGGACGTTCCTCCCCCAGCGTTCAAAAAATGGGCTCGCCGGCGCGCCCGAGCCTCCTTGCCCAACTTCCCTATGCCTGACTGCCTGG
The DNA here is from genome assembly GCA_963920635.1 of Pseudeuparius sepicola. Taxonomy (NCBI): domain Eukaryota; kingdom Metazoa; phylum Arthropoda; class Insecta; order Coleoptera; family Anthribidae; genus Pseudeuparius; species Pseudeuparius sepicola. The sequence continues at coordinate 934,905 of OY987305.1, read as the reverse complement.
CTCAGCGGCGCCTATCCCGGCCGGAAAATCAAAAATTCAGTTTGCTGTTTGTTTTGTAATGTACCTAATAAACTAATAAGATTTGAGATTTGAAAAAAAAAAACAAAGGAACGTACGTTACTAGTTACTAAGTACTTTCAGATTTGATTGATAAATGATAAATGGTAAGTATAAAGTGGGTATAAGTATAACTTTTTTGCAATTCGAATGTAGATCTAAATCGGTTTTCGTTTTCTCTTTGCCCTTTACATTCATTCTAATTCTAATTTATTGAAAATTGGACCGATTATGCGATTGTGATTAATTAACTGAACGTGAACGTGAATATACACGTATACTTTACATACCTTACCGAAATAAAAACGTAGTTAGCAACTGACTGTTAGGTACTAATAGTAATAGTTACACACTTACATAGACATGGATTCATTTTTCCTGAATTTTCGCGACTTAATTTACCTATGTAAATGCGTTTTGACTCTGCAGACAAACGGCAGCGTTCGGTCGCCGCTTCCGGCCGCTTGCCGCTGAGTCGGCTCGTCTGGTGGGCCGGCTGGAGTCCCGCCCACCCAAATAACATTTAAATGCAGAGTATGCGTAACCTACGTTTATATCTTCGCGCAGCTCGGGCGCGTAGCTCTCGTCGCAGACGTATAGCTTGGCTAATAAGGCTAAGATTCGCCCGGTACGGGCTGGCCCATCGGCATCTGCATCGGCTGGGAGAGCCGCACACCGCAGTTTGGGAAATTCCATCGCGCCCTCCCATAATAATTACCAAATTCAAACATTTTGAAGCTATAGCTATATGTCGCAGGCTTATTGTAAAATCAGTCTTATTATATATTATAATACGCCTAGGCTTTTTTAGTACGACTAGGCGCATTGTAATACTACTCAAATAATTAAGAATCTCACAATTTGACTGACAATTTTAGGCGTATTATAATACGCCTGCCGCTTCTTACGTTGGGTGGGCACTGCCCACCCTGCCCATTGCCACGAGCCGCCACTGCATTTTAGCATTTTGTGGCGGGGTAACCTTTTGCTTGTAAGAAGATGAAAAATGACCCACTCAAATGTGGTCATTTGACTTTCGTTATCCGTCAAAAATGACATTTATAAAAATATATATTTCCTAAAATGGGTTTATTTGTTAAAATATCAAAAAGTTTTACTTGAAAAAGTTGTTTCTTTTTAAATTGTACGTAAGTGTACCAAATTTGAAAGCTCTAATAAAAGATTTAGTTTTTTACTATTTGTTGATTTTAGGCATTTGTTTTTCCTCCATGGCCTACCCTTCGTATTTTGCCTACCTTGCACTTGCATATTAAATGCATTGATTATTATGCCCCTACACGTTTTTTTTTTTTATTTTTTGAACTAAGTATACTTTTATAATTAAAAAATGATAAAATTATGAAAGTTTATCATTAAATCTTTAAAAAAGACAAATAAGAATAAATACCGGTGTAACAGCGTCGTTTTAAAATTTTATGATAAAACTAAATTTTCTTCCTTTGACATTTTCAGCTAGGAATAGGATATCGAGATACGGTTTTCACTAGCCTATTTAGGTATCATTTCACTACATCTTTATGAAAAAAAGTAATATTATTGCATTTAATTTTTTCGACAATTTTGCAATTTTCTGTTATTATATCAAAAAACGCGCTCTAGAGGCATCACTGAGACCCTGAGACTTAGACATATCACGGGTAAGATGGGTTTGATGGACCAATATATGCTTTTTCCAACGAGACCAAGTTTGCTAAAATCCGTTCAGTCATTTAGCAGTTACAGGTGTTAAAAAACATTGAATCACTCAACACCACTTTATTTTAATAGATATTTCAAAAAGTGTTAAATAAAAATTACTGGAATTTAAAGCTTACCTTTAAAAAGCATATATTATTTTGGTAACATTACTAGATGGATTTCAGTGAAAAATCACTTTAAAAGTTTAAGATGGCGGTTACGCCCCCTGGTGACTATCTTGGAAATCTTTTCTCTTGGCCACTTTATTCTAAAATTTTTTACCGCAACTCTCTACGACGAATAGTTTCCGAGATACATCACTTTGCATTATTATCTGACCACCCTGTACAGTCGACATTTTTACCATTCTCAGTTTCATGAGCACTAAACTGTCAAATAAAAACAACTGCTTCAATTCTCTTCATGGCCTACTCATCAATATCGATTAATGTGAAATTAAACTGAAAGGTAATAATTATTTGTTCCATAAAAGTCAAGAATTTTGCTTAGATACGTAAAATAGTTTGATGATATTTTAATTTTTTATTATTTTAGGATCAATTTAGAACTGGAAAACGTAATGTAACTAAATGTATACCCTAAATGCTAGACGGTGCATCAACTTTGCACAATTTTAAAGCATTAATATGATTTTCTTTTAAAAAATACCTAGTCTTATCGGTGACATTTTCAGAAATTTCATAAAAAATATAAAAAATTAAATCTTATAAAAGAGCGTTAAAATTTTGGTGCACTTGCGTAAAATTGAAAAAGAAACAGTTTTTTTCAAGAAAAACTTTTTGATATTTTAACAAATAAATATATTTTTTAAATGTAATTTTGAACAGATAATAAAAGTCACATGACCAGGTTCAAGTGGGTCATTTTTCATCTTTTTTCAAACAAAAGGTACCTAACCCCAAAATTAAATTTTAAATTAAAACATTAATTAAAAATTTCCCCCTATGGTGTTTTGTGATTGTCACAAGATACAGTTCCTATAAATGACTGTATACAGAGATTATTGTAAAACTTAGGTGGTTGGGTGGGGGTGAATTTGAAGATAGCGAGTGATATGTCGTTTTATACGTTTTCGGGGTCAAGGAATTGAATTTTGGCATTATTTGAAGAGACGAAGTGACTGAGGATAGCTATAGTCCTCCTTACGGCAGAATGCGTGCGACGTAGGTGGAAGAACTCGCAAATATTATAGAATTAGTCACAGTTCAGGGGCGTAGCTCAATTTTGTGTAACTCACTGACTTAATTTTCATATAATTGTTATTTAATTTATCGTTAATATTATTCTTAACGGTGATGCCTTAGACTATGGAGGAAGGCAAACCCTTATAACATTGGCAATTATTTCTCGTGCTTGAGAATGCAACGTTCTTCCCTGTTTACTCATTTTGCACACGTTAACTCCCGAACATACGAAACGCCACTGAGCTCTCTGAGCCGGCGGAAAAAACTTGCCAGCGGTCTAAAAAATGAGGTCTGTATGGTAGCCTAAATACCCAGTTAACTTTACGTACTATAGAAACAGGCACAAAACGCGTTGGCTAACTGGTTTTGTCAGCCGACTCCTTCGCAGAAGTGCTGTGTTGCCGTATTTCAAAGGCGATGGTAGACGCGATGATGTTGAAGAAAAAATAAAAGGTGTTTTATCACACCGCGTTAAAAATAAATGATAAACAAAAATGGGTAAGTGGCCCCGTGATGCGAGCTTTATTTTTTCTGTAACACAGAGTTCAGAAATTCGGCTTCAATATGATACAACTTGTATTCGCCAATAAATAACGACTACTCGTATCGGAAATCTCGCAACGCTGCCCGCATTCTTTAGAAACGTTTTCTTTCGTGCTTTGGACTATACCGCAGAACGAAAGTCGAAAAAACGCGTTAACGGTTGTGCTGCGTGTACCGTTCGCGAGCACCGCGTTGTCCTTGTTAATGAAGCCCGGCGAAGCCGCTGCGGCCGCGGTAAATTATAGTTTTTGACCCGGGCAAACACATTTCAGGCACATTAAGCAAGGTGGGGGAATCTTAAACACATTTTCGCGACAATAACATAAATCCGGAAGCAAATTACCCCCGCGCGCGATGCAAACAGGCAGTTAAAAGTGTGCGAGGTTTACTACTCCTCTTGGCCGCATGGGAGAACGGCCCGGATGCAAAATGTGTGTCTCTAAGGGTATACACGGCCAACCCTCGTTAAGGAGGGACGGCGGCCATTTGATGTTGCTTGAAGGAAAAATCTATTTCGGACGATTCGCGCGCGTTGGCTTTTAACGACGTCGAGGAACATACATACATACATACATACATACATACACACACACACACACACACATACACTTATGCAATCAATAGGGCATACGTAAGATTTCGCGATCTTTGCAACCATCCGAGACGCCATATATGAAAAAAGATGAAAAATGACCCACTCAAACATGGTCATGTGACTTTCGTTATCTGTCAAAAATGACATTTAAAAAAATATATCGCCAAAAATGGGTTTATTTGTTTAAATATCAAAAAGTTTTATTTGAAAAAGTTGTTTCTTTTTCAATTCTACGTAAGTGTGTCAAATTTGAACGCTCTGATAAAAGATTTAGTTTTTTCCAATTTTTACTATAGTCCTCCTTACGGCAGAATGCGTGCGACGTAAGGGGGAAGAACTCGCAAATATTATAGAATTAGTCACAGTTCAGGGGCGTAGCTCAATTTTGTGTAACTCACTGACTTAATTTTCATATAATAAATTGTTATTTAATTTATGGTTAATATTATTCTTAACGGTGATGGCTTAGACTATGGAGGAAGGCAAACCCTTATAACATTGGCAATTATTTCTCGTGCTTGAGAATGCAACGTTCTTCCCTGTTTACTCATTTTGCACACGTTAACTCCCGAACATACGAAACGCCACTGAGCTCTCTGAGCCGGCGGAAAAAACTTGCCAGCGGCCTAAAAAAATGAGGTCTGTGTGGTAGGCCAAATACGCAGTTAACTTTACGTACTATAGAAACAGGCACAAAACGCGTTGGCCGACTGCTTGGTAGAAGTGCTGTGTTGACGTATTTCAAAGGCGATGGTAGACGCGACGATGTTGAAGAAATATAATAGGTGTTTTATCACACCGCGTTAAATATAAATGATAAACAAAAATGGGTAAGTGGTCGCGTGATGCGAGCTTTATTTTTTCGGTATTAGAGTTCAGAAATTCGGCTTCAATATGATAAAACTTGTATTCGCCAATAAATAACGACTACTCGTATAGGAAATCTCGCAACGCTGCCCGCATTCTTCAGAAACGTTTTCTTTCGTGCTTTGGACTATATTTATGAAATGTATGAAAATTTTAAAAACTTGTAACTTCGTAAAAACTATTTTATATCGCTAGGTTGATCATTCTATTAACTTTTTATTACTAATCGCAGAAAGGAATAGGTATTTCTCAAAAGAAAATGGTATATTAACGCTTTAAAATTCGGTTGTGTTTGCTGCAAAGTTGATGTACCGTCTAGCATTTAGGGTATACATTTAGTTACATTAAGTTTTCCACTTCTAAATTGATGCCAAAATAATAACAAATTAAAATAACATTAAAGTGTTTTACGCATCTAAGCAAAATTCTGGACTTTTATGGAACGAATAATTACTACCTTTAAGTTTAATTTCACATTAATCGATATTGATGAGTAGCCATGGAGAGAATTGAAGCAATTGTTTTTATTTGACAGTTTAATACTCTTGAAACTGAGAATTGTAAAAATGTTGATTGTACAAGACAAAATTGAAATTGTTTTAATATGTGTAAAATACAGGTTCAGTTTTAAATACAGGTTCAGTTTTAAATGATTTTAAAAAACCTCACAACTCTTGGAAAGATACTGAAGTGCGACATAATGTTTGTTTAGACATGACACAACATGAAGAATCCAGTATTTCCCAAATTAGCCGAAGAATGAACATTATGTCGTACTACTTCAGTTTTTTTTCCAAGGGTTGCGAGGTTTTTTAAAATTATTTAAAACTGAACCTGTAGTTTTAAATTTTACTAAAATTCTACTCATAGTCGAGTTATGTTCATTTTTACCGGATGTCGCGCATTAAAAATTTCAGCAACTTGCCGATATGTCAAATTTAAACAATTTCAATTTTTGTCTTGTACAGTCAACGGAAAATGGTAAAATTCTTCTTTCAAGAGTATTAAATTATAAAATAAAAGCAATAATTGTTTCAATTCTCTCTATGGCCTACTCATCAATATCGATTAATGTGAAATTATTAAACTTAATGTAATAACTATTTGTTCCATGAGTCAAGAACATTGCTTAGATACGTAAAATAGTTTGATGATATTTTAATTTATTATTATTTTGGCATCAATTTAGAACTGGAAAACGTAATGTAACTAAATGTATACCCTAAATGCTGGACGGTATATCAACTTTCCAGCAAACGTAACAGAATTTTAAAGCGTTAATACCATTTTATATTGAAAAATACCTATTCTTATCGGTAATTAGTAATAAAAAGTTAATAGAATGACCAACCTAGTGATATAGAATAATTTTTAAGAAGTTACGAGTTTTTAAAATTTTCAGAAATTTCATAAATAGTAAAAATTGACAAAAAACTAAATCTTTTATTAGAGCGTTCAAATTTGGTACACTTACGTAACATTGAAAAAGAAACAACTTTTTCAAGTAAAACATTTTGATATTTTAACAAATAAACCCATTTTTGGCGATATATTTTTTTAAATGTCATTTTTGAAAGATGACGAAAGTCACATGACCACGTTTGAGTGGGTCATTTTTCATATTTTTTCAAGCAAAAGGTAACCCCAAAACTAAATTTCAAAATGAAACATTAATTAAAAATTTCCCCCCTATGGTGCGAACTATTTGGTGGACACAGTATACGAACATAAACAATTCCAATGTTAAAAATACAAGGGCCGAAAGCTTCCAATGCAGAGCTGCGGTCTGTTCCCATATGTTGCGCGATTCCAGCTCTCCTAATCATGAAAATGACGGTTACAACAACCGCCGGCAATTTTTCGCGGCGCCGTACGAAATCCACAATTTCCAAACTGCATCCCACATTTAACTGGATCAAACGTAAACACCGCAAATAAATATGAGCGGGTTCTAATGTTTGCGAATAGCAGGCAGCAAACCGCACACATAAAATTTCGACGCGTGCGCGCGAGAACAACGTTTCACGGTCGACCGTCATGCAAGTGATATAATGTTTGCGATGCTTTAATTAACAAAATTAGTTGATACGCACGTATTCGCACGGCGGCGACTATAGAATTTAATTAAAAACTATGGAGGCCGCGGGTTTGCCGTAACGGCGTTAACCAGCCCGACAAACTCCGTTAGACACCCACTGTATGTTGCAAGAGATATACGTACCACATTATGTATACGTATACACGGTGGTTGCACCAAAGTCTAGAGAACACTATAAGTCGGATCACTCCTTTGAAGTCGTCGAAAAGCCGCCGATTTTTTGGGACCGGTCGTAAATTAATGTCAGCTCGCCACTCCGTTATTTACGAGGGTGGACTATCCAAAACACCGTAAAGCTGGTTGCACCAAGTTATACGTATACGGGGACACCTCTATATTGACTTTCCATTATGCACAATAAGAGTAATAGGTATAGCGGAAAAATAAGAAGCATAATATGTACAGGGTGTTCGAAAAATAGACGGAGATATTTTAGAGGGTGATTCCCTGTTAAGAAATATGAAAAAAAGTTTCTATAAACATGGGTCCGGAAATGCAGAGTTTTCAAGATACAGGATGTTAAATATATTGCATGTCACTGGACAAAATTGGTTTATCAATTTTTGCAAAAAAAAATCACAAGTGCCTTGGAAAACAAATAATCAAAAGCATTTCTAGGAAAGAGTGTTATTGCAACTTTTCCAATATCATAACATAAAGTACACTACAACCAATTTTGTCCAGTGACATGCAATAAAACGGTTTTTATTTTTTTTTTCTCGAAAACGAAGTGAGATAGGAAAACAATACAAGAAGTTGTATTTTTAGATGCTTAATCAAACAAAAAATATTAAAGTTACAAAAAAGGTAGTGGCGTACATTTTTTTGATAATAATATTCGCTAAGGTGCCCCCCGGGACGCCACTGGACTTAATAAATTTAATCTAGTTAGGGCGAAATTAGCCTCTTAATACAACAAATAACATTGCCAAATTTCAACAGAATCGAGTAAATAATTTTTAAGACATTAATAATTTCATGTTTTATTTTTTTTTATTTAACATCCTGTATCTTGAAACTTTTTTTCATATTTCTTAACAGGGAATCACCCTCTAAAATATCTCCGTCTATTTTTCGAACACCTTGTATAATAAAAATGCAGGTATTTTACTTTTTCCGTTTAAATAACGCAAGATATACCTAACTAAACATAGGTTAAGTAAAAATATACACGTGTGTACCTAGAAGCAAACAAAATTATTTACATATTTTACAAGTTTTGCAAAATGGTAAGTTTTGGATTTGATTTATTTTGTCTTTGGGTTTTTAATTCCCTATTCGCAAATTTAAGTGTGTAGTAAATACGAACTCGAGTATATAATGAAACCAAATAGTCTTGGGGAACATTTGCACCCGGATATATGTATTTTACTGATCGGAATTCCTTTAGATAAGATAAGATATCCTGATGTGATAAGTCATTAAATTTTGATAAGAAAATATTTTCTAAATTGATTATACATATATTCACTAAATTCTCGTGGAGGTCCTGTCAAACTGTCAAATGGTCCTGAACTGCCTTCATAGGCTTTTAGTTCACAAAATATTGTTGACTTGTCTCTGCCTGCCAGATTACGCATACGAATATGCCTCTAACCATAAGCTTAGTAGTTGTTATACACTTTTCCTGGCGAAGTTAATGATTGGTCATCAAAATGTGCCTTACAAATTTTTATACGTTTATGTGCCTCTCTTATGTGCAATATTCGCAAATTTATGGTCTTTGCCGAACCCTAAGGCCTTCCTCCATTGCTGACATCTGCAATTATCAATATTTTTATTTACAACAAAGAAAGAAACACATCTTTGACATGTTGGCTTTATATTATTCAACATATACAATGTATATCATATAGGTAATATTGTGCATAATACGAGTATTATGTAATAATATAATAATATTTCGATGACTATAGAAACAAATGAATTAAGACATTTTTCTTAATTATACGTCAAACTGAATCTTACCTTTCAGGGAATTCGAAGAAAGGACATACAGATTTTAAATTGCTTTTACAGCCATCCGCACTGCAATAAGAACCGCGATAAACCATCACTACTCAAAATTGGCAACGGTATTGGATATAATTTATGCGCACCCGGTACAACACGAAGCACACTATTCAGAGAGACACTGTGTAACAAAGTGCAAATCGTTTTTTAGTTTTCAAAGGGTTTAACCCCACCGAAAATCTCGGGAAAATATTCGTCACGCTTCCAGTGAATTTTCCATTTTCTGATGAAAACTCGACGTTCGGTTTTTTCGTTGTAACTCCGGATCGGCTCGAGATGGTCCCCTTTTGGAGTCTGCGCGTCGAAACACGTCGGCTGAGACGCTGAGAAATCGATTTTTGATAATTTCGGTTTTGGGGTCTCGAATTTTTACATCCTCGTGGTTCAAAAAATGCTTGTGAAGTTCATTTGGTCCAGAACTTCTGTTTGGTATTATAGTCAATCGGAAGTGTCGGTGCGGTGTAAATCGTTCAGTTTTTATGGTCATTTGGAAATGGCCTGGCACGGGCGGGAGGAAACAATGGTTTACTGATTTATCAGCAGCGGGACACTCGGCCTGAAGCGGAATCCATAGGTAAACCGGTTGAATAACTGTTATCAATAGCAAATTTTCCACGCTATAAAATCAGACGCTTAGCTCTCCTTTGTCCGTTGGACACGTTATAGTCGTATATTTTTTAGATATTTCACGGCGAATTTATCGTTCACCCGTTATTTATCTAACTTACAGGCGAACGTTATATATTGTTTTATATAAATGAGGGGGAATTCTTTATTCGAAATAAATACATATATAAGAAAGTTATAGAGCATACGGCAAAAGGTTTATGGTCGGCGCAGATATGTGAATGACCCGATGAAGAATGGTCTTCAGTGGACGCGTCGCAAAATATTACGTGTACAATATAGATGGGGTGTCCGCGAAAAAAGATATACATCTTTTTCTAGAGGACGGGCCCAGGTGGAAGAAAATAAACCGCACACTCACCACATACCCCCCATTTGCAAGGGAACAGGAACGCCATTTTTTACTTTTATTATCTAAACTGTCATGGCATCGAATATGCATTTCTGAAACCACACTCCTGGCTCGTAACTCAACAGTTACGACTTACAGTCGACTTGATATCTCCATTAATGCATTATCATCCGCGTTTCTACGGAAAACATTTTGCTCGGCGGCGAATTTTTTCTTGATCACTTTGTCGAATGAGCAACTAATCCGGTTTAGGCGGTCCGGCGGTGTTTGCCATATTTAGCGATATTTGTGTTTAGGCACCTAAGCACACAAATTCCGGTCGGGAGGACGCCGACCAAGATAATTCATATTCCCCGCAAACAGCCGGGATATGAGGATTACTTACGATATTTAGTTTGGTACTTTGAAGTGCACCCCAGTGCAAACTTGCTGTTTATTGTAAGGGAACTTGATTGCCTGGGTGCTAAGTGAATTACGCAAACATGCTGGCCATTCTGCGTATTTGCACTTCTCCGAAGTGGCTACACACCGCGCGAAATTCAAAACTGGCCGTTAACCCGGATCCCCGCTAAGAAATAATTTACCGACCTTGTCTAACCCATCGCTATCTCTCTCCAACCGATGTAATTATATAGCTGTCTCTTTCTAGATGCGCTCTAAGTGTTAAAAACGTGTCGAAAACTTAAAAATCCGCGTTAAAACGCCCGTCAGAATGTCCCGTAACCAAACATCAAAACTTCACATAAACGTCAAAACGTGCGCCAAAACGTCACATAAACATCAAAACGTGCGCCAAAACGTGCACCAAAACGTGACGTAAACGTCAAAACGTCGCATAAACGTCAAAACGTGCACCAAAACGTCACACAAACGTCAAAACGTGCGCCAAAACGTCACATAAACATCAAAACGTGCACCAAAACGTCACGAAAACGTCACGTAAACGTCAAAACGTCGAATAAACGTCAAACCGTCCCATTACCTACTTACAAGTAAACGTCATTAAAAAAACACAACTTCAAAAATACCCAATTTTCCGTCAGATACTAGTATAATTCTGGCGGACAGCCGGTCGGTGTATTTCGAATCGTTTAAATACATTAAAACTCTCAGACAAAGCAAAATACCGTCGGTCAAAGGAAACGTTCTTGATTAAAAGTTTCATCACTTGCCTTTCATTCTAATATCACCAAAAATATCGCTATAAGGTAACGCGCGGCGTTCGAAATATACCACGACCTTCCGCACTGCATTTTAGAGCGTTATGTTGCTGTTATGAATTGCGAGCGTTTCCGAAATATGACAAAGCATTTTTCACCTAATATCTCTATTCGCTTATGACGTACTCCATCATAGAGAAATTTCACCGGTATCCGCAGTAATTTTCTGTTTGAGTGTATTAAATTAGTTTATCAACTAGCAGATGGCTTGCCGCAGATATTCTGTGATGTGACTTGTCGACAAATAATCGTAATACGAAAACATTTTAAATAGAGGGAATTTATCGGAAAATATTGCCAGTTTGTACTAGAAACTTTTTTATGTATTGTGGATTACTGGAAAGTCGGTTGTGGTGCATCTGGGACTTTGTAACAACGGTGTATTCCAGACCAATCCGACTAAATATGAAATTAGTGCAGTTAGGCTGTTGTAATTCGGACAAACACATAACGCCCACTGACTACCGATGGCTTGAATTTAAGCTTCGACTAGGCCGTCTAATGAACGCGATATCTAGTTACGTTTGGCCAGATTATTGTGAGCAGACTGATTAAATTTCAATTTTCCGCCATTGTGCAAAGGTTGCGTAATAGCGATGATCCGAGATGAAGGATCAAGGTAGAAAAGGGTCAAAGCAAACAGCGGAGGTCGTGTGCTAGAATCAACTTAATCAGTACTCTGCGAAGTGACCAGGTTTGCCCTCTCTGGTGGAAGTATAGCAAACACCGGACCCTATACAATTCCACCTGCAATATTATTTGTATTTGCCTCCATGCGAAACAGTTTTTGTCCGATATTGGCTGGCGAAAACGGAAACCACTTACAGACTTCATCGTTCTTTTGGAACACGTTTAATCTCGACGTAATAAGAGTATTAATAACAGAAAAGCCGGATTGTTTACTCTCCTTTGTAAACATTCGATACGCGAACTTTCCGAGTAACTTTCATTTCTTTGGAGGACACAGTTTGGAGCACTGGAAAATAAGAGGCAACAAATATAAAAAAACAAAACTGTAATTTTATATTGAGGCCTTCTTACTTACTTTTAAAGACGCAAGTCCATGATATACGTGAGATTTTTTTGTATCGCGTGAAAAACTCACAAATGCCAAAGTGGAAAAAGCTTAAAAATAAAGAGATAACGTATCCATATACAGGGTGTTCGGCCTGCTATGATTTTTTTGGTGCGATTTTTTGGAAATTGTTATTAGAGATTTTTTTATCGGAAATCTGGCAACGTAGCTTTATTCAGCACCCCCTGAAACCCCAATGTCCCGAGTTTTATTAGTTTACTTCGCCGACTAACATTTCTACAGTGCCTTAAAGTTCGAATTTTTATTTTCAATTAAAAATCAAGAATGCTTTAAATATATTTGAAAATCTTGTAAAGTTAATCTAAACATCCTAAATAGTTATTTATGTATATATATATATATATCCTTTACCGTTTTCTTTATTAATACGACATTTTGGGCAGTTTTAAATAAGTTTGCTCTCGTTTCAGATATTTTCAAAGCATTCTTGATTTTTAATTGAAAATTTTCCCAACAAGGCTTTGTAGAAATGTTAGTCGGCGAAGTAAATTAATAAAACTCGGGACATTGGGGTTTCAGGGGGTGCTGAATAAAGCAACGTTGCCGGATTTCCGATAAAAAAATTCCTAATAGCATTTTCCAAAAAATCGCATTGAAAAAAAAATGGCAGGCCGTGGAATGGTGATATGTCCCACAAGTGCCTAAGGACACTTCCTACACACAAAAAGAATCATCAAAATCGTGCAACGCGTCACAATTTACACGGGTGTTCCGGATCAAATCTGAACACCCTGTAGTATAATGTACTATTTTTGCATATTTCAGCGAAAGTACCTTCCAATAAAAATCTTTCTTTACTGCCAAGCTTCTAGGTCTCATTCCGCACCCTGAGAAGCATTATAACATCTAGATTTGCGAATATAAACATCTCCTGAAGAGTTATTAAAACTATAAAGTCGGACATAAAGGTATTATTAAAGTCTGAATTTATCTGCGACTGGTCAGTTTTAATATCGAGAAATCCAATATTCAGCGCTTTATTCCGTCTCGAATTACTGTAAAAAATGCAAATGAGGAATTTTCCGCATGTCAGGAATATTGCGTGGAATAGACACATTAGAGAAATTAATACCGAAGCTGTAGTGGAGTTGAAATGAAGGAAAGTTTCCATTCAGTGGACAACGATGGGATCGAATTTAAGCCCAGTTCCAGTTTCCTATTTACGAATGAAAACTTTTTCAAAAACGTGATTTTCGCTCTCTACAATAGTACATGGAATCGACATAATTTTGCTGACAGAAATTAGAAAAAGCGCAAATAGATAGGAAAGGTAATTTTAATCATCTAATTCAATTTGACGGGATTGTAATTGCAATCGACGCAAAAATAAGCGGAGCTTACCCTCAAAATAACTGCTTTAATTAAGCGGTTAGCCAGCCAGTGTAACTAAGAGAAATTGGCATATTTATCATAACGATTAAAAAACAATAGCTTAATTGCTGGAAGCTGGAAAGATTTATTAATAAGATAACCCGAACCTTTCGTCTGTAATCTTGGACGAGATCAGCCCGCGGAAAAAACGAGAAATAAATGCCGGTTGCGGCGAGGGTGTTAAACGTTATTTATTGCGTGTATTAAGGTAAGGATATTACCCTCAAGCGATCTGGCTAACAACAATAAAATGTTAGATGTTTTTTTAGGGGAGCGTCTTGAAACACGCCGCAGGAGGTCTGGATTAATATTCGTAATTTATTAATCGTATTTTAAAGCGCATTTTAAGACCTTAATATTCCCCAAAAAGTTCGCATCTTGGGCTTTTTAAACTCGCTGAAGTATGATACCTACTCAAAATTTATTCTCAACGTACGGACAACATGCGTACAGCGTGTCCCAAATAGTTTGTCCTACCCCCTGGATCTCAGGAACCGTAAGAGATACGATAAAAACTTGAATACAAAAGTTGTAAGGCTGGCAGTGGACGTAACCTCTCTTTTATTTTCACATATACAGGGTGATTCGTATTTGCAGGACAAAAATAAAATATTTTAATTTTGACAATTGCATTAATCCTTTGTAATATTTGCATTGTCCATGAAATTTGCTACAGAACCGTTTTTTTGTTTTGTATTTAGGATGCAGCGTTGCCAAGATATTGAATTTTTCTTGGAATTTAGGGACTTCGTGGAGGTTATGGAAACTGAATGCTGTATCTTTATTTTAATAGATATCAAAGATATATTTTAGCCGAAGTATGACAGCACTGACAGCACAACTGTGTGTGGTGTGGTATGTCGAAATTGGTTTTTGCTCTCAAAATCGGATAATTTCAAACGGCAATAACTTATTTTTTTCACATGGAATGACCCATATTTCTATAGTTTGTTGGATGCCGGCGTCCAAGCCCCACATTTTATGTAAATAACATTCTATACCAAAAACTACCCGTTTTCGAGATATTTAGTGAAAATTTCCTTGCATTTTTCATTCAGGTGAGAAGGTTTTATCAACTATTTTTCCAGGCAGTGGCAGAAATAATTGTCATTTTAGATAATACGGGAAATAAAATTCCTATACCCATATACAGTATGTCCACGGATAAACATCCCAAGAGGACAAACGGACCAAAAATTTCATAATAATAATAATAATAATAATAATTTTCGATTTTAAATACAAAGGAATTTCACACTTGGAAATAAAAAAAATCGGAGTTGGCTGATTTATTTGAAAAGCGACAATCGGACACATCTTTTAATTCTAAACAACTGTTCTAAGTAAAAGTTTTTGATATTTTTAAAAATAAAGGCAGTTTATTATTGATCGCACTTCATGTTTTTGTATTTTTTGGACACCCTGTATAAAAAAATCGAAAGTTATCTTCGTGGACCATATTTTTTCGAGAAGCAGAAACTTTTATCAAGAATGACTGAAGAATGAAAAATTATGACTTTTTGTCGAAAAATGAAATTTTTGGTCCATTTGTCCTCTTGGGATGTTTATCCGTGGACATACTGTATAGGGGTATAGGAATTTTATTTCCCGTATTATCTAAAATGACAATTATTTTTGCCACTGTCTGGAAAAATAGTTATGGCTTGCTTGATAAAACCTTCTCACCTGAATGAAAAATTCAAAGAAATTTTCTTAAATACTAAATATCTCGAAAAAGGGTAGTGTATAGAATGTTATTTACATAAAATGTGGGGCTTGGACGCCGGCATCCAACAAACTATAGAAATATGGGTCATTCCATTTGAAAAAAATAAGTTATTGCCGTTTGAAATTATCCGATTTTTAAAGCCTGTTATGAACACACTGTATATGCAAAAACCAATTTCGACATACCACATCACACACGGTTGTGCTGCCATACTTCGGCTAAAATATATCTTTGATATCTATTAAAATAAAGATACAGCATTCAGTTTCCATAACCTCCACGAAGTCCCTAAATTCCAAGAAAAATTCGATATCTTGGCAACGCTGCATCCAAAATACAAAACAAAAAAACGGTTCTGTAGCAAATTTCATGGACAATGCAAATATTCCAAAGGATTAACGCAATTATCAAAATCTAAATATTTTATTTTTGTCCTGCAAATATGAATCGCCCCGTATATGTGAAAATAAAAGAGGGGTTACGTCCACTGCCAACCTTACAACTTTTGTATTCAAGTTTTTTTTTGTATCTCTTACGGTTCCTGAGATCCGGGGGGTGGGACAAACTATTTGGGACACGCTGTACATTGTACAACCGAGTTGACAAGAGCTTTCAACTTGTGTACTCGGTGAAATGTTGGGGCCAAAGATTAGATCGCAACTAAATTTAAAAATTTTGACAAATGACGCTCGGCGTCGCAGTGCCCGGTAGCTATATTTTTTGTAACGAACATACCTTTTTTAGATATTAAGATAGCTCTATTCTTTCTAAGTAACTTTTGTCTTGAAAGTTTGATATTTTTTTAATTAAAAAAATTCAAAAGTCAGCAAAAAAATGCTGTAAATCTAGGAACGACAAGTTTTTTTTATAAGTTATACTCTCGTAACGACAGGTTGACTACGATACTACTGGACCTCCTTCCACCAGAAAACCACGAGGCTTTCTAGTTCCACTAACTTACTTCAGCTTCTCGGGAGTGCCATTAGGAAATGTAAATTTACGAAAGTGTACCCGTATCGCACCGTGATAAAGCTGGTCGTTCGCATTTTATATTGAATCGTTATGAGCGGCAAGGAACAATAAAACGAAATGCATGCACCACCCGTGATGCTAGGCAATGGGCCGGAGCGATATATCTATTCGACCTGTCGCGGTTAATGGCTTGAAAGCGATAACTGACTGGGGAACTAATTTGCGGGTATTTGAAGCAACTAGGGTGATTGGCAATGTTCATTGAAGAACACGGGCGCCTGGTGAAGCCGTTTTTCCATCTTTGGTGGCCGCAGTTACATTGACTTCTTGTACAAGTAAAAGTAGGTGACGGACACTACCTGCTAGAGCATTGAGGTTATGTTAAAAATGCCAACGAAAGACGAGCCCTTACAAATTGGTCTCGTTGAAGAGTTTTATAAATATGCAACAGGAGTTGGGGACACTTATTTTAAAATTCATTTATTGCGGACCTTGCAGCAATTATTCTTCAGACAACGACGTCGAATTAGTTTCTGTTAAAGAAACACAGCTTCGACCCATCTGTTAACGCGTTAAAGCTGGATGGTATTTTTTCTATGCGTTTTCGAGTCGTAGTTCGACTCAGTACCTACGTGAAGTTATGCTTAAGAAAATTATAATTATTCCGCACCGAACACCCTTGGTTCTCTATGGGATGAACTTTATGCGGATTTTCATTGCCCCAGTGATGGTTATTTTTCTACTTGGGATGCCATTACTTACAAACCTACTGTCGTCAGTCCATAAAATATGTTTGAAAATCCTATTATCATCTTGCTCTAGAATAGCAATCTAGGAAATGAAATTTAATCTTTTTCTCCATTAATGGACTGCAACTGCAGTAAGTAATGTAGCTTGAAGTCGTGATTCGTGATATTTATTTTGCTTTAAAATTCTTTGGATTGTTAGCAATAGGGTTAAAATATGCAACGGAGGATTTCATATTCGATGACCCAAAAAAATTTTGAAACAAATTGAGTCTCACAATGTTTAGCTACATTATTTACAACAGCTGCATCCCATTAATAGTGGAGAAAAAAATTACGGACGCTTGTATGACAATAATAATTGATTAAATAAACAATTCACATAATCATCGAAAGTTAAATAATTCTTAACAACACCATAATTAATACCTTTTGATTTTTTAATACATTGCTCTCCTTCAATCAGAAACGTGTACATTTTTTACTTAAGGCCAACAAAGTGGGTCATGATTTTCCCGTTAAGTTCATCTTTCATAAGCCCCGGTACTTTTTTATTTAGTAGCGGCATATTACACTGATTATCAACCGGATAATCGCTGGTGTCAAAGCAATGCAAGTCTCGCTTTATGATATCATCGTACAAGCCATCGCTTTTTATTTCAAAAAGTAAGCTATCCTTAGTATAAAGTAGATTACGTCGAGCATTTTTGTAGCAATTAGTCGAAATGGAAATCATAAACACATGTCTTTGAGATATCGAGTATCGCCATCCCAATGTACAGGGGCTTTGTAAAAACGATTTCAGTTTTATTTAGTTAAATTTTGGAACTAAATTCTTATCAAAAATTAATCCCATTTTCTAACTAATTTAACAGTTTTAAAAAACGCGTGGAGATGTGCTTATAGCGAATGATGGAGGACAATTTGTTGTAAATATGTTACTTATTTCATTAATACCTAAATAGTTGTTAGTCTACTTATTATATTGTTTGTTTTACGTTAATATAACCATATTGTTAGCAATGCTCTGAACATTACCATCCGACCACTATTGCCACTATTTTGATATTTTAATACTTTTATAGGTATTTTTATATTTCTGTATTCCTGTATTTCTATATCTCTATATTATTTACATCCCCATATAAAGTGTTACCACTAAATAGTATAATGAAATTATGTTTTTAAGTGGCCTTAGTAAAAAATGAGTTTCCTTTTAAGTAATTTCCAGAGCACTCTTAAAAATGCACAAAACATTAGGTCCGTAAACCAACAAAGTTTTCTGGGGACAAAGAAAGCGGCAAATTATTGGGATGCTTTGCTAAATTAATTGTTTCTGGTGACTTGCCAAGTTGTTTAACGGGTATGTTACGGTGAAATTTGTGGAATTTACGTCGACCTCTTAGTAAGTATATTAAATATATAACGGCATAATAATACGCGGTGTAAATAAACGACAAACTAAGAGGAATTTGCTGGCGTATAATAATAAAAAATAGGTTTTATATTAAAAATTTTCACGTTAAAATAGGAAAGTTAGTGTCACTTCCGGCTAAACCGGAAGTGGTTTCTAACGGGTAAGTAGGTTAAAACGGGTTATTTCCGTATTATTGGTACCGGAAAAACTTGAAATTTTCAAAAAAGTGGAAGAAAATGGATTGCAACTACTTCAGGTGTCAGCATATATTTTTTAATAGCTAGCTATTGTATTACCGAATGTTATTTTAGTTTGGAAGAAGGCAAAGTGCGTTTGGTTCACCAGGCGGCGTCCAAGTTACAGTCCCATTCTAAAAATTTTATTTTCATCTCCCTCTTCTGAAATATTAACGCTCTCGTGTACCTTTTCGCCAAAGGCAGCCTCTTGAAAACAGCCGGCGTTCCGGAAACATATTGCCGCGTATTAACAATTTACATAACGAGAAACTCACGTGTCGCGTATATATATAGTTACGTGTTCTTCCGGTGCAATGAAAAATAATAGGACAGTGTCATGCAAGACGTAGCCACTTCCGTGATCTATGCTAATTCTGACGAAAATGAGATTCGGGGTTGTCTTTTCCCTCGTTTAGACAGCCTCGGAAAATTCGGCACATTTTTTTATACCCAAGATTTTCCCTAGGATTTAGGACACGAAGAAACGATGGCAACGCTGCATACAAAGTTTTGGGCTGATAACATGAAAAGAGTTAAATATTTCTGATGTTGACAACAAAATTTCTAAGCTTGACACAAAACAGCATCATTTAAAACCTTCACACTTATATAGTTTACCCAAAATACACAAAACTAACATTCTCCTTCGCCCTATTGTAAGTTCAATAAATTCACCATGTTATTCGTTAGCAAAATATATCAGTTAGTAGGAAACTAAATTCGTTTATCAGAAACAGTAATCATTTTTAGAAAAAAAAGGGAACACCAATTTCCGAATCGTTATAATATTACTTAGCTTTGATGTGGTCAGTCTTTGCACAAATGTCCCTGTTGACAAATCATTGAATATTTTACGCAGAAAGTTAGAAAATAACTAGACCGTAAAAGAAAGGACAAAAATATTAAAACTAACAACACTGTTAAAACTAGATATTTTCAACTAGGAAATGAATTTCACCAGCAGGAATTTGGAAAGGATATGGGGTCTCCTTTATCAACTTTCATAAGCAATTTATTCATGAAAGATTTTGAACAAAATGAGTTGACTAGATATGTTCACTAACCTAATGTTTAGTGGAGATACTTAGATGACATATTTTTTAATGGTTTCTATTCTAAAATCAGATAGTATAGAAACTAGTGTCTATAGAAAACCAACACATAGATACTAACGGATATCTCCAATCATCATGTTAGTGTTAAAAAAGGAGTAATTAAAAATTTGTACGACAGGGCTAAAACAATTTGTTTTAATAACAAAATTTGAGATAGAAATTAAACATACAACATGTTCTTAAGAAGAATTGAATTTGTTGAGTAAGTTTTTCCAACAAAATAGCAATGCTAATAGAAATAAATTTATTCTTGGAAATACGGAGAAATGTTCGGTGGAATTCAGTAAAATATTATTGCCAGTTATTCAAAGAGAAGTTAGTTTAGATAATTAGATAGAACACTGGGTACAATATCAGACAGGTGGTTAGGCTATTGTTTCTGTTGTTCATTTGACATTTATTATTTTCATTTGATTTTGCGGTGACATTATCTTTGAGAAAGGAGGAAAATTTTTCTCCGAATGCTCGGAAAACAAAGTTGTTGAAGTTATTTTTTTAGTTAAACCTTGAAAATTGTGGCGAAAAACCCAATTAAAAATTAAATGGACTTCAATACGTTACCTCAAACTTTTTCTGGACAAAATGCACCCAAAACCAGACATCCCAAATTGAACTCGTAATGTTAAAGAAATCGTCGGCAAAACAGAACGCTTTACGGTTTTCCTCCGATTAAGCGTTGGCAACGGCAGGAAATGGGTTATACAGAGTGAAGCACTTAAACAATTTATAGTCGGTATTAAAGATAAAACGTTCGGATTCGCACTGAATTACTTTCTAATTCGCTTATCTATTGTATCGTATTGATTGGTTGAGGGAATCCGACGGGTTTGATGTTCAGAGTTTCACACTGTTGCTGTAACTTGAAGTGCAAGCGATTTTGACGACGCTGGTAGGCAACTAATATTTGTTGAGAAATAGCACCATTTTTTGTAATTTATAAAGGGTGTATCTAGTATTCAAATACTATTTGCGAGTTAATAGTAGGTTTGTAACAACACGTTAGAAATAAAACTTATACAGCCAGATATACTAATGGTAAGTGTCAAATGTTCGCACAGCCAGTCCCTGATTGGTCAGAAACCTCAGAGAAACAACTAATGATAGAGGGAGTAAAAACAAAAAGTAAACAGAGCCAACATATTTTTGATGGGATTAAATAAAGACATAGGTACCTCCCATAACATTAAATTAACAAATGTTGCTATTAATTCCTTGTATGGGACAATTTTAAACTAAAACTAAATTGCGCTATAATTATAGTATGCTAATTATGACTTTAATAAAATAGTTAACAGACACTTCATATCACCCAACCTGGCAACGCCGCCGTATTCAATCTCTCTGCATTGTTTGTGTTGTTTACTCCAGTGTGTCATTTCCTCTGATTGTTTACGTTTGTATTTTTAGTGTTTTTAAGTGTTTTTGTATTAAATTATATCTATTTATTAGTATTTAGGATCCATTTAATTTTTAATTGGGTTTTTCGCCACCAAACTGATCAAAAGACAACTTTTTCAAGTTGCCTGGAAAATTCATAAATTCTTAACAGTGAATGAACGTAACTTATTTAAACGTGTAACTCAAAAAATAACTTCAACAAATTTGATTTCTGAGCTTTCTGAGAATAAATCTTCATCATTTCTCAAAGATCATGCCACGTCAAAGTGAAGTGACAGATTAATAAATTTCAGGTTAAAATGTCATGACAAAAGAAACAATAGCCTAGCCACCTGCCTGATATTGTACTCTGTGTTCTATCTAATTATCTATACTAACTTCTCTTTGAATAAGTGGTAATAATATTTTACCGAATTCCACTGAACATTTAGCAACACAGTTGGCCGTATTTCCTAGAATAAATGCAGATTCTTTAATTTTTTTTCTATTTCCTACTTCTTCTTTGAGAATTGGTTTGGACCTATCCCACAATATCCTATGATTGTTATTAAAAGAATGTTCACATATTTTTGACTTAAAAATTTGATTTTGTCTGATACAATTTTTATGTTCTTTTAAACATAGAACTTTCCACATTCACAAGGAATTTTATAAATGCATTTTTTTTAACTTTGTACCTCATTAAATGGTTTCGTTTTAACTAGCATCGATCTTAATGTATTTTTGGTTTTAAATACTGTTCTGACATTAAAACGATTGCCTATGCGTTTTAGCTTATCTGATGGTCCAGGAATATAAGGAATAATTAAATTTACTGGTCGGTCCACCAGATTTATTTCTCTAATTCTATTAGCATTGTTATTTTTTTGGCAATCCTGAAAATCTTGCTCAACAAATTCAATAGGATAACTATTCTTCTCAAGAACATATTTTATATGTTTAATTTCCTCCTCAAATTTTGTGTTATTAGAACAAATCGTTCTAGCCCTGTCATACAAACTTTTAATTACTCCTTTTTTAACACTAGTATGATGATTGGAGTTGAAATGGAGATATCTATTAGTATGTGTTGGTTTTCTATAGACAGTAGTTTCTATACTATCTGATTTCAGTATAGAAACATCTAAGAAGGGTAATTGATTATTATTTTCAAGGATGTAGTGATTGATATTTTCAGGTTATAACGTACCACAGGTGTTGTTAGTTGACTACAAACTTGTGCATTTTAATGCTCGTGCTCCCTCTATCCTTGGTTATTTCAGAAACTGACGAAATCCGAGACATACAGTTTGCAAACTGCCAGGAACTGTTCGCTGACTCCATGTGGAGACAGACCTGGTGTGAAACGAAGACACCGTGTAGAATTCGTCGTTTTAAAAGCGATAAAAAGCCTAATCGCAGTAATCTGCGAGGCAGACTGAAGACGTATCCGAAATGAGCTAATTCGTCGGGTAAAAAAAAGCGGAGAGTCCGTGACATTAGAGGTAATTGTTTTACTCGCCTGTAATTCGGGCGGCGGACATTCCCGAAGTTAGTTTAACATTCTAAATGGCGGTCCTCATAAAAGCGTCTGCTTTCTTTATCGCATTAAGTTAATGACATGTCCCCTAAAAATGGCGGTCGGCCCACTGGCTCATAAATTATTTGGTGCATGCGCCCGCCAAACCTTCGACGGAGAGGAATCGGATAACGGAATTATCAAAAACAAAGTTCTCAACTTCAGATTGGCGTTCATGTTAAATTTAAGCAAAAAATAAGATAAGGGTCGCGGACGAAAAAAGAGCAAATTGGTCGGACAGATATAAAACACACGCGGGAAAAGCAAAAACAGATTAATAGATTATAAGCGAAAGTTTGTTCGCCACGATACCTACACACTTCGCGAAAGAAAAAAAAGGAAACACATTTCGTACGGCGACGGGAATAACAATGTAATCGCCGAAGAACAAAAGAGAAACAAAACGTCACAGTTGAAGGTAATCTAACTATGTTTAAGTTAAGATGGCACAAGAAGAATATAATAACAAAAACCTAACCTCAATTCCTTTTTGATAAACAGCAATTTTCGGATAAAGTCCCGAATATAGATTCACGGCTTGACTTGATATTCAAGCTACTTGACTTGACTTGACTTGACATCAAGTCAAGTTCAAGTCAAGTAGTAATTTTCCAATATCAAGTCAAGTCAAGTAAACTCCTGGACAAAATTAACGCAACATCATAAATTTACCACTTATTTGATGCTATTTTTTTTTCTGAATTTATGATCCGATTTGAATGATCTTTTTTGCATTGTAGGTTGGTTCCTTGACAACGTCATAGTTTTCGCTGTTTATGATAAAAAGTTCATTTTCGATTTATACCGGGTGTATTAAAAATGTTATGTTTTTTTCTGAAAATTCGTATCACCCTGTGGAGTATACTAGCAACCGAAACATATAGCAGTTGACATTAGACGGTAGGTCCATCTTTCTTCAACATTTTCTTTTTTGGTTTACTTCATTATCTCTGTCATTAAAGGAGAGATACACTGTTTTATAGCGTAACATGTTTTTATAGACTTTATTATTCAACACATTCATTGTTAAATGTGTTCAAGTAGGCTATGGAACCTTTCTGACATTTCAAGCGATGCGTCAACAGATGTTGTGTTTTAAAGTTACAAAGGTCAAATAAAATTCGCTATACTGATAAAAACTGTTCGGAAACTGCTTATTAAACGTTCGTTTCATATGCCCAGTTGCCCGACTATTCTGTCGTTTAAACCAGCCTCATTTAAACGTCTTCTGATTGTTCGAGACGATATTGTATGATGGCGAGCAGTTCTAAGCTCACTTTTTAGCCTAGTACTGGTGATATTCCTGTTTCTTAAAGCAGTTTGCCTAATAAAACGCTCATCCCTTGGATCGGTACATTGTTTTCGCCCTTGGCCTGACCTTCGAGAGTAAGATCCTGTCTCGTTAAATCGTTCAACCATACGACTTATAGTCGAACGATGTCTTCCTATCACATTAGCAACATGACACATCGAATAGCCTTCATCCACCAAAGTTAAAGCTCTTACTGCTTCTTCTGCCGATAAATTTTTTGGTCGATTCATTTTTCAAGTTTAAAATACTCGTCGGGCAACTGGGCATATGAAACGAACGTTTAATAAGCAGTTTCCGAACAGTTTTTATCGGTATGGCATCTGTTGACACATCGCTTGAAATGTCAGAAAGGTTCCATAGCCTACTTGAACACATTTAACAATGAATGTGTTGAATAATAAAGTCTATAAAAACATGTTACACTATAAAACAGTGTATCTCCTTTAATAACAGAGATAATGAAGTAAACCAAAAAAGAAATTGTTGACGAAAGATGGACCTACCGTCTAATGTCAACTGCTATCTGTTTCGGTTGCTAGTATACTCCACAGGGTGATACGAATTTTCGGAAAAAACATAACATTTTTATTACACCCGGTATAAATCGAAAATGAAGTTTTTATCACAAACAGCGAAAACTATGACATTGTCAAGGAATCAACCTACAATGCAAAAAAAATCATTCAAATCGGATCATAAATTCAGAAAAAAAATGGCATCAAATAAGTGGCAAATTTATGATGTTGCGGTAATTTTGTCCAGGAGTTTATTTATTTTTCAAGTACTTGAAAAATCAAGTTTTTCTTGAAGCTACTTGATTACTTGATTTTTTATCAATTTAAAATTTTATTATCAGTTAGGGCAGTTACAAGTAAATAATAATAATAAACCTTTGCATTGTAAACTTTTTTGCAAAACTAGGAAAGGACTAGGAAAGAACAAAAATAAACTATTTCAAGTCCACTTTTTAATGTTATCATTTTCCATCCACGACTTAAGGCACATCAGGCATCTAGTGGATTTGGCGCTTAACCGATTTCGCGTTTTTGTAACTGTCAAAGCAGCCCTGGAAAACTGTCTTTCAATAGGAGCTGAAAACGCTGGAGTTGACAAGAATAGAGATTCATGGCTTGACTTGATACTCAGCTAGGTACTTGACTTGACGACTTGAAATCAAGTCAAGAAGATATTTTTTGAGTTACAAGTTCAAAGTTTAGTTCATTTACTGTTAAGAATTTATTAATTTTCCAGGCAACTTGAAAAAGTTGTCTTTTAACCAGTTTGGTGGCGAAAAATCCAATTAAAATTCAATGGATCAGTTTACGCCACAAATATATTTTAGAAAATACATTTAAGAATCATTTACGAGGGCAGTATTCTTTTGCGAAAAAATTGCGGGTAAAATTAAATATAGAGAGAAAACGCGCGGACAGAGCCAAATTTTGCGGCTCATAAGGGTGACCTTATTTGCATTAAATTCGGTCGTTTTTTATAATTAACTTTATGAGAGTGACAATAATAAACACCGGGCAGAGTTATATAAAACACAAAACAAGAAAAATTGCATTGGAACATATATCCAGGCGAGGTACATTTAGCCAGCTGCCGTACAAATGAAAATTAAAGACTATTTTTAAATTAAAATACGTGTAGTTGTTCATTAACTGGGTCTGTACATTTTTTTGAAATCTTAGCAATCAAAAATTCACTAATTAAGTGCCTTTTTTTAAAAGGGCCGTGCAATTAATTTTGCACACTGAATATTCGCGTATAAAAGCTAAATTACCGTGCCAATATGCATAATATGTATATATTTTCAGAGTTATTGTCCCCTATTTTATTAATAACTATTCAATTTGATATTTATTAATTACATAAAATTAATTACGTTTATAATTACTTTTAAATTAGCAATTCGCAATCTGACACGCCGACAGAATGGTTGGGCAATAACAATAGTCTACTGCGATATCAACAATTTTAATAGTGTACGATTCAAAAAATCCTAGCCTAACTTAACCTGAACGCACTACTGTTTCTGTCGAATTTTTGTTTATTTGCAATAGGCCAAAGGCGAGGTTGCCATGATTACCAGGTGCTAACGATGTAAACAATACTAGTGCTAGTTAAAATAAGATAGATATTATGTTGTATAATACGTTTTTATGGAAAACAAAGCTATCCCAAGAGTAATCCAATAGCATTATTCGTTTGATCAATCGTTGCACATAAATATCGGTTATCTATCACATAACTATTTATCCATCTTATCGACTATTTTTGCTTTATTTCTCTAAGATTTTTGCCCAATCCGGCAACAATGCTTTGAAGATGACTTGCGACGGTTTCTGTTGTAGGTATTTTGGTAGCGTTGTTTATGGTAGTGCTTTGTATACAGGGTGATTCAGTTTTATTCTCCGACACTTTAAGGCCTTATAAAAAGTTACAGGGTGTTAAAGTTGCAAGAAATATGTGGAATTTATTGAATATTTTACAAACTAGTTGAGATATTTAAGTCATATTTGGTACACGTTATAACGACATGGGTTAGCATAAAACCTGTTAATATCAAACACCTTGAACAACCAGTGGCGTAGAAGTGGGTTATTAGTAAAATTGTTTTTAGAAAAAAAAAATAGAACCACCTTGTATAGCAATAAAATGTATTCAATTTCTTATGTATATTTTAATTGAAAACAAAAACGTTCTCTTAGCATTTTTTCATATGTGTCATGGTTTCATAGCAAATTTGATTTTTTCGTATTATTTCGGGGTACCTACTTCTGAAAAATTAACTTAAAACTTCTCTCCATAAGTAACACTCAAAGTAGAAAAAATGTGTTTTTTACTTTAAATACAGTAACTTTTCCCAATAAACATACCCATTCAAAGTTTTACTTTTCAAGATACAGAGCGTAACATTAATTGTATCTTCCTTAAATGTTTTAGACCCTGTATCTTCAAAAGTATAGCCTTAAATAGGTAAGTTTATTGGAAAAAGTTACTTTATTTCAGGTAGCAAACACATTATTTCTACTTTAAGTGTTACTTATGGAGAAAATTTTTTAGATAATTTTTCAGAAATACCCCGAAATAACACAAAAATCAAATTTGCCACGAAATCATGGCACATACGAAAAATTACCAAGAGGGCATTTTTGTTTAAAATTTAAATTTACATAAAAAATTGAATACATTTTATTGCTATACAAGGTGGTTCTATTTTTTTTTCTAAAAACAATTATACTAATTACCTACTTCTACGCCAATGGTTGTTCAAGGTGTGTGATATTAACAGGTTTTATGCTAACCTATACCGTTATAACGTGTACCAAATATTACTTAAATATCTCAACTAGTTTGGTAAATATTCAGTAAAGACAACATGTTTCTTAAAATTTTAACACCCTGTAACTTTTTAATTAGGCCTTAAAATGATATAGTTTATAGAAGAAAGTGCGGTTATTTTTTGGTTTTCTATCACCTGTTGAAGTGTCGCAGAATAAAACTTAATCTCCCTGTATATAGTGACAATAATGGGGGGAAATCAAATTTTGCGTGTAAGTAGATACATAGTCGTAGAGTTGGAACTTGGGGTTTAGAAAGTCATATTTGTCGGTGGATATTTTACCATTAATTATTTATTAGCTTTACTACACTACGAAAAAGCATGAATTAATGACTGATATAGTTATCATACTAATTATTGTTATTTATTTTCAATAAATTTCGCACTGTTTTGTGTTGTGTGTACAGTAGTCTTACATATAAATATTTTGGATATTACCAAAACCTAACCTGAACTAGGCTTGTATATGCAACCAGATATACGACGAAACGGTTCTATGGAAGGCCAGAAAAAGGATATCCCTAAATTCTTGAATATATCCAGCGAAGTCACGAAGAATATTAGAGTGAATAGTTTTCCAGATTTCATCAATCTTCTGACGTCCTGCAAAGCTAAAATATTTGCATTGGAAAATGTTCTTCGATCCCCCATGCCTACTTTACATTCTGCACTGATATATTTTATAAAAATATAAACTGACAAAATGCCAAAGAATTCGTCCCCAAATGAGTGTTTTTTTTTATGAAAATCTTGGCCTACCGGGGGTCTTTTTTAACGGGCAAACATTAAATTGAATAAATTATTAATGAAACTAAGTGTCTCAGGGACTGAACTTCGAAAACTCGACCAGCGAATTCCGTATTTCGTATTCCGGTCACAATCGTTTCAAATAGGATCCATGGGATTATCGCGGGATTATACAGGGTGCCCGTTACAGAAACCATTGCGTAATCATCATTGGGAGCACTTTAAATCGACTATTTGCTAATTTACTGGCGTAGCATTGTGTTGGAGTAAACAAGAGCCATGGCCAGTAAAGTCTAGAGAATACTATAAGTCGGATCACTCCTTTGAAGTCGTCGAAAAGCCGCCGATTTTTTGCGACCGGTCGTAAATTAATGTCGGCTCTCCACTCCGTTATTTACGAGGGTGGACTATCCAAAACACCGTAAAGCCGGTTGCACCAACTTATACGGGGGCACCTGTATATTGACTTTCCATTATGCACAATAGGAGTAATAGCTATAGCAGAAAAATAAGGAGCATAATATGTATAATAAAAATGCAGGTTTTTTTACTTTTTCCGTTTAAATAACGCAAGATATACCTAAACTAAACATAGGGTAAGTAAAAATATACATAAGTGTGTACCTAGGAGCAACCAAAATTATTTACATAGTTTACTAGTTTTGCAAAATTGTAAGTTTTGGATATGATTTATTTTGTCTTTGGGTTTTTAATTCCCTATTCGCAAATTTAAAGGTGTAGTAAATGCGAACTCGCGATACAGGGTGGCCCAACGAAAAGTTTCCACCCGGATTATTTAAAAAAGTATTGTTTTTTTTTTCAAAAAACGCAATAATATGTCAATGTAGTTTGGAAGGGGAACCTTCATTGCAGAGCAAAGCAGTACTGTACCTGCAATCCTCTGGCTGGGGTAGCTACCACCTCAAAATTCTTAAATGGGAATAGGGGTCGAGTGACACCTCAAATTAAAGAGAATTTAGTCATCTTTACAATGCTGTATTTATTTTTAATTTTGAGACCATTTTAGGTAAAAATAAATGCAAAAATAAAGATACGTAATTTATTAATAAATTAATTTATTAAATGTTCAAAATGCCCCCCCCCCCCCGACTTCCATGCAGTAATAAAGCCTTTGCTCAAAACTTCTTCGAACATTCCTTAGCATTTCAGGAGTAATTTGACCACACTCTTCTACTATTCGTTGACGAAGTACTACCAAATCAGGTGCCTCTGTTTTATAAATGACGCTTTTTAAGTGTCCCCATAGAAAAAAATCTAATGGGGACAAATCTGGTGATCTGGCTGGCCATTCAATAGGCCCTCTCCTACCGATCCACCGATTTGTAAATGTGTTATCCAAGTACTGCCTCACTGGTGCCGCAAAGTGAGGAGGGGCACCATCTTGTTGAAAATACAATTCATCTTCTTGGTATTCCTGATTGTTTTCCAAAATGTGGGTTATCGCAGGATCAATGGAATTTCGCAATAAGTCCAAATACAATTCACCATTCAATGTCTGAGGGAGAAAGAATGGCCCAACAATGTTATCTCCATAAATTCCAGCCCACACGTTTAACTTTTGGGGGTACTGGCTATGAACTTCACGAAAAATTCTTGGGTTTTCATCAGACCAGAACCGACAGTTGTGACGATTAACAATGCCGTTTAAGAAAAATGAGCATTCATCGGAAAAACAGGTGTTAAAAATAAAATGTGGGTTTCTTGCTGTAATTTCAGACATAGACTCACAAAACTCAAGCCTTCTATCAGTATCATCCTCATTTATTTCTTGAACCAAGCGCATTTTATAAGGATGATACTTGTTTGTTTTCAATATCCTCTGGATAGTGCTTCTAGAAATTCCAGATGTTTCAGCAAGTTGACGAGTACTTATCGTATTGTCCATTTCAATGTGACCCAAAACAGCAACCTGCATTGCTTCGTTCCTTTGAGGCTGCTCAGGTTCATGTTTTCTATTTGCCACTGAACCAGTGTCTAAATTTTTGCATTACTTTACAAACGTACGTATGCGACACATTTTTTTCGGGATGCAATTCGTTAAATATCCTAGAAGTTGCCCTTGCACAATCATTGTTTTTAAAATAAATTGATACCATTTCAACTCTATCACCAATAGTGTACACCATGTTTGCAAAATAAGTAACACTTTAGGTATTGTACCTATTTATTTGAAAGCAGAATAAAACAGAATACAATTTAAAAATTAAAAAACTCACGATTTTAATCTATCGGCCAGTGCAAAAAATATGTATTTTTTGTGTATCTGTTCAAAAAAGAAATCAAAGAACTTAGTATGAAATAGCATGGAAGGCGGAGGGGGCATTTTGAACATTTAATAAATTAATTTAGTAATAAATTACGTATCTTCATTTTTGCATTTATTTTTACCTAAAATGGTCTCAAAATTAAAAATAAATACAGCATTGTAAAGATGACTAAATTCTCTTTAATTTGAGGTGTCACTCGACCCCTATTCCCATTTAAGAATTTTGAGGTGGTAGCTACCCCAGCCAGAGGGTGGCAGATACAGCACTGCTTTGCTCTGCAATGAAGGTCCCCCTTCCAAACTACATTGACATATTTTTGCGTTTTTTGAAAAAAACAATACTTTTTTAAATAATCCGGGTGGAAACTTTTCGTTGGGCCACCCTGTATAATGAAACCAAATAGATATGTATTTTACTGATCGGAATTCCTTTAGTAGGCTACAACCTAAGCCATCCTGATGCGATAAGCCATTAAATTTTGATAAGAAAATATCTTCTAAATTGATTCACTAAATTATCGTGAAGGTACTCTCAAACTGCCAAATGGTCCTGAACTGCCTCCATAGGCACAAAATATTGTTGACGCATACGAATATGCCTCTAACCACAGCAGTTGTTAATAAACTTTTTCCGGACGAAGTGAATGATTGGTCTCAAAATGTTCGTTACAAATTTTTATACGTTTATGTGCCTCTTCAGATGCAATATTCGCAAATTTATGGTCTTTGACAAACCCTAAGGCCTTCTTCCATTGCTGACATCTGCAATTATCAATATTTTTATTCACAACAAAGAAAGAAACACACCTGTGACATGTTGGCTTTATATTATTCAACATATAAAATGTATATGTCATTTATGGATAATACGAGTATTACGTAATAATATAATAATATTTGTACGACTATAGAAGACTATAGACATTTTTCTTAATTATACGTTAAACTTAATCTTACCTTTCAAGGTCTTTAGGAATTCGAAAAAAGGACACACAGATTTTGAATCGCTTTTACAGCCATCCGCACTGCAATAAGAACCGTGATAAGCCATCACTACTCAAAATTGGCAACAGTATTGGATATAATTTACGCGCATCCGGTACAATACGAAGCACACCGTTCCGAGAGACACTGTGTAACAAAGTGACGCTCGGAATCGCCCGCTCAGCGGGATATCGATCGAGGGCTAAGGCGAGGGGAGCGGGATGGGGCAGGAGGGAAATATTTGTTTGCACAGGCCAAGTGAGAGGACTTATTATACTATTCTCTAGACTTTGATGGCCAGTGTACATAAGTGCATAAGCTGTCAACACGCGTTGATGTTTCGTTGACGCATTTTCATGGAACTGTTATTGTTAAATGAGCAAAATGCCAGTTCGATAGTCACTTAATTTATTTCTACTACTCTGCAACATTGACGAGATTCCACAAGCCGCCGCTGCCCACAAATTTACAATAATATCGCACGGTTTTGTCTCAAGAACATTCCCTTATATAGGATTATTCAAATTGAACTGAATTCCACTTAGTAAACTGATGTTTATTCAAGAAAATAAGCTCCCTTTGCAAATCTCCTAAAATCCACCTATCCCACTCGCAACAAGCACAGCGTCTCACCATATTTTTCTTCATCGTCATAATCCAACTAAATAAAAATTTTTTTTTCAGTTTCACCCATGATATGGGTTCCAAACCAACTGGTTGGTGCCCCAGCTGGTACAGACGTTACTATCGACTGCCACACAGAGGCGTATCCGAGGGCCATAAGCTACTGGGTGTACGACAACGTGATGCTGTTGCCGACAAAGAAATACGGGACCGAAACTATGGAGAACAGCTACAGGGCTCACATGAAGCTGACAGTTCGAAATTTGCAAACTGCAGACTTCGGAAACTACAGGTGTATCTCGAAGAACTCTCTCGGCGAGACTGAGGGTTCCATCAGGCTATACGGTAAGTTTTGATTTGGTAGTTGAGTACACGAAAGAAAAACAGATAACGATTGGTTCGGGATATATGCTTTTTTCGGTAAAACCGGTGAATAATTTATTCGGAAAGTATGGGGAATTCGATTTTGCTCGATTCTTTTGCTCATCTGACAATAATAGCAAGATTTTGTTTTTCTAAAGGCGAAGCGCGACTGCCGACATGAGAAACCAATTTTACATGAAATATTATTTCTAGGCAAAAACGTCCCAAACTCTCGTGTTTTAAATTTAGATATAATCGCCAAACTTTCGCGATCTTTATTCATTCCAAACTTTATCGCCGATCGTAAATTAAGGCCCTAAAAATTTTTGTTAGTGCCAATTAGCTTTTTAGCTATATTACGAGTAGTTCTACAGGGTGGTCCAACTTTTAGATGCAAAATTTCAGGAATCTGTGAATAGAAAACAAAAAAGGTTTCTAAATTCGAAAAATTGGAAATTTTGAAACAAATAATTTTTCGCACCAGTAAAGTACCCTTTATGTAGGTTTTACAGCAAAATGTTTGTTCAGAATTTAAAACTGAGTATAAGTGTGCATGAACCTACTTTGATTTTCTTCTGCTAAAAAATTTAAAACGCACAAAAATGAATTTTTCAAAAACGGTACCTACATTTTTTCTTAGAATTGATTGAGAAATTTAGTGAAGGCAAAAAAAATACTTTTCCAGTGGCGTACCATTTTTTTATTATATTTATACCATATCTAGGTATTATTTTAAAACGGTACGATGGTGTTTTTTTTCTTTGACATTTCTAGGATGTTTAGATTAAGTTTACCCGATTTTCAAATATTTCCAAAGCATACCTGATTTTTAATTGAAAATAAAAAAATCTATTTTTCCAACTTAAGGCCCTGTAGAAATGTTAGTCGGCGAAGTAAATTACGTTGCCAGATTTTCGATAAAAAAATCTCTAATAGCATTTAATTTTAATTTGGGTTTTTCGCCACCAAACTGATCGAAAGACAACTTTTTCAAGTTGCCTGGAAAATTCATAAATTCTTAACAGTGAATGAACGAAACTTGAAAAGTGTAACTCAAAAAATAATAAAAAAAATAAAATGTCATGACAACAGAAACAATAGCCTAGCCACCTGCCTGATATTGTACCCTGTGTTCTATCTAATTATCTATACTAACTTCTCTTTGAATAAGTGGTAATAATATTTTACTGAATTCCACATTTCCTAGAATGTTCACATATTTTTGACTTAAAAATTTGATTTTGCCTGATATAATTTTTATGTTCTTTTAAACGAACGTTAAATGGCCTACAAGTCTCCCCAACATAGAACTTTCCACATTCACAAGGAATTTTATAAATGCAATTTTTTGAACTTTGTACCTGATTAAATGGTTTCGTTTTAACTAGCATCGATCTTAATGTATTTTTGGTTTTAAATACTGTTCTGACATTAAAACGATTGCCTATCTATAAAATTATATCAGGCAAAATCAAATTTTTAAGTCAAAAATATGTGAACATTCTTTTAATAACAATCATAGGATATTGTGGGATAGGTCCAAACCAATTCTCAAAGAAGAAGTAGGAAATAGACGAAAAATTAAAGAATCTGCATTTATTCTAGGAAATACGGGCAACTGTGTTGCTGAATGTTCAGTGGAATTCAGTAAAATATTATTGCCACTTATTCAAAGAGAAGTTAGTATAGATAATTAGATAGAACACAGGGTACAATATCAGGCAGGTGGCTAGGCTATTGTTTCTGTTGTCATGACATTTTATTTTTTTTATTATTTTTTGAGTTACACGTTTCAAGTTTCGTTCATTCACTGTTAAGAATTTATGAATTTTCCAGGCAACTTGAAAAAGTTGTCTTTCGATCAGTTTGGTGGCGAAAAACCCAATTAAAAATTAAATGGATCTGTTTGCGCCACAAATAAATTTTGGAAAATATCTCTAATAGCATTTTCCAAAAAATCGCATCGAAAAAAAAATCATTATTCCAATCACTATTACACTTACTATATTCATTGTTTAGAATACCTAGTTCAATTAAAATGGTCTGTCCTCGTTAATCTATATAATACTCAATATTAAGGCTTTTATATAAATTGAATTCTAAATTACTTGACTAACGACACTAAAAATACACTTCACGTTTTTTTTCCTGTCAAACCCTAGTTTTAGTTTCACTTTGTATAAAATGCTGCCTTTAATTTAACATACAGACAGTCCGATGAACTTTCCGCGGGATATTTCCTACATAAATAGTATTTCGTGCCTACCCCAATTATACAAAAACTCACGGGAATGTTTGTCGAGGAAATGGAACTACATAAATAAACCCCGTTAATACATTAAATAAAATTTTGAAGTTATAGGAAGTGTTAATTTTTTAAAAACATATGAATTGTATGGCATTTTAAAAATTATATAGAGCTGTTTTTAGGGTTTAATGGTCATTTAACAACCTCGCGTTACCAAAGGTGTAAACTGTGAAAACAACAATACGCCAAGGTAAATAAGAACAATTACATAAAACACATACATACACACATCGAAAGAATCTAATATTCTATCTAATATGCTCTTAATTATTGTTGATTGAAGCAAAAAAATGAGTTATATTAGCTAGGGTCAGGTCGTGCATTTTCTTGGTGTAATCTTAGATCGTTCGAGCAATTTCTTCTTTCATAAACCCCTAGATAAGTGTAAATTGTACGGGTTTACACTGAAACGGTTTTTGCGCTGACCTACTTCCGTCCGCATATCTTAACCTGTGACAATGGCCAAGCCCGCGTTACAGCAAAAACATTTTCTAAGTACGCAAGCGAAACTACCCAGACGTATTTCCACCTGGATAAGGTATATCAATAAACCGATACTTTTTACCCTTGTCAAATAAAGTCGCCGTAAAAAATGCGTCGAATAAAGAGTTTAATCTCGCATAAAATATTGTTCTCCTGTTCCAACGGAAATCTCCTGGCTTTAAAGAAAATGATACGAGAGAGTTATGGGAATTTTGAAAGTGGAACACATTTTGTCGTCGTAATAAAAATTTCTAGGACTGCTTGCTAATTTTTAGGATCTGGCCCGGACAAGGCAGAAACACAGTTTGACACTCTAGCACCATGGAAAATAACTCGGATACATACAGGGTGTTCACTTTTAAGTGAACACAAATCAATAAAAAATTGATTTGTTGGGATATTTTCAATTTTTTTTGATACAAAGGTCTTCAAAATGCGCTACTTTCTACGTGAACACATTTGTCAAATTGCAATTCCAGGGCCGGCTAAGATTTTTTTTAAACCCCGATTTTCACAAAATCTATTTATTCATTTTTTTATTTAAAATCTGACCATACAGCGTTAATTAGGACCCTCTAAAACCCTTAAGTTCAAAATTTGAACTAAAAATATACAGGGAGTTTGGTTTTACAGCGCCTTAAAGTTGCGCAAAGTAGTGATTGCGAGGGCCCCTGGAGAGTCAAGCGTGCCATGGATTGATTTTAAAACAATTGAAGAATTAACAGGACCACCCAAAGTATTGATGGACGAGACTGCAAGAAAAAATAATATAGGATGTTTTTCTCTACCGCTGCTGAAAGTTCAGACTTTTTCGAATTTTATTCTGATCAAGTTTGCCGTGCTTTTTGAAACAAAGTTACTAATAACAAAATTTATTTAATCTTAACAATAAAATAACAAACAAAATATTTAGATCTTAAACTATCGGGGTTTTTTCAACATAATCGCCTTCTAACGTAATAAATTTTTCAAGACGTTTTTTGTTATTAGAAACAACTCGTCTTAACTCATCTATTGTTACGGAATCGCAAGCTTCAATTATTTTTTGTTGTAGCTCGTTTATGTTCCCAGGACGATTTTTATATAAAATTCGAAAAAAGTCTGAACTTTCAGCAGCGGTAGAGAAAAACATCCTGTATTATTTTTTCTTGCAGTCTCGTCCATCAATACTTTGGGTGGTTCTGTTAATTCTTCAATTGTTTTAAAATCATTCCATGGCACGCTTGACTCTCCAGGGGCCCTCGAAATCACTACTTCGCGCAAAAAAAATCTTAGCCGGCCCTGGAATTGCAATTTGACAAATGTGTTCACGTAGAAAGTTGCGCATTTTGAAGACCTTTGTATAAAAAAAAATTTGAAAATATCCCAACAAATCAATTTTTTATTGATTTGTGTCCACATAAAAGTGAACACCCTGTACGTAAATTACCCCCGACGCTTCGTGGAGTTTCCTACTAATTTCCCTCGCGTTTGATTCAAATGTTGTAAATTGTTTTCGTTCCGCTAGACACTTTATTCGAATTAGCGGATTAATAGAGAGTAAATTATTCGGATTAACAGGTCGTTTTATTCGGATTAATGTGTATTATTTCGATTAAATTATTACAAGCTTTTATTTAACTTCACCTGTTAGTGTGGGTCGAATCTTGCAAGCTAAATTAGAACCACTTCCGATTGAGCTGAAATTTTGCATACACCTTTAGTTCCGGTGACAATACAGTACGTAATACTCAATATTGCAATACTTTCAAAATGGTCGCCGCCCCAAGATGGCGGATGATGTATTTTTTGTTAACCCCCTTAATATGGGTATCAAATAAAAGGGCTTGAAGAATAGAAAACGATAGAGTTAGTGACATCACACTAAATTCAATATGGCCGTCGCTCCAAGATGGCGGATGATGTATTTTTGTCGACCTCCTTAATATGGGTATCAAATGAAAGGGCTTGAAGAGTAGAAAAAATAAAGTTAGTGACATCACACTAAATTCAATATGGCCGCCGCTCAAAGATGGCGGATTACATATTCTTTTCAACCCCCTTAATATGGGTATCAAATGAAAGGGCTTGAAGAGCAGCAACTGATAAAGTTAGTGACATCAAACTAAATTCAATATGGCCGCGGCTCCAAGATGGCGGAGTACCTATTTGATACCCAACATGGGTATCAAATGAAAGGGCTCGACGGGTAGAAAACAATAAGGCGAATGACTTCATACGAAATCCAATATGGCGGCCGCCCCAAGATGGCGGACTAAATTTCTTTACTACCCTCCTGACATGGGAATCAAATAGGAACTAAAAAGCACAAAATAAAATTGAAAATAAAAAAAAAGCTTTTTAAAAACAAGCTTTTATTTAAGCCATGTACTAAAACGAATAAAATAAGTTTAGGTTTTCGTTAAGATAATTCAATTCCAAATTGCGACAAGTTTTTGAAAAGCTTGTCGCGCGAATTGTAAAGAAAAAAATTCATACTTTGGCAAATAGGTACTTGCTTATCAACCAATCACTGTCCAATAAAATTAATTGGTACCTACTTTCATCAACATTTCGCGCGACAAGCTTTTCAATTTGCAAAAACTTGTCGCAATTTGGAATTGAATAATTATCTTAACGAAAACCTAAATTTATTGTATTCGTTTTAATAAATGGCTTGTTATTAAAAAGGATTTTTATCTCCAATTTTATTTTTAGTAATCGATTGTGTGAAAGGAGCTTGATTTGATTTATAAGATATAATTTTTGTGGGTGGCCTTTTTTGTTGTGACGTAACAGCAAAAAGCGATATATGTATTCCAATTAAGAAAAGGAAAGAAGACGTACAAGGAGGACGTGATAATTCTATGAAAAATGTGGTAAATACCAGAACGGCTATAAAAAATAACACGTGTCCCGAAAACAGGAAAAGTAATTTATTTTGATAAGATGTTGTGCGGTACGTCTAGGTCTATAAATCTACCCATGAGAAAATGCTCATATGCCGACGAAATGTCCAGAAAATTTAACTTGTGTAAAAAGAACTCGATTCAATTATATAAAGCGAATGTTCCGTCCTTATTTCCGTCTCAGTCTGTTATTATTGTAACCGCAAAGCACGTCGTTATTTTGGCCCTTTGTCCCTTTAAAAACTACCACTTGCTAAGGCGATTTCGGCGGAATTTGACAAATAAAGGAATTAATAAAATTTTCCGGCAGATTGGACAGGTCGTATTATTTCCTTGATTACTTAAATTAAACGAAACATTCGCATTCGATTTGTGGAATGGGTCCGTGAAATATATGTCTCTCTAACATTCCACGAGTAAACAGCTTTCTAGAAATATACAGTGTCACCATTAAAGTCAGCACCATATGGGATTTAAAAAAAGCTTTGGTTAAAATTTGATGTCGGGAACAGTTTTTGCTTCAAATTAGAGCAAAGATGACATTGACAGTTGTGGCCAAGCTATCTTTGATAGCTGTCAAATCTGACATTTGTTGCAGAAGGTATCGGAAAGTGGCATTTCTAAGTCGAATTTGAAAAAAATATATTTGAAATATCCTTTGGTCGTTGTCAGCCACTGAAACATCTAAAACATCTCCAAAGACAGCACAATATGGATGTTACCCTATAAATTGCTGATTAAACAAAAAGAACGCATCCATTTATTAAATTTTTAACCGTGCATTTTATGAAACCGCTCGATCTAATCCACTTATTTGTATCATCGCTTTTCAACCACAAGAGAAACTTACAATGGTTCGAGCTTGGTTGATTTGAAAACGAGCACGGTTTTTGATTTACGCGCCAACAAGTTTTACATTTTTCATATAATGTCATGTATTGATAAAAATAAGCCAGGTAGTGCGAAAATTTAACTATGGCCATTCGAGTGGTGTTTTTGCATAAAATTCCAATTTGCCGTGTAATAGGAAATAATAATGTCCACTTTATTTCTGTTTATCTAAAAATAAATGGGTTATTTTCAGAAATACCGATGCCTTCAACACCCCCCAGAGCGACGGAAATGAAAAGCAATTCAAATAAAGAAAGTGAGTATACTATTATAATATTCTTTGCATGTTCATTTCCATTTATCCTTGTCTTTATGGAAACGCATTATGGTTATTTATCAAACTAACCGTGAACTACAACTGATTGTGACTCATTTTTTACGAAAAGCTTAGGCTGCTAGTTGATACAGAACCATTTAATAATGAATCTGATAGTATATTTTAAAATAAGTAGGGGTAATTGTACAGGGTGGTCAGATAAGAATGCAAAGTGGTGTATCTCGGAAACTATTCGTCGTAGAGACTTGCGGTAAAAATTTTTTTGAATAAAGTGGCCAAGAGAAAAACCTGGAAATTATTTTCAGGTTTCCAAGATAGCCACCAGGGGGCGTAACCGCCATCTTAAACTTTAAAGTGATTTTTCATTGAAATCCACCTAGTAATGTTACCAAAATAATATATGCTTTTTAAAGGTAAGCTTTATTCGAGTAATTTTTGTTTAACACTTTTTGACATATCTATTAAAATAAAGTGGTGGGGAGTGATTCAATGTTTTTTTAAATAAACAGCTGTAACTCCTAAATGACTGAACGGATTTTAACAAACTTGGTCTCGTTGGAAAAAGCATTTATTGTTCCATCAAACCCATCTTACCCGTGATATGTCTAAGTCTCAGTGATGCCGCTAGAGCGCGTTTTTTAATATAATAACAGAAAATTGCAAAATTCTGGAAAAAAATTAAATGCAATATTATTACTTTTCTTTTCATAAAAATGTAGTGAAATGATACCTAAATAGGCTAGTGAAAACCGTATCTCGATATCCTATTCCTAGCTGAAAATATCAAAGAAAGAAAATTTAGTTTTATCATAAAATTTTAAAAAGACGCTGTTACACCGGTATTTATTCTTATTTGTATTTTTTTAAGATTTAATGATAAACTTTCATAATTTTATCATTTTTTAATTATAAAAGTATATCAATGAAGTAAAATAGCGGGTATTTCAGCCAAAATTATGTTTTATTTATTCTTTACAATAAACCAAGCTTTTTTTTTAGTTGACAACAACAAAAATATTTACACAACAATTTTATTCCATTTTCGGACGTTTATATTCATAGAACCATAACTTTTCAATATTCATCTCAATACCCCGACGAAGGCCAAAAGTATGGCGGAAAGCTTGGTTTATTGTAAAGAATAAATAAAACATAATTTTGGCTGAAATACCCTTTATTTTACTTCATTGATATATAAATACAGCCGTTATTAAAGAAGATCTATTATTATATAAAAGTATACTTGGTTCAAAAAATTAAAAAAAGACGTGTAGGGGCATAATAATCAATGCATTTAATATGCAAGTGCAAGGTAGACAAAATACGAAGGGTAGGCCATGGAGGAAAAACAAATGCCTAAAATCAACTTGTCAACATTATATGGAAGAGAGTTCGAGCATTTAAGGAAGCATTAGTTTTATTAAAAAAAAACATTTTCAGTTAGGATTTTAATATTTGTTGAATCACTCCCCACCACTTTATTTTAATA
Organism: Pseudeuparius sepicola; assembly: GCA_963920635.1. Classification (NCBI taxonomy): domain Eukaryota; kingdom Metazoa; phylum Arthropoda; class Insecta; order Coleoptera; family Anthribidae; genus Pseudeuparius; species Pseudeuparius sepicola. The sequence continues at coordinate 893,990 of OY987305.1, read as the reverse complement.
CATATGTCAAAAAATGTTAAACAAAAATTACTCGAATAAAGCTTACCTTTAAAAAGCATATATTATTTTGGTAACATTACTAGGTGGATTTCAGTGAAAAATCACTTTAAAGGTTACGCCCCCTGGTGACTATCTTGAAAATCTGAAAATAATTTCCAGGTTTTTCTCTTGGCCACTTTCTTCTAAAAAAATTTTACCGCAAGTCTCTACGACGAATAGTTTCCGAGATACAGCACTTTGCATTCTTATCTGACCACCCTGTACATATATACCTTTTTTCCGTGTTACAGGATGTCGAAGTTTTTTTTGTAATTTATAAACTAGCAAGGATTATGACGCATGTGGTAGGTATTTTCTATGAAAACATTATTATTATTTTCTACTAACAAATTTTGCTACAATGTGAATATATGTTGCCCACACTCTGAAAGCGTTGTAATTCAAAAAGAATAATGCTTCATAAATGTCATAAAGCCTTCGATAATTTTATTTCGCCTGAATAAAAGAAAACGTATACCTAGCTCGACAATGTAACAGAAGAGAGAAACAGAACAGAAACTTCTTATGTATCCCGCCGTAGTATCATAATTAGTTACCTCGTGTGTCACTCCATAATGAATTAGTGCTGCGAATTGGGACTTTGAGTTAGCACCTAAATTATAAATCGACCGAGCCGAGTCCTGATAATAAATACTACAGCACGATCGAAACTGAATTCTTGAACGCATCGAAGTGCATATTGTGATCGGACGAAAACAGTTACCAGTTACTTAAGCGCGCTGTAATATGCACCCACTATAGAAATTAATTAAATTATAATTAATATCTCCGGTGTAAGTTAAAAGCTTTAGCCTTAATGGGTTGCCCAAAAAACTAAACCCCTCGGCAGCCTTCAAAACTTTATATAGCTTTATTAGGGAATCAATAGAGTCGAGCAATGACTTTTATTTTAAAATTAGGTGTATCGATAACGTTCTATTGTTCTTTGATGGCTCATTCAATTCTTTGTGTACATTTGGCGAGGATATTGACGTTTCGGAGCAATTAATTGGTTTTAAGGAAGTAGGTCGCATATTTCTTTTTACACGGTGCAGCGCCTTATTTGTAATCACGTGTACGGTCTACAGAAAATGCAAAACAACAAAAAAACAACAAGCGCGGTTCGTAAATTATTATTTATTATAGAGGTGGATCAAATCGGGGTGGATGTCCCGCAGTGGAACATTTTTTGGGGTGCTACTCAACTCACAAACTAACTTTTATGTATTTTTTATGTTTTTTTACTTTTTTTAAATAGAGCAAAGAAAGTATATACCTTGAGATATCCATTAGACAATTATTATGAAAAATAATACTTAATATTGAGATAAATCCACCCACGATTTTCTTGAAATTTTGGCTACCTCCCCTATTTTCGAGGTCCCTGAAGACGAATCCGGCCTTGGGTTTTCCCGGTCGAACGTAGTTTTCGAGAAAATGAATTTTCAAATTTCCTTTTGACATCCCGGATTTCACGACGATATTTGTGGTTGTAATCGCGGGATGAGTTTTTAATGTACGCAGCTCAAACTAATCACCACACTATTTTGCACCTTTTGCAACATCGAAACTTCACGACAACCGAAATTTCGAACGATTTTTGCCGTGTTTACGTAATACGCTATTTTCGCCCATGCCCGACATTTGGCGCGCGCCGACGTACTCTCTCTACTCTACTTACGCCTATGGAGGCGGTTTCACGATACACTTACCCACGGTATGTCATTGCGCATCCATATGCCTATCTCTGTCGCACCTTGTGACGTCAGTTGCGAATCAGAATTTAAATTGCTCCATATGTTTTACACAGCAATAGATACTTTTTTATGGGTTTTTGGTTATTTTAAACGTTTTCTTTTAAATAAATGTTGTTAAAAATATGTAGATTATATTACTAGATAAGTGAATGAATATTCTGTTGATAAAGAACACATTTAATTTGATAATTATTATAATTTTACAAATAATTTGTTTTCTTTGCGTTTTAGCTAATCGTATGCATACAAATAAAATTCATGTATATTTTGTTAAATTAACAGGATTTTTCTTTTAAAAGACCGTATATTGCTAGACAATAAAAAAATATCATATAGGTATCTAAATAATACATTTATTGTAAGTAAGGTAATCTTGAACTAAGTTTCGGCTTCTATCGACACAAACTCTCTATCGAAAAAAAGTATTTTACAGATGACTTGTTATAGGCAAAGATATTGATAAATAAGATTCAAAGCCTTACCAAAAATATAACTTTTTCCTTCCAGTGTTTATGTCGGTTTATGTCAATTAAAGCCTTATTTACCAATTAATGCACACAAGCCTCGACACAAGCACAACCTGCACAACTAATGCTTAGTTTATAGTTAAACAACAAACAAAACAACATAATAAATAGTGAGTAAAATAGGGATCAAATAATGATTCCCTTTAATCATAACAAGGCTAATTTTTTATTGCACATTCTCTTTTATTTGCTGTATAAACCAGGCATAAACTCTGCTGAGTCCCCTATTTTTAATGCTCTGTTCTATAAAATAATCTGTTTCCTTACCAGATTATTGTCCTTGGGAAATCTATAATACTTAATTTCCGTTCCCTTACTGTTCCTATTATTATTTGGACATACGCTGACTGCACATCCCGGCATTTCTGGCCTATTTCAAAGCACTGTCGAGCTGGACTGACGATCAGTCAGTTGTTTACACTTTTTTCTTGACACATTATACTGTAAACTATAAAAAATTGTAAATCACAACCGCACCCGCCATTAAAATTAAACACCACGCATTATTTAGAATTCGTGATTCGCAACTGACGTAGATGCGCATAGTTGCCTTGTTTTCGGATTCGTTGGTGACATACCGTTGGTAAGTGTATCGTGGGCGGTTTTACATAGCACTCGACTGCGATCGCAGTGACTGGTGGGCGTGGTTCCGCTGCCAAGCGAATATCGATGTGATCGGAGTACACTGTTATCGCAGATACTGTTATAACTATAAATATTTATAATTTTCAGATGAAAACATGTATCATCCAATCGAATTATATCGATACAAAGAATATCTATGGGACATTTAAAGTCAATATATTTTTCGTATGGGAGACGTGTACAATTTTGGAAATCAGCTGCGTGCTTATCAATAATCCAAAGTAGCGCATTCAAGGAATCCGAAACTTTTAATTAATTCGCGTTGAATATAGTAGTCATTTGAATATTCCTTTGATTTCCACCGAATAAAGGTCTTAAAGGGTTTCAATATGCAATTTTTAATCAATTTTTCATTTTGCGCGGCCAGATATGCCAGGCCTGGGTAAAAGCGGATTAGTTTTTTGTCATTTAGCAGTTCCATGGTGGAGAAATTCAAATCTGCCCTTAAATAATAATGTAGATCATTAAATGCTGGGTGGATTTGGGGGATTTGAATAAGGAGCCGTCTCTGTATAATATCAAACGATAACTCTCAATGTATGCGTTTTAAGGTTAGAAAATATACTCGTGGGGTAGATTTGAACCTCAGAGAAATAACTGGGGATGGGAGGGAGTAAGAACAAAAAGTAAACAGATCTAACGTCTTTTTGAGTGATGCCACGTACTCCATTGTGTACTTCCATTTCAAAATAGACACACCTCCCATAATATTAAATCAATTATAGTATGCTAATTATCAGTTTAATAAAATCCTCAACATCAGCAGATACTTCGATCATCAATCAACTTGTCAACAAATATTAAAATCCTATTCCTCACTGAAAATTTTTTCTTAATAAAACTATTGCTTCCTTAAATGCTCGAACTGTCTTCCATCACAGTCAATGCATTGTTGAAGCCGCTGATGCGTGGACATTACAGCAGCTCCAATGTTGACAAGTTGATTTTAGGCATTTGTTTTACCTCCATGGCCTACCCTTCGTATTTTGCCTAAACGTTGCACTTGCATATTAAATGCATTGATTATTATGCCCTACACGTTTTTTTTAATTTTTTGAACTAAGTATACTTTTATAATTAAGAAATGATAAATTTATGAAAGTCTATCATTAAGTCTTAAAAAAAGACAAATAAGAATAAATACCGGTGTAACAGCGTCTTTTTAAAATTTTATGATAAAACTAAATTTTCTTTCTTTGATATTTTCAGCTAGGAATAGGATATCGAGATACGGTTTTCACTAGCCTATTTAGGTATCATTTCACTACATTTTTATAAAAAAAGTAATATTGTTGCATTCAATTTTTTCGAGAATTTTGCAATTTTCTGTTATTATATCAAAAAACGCGCTCTAGCGGCATCACTGAGACTTAGACATATCACGGGTAAGATGGGTTTGATGGACCAATAAATGCTTTTTCCAACGAGACCAAGTTTGTTAAAATCCGTCATTTAGGAGTTACAGCTGTTTATTTAAAAAAATATTGAATCACTCCCCACCACTTAGTTTAAATAGATATGTCAAAAAGTGTTAAACAAAAATTACTCGAATAAAGCTTACCTTTCAAAAGCATATATTATTTTGGTAACATTACTAGGTGCATTTCAGTGAAAAATCACTTTAAATGTTTAAGATGGCGGTTACGCCCCCTGGTGACTATCTTGGAAATCTGAAAATAATTTCCAGGTTTTTCTCTTGGCCACTTTATTCTAAAAATTTTTTACCGCAAGTCTCTACGACGAATAGTTTCCGAGATACAGCACTTTGTATTCTTATCTGACCACCCTGTACACACTTGCCTAATGTTTCTTTACTTCGGTAAATTTCCGTTAGATGTTGACTACAAACGTGTGCATTTTGATGCTTTTGCTCACTCTATCTTTGGTTATTTCTCCGAGATTTGAAACGTGTAGTATAGGCAACTCTAAAAGCAGCTCATCTTAATTATAGATATTCCGCGCTCGTTTGACCCATCGCAAGTCGTTTATAAGTTCGTGGACGAGGCCAGCAATTCCATAATAATTCGCAGATCCCCTGGTCTCTCTCCAGCGTCAAAAATGCCAGAAAGGCGGCCAAAACAGCACCAGCTAAGTCGAACTTAATTTGAAACTGACTTACAATTAATGTCCCGCGGTATGGTTGCTTGTAACGCGAATTTTACGAGAGAAAGAATTTATCGCCATCCCGGACGTCGCCTATGCAATCTGAATTCGAAATGGCATTATAAAATCCGGGGAAGCATTAACAATACATTGTAAGTGTCCCGGCTGATCTAGATTTTAAAATTTAATATCTGGCGGTTTCGAAAATCATCGCTGGCGCCCGTGTAGCTCGAAATGTAACCGCCAGTGGCCGGAAAATGTACTTCCTTTGCCCATATGAATAATATCGGGAGTAGGTAGTTGCGATAAATTCACGCTGCGTTTGTCGGGACACCCTGTATAATCCCCTGCCAAAGCAATCACTACTTCTACATCACTCTTATTTAATAGTAAATTGTAATATTGCACACAAATCCTACAATATATCGACAAAATATTTTTTCTTTTTTATACTTTTATTCCCCCGTAACCATTTTCTTTGTTTGCCAAAATTGAATTCCCTAACAGATTTCTTGCAAAACTGTTTCGTTTGTAAGTTAATTTGGCAACATCGCGCGGTAGCAAATTTGAATTAGAAAAGCAACAGGGCCGGCTGTTAAATTTAACTGAAAATTAAATTTTGAACGTTACTAAAAAAATTGTGCATGATAATAAATTAAATGAATTATTAACTGAAGGAACTTACTCGAGGATAAGCAAAGACCCTACAACTTCAATGGCAACTAAAATATACAAAACACTCTATAAATACCGCGAACAAATAACACAAAAACAATGCCACTCTTAACTCCGCATCATTCAAAATCTCCACACTTATACAGTGACCGGCAGAAAGTTGGACACAAATGGAAAACTTTTTTATTATTAATTTCTCAGAAAATTTTATTCTCGATAAAAGTTGGTGCATCATTTCAAACTCAAAACGCACATATCAAAATTTAAATATCTCTTTTTGGATATGAGGTAGATTCAAAAATGTCAAAATAACTCAAGAGTAAAGTACCCTTATTTTTTAAAATACGGTAAAGAGTTACTTACAAAAGTTGTTTGAAATCAAAGCTGGATGTCAGATTTAAAGTCACAGCCAAATAGTAAAAACAAGATATTTAACTTTTTTGTATTTTTTCGACCATCCTGTGTATTACAAAAAAAAAACAAAATACCACAAGCGCAACTTGTCATCGGATAACAATTTGCTACTAACCTTTAATTTTGTTCGATTATCAGCTAGAAATTTAAATTAATGGAAATCAGAGTTTAAAAATATTAAATTTTTGTGTCCAACTTTCTGCCGGTCACTGTATTTTTTACCCAAAATACACAAAACTAACATTCCTCTTCGTTCAATAGATTCACCATGTCATTCCTTAGCAAAATATAAAATATAAATATTTAAAATTGTTAATACGTTAGTAGGAAACTCAGATTCATTTATCAGAAACAGTATCTACTCATTTTTTGAAATAAAAATTAGAGAACATCAATTTCCCAGTCATTATATATTAGCTAACTTTGATGTGGTTAGTCTTTTTACAAATGTCCCTGTTGACAAATCATTGACTATTTTAAGCAGAAAGTTAGAAAACGATCAAACTTTTGTAGAAAGAACAAATTTGAGTATAATATGCAATATTAGAACTATCAACACTATGTGTTAAAACCATTTATTTTCAACTAGAAAATTAATTTTACCAGCAGGAATTCAGAATGAGTATGGGGTCTCCTATAACACCTTTCATAATCAATTTATTCATGGAAGATTTTGGACAAAATGAGTTGACTAGATATGTTCACCAACCTAATGTTTGGAGGAGATATATAGATTGCATATTTATATATGGGAACATGGAGTTGATGAATAAAATTTATTATTAAATTTTATAAACTCACAAGAATGAGATGTATCTATACTAAAACAAGATAGTATGGAAACTAGTATAAAACATGTTCTTAAGAAGAATACCTACTTATCCTATTGAATTTGTTGAGCGAGTTTTTCAGGATTGCCAGCAAAACAACAATGATAACAGAATTAGAGAAATAAATGTAGTGGACCAGTAAATTTAGTTATTCCCTATATTCAGTACAGTATTTAAATCCGAAAATGCATAAACGAAACCATGAATGGAGAAGTACAAAAGTTCAAAAAATTGCATTTATAAAATTCTTTGTGAATGTGGAAAGTTCTATGTTGGGGAGACTTGTAGGCCATTTAACTTTCGTTTAAAAAAACAAAAGGGCAAAATCAAATCTCAAAGTCAAAAATATGTTAACACATTTTTAATAACCGATTCTCAAAGAAGAAATAGGAAATTAAGGAATCAGAGTAATATCAGACAGATGGCTAGGCGCTAGGCTATTGTTAACTTGACATTATCTTTGAGAAAGGAGGAAGAGTTAATCTCCGAAATCTGAGAAAACAAAGTTGTTAAACATTAAAAGTTTCGTTCGTTTACTGTTAAGCATTTATGAATTTTCCTGACAACTTGAAAAAGTTCTGTGGCGAAAAACCCCATTAAAAATTAAATGGATCTTGTTTTCGCCACAGAGATATTCCCGACATAATTTTTCAAATTTCTCTATGACAAAAAGCCGATAGGCCGACAAAAAAGATAAACTGTTTTGCTTGGGGCGTCTTAGTGATTACGTCACCTGCAATCCTCCCAAAATTGATACCACAGTGACTTTTCGTCGGTCTTTGTAAACACCGTAGGTACATTGGTTTGTTCTCTCCCAAGCGGAAAATAAGGCAATTTGCTTTTGATGAAAAATCGTAATAAAGTGTGCCGTCCGCTTGGAATATTTTGAAAACAGTAAGCTGGGATGATAGTGCCGCACCGTCGCAATAACAAGGCCCGACAGCTGAAAGCGATGAGTCATCCAAGGGAGGTGAGCCCAAGGCGCCAAATTCAAATTTCGAGGTGTCAACTTGGTAAATTTGGTAAAAAACCCTTTAAAATGATTGTTTAGATATATAGCTCATGGTTTTACAACACGGATAATAAACTACGAGAGTGAAAGACACATTTTCAAGGTCTTTTGGTGCATTTAGATATTTACCGGTAAAATTTTCGTAAATGCCAATTATTTCTTATTTGCATGCCTAGATACAACTAAATTCGAATGAATAAAACCATAAAACTTCCTGATTTCAAGGTGGTTACGTTTAATCACGTAAAATTGTTAGGTATAACATTCTCCAACAGTCCAAACCAAAACCCTGGAAGACTGTGTAGGAACAAAATTTCTTTTGATGCCTTAACCAACTTTTCCCTTAAAATGTGGTCTTTAGGGAGGAAAAATCGGACACTTTAGGACCGCCTTTGTAGTTTCCCTTGCAGTTGGGAACGGAACACGTCCAGGGCATGATTTGAATAAGTCCGAAACTATAGACACAACCTAAGACCTATAGACTAAAATTGAATTTTAATCACTTTATTCTGAACCACTGCTGTTTTACCACCTTATTAATAAAACTCCACGTCCTATATTACTAAAAAACACAGTCCAACACACAACAAACGTTCTTTAAAGCAGGAAAATCACCAGACAAGTAAACGTAAACAACTACAAAAAGCCATACCTCCCTGCCTCCCTGTGATGACGTCGCCAGCTGGCAGGCCTTTATCATTGCGACGCTGCCGGATGGTGCGGTTGAAGCCTACCGCCTCTATCCTACGCATAGAGATCATATATATTTAGGTAGAGTGCTGGACGATGTTTTTTTATACATAGGATGCGCGGAAAATTTTTGACGAATTTAAAATCACAAAATAGTAAAAAATAGTAATAAATAGGCCCAGTAGATATGCGCATTTGCAATTTGAGGTAGTGTTTTATGAAACTTGACACTCTTTGACAGCCATTTGACAGCGACAAACTAAGTTTAACCTACCTTTGTTTGCATCATAGGCGCTTTGTAGCATAATTTTTTCGATTTTCAGCTAATTATTAATAGTCTCTTCGCGTTTTAGTTGTTTGAGTGTTTTATATAATTAAGTGATCATCTCAAATATGTTCTGCTCATTTTTTACACCAGAGTGTTTAAACACGAAACGAGTCAAAACTCAGCTAATTGAAAATGCGGTACCAAATCTTCTATTAAAACCACCTAAACCATCATTTAAGTAAGTATATTAACATGATTGTGGTGTAAGAAACTATTAGTAGCTTATTTGTTTTAGTGTTAAAGTTATAAAGGTAGATGAAAACAAGTCAAGTTCTAGCATCAGTGAAGCAAATTCTAGTAGTTTGGACGAAACTAGTTTTACAAGTATAAACGAACCTAGTTGTAGTTATCGAAGTCTTGACCAGTCCACGTTGAGGTGAGCTATTTATTATCAATATACAAGTTTGAAGAGAGATAGTAATTCAGAAAAACAACCACTGTTTTGAATTGCGCGGTCTAAAGGTCTAATGCGCATGTTCCATAGGCCCATGCGCAAATCCACAATTTGCCATAAAGAGGGACTTGTTTTGCACTCTACCTATATATATATATGATCTCTATGATCCTACGTTCCGAATGATTTGTTTTATTGCTACGTCTGACAGCCAGCCAACGCAGCGCCGCCTACCTTGAAAAGTAAATATTTATTGACACGTATAGCCGTAAAAAGGGAACGCGTTTGTGAATTATGTAGCCGATATTCTGGGGCGAAGTTTGTAAAAAACACACCCCCCGACGAATAAAGGTTATAAATGCAACCGACCCCTTCGGGAAAGCGCCACTTCAACTTGCCCCGGGTGATTTAATACGCGCTCGGTGTACACTTAGGTTAGATTACTATAGTCTTACTTTGTTTCCTACTAACAAACTTCTGGTAAATTGTTCGTATTTTTTATTAAAGCCCGGACATATTTCAGGCGGGACCCCTCCTCCGCCAATTTCCATTAGGACCAGGGGCGGATCGGCCCATATGGACACTGGCAAAAATCCCGGTGGACTGAATCGTATAGTCTAGTCCAAGTTCACTGCTCCATAATATCAGATAGACTCAAGAGAAAAAAAATCTGTTGACTTTCACAATAAATAAATAATTACTTAAACGGTCGAAAAGCAACTAAATGAGATTGACAGCGACAAATAATTGACAAAGTTGCAGAAAACAGTAACTTGCTGTTTGAAATTTAAATATTTTCCAACAATTTTTTTTATTTTTATATGTAATGTTTATACGAGCCCGCCGAAAAGATGGAACCATGAGTTTTTTTTTTAATTTTTGGGCTACGATTAAACTACTCCGGGGGGATCATCTCTGTTATCAAAAGGATTGAGACCATTGCCGCAAATGGCAACGAAGACAAAATAATAGTAATTGCCCCCCTCCCCCGCACAAGCATGTGGTTGCTTCTGGGGTACTCCTAGTTTGGAGTATTGTGAGGGTGAGAATTATTATTATTATTATTATTATTAAACGTCGTATCGTCATTTGAAATACCTGTCAAAAATTACATTTAATTAAATAAATGGTCAAAATAGGCCTTATTTTTATTATTTTTCTTGAAATCGGCAGTAAAGTGTCCCAAAATCGTCATTAAAAGCACAGAAATCGTACAATAATGGGCTACATTATTGTACGATTTTTTCAATAAGTAGGCCTTGGCGAGATGTAAACATCAAACGTCAGACGCGGAGAAATCGCCCGTCAAAAGTGACCAAATATTCAAAACCCGGCCGATAAAGGCCCATTTAACTTTTCGTACACATTGCGAAATTGTTTCCTATAGAAGCGCAATGCTTCAGTATAGTATACATATTTTAGTAAATTTGAATATCAATAGATTTGCTGTGTAGGCTGCACAAGAAGCAGCAGTTTGGTTTTGCTGTACGAAGATGCCGTGTCTTGTCTTACTTAACCTAGGTAGAGCGATCGTCAAAGTCAAGCAACGCCGCGCGGAGTCGGTTCATGGACGGGTGATCCCTTATTATTATTTTCTTGCCTCGGCAACTAAATTCCACATGAGTCATAAAAAGTTGAACTTCAGTACCTTGATACATAAATAACTATTATGGAAAAATTGAGAAATTGTGGGACAAAGGTCTATTTATTTGTTATCTTGCCTCCTTTTTTGGAAAATATCAATAACCCACACAGGGTCCCTCTCCAGTTAATTTATCGATAAAAGTTATTTGAAAAAGTTCATTGGAATTTAACCCTATATGCACATTTTCAAGCAAAAATTATGACAATGATAAATTTTTGTTTTTCTAAAAACTAATAAATTTCATTTTTTTCGGTGTGTCATAGATTGACTTTAGAATTGCTTGTCTATCATCCAAACGTGACATTTTTTAGTTATGGACCCTTTTTGGGTAGTAATTGGCTAGTTTCAAGAAAACTCAACTAACAAGGTGCAATTTTGGACGATTTTCCTATTTCTGAACAACCGTTGTCAATTTTTGTTTTAAGTTAGATGATTTTATTTATTACAGAATTGTTTTCAAAAAAAGTCAATCTATGCCACACCGAATGAAATCAAATTTACTAGTTTTTCAAAAAAATCGAAAGTTTATCATTATCGGAATGTTTGCCTGGCAATTTTCACGTTTTCAAATAACTTTTTTAGAAAAAATAACAAATAAGGCCTATTTTGGCCATTTATTTAATTCAATGTCATTTTTGACAGGTATGCCAAATGACGCCACGATATTTTAACGGTCTCATTTCGAATCTGGAGCACAGATCATCGTCCCGCAGAATAGTTTCATCTTAGCCCAAAAATAAGAAAAAACCTCATAGTTACAAAATAAGCAACTACATAATTTTATGTTTTTCCGTCAAATCTCAATTGTTACTGATATAGGGCGTTAAAGTTCTTTTTTTTTAATTGAATTATGGCTACATCTCCCAAAACAATCAAGCTGCTGAACTCAAATTTGGCGCTGTTATTTTTTGGGGGATGGAGAATAAGCTGAAGATGTCAACTTCTACGTATCTCAAAGAGGGCGCCACTTGCGATGTTTTTGAATCGTGCTTTTACTCGTAATTTTTTGAGCTTATCTCTTCCAAGAATTATTTCTACAATTTCATTTTTTTACAAAATTAAAGACAAAAAGTTAAGGGGAGCAGAATGTTATGTGAATAACCCTGGACTTCCTGAAAGTCATCAGAAACCCTAGACACCAGGATTCATCCATAAGCTCTGTTTTATTTTGAAAATAATATGACTGTATTTTGTCAGAGCAAATGTAAAAAATTTGATCTATGGAATCCGATAACTTTGTATATCCTACACTAGACCGTTCTATATGTTCAGTAAACGGTACATAGAGTGTATAAAACCATCGATGGTAGAGCAATTATCCTGCAATTCTGTAAAACCGTTTTAGGATGAGTAATGGACTTCCCACCGGTTGTGACTCGAGCGTGATTTATTTATGAAATAAATAATTGATTTCGTTCGACATCGCAGTCCGAATTCACAAATCAATAACATTTAATCCATTAGTAGACAGCCTGACACACGAAAATTATCGATCATGACACTATAGCTACAGTCTTTGCTACAACCAAAGACAATCCCCTAATAAATACCCTATTGACACAGTTAGAACGTTGCTTCGTTCAAATTTCCCGCGTAAACGTAAGTGGAGGCAAACTGTCCGCGTATGCGTTCTACTTATTTGTTGTTTGTACTTTTCATTGTTCCCCTATCTTACACTAACTTCGCCCATTACGACTAGAGGCGTTATTGTAATGCTACTTTCAACCGAGAGGTGCGTATTTATCATTGCAACAAACCATGCGCTAAAATACTGCGAGGTTGGTCTATAGCGTAACTTTCGCCATATAAACTCTGGGCTAATTATTTCGGAATACAATGTGGTACATATTAGGAGAGAAATATATGTTCCGTTAAATTTAACTTAAAATTACGGATCCGGTCCGGTCGCGTCAGCGTGCGACGTTGCCAAGTGTTACATATCAACCATAAAAGTAAAATAAGTAAACTCTATTCAAACTAAACGCAAGTGAAACATAAACACAAGTTGTTGCATGGCTAGAGCGTGACACGCACGTGATCGGCTTGCTATTGGCTACCCGGCAATAAAATCTGACCCGGCGGGCGAGTGCAGCGAGTCGATCTTTCTTACAGAGGTGTATTGAGTTGCAAGTGAAACTTTATTTTTTCCGATATAATTCTTTCGCTGTTTATTAATTGTTGGAGGTACGATTTGTATTGATAGTAGAAATTTGCAGGTAAGTGAATGACTATGTGTGCCATGAAAGTTTGTTTTTAAAGTTCTTAGTACTGGGGCATATTATTTTAATATTTTATATTATAAAAATTCATAGAGATCGTCCTTAATGCGACCCTGCCTGGTATTAGCCCTCAGAATTGTTCACGTGCTTCCATCGTGTAAATGTTTACGCGCCGCTTGCATTTAGTTTGAATAGTGTGTAGGTGAATTTAAGAACCATCTTGAATTGGATTGTCAGAGGATATGATTTTCCCATATTCATCGGTCTATTTGGGATGAATTTATGACGTTACTTAATTAGATGTTTCCAGCGGGAAGAGCATTAATCTTGCTCTTATACTAATGGTTGGGGGCCCGCGGACAACCGGTTGTAATCGTATAAAAACGGCGCTGCCAGCGTTCTGAGACAACCCCTTATTCCGGATTATTATTTAAAGGGCCTTAGTTTTAATCCGCCCCGCCTAAATATTTGAGTTACACGATTAGTGCAGCCCTAATTAACCCTCGACTCTTTGATTACAGTGCTGACAGTCCGTTTTGATGTACAGTGACGTGCGAAAGTAATGTCCGCGTCCAAATTGCATAGCCATGCCCTGCCTTCTTCATATTTTGTCAGGTTGACTAAGAGAAATGATTTTTCATCGTTATCATTTACTGGTTCGTGTTTTGAATGATTTGAAGGCGATAGTTCTAAAAGTTATAAAAGTAGTAATTTTTGTTCGTTTTCTGTGCTAAACTTCGACGTCCCATAATGAAGTAGTAATGTGCGTCCAACCGAAGACTAATTATATTCCTTTAAAAAACTTCGAACCGCCAACTATAGACTGGGGAAAGAAGTAATTGACCTCAATTTTATTGGGGTTAAAAAGAAACCGCAGTTTTTCGCAGACAAAATAATATTCAACGAGAAATACAATGTTTTTAAATTGAGGCATTTAAATACGAAGTTGTTGTGTTCTGCATTTCTTGAAATGTAGTTTAATATATTCGAAATGCCTTGACGAAATTACGGTCATAATATGCAACGTACTGGTTAAAATATTTAATATAGTCTTGCGGAGAATGTGAATTTTTGAACAAAATGTATCGTCGAATGAAAGATTTTAATTCACTCGTGTAACAAACAAAAACATCGGAATGAAAATCAGAGCGGAATAAATCCAATTCAATAAAGAACGGACCCCCGCAGTATTACAGAATTAACAAGTTTATGTAAATATTTATGTTTTGAGAAATTAAACCGTGCAGATATTATTTTCTGTCGAACACGATGCATGTTTTTTTGTCTGAACAAACCAGAAAATCGAACTAAGCAATGTATCATACTCATCATATCCCATGCTCTAAACGTCAGCATTTGTCGGGGCTCAATGGTGTCAGCCATTCTCCGGGATTCGTTCACAGATTTTCTAGCTTGTTCAGATGGAACCAGTACACCCGCTAAACCTCCTGTTATATTAATTATGTGCCCATGTGAGTTTGTGAGGCGCCTAGTAAGCCCGCCAGTGTCGACCAGCGTGCTGACGGGTGGTTCTAATTGCAGACAACGTGAAGCGGAACGCGAGCAGGACGCTGAGCCAAGACGATAGACCGAAAATGGTATCGTCCTCGGAGAAGGACGAGGCGCACGCTCACGTTGACCCCGGTGTCGAAACAGAAACCGGTTTGGGACTTTACACGCCGCCAGGGCCTCAGTCTGCAGGTACACAGAACCACAGCGATCGGCTTTTGCACCCAAGCACGCACCATTCTGTTTGAAACCGCACCAACACCCATGCATGCACCTCACACCGAGCGTCGGCTACTTGTCGGGAATTAGCGTCAGCGGTTGTCGGACGCGTCAGCCTTTGTAAGGGGGGTGAGCGTCAGCCATTGTCGGGGCGGTGGTCGCACGCGCCATCCTTTGTAAGGGATGCACGTCAGCCATTGTTAGGGCGGTGGTCGCACGCGTCATCCTTTGTAAGGGGGGTGAGCGTCAGCCATTGTCGGGGCGGTGATCGGACGCGCCATCCTTTGTAGGGGATGCGCGTCAGCCATTGTCTGGGCGGTGGTCGCACGCGTCACCATTTGTAAGGGGGCGAGCGTCAGCCATTGTCGGGACGGTGGTCACACGCGCCATCCTTTGTAAGGGGGTGAGCGTCAGCCATTGTCGCACGCGCCGCCCACTGTAGGGGATGAGCGTCAGCCTTTGTCGGGACGGTGGTCGCACGCGTCATCCTTTGTAAAGGACGAGCGTCAGCCATTGCCAGGGCGGTGGTCGCGCGCGTAATCTTTTGTGAGGGATGCGCGTCAGCCATTGTCGTGACGGTGGTTGCACTCGTCAGCTTTGTAAGGGATGAGTGTCGACCATTGTCGAAACAACTGCTGCAAGTGTAAAGGCGTCAAATCCATCTACGTTTCGTCTTTAAGCGGTTAAATCGGCACTATTTATTTTGGATTTGACGTTTTAGACTAAAACTTTTGTTATGTGAGACATTGAAAACATTCAAAGACAAGTAGCTGCTGCAAAAAATGCACTAATCGCGAGTAATGTTCCAAATACGAATTTCTGTCCTTGATAAGTGTATATTTTATGAAAACATTGATGCAGTTTCTTTGTTATTTTCATATTTTAGAACAAAGTTAAATTATTGCATTTAGAACCACCCAGATTTTTAATTATGTGTCAAATATTATTTTCGTTTTAATGTCATTCATTTTGATGTGCCTGAATTGATATTTTTATATAGATATCTTATTAGAAATATATAAACACGAAATCCCAGCAAAAATTGACCCTAGATAATATTTTCTACTTTAAACTGTTATCTACAGCATTAATATTTCGGTGTCAGATGTGTTGCGTTAATTTTACAAAAAAATCCTACGGTAACTTCAACTTATTGCATTCTGTGCAACCACAGGCGTAAGCCGAAACTTTTTATCCCTTAGTCAAATATATTTTGATTATAGTTTGTATAGCATGTTGTATGGGTGCCGTGGGATGACTTGACCTATATTTTCGGTATCCACAGTTTTAAAATTTAACAGCTATGAAATATTAATACAGTTCGAATACGTGCTCACCAAGTTTCGTACTTTTGAATAATATAGTTGATGGTGACAATTTTGCACTAAAAAAAGGCAGATTTTTCAACGTCCAATAAAATCCAAAGGACAGGTCCGTATCAAGCACACTAAGCAGCAAAAAATAAAAAAGTGGACTACTCCCGACTCTTCTAATTGATGTCATATAGTTGTTTATCGGCGTGTGATGTATTTTAAATTGCACATTGGTATAAAATTATTACACCAGAATTAAAATTGTTTTATATAACTAGGCGTGCACAGCGAATTTTTGAGATCGTTATTACTAATTACTAATATTAAATACATATTAATATTTCATGAAAGTATCGATTTGAGATTAGTGAATACGCGCGCCCCTGAAATAATATGCATGAGCCTTTAAAACGGTTTTTGATAACATGACAATTACCTGGGTCGCATTTTAAACAAACTAGATTTTAATTCGAACAAAAAATGAACCGGACGATTCAACATTTATGAATTCCCACGGAAAATCTTTCAGTTCTTTTATTACCTGCATTTTCAGCCGTATTAGAATAATGTCCAGAATAGAAAGATAACAAATCGCTTAAAGTGAAGCCAACATAAGATTTTTTATTTCTGTAAAAAAAAATTCAAAAAATATCTCCCCACAGTAGAATTGTTATATTAAATTTGAATTGTGAAGAAATTATCGGGATATCAGTTTTAGCTACCACAATATTGGTTTAGCGTATCACTAGGACTTAAATAAGAGAGTAGGATTTCAGGGAAAATACCACCGCGGAAATCATCACCTAATTGGTTAATATTTCAAAAATTATCTCATTTCATTGGTTCATGTTGGGAGGCGTGGAATTCTCGCTAAAAAATATTAACAAATACAAAATCAATCAAATGAACAATCAAACAAACAAACGATCGGTGTTTTTAAAATAAATGGAATAATGTGTATGTTGTTTACCTTAGTGTTTCATTTTGTCTGAATGTTTGCGTGTGTATTTTTCGTGTTTTCAAGTGTTTTTTGTTCATTTATAACTATTTATTAACATTTAGGATAATAGTGACTGATTTTGTATACAATGAGATGCAGAAATTATGTGGTATGTGGCCAAACTGATATTTCTCAGGTACCTAATGTTTGTTTACTTTGGTAAATGTCCGTTATATGTTGGTTGACAACAAACGTGTGCATTTTGATGCTTTTCCTCCCTCTATCCTTGGTTATTTATCTGGGAGTCTAGATACAGAATATTAGCGTTGTTCAAACTCGATTTCGTAAGTGTAAATACCCGGTCTGTAGTAACTACCAAAAAACCCGCCATTATTGAGGTCTTAACTCACCTCCCAGGTTTAATTCGGAGATAGTAGCATAGCCGAACGGGAAGCTGTAAGCGATCCTCCGGCGACGGGCGAAAAGGATTTGAAAATCGGTCTATTGCGGCCTGTGTTCACACATCAACATGGCCATTAACGGGGGTTCCTGTGATGTCACGCAAACGCCGAAAGAGCCTCGGCTCGCGTAACAATGTAATAACAGCTAGATTGGGAGCAAGCGGCAACGTTGTTGCCACATTATTGCAATGTTGCGCAATCGCCGTAACATCGCTGTAACGTTGTCGCCGTAATAAAATGACAATAGCGCTATCCTTGCAATATTTATGATAGTGTTGAATAAGTCATTATTTAAATCAGTACTATGAAAAATTCAAAATCGCAAAACAACTTCGGAATGTTTCTTATAGGTTACTAGTTTCGGCTAAATAGCTATCATCAGAAAAAAATTTATAAAATCTAGGTTTAAAATTTAATTTAATATAAAGAAATTATAAATAATACTTACCTAACAGAATATCCAGGATGATTTTTTTAGGACTGCCACTGCGATTTTCTCGCTTATTTCGCGCCCTACAAAAAAAGCGTAAGAAACAAAAATGTTGCAATTTTGGCAGCTAAATGGTGCTGCAAAAGAAATCGGCATCCATGGCCAACTTGTCGCGCAATATTTAAAAAACCTCAAATTGAGCAAAACTATTAATAGCCGTGGAATGTTTATTTTAAGAGACAGAGGAAAACTTTTTTAATGAAAATTGATGGTAATGAGAAGCTTTATCCATCCGGGTGCTCAGATAGTTTCAGCAAATTACACAGGATCTTCGGCTCTCTTGAGACCATGAACATTTTTGTCGATATTAAGTTTTTTAGTACAGCGCGAAAAGTTGGGCATGGAGGCCCATTTCTTTTTTAGCGTCGCCTCGCTGGCCAAAATTTCCATATTTTGTTTTCTTACGCATTTTTTGTGCGGCCTAAAATAAGCGAGAAAATCGCTTAATAAGAAATAAACAAAATGATGCATAGCCTCAGGAGAGCCGAAGACCCTGTGTAATTTTCTGAAACTATCTCAGTACCCAGTTGCATAAAGCTTCTTAGTGCCATCAATTTTCAATATAAAAGTTTTTCTCTGTATCTTAAAATAAACATTACACTGCTATTAATCGTTTTGCTCAATTTGAGGTTTTTTTAAAATTGCGCGACAAGTTGGATATGGATGCCGATTTCTTTTGCAGCTCCACTTAGCTGTCCAAAATTGCCACATTTTTATTTTTAACGCTTTTTTTGTAGGGCGCAAAATAAGCGAGAAAATCGGGGTGGTAGTCCTAAAAAATCATCCTGTATATAAGAAACAACTAACATTCCAAATAAAGAACTTGTTAGATATCAATCTTGTTCAATATTGAATAAATTTAGATAATAACTTAATCTTGACAAAAGCAGATAAAGGAAATTGTGTTGTTGTTTTAGACAAAACTTCTTACATATAAAAAAGTGAAACACACTGTATATGCCAATGTTATATTTTGTATTGACGTCTTAAAAATATATTTTGAAAAATATTCTTTTATAAGGTAATATTCAATTTATTTTTATATAATTTCTTCTTATACTTAGCTAATTTTTAGGTCTGATGATAGCTATTAGGTAAAACTAGTACAAATGTATAAAATTAGTAAATAATGTACTAGTTGTCTATAATTAATTGCAGAACAACTTAGGTATATTTATACCTAAGTTGTTCTGCAACTAATTATAGACAACAATTTTGAGCAACCTCATAGATTTTTTAAGCCACTATTTGTTGTTACCATTTGCTGTTTTGTTTACCACAGAAAGACGAAGAAAAGATATTTACCACCTAACAGTAGGATTCATAAATATTTTCACAACTACTCACAAAACTTGTGAGAATAAATAGCGAACTATTCACAGTGAATATAGCTATACTAAAATCGAGTAACTCTTACGCCTGGCGTAAACAAGAGCACGTGCGTTGAGATATTCGCCAGAGCCGCACTCAGGCACGACCTTTATTTAATTTTAGTTTTACAGTTGTTTACATCAAAATATTTCGGAAAAAAATTATTGGCTTAATTAAAATGGTTCAAAACATCGATACAATTATTTGTGGCAGTGTCTAAATAGCTGAAAACAACAAGATAAAACCGCGTAAATACACTTTTGCGATCGAGTACGTCCCTGTTGCCAGGCGCGCTGATATTTTATGGCCAGGCAAAAGAATTGCTCGATTTTAGAATAAATATTACTTTGGCTACGCTGACAAACAAGGATAGCGCTAGGGCGAAACTTCGGCCTCTTTTTCAATGCCAAATTGCCAGCAGACCCGTCTATTGAGACGTCCCGTTGGGCCTTTTCTTATTTCTACAACAGTTCGAAACATTTCCGCTAAGTAATCGTTTCAAAACGCCCTAAATTAAATAAAATACCCGTTTCCGGACGAACCGAGAAACCCGCTGTCGGTTTTAGATCTAAATTTAATCACTTCGCCAGTCATTTAGGTCCGAACTACATTTCTGGGCGCAGGTCCCTACGCCAAATATCACCAACTTAATTGAACGTGGCATACCTACAATTCGACAATTTATATACCAGGTTCTCGAATCGTATCAAGAACATTGGACTGTAGCAAATCCCACAAAACGATACTCGTAGGTCCACATTCTGTCTGTTTTTTTCGCGCAGTTGTCAGATGTCAGATGCACTCCAAAACGAATGCACAAAATTGTATGCATTAGAAACATCCCATAAACTGATCTGAACTTAAAATTAATCTATCCTAACCAACCTGGTCGGTCAATATCAACTATGCCTGACCTTCCTCGTATTTTTTAATGTGAATCTTGACGGATGAAATATTCCAAATCTTCCCTAACCGAAAGAATTATCTATAGCGGAATTTTCCCCGATCTGCTCCGGTTTAAAACATCCCGAAACCCGCGAATGCATAATAAATCAGGCTCCGACGATGTGCATGTCATCTATTGACGTTTCTGCCTTTTATATTACCAAAATTTAAACGACCCGCTTTACATTTAAATGCAGCCCTGACGCACTTGACTACGCTTGAAACGGAGATGGATTTTTAAATAACCACTCAGGGGGCCCGCCCAAGTAAATGTTTCGAGTGGATTTAGTACTTGCGGTACGCTGACGGCCTCCCCTCATCTGAGACGCCATTAACGCCATTTCCAATCGCTAAAATAAACCCAGATGAAATTTAATTTTACTTTTTGCTCGGGTTGAATTGGATGAAACACGTCCGTTTCGTGATTTTTTCACAAAATTACGCTCTATTTAATTTCAAACAACTTTTCAATTTAAACTTTTTTCTTAATCCTGAAAAGTTACAAAGAAACTGAAAATATACCTAACCAATCACCCTCTATAACCGTAGTGCAGGTTAGAAGAGTGTCGAACTACGACTTTAAATAAATAATTCCCTTTTAGTTTATAACGAAGTTCGTTTTCTGGGCAGAACTTACATTTTAAAATTGGCGCCCAACGTGGGGCCCAATTAAATGAAAATAAAGACAAAAATGACGTTAACTAAACGTGTACTATAAATTCACCGAGTCTGTGGCCGGGTGGCCAAGCTGTTGCATAACGTAGTACGATGTTTACATTATAAAACATAAATTAGTGCTGACGCTATCTGAGGTATAAATCCAAGTAGGTGCATTATGCACACAAGCGAAACTCCTTTAATGCAGCGGTTTTGTCTTTATTGGTGCTAACTAATAGTAGGCTTACTAATGGTATTGATTACGCAAATGCGAAGCCCTCCTGCAAAGTTCGAGATTTTCATTTACAACATTTCTTTAAGAAAGTGATGTTCTATCCTTTTTTAAACGTCTCTAAACTTTCTCATCTATCTTCTTTTATTAATCAGCCATGTCAATTTCCCTAGACATTTTAAGTCCGGAGTTTTAGGATACATTCTTTCTTTAGAAAGAAATTCGATATCCTGCGATTTAGTGGGCATTTTTGTAAAATAACTCTCTAGAATGTTAAGGCTAAACGTTAAAAACATTCGAATCAAACTTTTTTAATTTAGACACTTCTAAGTTGAATTTGGCTGAAATAAGTAGTATTAATTTCCAGGTTTAAAAAATCCGAATGTAACGATATGCAGCACATAGCTAGATACGAGTATTATGTAAAAAAATATTTCTTCGTTTAACGAAAAATGGAGTCATAGAATAAGTAAAATATATTTCTTATAAAACTTACAGTAAGATCAGGGTTACCATTTTAGAAAAGAACGCAAAAAAAGACTGATATTAACAACGATATATAGGAAGAGATACATTACCAAAGGCAACTTGTTTTGTTTTATGATTTTAAAAAGATGTTATTGTTGGCACATTCAAGGTTTCCAGTTTTTTGATACGATTTAGAATATTTTGTAAATATAAGTATCTCAAAGCATATATACGACATACAAGTTTATCAAAAAACTATTTATTATGCATTACAAAATAGGAAAACCTGAATTTAATATGTGACAATGTAAACTAATTACCTCGTGTTATTTTTATTTAATTTTTGACATTTTATTATCATAACCTTAAAAATCCATTTGCATATAGATATTCCTCGGCCTGCCACGATTTTTTTCGATGCGATTTTTTGGAAAATGCTATAGAGATTTTTTATCGGAAATCTGACAACGTGGCTTTATTCAGTACCCCCTGAAATCCCAATGTCCCAAGTTTTATTAATTTTGCTTCCCCTACTAACATTTCTACAGGGCCTTAAAGTTGGGAGAATTGAATTGTTTATTTTCAATTAAAAATCAGGAATGCTTTGGAAATTTCAATACTTGCTAATTTAATTTGTTATTATTTTGGCATCAATTTAGAACTGGAAAACGTAATGCAACTAAATTTATACCCGCAAATGGCAACGAAGATAAAATAATAGTAATTGCCCCCCTCCCCCGCACAAGAATGTATTTGCTTCTGGGGTATTCCTAGTTTGGAGTATTGTGAGGGTGAGAATTATTATTATTATTATTAAATGCTAGACGGTACATCAACTTTGCAGCAAACAACAGAATTTTAAAGCGTTAATATCATTTTCTTTTGAGAAATACCTATTTTTATCGGTAATTAGTAATAAAAAGTTAATAGAATGATAAAGCTAGTAATATAAAATAGTTTTAGGAAATCACAAGTTTTTAAAATTTTGAGAAATTTCATGAATATCAAAAATTGGCAAAAAACTAAATCTTTTATTTGAGAGTTCAAATTTGGCACACTTAGGTAAAATTGAAAAAGAAACAACTTTTTCAGGTAAAACATTTTGATATTTTAACAAATAAACCAATTTTTGGGTAACGGAAGTCACGTGACCACGTTTGAGTTGGTCATTTTTTCATCTTTTTTCAAGCAAAAGGTAACCCCAAAATTAAATTTCAAAATAAAACATTAATTAAAAATGTCCCGCCTATGGTGCAAACTTTTTGGAGGACACTGTACTTACTTTACTTATAAAAGGATTTAGCCGGACCAAAACTAGTAATGGCCAACAGCATTGATCTATGAACTTAATTGTGTTTTCATGTAGCGGGAACCGATATATTACAGCCTTCCCACTTTAATCATCTATACATAAAGATGCATCGGGTTAAAGCAAACTTCTTGACGGTGTGAACAACTATAGTATTACGTACAGAATTTTCTTTGCTGTTCAAAATATAACTTATGAATCGCGTTTAAACGCAATGGGGAAGTCCCATTTAAAATGCCATTATTATTTTCAAAAACTTATTTGTGGCGTAAACAGATTCATTGAATTTTAATTGGGTTTTTCGCCACCAAACTGGTTAAAAGACAACTTTTTCAAGTTGCCTGGAAAATTAATAAATTCTTAACAGTAAACGAACTAAACTTTGAACTTGTAACTCGGAAAATATCTTCAACAAATTTGTTTCCTGAGCTTTCGGAGAATATATATCTTTCTCCTTTCTCAAAGATCATGTCACGTCAAAGTGAAGTGACAGATTAATAAATTTCAGGTTAAAATGTCATGTCAACAGAAACAATAGCCTAGCCACCTGTCTCATATTGTACCCTGTGTTCTACCTAATTATTTATACTAACTTCTCTTTGAATAAGTGGCAATAATATTTTACTGAATTCCACTGAACATTCAGCAACACAGTTGTCTGTATTTCCTAGAATAAATGCTGATTCTTTAATTTTTCGTCTACTTCCTACTTCTTTGAGAATTGGTTTGGAACTATCCCACAAAATCCTATGATTGTTATTAAAAGAGTGTTCACGTATTTTCGACTTCGAAATTTGATTTTGCCTGTTATAATTTTTATGTTCTTTTAAACGAACGTTAAATGGCCTACAAGTCTCCCCAACATAGAACTTTCCACTTTGTACCTCCTTAAATGGATTCGTTTTAAATAGCATCGATCTTAAAAAAAAACGAAACCATTTAATGAGGTACAAAGTGGAAAGTTCTATGTTGGGGAGACTTGTAGGCCATTTAACGTTCGTTTAAAAGAACATAAAAATTATATCAGGCAAAATCAAATTTCGAAGTCGAAAATATGTGAACACTCTTATAGGATTTTGTGGGATAGTTCCAAACCAATTCTCAAAGAAGAAGTAGGAAGTAGACGAAGAAATAAAGAATCGGCATTTATTCTAGGAAATACAGACAACTGTGTTGCTGAATGTTCAGTGAAATTCAGTAAAATATTATTGCCACTTATTCAAAGAGAAGTTAGTATAAATAATTAGGTAGAACACAGGGTACAATATCAGACAGGTGGCTAGGCTATTGTTTCTTATTAATCTGTCATTTCACTTTGACGTGACATGATCTTTGAGAAAGGAGGAAGATTTATTCTCCGAAAGTTCAGGAATCAAATTTGTTGAGGATATTTTTTGAGTTACAAGTTCAAAATTTAGTTCATTTACTGCGTTAAGAATTTATTAATTTTCCAGGCAACTTGAAAAAGTTGTCTTTTAACCAGTTTGGTGGCGAAAAACCCAATTAAAATTCAACGGATGCCATTATTATTTTTGTAATAATTGTCCGTAAATGAACCGTTCAGAACTCCAGCAATGCTACGAAATAGAGCACGGCATTCTGTCTAGTCGGCTGTGCGGAACTTGTTTGAATTCGACCAATGGCGGACACCCGCATACCTGACATTTCTGCGTATCATTAGCGGGTTATAAACTCCTCCACCAATGAGAGGCGAGATGATTTAATATGTGAAAAAGAGGTAATAAAAGTCGTCCCTTATTATTGAAATCTCGGCAGAATAGCTGAGGTTTGATATTCTCTCGGTATTTGCACAAGTAGGTTTCAAACGACGCTTTATTCCATTGAAATGAGGTGCCAAGAGCAATAAAACGAGATTAAAACACATCCATTAATATGCCCAAAGCTCGGTCTTTGAGACCTTCAATGTTATTTATTCACGTTTAACGGGCATAGAGGACTATTCTAGAAGATTTTTTTGGTTCTGGTCGATTTACGGATCTTTTTCGATTTAAAGTTGTAAAAATTATAAATAAAATGAAAATTGCAACAAAATACATGAAGGTATCTTTTAAATGTTGGTTCCATCTGACCCGTTCGAGTAATGTGAGCGGAGCGGAGTGATAGAACTTGCCAAGTGTGAAACAAACTTCGAGACACTTGAGCCATTAGAATGAACTTGCTTAATAAAAGTGGAAAGTGTAAAGTCTAATACGCTCAGTCCATATCCGAGATTCAAACTCTCTATAGTGTATTCCAAAAGGAATTGATAGCACGCTACCGTCATTATAAATTCAAGAGACTACTTACCTGAGTCCGACAAAAAGCTTTGCCATTTGTTCAATGTACCTATTTATCTGCGTTCTTCCTTGGGCGCACCCCGTAATGTCCAAATAACAATAGGCAATAAAATGCTAATAAAGGAAATTATAAGCCATAGGCGGAGGGCCGGTTGTAAAATGGTTTGTTTGGATTAAGGTACAGGTGAGAAAAATAAAAATAAAATTCATGTCCTTAATGGATTGTCCATAATGCGGTTCTTCTCACTTAGGGCAAGTCGTTGTCTTCATTTACAGCTTGTAAGATTTTATTTAATGTTGGTCGCTCTTTTTTGAAATAAAACTTGTGAACTATCCTTCTTATGGCATACTTACATCGCTGTCGATTTGCGTTGGCTCCTTCCCTGTTTTTTTCTTTTATAACTTCACCTGTGATCCTTCTTTCTTTCAGAAATCTATAAATGGTTGCCTCTCCAACTCCAGTCATATTCGAACATTCCACAACTATCTTGCGAACAGTGCTAGAGGGCTGCTGATGTACCAGTGCATCGTGAACATTTAAAACTATAGCTTTTTCTCTTGCAGGAAAATGGCTTTTGCAAACCTGGTTCGAGGGTCTTGGTATAAAACATGAACTGGAAGCCATACTACTATACTGCCAAACGACAAATGAATCTTTCACCTTATAAGGATTTTAGGCAAATAGGTGTAATAAAAGGCACATAATTAGTGTTTTAATAATGGTCTTTGTTGAAATTGCTAGGAATTAAGATAATTGCCTACATCCTAAATATTATACATAATTGCCTCAAAAAGGGCATTAATATTGTAATCTACTAAAGATAACTTCTTTTATTTTCAATGTGTAAATAGGAAAATTATCCATGAAAATATGGTTGTTGACTGAAAGAGATTCTGACAATAAAAAAACAAATTCAGCATACGCTACTCATTTGATAGACAACAACCATATTTTTAAAGATAATTATCTACTCCATTGAATCTTAATTGGCTTTTTCGCCACCAAACTGGTTAGAAGACAACTTTTTCAAGTTGCCTGGAAAATTAATAAATTCTTAACAGTAAATGAACTAAACTTTGAACTTGTAACTCAAAAAATATCTTCAACAAATTTGTTTCCTGAGCTTTCGGAGAATAAATCTTCCTCCTTTCTCAAAGATCTTGTCATGTCAAAGTGAAATGACAGATTACTAAATTTCAGGTTAAAATGTCATGACAACAGAAACAATAGCCTAGCCACCTGTCTGATATTGTACCCCGTGTTCTACCTAATTATTTATACAAATTTCTCTTTGAATAAGTGGCAATAATATTTTACTGAATTCCACTGAACATTCAGCAACACAGTTGTCTGTATTTCCTAGAATAAATGCAGATTCTTTAATTTTTCGTCTATTTCCTACTTCTTCTTTGAGAATTGGTTTGGAACTATCCCACAAAATCCTATGATTGTTATTAAAAGAGTGTTCACATATTTTCGACTTCGAAATTTGATTTTGCCTGATATAATTTTTATGTTCTTTTAAACGAACGTTAAATGGCCTACAAGTCTCCCCAACATAGAACTTTCCACATTCGCAAGGAATTTTATAAATGCAATTTTTTGAACTTTGTACCTCATTAAATGGTTTCGTTTTAACTAGCATCGATCTTAATGTATTTTTGATTTTAAATACTGTTCTGATATTAAAACTATTGCCTATGCGTTTTATAGCTTATCTGATAGTCCAGGAATATAAGGAATAATTAAATTTACTGGTCGGTCCACCAGATTTATTTCTCTAATTCTATTAGCATTGTTATTTTGTTGGCAATCCTGAAAAACTTGCTCAATAAATTCAGTAGGATAACTATTCGTCTCAAGAACATGTTTTATATGTTTAATTTCCTCCTCAAATTTTGTGTGATTAGAACAAATCTCTTTAGCCCTGTCATACAAACTTTTAATTACTCCTTTTTTAACACTAATATAATGATTGGAATTAAAATGGAGATATCTATTAGTATGTGTTGGTTTTCTATAGACACTAGTTTCTATACTATCTGATTTCAGTATAGAAACATCTAAGAAAGGTAATTGATTATTATTTTCAATTTCTAAGGTAAACTTAATAGAAGTTTATAAAATTTAATAATGAATTTAAGTCATCTACGCCATGTTCCCATATAACAAATATGTCATCTACATATCTCCACCAAACATTAGGTTGGTGAACATATCTAGTCAATTCATTTTGTTCAAAATCTTCCATGAATAAATTGCTTATGAATGGTGATAAAGGAGACCCCATAGCCATTCCAAATTCCTGCTGGTAAAATTCATTTTCTAGTTGAAAATAAGTGGTTTTAACACAGAGTGTTGTTAGTTCTAATATTGCATCTATATTCAAATTTGCCCTTTCCACTAAAGTCTGATCAATTTCTAACTTTCTGCGTAAAATATTCAATGATTTGTCAACAGGGACATTAGTAAAAAGACTAACGACATCAAAGCTAGCTAATATATAATGATCCGGAAATTCATGTTCTCTGGATTGTTCCAAGGGCGTAGATAAAGCAAAATTTCTAGAATAATTGAAGGCGTTCCACAGAAAGTAGGTACAACCAAAAGGGTTTCGTTGGCAAGTTCAAAACGTAATACGTCTTACACAAAATAAGACATTCTTGGTCTCGTGCTGTGGCTAGCTCGAAATTAATTACACAAATTCTGTAGAGCATGAGAAGGAATCACAGTGCTTTATTTTCACTTCCTTTTGTTAGTGAAGGAACATTGTCTGTGCCGTACAAGTTATAAATTAGTTTACCTCGCTTTGTACCTTTTGTAAGCTAGGCAAAGTATTGGGTACTTTGCGGATGGCAGCGTTTTTAGACATAGAAAAACCGCCGACTTCAGCCAAAACTGATTTTAAATTAAAGGGGCGTTCAGGGAGATAGGGTTTTATTTTTGTAAGAAAATATAGACGCGCGCCTATGTGTATCGGTCTTACAAAATTATCCATATCGCCCCATTGGAAATATGGCTTGTAAACTACCGTAATAGGGACCACCTGTTACGTTACGTGCGTCTAGAATTAAATCGGACATTTTCGAATTTACAATAGGACCGTAGAACAAGAAAAAAACGATAAGCATTTCGGGCACGTGTTTACCATATCGAAAATGAAGTTTCTGCGTTATTGACAGTGTTTCTTTGTTCCAGGATGTGTCAGTATGGCCAAATGGGCATTGCCTCAGTTCGCAGCTGTGATCATACATTGTTTCTTCTCGGGTACGTTTGTATTTGCCCAAAATTAATTTACCATATCGATATCGGACCCGCCATTCTTAAAACTTCGGCTTTTCATCTTTGTTTCTCCGTCTTTTACGAATGCCGTGACAATTGCATATCCAAATATATGTATATTTGATGAAATGAATTTTTTAACCGTTTATATCGTAAAAATGGTAATTTTATGGGGGCACATCCTGTGTCTGAGGGTCTCCCTTTATTTATTTGATGAGTTTTAAAGTGTATCGCGGTTTTTATTCTCCTTATATTGGGTGTATTGGGTGGACTAAACCGAACTGTATGCAAGTCTTTAGTTGATTTAATGGACATTTTATACCGTCGACCGACACAAATCTGAAATTTTGTATACATTGTGTTTCAAACTTAAATACAATGATTTTAACCACATACTCAGAAAGGTGTCTAAATGCGGAAAATCGAAAAAAAAATTAATCGCTGATAGCAAATGAAAGGTGGTTTCAAAACTACCCTCCTCTGGTAACACCTCGGTAAGACACGCACTCACATTCGCACTTGCCACATTATCACAAAACTCCCGGTTTCGAAAAGAAAGTTCGGCGGCACGGCAGCGCCCGGACGATACGGTACTGCGGTTTTCCACGGCGTCCACCGACGGAATTTAGACCTCAACTCGCCCTGCGTCCGAGGGGAATAATTGTAGTACCTTCTCCGTGTATCTTTTCGGGTTGTTGGTTTCTTGGTTTCTAATGGCCGACTGGCCGACTCTGCTGCGCGGTGGCGCTCTGCGCTCCCTCTCGATGTGGGGGCTGTCGTTTTGCTCGCGGTGCGACGTTGCCGATACAGTTCATTGTCTGATTTTTTACTACTAACTAGATTTATTATTTATGTACTTATTACTATGTACAGTGAGTGTCCTCCGACAACAGGGATAATCTTTAGCAAATAAAAAAAATAGAAGCACAAAACACGGCGCTTAGTTAAGGTTTTATGTTTTAAAAGGCGACACGATAACAACTAAAAACTAAAATGGCATACGCCAGATAGATACATGATCGCCCCCTCTCCTGCCGTGCGGAAGGGCCGCCTCCACCGCCTGATTTCATTAGTTTAATTGAATTGGCCTTTCATAAATGCATAAATGGTAAAATTACTTAAAAGTATTTAAAATCGGGGAATACCACCTAAAACCGGCAACATTGCACGTCGCCCAATAATGTAGCTTCTGGCCGGCCAACTTTGCGGTCGTTTCCTCGCCAGTGGCGTCGTTATTTTCTGTAAAAAATAGCTTCCTTAAAAAAAATTTCTGGCTTTATTATTAACTTTTAATTTTTTTAATTGCGGCTTCGTATTAAGCTCCATTTCCTCCACATGTGGTTAAAATTATTGTATTTAGGTCTGAAACACCCTGTAGGTACCCGGCCACTTGAACTAAATTATTTTCAACACCCTGTATATTATTACATATTCGGGTTCCTTGCTAAATTTTAATGTCAGTTTGTCTAATGAACTGCATACTTAAACCATATTCATAGTTTCTGAGATATTACATACAAAGGCTAAAAAATATCCGTTAAATAGCTATTATAGCTTGAGGCTGTAATGAAACTTTCGTAGAGTTGTAGACTTATTTTATTCGCAATCATATATTTATTATTATTTTCAGGGGTAATATAACAAGTAGTGTGCATACCACAAGTTGTATTTAGGAAGAGAATTTAATAACTGCAAATAATTTAATTATTCAGTGTTTAGCAACCAAACTTATTAAATAAATTATAAATATGTTGCCTTTTCGAAAATGTGATTTAAAAAACAAACAAAAAAAAGTACCCACAACCGGGAATTGAACCACGGACCTCTCGCAAAGCAAGAATTATGCCACTACACCATTGTGCTTCCATATAAAATTTACGTAATTAGCCGCATTTAATTTGAATTATCACATGCTTTTAAGTTTTAAGTATATTTGATAGCTGTCATTTAGGAGAAGCCTTCAGTTTTGAATGTATTTACTGTGTTAATAACTGCGAAGAAGTTATCAGTATAAATTTAGCGTAACTAGGATAATGATTTTATCTGATAGAGATTTATTAACTGAAAGATAATTTATGTACAACAAATTAATGTATAAAAAAAGTGAGAAAAATGTCTTCACTGGAATGGATAATAAGCTAATGAAGAGGGTAAAAGGCTTTTCCATATGAAAGTAAATGTTATTACAGTATGATTGTGAATAAAAATGTCGATAAGCATGTTTGTAAAGTATAGGATTTTAGTCCACCCGGTGCGCTGTCGATGTGATATCCTAAGTATATTTTAAAAGACTTTTTATGAGAGATTTCCAACAGAACCGTCAGATGGTACATATCCCGTTTTCGAGGAATTTAAAGAAGTAAAAATTGCACCAAAATATTTTTGCGAACGTACTTGAAATACACGTTTAGGTTAAGCGATTTCTTTGAAATAAACAGTAAGTATCAAAATGTTACTTCCTCGAGGACAAGGCCTTGTGCAATATAAGGATTTGTTTGTTAGGTATAGTGACGTATATTACATATTTTTTGTTATTTTGTAAGTAGTTTCGTGGCACTATATTGTATGATGTCTGAACTGTGAAACATAAATTTGACGTCGAATAAAGGCATTGTTATATACTATTCTACATATCCTCATGTATGTTTTTCGCAATGCCACCCATTTTTGCAAACAATTGTCAATTATCTTTCAAAAATAGAGAATAGATATAGCTAGAAAAATTGTTGTTTTGAATGTTGCATTTTTCCAAAACTAAATGGACTTTTTCAAAATACTTTGCAAAAATTGGTGGCAAAAAAGTGCGTAAGTCGATTTGTTTTATGCCCTGTTATTGATGTTGTCAGTTTTTGTTGGCGAACCTACTATAAAGTAATTATTTGTAGATACTATTAAACATGACAAGGCTTGTATCATATATGTAATTTAGTGCATATTGAGAATAAAACAAATTATTTTATTTAATTACATAGGAAAATATAGCCATAATTTTGTACATATTGTATTATATACATAAACATATTGACGAGGTGTTTAAGAGAAATTTTGGAGATAGTTTTCTGCAAATAATATCGAAAAATCATATCAAATTCGTTCGTTAAAGCTTAATAAAAATTATAATCGATTGTTTTGAGTGCACAAGTTTGATGAAATCAAACACATCATTTGGATTTTTGCAATAAAATATCTCCCTGTACCTAAAATCGAAACATTTCGGAGAGTGCGCACTAGCAGCGACATTTCAAGCTCATAAGATGTATCGTTTTAAGTGCCAAACTAGAAATAAATTAGTGTAAATGTATAAACATATACGTCTTGTTGAATCTACTCAATCTCGTTGGTTTATTTTATTATGTAATTTTTATTTTTTATTTTGTTTGTTATTCATTAATTAATGTGTAAAGAGGGCACCCCACGTATCTTGGTCTTCAATGTTATCTATTTAAATTCTATAAAAATATAGAAGTTTTGGAAACTATGCTCAGAAAATGAAACATAAACATTTATTTGTTCAATTTCAAGAAAATTGGCCTAGCTACAAGTGAACATTTATTGAATAATAAATATTTTAATATAAAATCCAAACCCGAATATAATTTAACTATGTTTTCAAATCGATTATCTGTTTAATTTGACATTTGCCATAGTGTATAAACTGAATGGATGTCAACAAAATGTGTTTCCCAAAATTGATGCTAATTTGATTTTAAAATTATTTTTCGTCATCGAGTTACATGTAAATGTTATTGTTTATTATTGTCTATGTGACACAATATAAATAATAAAATTACATAAAATATTATCGGGGTTTCATTTAAAGCCACATTTTATCACCAACAGTTCTGTTTCAAAAAGTTTTAAAAAGGTAAGTATATACCTATCTGGGTTACCTACTAATAAGTGCGTATCTAAACAAATAACAAATCACTAGGATTAAAATAATATAAAACTTAATTTTATTATCTCTTACCGTTCTTAAAATAATTTTTTATACGAACGAAATTTATTAAATTTGAATTTGTAAATCTAGTGACGAAGGTAAAAAAAATACAAAAACGTATGTTCCTAGGTTACACAGTACAGTGTACACACTAGCCGCGCCTAAGCGATGAGCATCATAATATCCTCTAGCGGCTGGCACTCGACGGTGAGATGTAGCGACGACTAGCGCCGCCTTTCGGTAATTAAACGAAGCGTGAATTTTTTTCGCGTTTGCAACAAACGTGAAAATCGGAAACCAGACGAGAGCGCAAAAAGCCTAATAACGGTCATTGCGATAAATATTTTTAAATAATTTTTGTCTCAAAATGTGAGTAATTACTTAGATTAAAATTTGTATTGACCAAAAGTTTAAAATTATGCGTGTTGCTCGCTACAGATCGAAAAAAGCCATTTTATGGGTCAAAATATTGAATCACCACGCACGTGCTGTACATTCAGTCTTAAAGCCACATTTTGTCACCAACAGTTCTGTTTCAAAAAGTTTAAAAAACGGTAAGTATGTACCTATCTGTGTTACCTAGTTATAAGCGCGTGTCTAAAGAAATGTAATTTTTAAAATGTACTAGTCACAGTCGTCACTATAATTAAAATAATATAAAACTTAATTTTATTATCTCTTACTGTTCTTAAAAAAATATAATTTTATAGGAATGAAATTTATTAAATTTGAATTTGTAAATCTAGTGAAAAAGGTAAAAAAATACAAAAACGTGTGTTCCTAGGTTACACTGTACACATTAGCCGCGCCTAAGCGCATGGGCATCATATCCTTTAGCGGCTGGCAATCGACGGTGAGATGTAGCGACAGCTAGCGCCCCCTTTCGGAGACTAAACGAAGCGTGAATTTTTTCGCGTCGGGAACAGACGTGAAAAGCGGAAACCCGACGAGAGCGCGTGTCAAGCCGAGGCTAGCTTTGATGAAAATTTCTCGTTCGTACGGCTTTTAAAACCCGCAAAGTTTCTTTATTATTGTAATTTCGCCGCGGAAATTAGCCGTCGTTAGGCTTTAGCAAAAATACACACATCCCCGCGCGGCGTCTCTCAAAGCAGCTACAACTTTGCACTTGGAAATGTTACCACTCATTAATTCAGGCTTGTTCCTTTCCGCCGTGTCCCGGCTTCCTTTCTGTTTCAGCCGTTTTCCCAGCCAAAGTATTTGCCTGTTTCGAGTGCCTCCATCCGCGCACCCTACGTTGCTGATTTTCTAAGTGAGCAGTAGCGCCACGTACGATTCTGACACGAACACATTTAACATAACCAAAATCGATGGAAACTCGTATCAATCATAAAACCGAAATAATGAAAAACATAAACATAGAAAATACACTCTGCGATAGTTAAGTTTCTACTGTAGTCATATGCACAAAGGACAGCAACTCGAGTGACGCGCGCGCCTCCTAACTGACGTCAAGCGAATTTGCTTGAACTTGCTATGAAATTAAAACCCGAGGAAGATTTCGTGTGTTTAAGATAAAAGTAATTCTCCACGCCACTGGCTGAAAGTTATTAGGCTTTAAATGCATGGCATTATTCACATCAGTTAACAGTGTCACTGCGGCAATTCGCAAGTTCCTATCTCAAATAGTTTCTGAGATGTGTGAAATTTTCACCTTAGCCAAGCACTTTGCTTATGTAGCTAAGGCCTAATTACTACATGCACTTGCACAAATCTAATGAACTACAAGAGTATGTATACACGTAAGTGTATCGAGAAAATATCTTAAGTAGATTTAAATTTGTCTATTTACATTCTATTTATCTATTTGTGATTAAAAACTATAAATAAATAATGTGTTTTATATGTATTATACGTCAATATCATCCTCCATAATTACAAAGAGCACACGTAGTTTCTTCACTAAGTACAAACTGCCTACAAACCTAAAACCACGCTACAACCGTCAGTGCTTTATCTTGTACGAACGCGACTTTCGTCGCGGAAAACGAAACGTAAACGGCAAGATGAATGTCTAGTTCATAACTTAGTAAGTAATACATATTATTATATAACATTTAATGAAGCAGGCACATGAATTTGATATTTTGCAATCAATTGCCAAAAAATTTTCATCGTCAAAAAATGACACTTTTATGCCGGATCATTTATAGTAGAAAACACAAATAAGGGGAGGATTTCCCTGAAAACTTGGACAAACTTTTTCCTTCTATAATGTATTCAGAGAGCGTTCAAATCAAATTGAGACGACTAACGTTGATCGTATACGTATATTACGTCTCATTCGTCCCATATATTCCGTTGCGACAACACACATTTTACGTATTACCAAATTTACATAGATACGCCCAAAATAAACAGGCAGAGAACACCTTATACACCTGGATGGTTCCATTTAATTTGGTTAAGACATTCGGGTTATTGCCGAGTTTTGGGACATCCTCAGATTAGACGCATGTACAGGGTGGCTCACCTTAAATTGACACCCCCTTAACTTTATTTTTTGAGGTTAGAAAAAAGTTTTTTACAAAAGTTTTAGATACTAATACAAAGTTTTTTTGTGACGCTATTGGACTGTACACAGTGTGTTCTAGAAACCCGTGGCAGACATATGTTCGCTCCAACCGTTCGTTCAGAACTGAGCTTTTTTCTGAGGGATTACACCTTGAGTCATATAGGTTGCCGTGGAAGACTAATGACAAATTATAGTAAAAATTATTGACAGTTTGCAAGTATATTCACGCTTAGGAAAACAAAATGGGTTATTTTAAAATTTCAGAGAAAAAGGAAGAAGGGAAATTGAGAGAAATGCGAAATTTTAAATAGCAACATAGTTAATAAACTTAGGCAGATTTTATTGTTTGAAATTTAATTTTTATTGAAAACGAAATTTAGCTAGTCATGGAAACAATTGATAGTCAGAAATTATTTAATAGTATGTTAGGGTGCCTTATGCACCCTTAAATTTAGTCAACTGGAATATTTTTTAAATATTTAAATTTTTCTTGTTACTAACTTGATTGAATATTATTGTTTGTTGCAAAAAAATTAAAAAAATATTACAGTTGAATAAATTTAAGGGTGCACAAGGCACCCTAACATACCCTTAAATAATTTCTGACTAGTTTTTTTTTTTCATGGCAAGCTAGATTTCGGAAAACCGATCCTGGTGATTAGAAAAAATTCCATGTATTTTTACATATTTGACCTTGTAGATTTTAAACAATAAAAGATGCAAAAAATCTTTTCCTACAAAAGTTAGATTTTTCGAGATGTTTTGTTTGCTTCGCGTCATATCAAACTATGCATTATTGGAGAACGACCTGTTACTGGACTTAAAAAACCTCACTTCCTATATCAAGTATGTATTGGTTTGTCGATCTATTTCTGTACAGTTTTTTCGTTGACAAAGTATAAAGGCGCACAGGCTTCTCAGTTACAGGATATCGCAAATAATCACTTTTAGGGTGGAAGAGATATTTGAAACGTTTGAAATCTTTTCTATATAGAAAAAGACTGTCTTATATTTTAAGATAACTGCGAATTATATACAAATAATTGGTGCCGGTAAGTTTTTAAATGAACACCCTGTACATAACCTCCTCTTGTTAAATTTAATTGGAAATATTTCGTCCTAACTTTTTTTGGAAATGAAACGCGCAGAGATTATACAGATTAAATATAAAATGGCGCCATTGAGTTTTGTATATGCATTATAGTTTTTTAATTAAAAATAAATTAACTCACATATATATACATACATGGATACGCTGAATAATAACTTGCACCAATAATTATTAAATACATTTCGGCATAAACAAAACTTTGTTTGCCATTGAAAATGAAAAACCAATCAAAATTTGATTGTACTCTCTCTGCGAATTTGTGGGTACGAGCATGCAGTACGAGGACAATACCATTGATATTTGCGTAGTGGCTTTTAATATTCCTTTCACTCCCCCACCGTTTTATTATTTAATGAGCCAGCAGTTTGACCCAATATAATTTGCCACTATTGAATAGACGACGTTGAAACATTGCTGGCTAATTGATGGCATCCCAGCAATCCGCCAAACAAAAACCTAAATTGGAAAGTGCAATCCCCGGCATCCTGTTCTTCTCGGGATAAACGGGTACACAGAGTTTAGTCGTTTATTATTTAACTGGCCAGCAATTTACTACTATTGATACACAGATAATGAGCAACTTGCCGCAATATAATTTGCCACTATCGCACCATCAAAAGACCACTGCAGAATAGACGACGTTGAAGCATTGCTGGCTAACTGATGGCATCCCAGCAATCCGCCAACTAAAACCTAAATTGGAAGGTGCAATCCCCGGCATCCTGTTCTTCTCGGGATAAACGGGTACACAGAGTTTAGTCTTTTATTATTTAACGGGCCAGCAATTTACTACTATTGATACACAGATAATGAGCAACTTGCCGCAATATAATTTGCCACTATCGCACCATCAAAAGAGCACTGCAGAATAGACGACGTTGAAATATTGCTGGCTAACTGATGGCATCCCAGCAATCCGCCAACTAAAACCTAAATTGGAAGGTGCAATCCCCGGCATCCTGTTTTTCTCGGGATAAACGTGTACACAGAGTTTAGTCTTTTATTATTTAACAGGCCAGCAATTTACTACTATTGATACACAGATAATGAGCAACTTTCCGCAATATAATTTGCCACTATCGCACCATCAAAAGACCACTGCAGAATAGACGACGTTGAAACAGTGCTGGCTAACTGATGGCATCCCAGCAATCCGCCAACTAAAACCTAAATTGGAAGGTGCAATCCCGGCATCCTGTTCTTCTCGGGATAAACGGGTACACAGAGTTTAGTCATTTATTATTTAACGGGCCAGCAATTTACTACTATTGATACACAGATAATGAGCAATATAATTTGCCACTATCGCACCATCAAAAGACCACTGCAGAATAGACGACGTTGAAGCATTGCTGGCTAACTGATGGCATCCCAGCAATCCGCCAAACTAAAACCTAAATTGGAAGGTGCAATCCCCGGCATCCTGTTTTTCTCGGGATAAACGGCTGGTACACAGAGTTTAGTCGTTTTTTAATGAACGGGTCAGCAATTTACTACTATTACACCGATAATGAATGAGAATTGTCCTACTAGACCATTTTGAAGTATTTCTGGCTAATCGGTGGCATTCCCGCAACAGGCCAACAAAGACCCGACGAAAGGTAGTACACAGCGTTTGGTCGGTGAACCGAAATATTAACAAAGTGAATCGCAAACAGGCAGAAAGCGTGGACACGACGAACGCCACTCTATACATTAATTACAACCTCGTAACAATAATTATTAATTGCAAATTGGCTTGCTTTTAACCCTATCTTCTCGGGCCATCGGACATTGTTGGGAACTGATAATGGCTCGGTCGACGTTTAAACAAAATCAATTTTTAATTTCGCTTGTCACGTTTGCGGCTCCATGGAAAATTTTATTAGATAGAAAGATTGACGCTCACTGTTGTTATTAAATCGTTTAATATAACGCCAAGGATGCAAATTTTTACGCTGTTGTGTCCTACCGACACAATAGGGCAAAATATTCCCAACAATAATATCCTAAAAGCGAAACCTTTTATACAGGCTGTTCCAGCGGAAACCTAACAGGCTCTATAACGGCCGGGAAAATTTTTTCTTGGAAAAATGCAAAAATAGATCAATTTTGTTTGGCAGGGGGACATCTTTTGGCATAAAATTGATAGATCTATCTGAAACTCCCTGAGCAGGGGTTGAACCCCTTCAAAAAATTTAAATGGGAAGGGGGTTCTGTCGCACACCTTTGGAAACGTCTCTCAATTCTCTATACACCTGCATCCGATTTTCGAAAATTGATCGACTTTTCAAAAAGATACACCGAGTAAAATGCAAAACATTCATTTTCAATTTTGCCTGGTATTGTTGGTCGGCAAAAATCTTTCAAAATTTCGGTGTTCCCGCGGGTTTTCGCGAAGTTTCGATGTTGTAAAAGGTGCAAAATAGTGTGGTGATTAGTTGGCGCTGCGTACAGTAAAAATTTATTCCGATTACAACAACAAATCCTCCGGATTATCTCAATATTAGGTATTATTTTTCATAAAAATTGTCTAATAGTAATTTTTCTTTGCTCTATTTAAAAAAAGTTAAAACATAAAACAAATACACAAAAGTTAGTTTGTGCCTAGCACTCTACTCTACAATAACTCACGAGCCGAGCCTGATTCCCATGCGTAGTCAAAATTTTTATATAAATATGCCTAATACGATTTGTCAAAGTTTGACCCAAAAAATATGTAGTAGTATGCCTGCATTTCTTAAAATAAAATGTGCCGTTTTCGATGTCCTATCGTTTAAAAGAAACTAGATCAAAATCGGATGATTTACATATTTGACAGCGTTTTATTGTAGGCAAAGGAAAAATCCGTTGAAAAATACAAATTCCGTTTTTTTTCCGCATCGTCTATGTTTTATTATTCACAAACGAAGCAAAATCGAAAAGGTCACAGATAAGTTGTCCGAACGGCCGGCCAGAATACACAGAAACAAAAGATTTAAGGCAGTTACGATAAAAATCGGAAACAAATGATGCCGAAAAGGAGATTATTCGATCCATAAACGTATTCAACAATATCTCGCTTCCCAGCGAGCCTTTATAAAAATGGCCCATCCTACAAACCTTTTCGAGGGCAATAAATATGGGATATCTAATCTCGGATCTCTGGAGAAGTGATTCCCCTCCTCATTTGTCCTTTGAAGTAAGCTCGCGCTTTTATTAGGTGCATACCGGATAATTTTTAGGGCTTTACTTTATCCGAAGTTGTTACGTGGCTTAAATTTTTATTGGGTGTATGAAGGGGATAATTCCGCCAATCAAACACGCGAGTTAGAGAAGCAGCGGCAGTAATGAGAAAACTTCGGCTGATTTAATTAGGTGGCCCAAAATGAAAATTATGTAAATATGATTTGAAATTATTGGATTATCTGCGAGGGATAAACAGGATCGTGTACCCTCCGCCGATATTTTTTAAAGCGAGTTATCCTTTTATCGGGCATCCTTTACGTCTGTCTTATTCGGCAATTTCCAAGTTTTTTTTTTGCGAACCACAAAGGATATTGATCTGCCACGTTTAAAATATTTTTTAGTTTAATCTCCCGACGTTTCTTTATTCTACGCGGGGCAAAAACCACGATCAATTATTTACGGCGTATCACGGGTTGATTCCGAAGTGACAAAATTAAGCCGGAGGAAAATATGTCGCCCCCAAGATGTTTTCAGAGGCGTATCCTGCCCAGCGGGATGCTTGGAATTTCCCAAAGGCCTTCCCCGAGACCGCGCGAAGTATTGAAAATGTGTTTAGTTTAAATTATTAAATTCAATTTAAATTTAGACATGCTAAGTGTATTATTTCACAAAAAAGGGAGACTTTTTGTGTAGATAGTGTGCTTTACAACTCTATAACTACCTTCAAAAAAAAAACAGAAAGAAACATACAAAAATATTGTATGAGAGGATAGGAAAGGAGAGGAAAGGGAGGGAAAATGATAGCGAAGGATTGGAAAGGATAGGAAGTGAGGTAAGAATAGAAAAGGAAAGGAAAGGAGGGAAGGGAAGGGAAGGGAAGGGAAGGGAAGGGCAGGGGAGGGGAGGGGAGGGGAGGGGAGGGGAGGGCAGGATGATAATGGAAAAATAATATTGGAAATTTTAAGAAACATAGGATAGGAAAATATAGAAAAGATAAGAAAATATTTGAAATGACAGAAGAGGATAGGAAGATATATGAAATATAAGAAATTATAGAAGAATATGGGAAATTGTATCAAAGGATAAGAGGAGATGGGAAAATATAGGAATAGATAGGGAAATATGGGAAATTATCATAATGGAAAGAAGAACATTGGGAATTATAGGAAAACATATGCAATGAAAGGAAATGATAGGAAAAAATATTCAATATAAGAGAGGATGGGAAAATATAGAAAAGGATAGGGAAATATATGAAATGATAGGAGAGAATAGGAAAAGATATGAAATATAAAAAAGGGTAGAATGATCTGGAAAATTGGAAGAAAATATAAGAAAGGATGGGAAAATATAGAAAAGGATAGGGAAATATAGAAAACTATGATAATGCAAAGAATAATATTGGAACTTATAGGAAAACTTAAGTTAAGGAAATATAGGAAAGTATGATAATGGAACGAAGAATATTGGAAATTATACGAAAACGTAGAATAGGAAAATAAAGGAAAGGATAGGAAAAGATACCAAATGATAGGAGAGGATAGGAAAAGATATGAAATATAAGAAGGAATAGAAGAATATGTTAAATTTTCAGAAAATATAGGAAAGAATGGGAAAGGATAAGAAAATATAGAAAAACATAGGATAGGAAAATATAGGAAAGGATATAAAATGTTATGAGAAGATAGGAAAGAATATAAAAGGTAGGAAATGACAGAAAAAGTTAGTAAAGGATACAAAAGTTAAGAAAAGATACGAAGGGACAAAAATAAGTCGAGAGTTGGTTGTTCCGTGGTGCCAGCTCGATGCAAATAACCCGGAGTGAGCAATTAAACGTGAGAAAAGCAATTAGCGCAAGAAATCGGCGGAACAAGAAGAATAAAAGGGAGAATGATACAATAAAGGGGAGGCTGCGGTCGGAGCGGCGTTAGCCGTTCTACGCACAATTCTTGTTTATGTTATTAACGCCGGCCCATTCATCGTCTCCCCGACAGATACAGGGCTTAATAAAAGAGTAAGCAACTACCGTAAAGGAATAAAATGCCACGGCGGGACCGGGTAGCAGGCAATTTGAGACATATTGCATTGGATTGCCTCACCTTGTCGCACCGCGCCGTCAACGTTTTGACGGTGCCGGTGAAATAATGTCGGGACGGCACAACAGACTGTCTGGAATGGTAAATATTTTAGCGTACGGTATTTCTAAAGTCACTTGAAACAGCTTAAGAAACTCTAATTGGCGTCACAAAAAGAATATAGGACATAGGCGTCACGCAGTTTTCAAAAATATACATATACTACAAGCAACATAATATTTCACTTTTAAGGTTTTTTTAAGGTTGTCGTCAAACACAACGTAAAAGTTAATGCACCATATAATATTGTAAAAAGGTCTCTAAAAAGCCATATCGATTATAACTATTTACGCAAGTATATCCTAAGATATGTTTATCTCATATTTTGTTGCCGAGGCACTTGTTCTCGAGCTACCCTGGTAAAATATAAATGAATTCACTTGGAACACAGTGATATACGGGGCGCGATCTATTTCATAGCATTTACCACGATCTGCTGCTGGTAAAAATACCAGACTTATCAGCAGAAATCACCCGTATAAAATTCAAAAGTTTTTATGCGGTCGACGTCGACCTAGTCAAGGAGGCAGCCAACCAGAAAGCGAGCGTAGCGATTTGATTGGTCGGCGTTTCGGAGATCCACGGAGCAGGTGTCGACGTAGGCCAGTTAGGCCAGTATAACCAGTGCCGTGCACGGAAATAAGGATTGCGCTTTATTTTACGGATTTTATTCTTGTGTACCTATTTTTGTGTGGTGTTGTTTTGTGTGAAACAAAATTACTGGTTTGCTTTGGGTTGAGTTATTTCAAAGTTTATTTTATTCTTTTTCAGAGCATTTAAATAAAAAAAATTAATATTGTGACTTCATTTATACCATACCTTCTCAGAAACTATCAGTGTCGCGAAAAAAGTTTAGGCGGGAGTTTGTTCTTTTTTCCATAGTGCGCAAAAAGAAGGTTACTTATTTCTTTTTCCTCGTCTGCTGCCTGAACGAATAGACTTATAGGATGAAACAAAAAATATAATAATTACGTTGTTTTTTGCGGTTGAATTATTTGATAT
This sequence comes from Pseudeuparius sepicola, assembly GCA_963920635.1. Taxonomy (NCBI): domain Eukaryota; kingdom Metazoa; phylum Arthropoda; class Insecta; order Coleoptera; family Anthribidae; genus Pseudeuparius; species Pseudeuparius sepicola. The sequence goes on along the minus strand of OY987305.1, from coordinate 851,350 downwards.
TTTTTTGGGGTTTTAATTCAAAATACCTGTTCTATTCTCGGTGGTCAGGTCAATTATTAGTGAAAATTACGAACCATCGGAAATTTAATTAGGCGGTCAATAAATTAATTGTCTAACTGTTTAATTGTTAATTAACTACCTCTAAAAACATTGATATGGGATGATTCAGTTTCAGTTCCAATTACAGCCAAAATTTGTGTCAGAAACACTTCTATAGACCTTCATTTCAGAGATGGGACGTATTGAATTTCATTCACGGAAATATATATATTCAGACGCATAAAACATGACGTTCATAGGAAAAATATTTTACGTAGAAAGTTAGAAAATGATCAGACTTTAGTGAAAGTGACAAATTTGAGTATAGATGCAATATTAGAACTAACAACACTATGTGTTAAAACTATTTATTTACTACATATCTCCACCAAACATTAGGTTGGTGAACATATCTAGTCAACTCATTTTGTTCAAAATCTTCCATAAATAAATTGCTTATAAATGGTGATAAAGGAGACCCCATAACCATTCATAAGCAATTTATTCATGGAATATTTTGAACAAAATGAGTTGACTCGATATGTTCACCAACCTAATGTTTGGTGTTTAAATTTTATAAAGTCACAAAAACCTTTTATTAAGTTTACCCTAGAAATAGAAAATAATAATAAATTACCTTTCTTAGATGTTTCTATACTAAAATCAGATACTTAGTAAAAAAACATTGTCTATAGAAAACCAACACATATACTAATAGATAAGTAGGTATCTCCATTTTAACGCCAATCATGATATTAGTGTTAAACAAGGAGTAATTAAAAATTTGTATGGCAGGAAATTAAACAAATAAAACATGTCACTCCTTGTTTGGAGTATTGTGAGGGTGAGAATTATTATTATATTATGTTCCTTAAGAAGAACAGTTCTCCTGCTATTAAATTTGTTGAGCAAATTTTCTCAGGATTGCCAACAAAATAACAATGCTAATAGAATCAGAGAAATAAATCTGGTAGACCGATTAGTTAATTTAGTTCCTTATATTCATGGATTATCAGATAAGCTAAAACACATAGGCAACAGTATTTAAGACCAAAAATACATTAATATCGATGCTAGTTAAAACGAAACCATTTAATGAGGTACAAAGTTCAAACAATTGCATTTATAAAATTCCTTGTGAATGTGGAAATTTAATAATAATCATAGAATTTTTGTGGGATAGGTCCCAACAAATTCACAAAGAAGTAGGAAATATGCGAAAAATTACGAAATCAGCAATTATTCTAGGAAATACGGACACGGACAACTCTGTTTGCTGAATGTTCCGTGGAATTCAGTAAAATATGATTTCCAGTTATTCAAAGAGAAATTAGTATAGATAATTAGATAGAACACAGGGTGCAATATCAGACAGGTGGCTAGGCTATTGTTTCTGTTGCCATGACACTTTAACTTGACATTTATTATTCTGTCATTTCACTTTGACGTAACATTATCTTAGTGGAAAATTTATTGTCCAAAAGTTCAGAAAACAAAGTTGTTGTAGTTATTTTTTGAGAAAAATTATTATTTATGAGAATATTGGATTAAAAATGAATCGTCATGTATAACGGTTGGTCATGCCCTATTTTATTTGCATTTTCCAATTTTAAAATATTTAGATACCTAAATTTGTTCAGCAACTAATGGCCCGACACTAATTAATATTTAGAGTAACAGAAAACGAATATTTATATTTATTCGATAAATTTCCGAGTTCATCAATGTAAACTGGGTAGGCACTTCTTAGTTCAGTTATAACTAGGGGTTAGGTACTTAGGGCCGTATCTGCTTTTGCACCACCACTAGAACGAGCTCCCCGAGCATCAGTGAGTGTAATAATTTATTAAACTGGTTTTCTAGTAGAGCATGCAAACCCGCCCGAAAACTGCCAACAAAACATAATTTTTGGATCAGTGCAGTACCGAGTTTTATCATCAGAATATGCTTTCAAATAAAATAAAACACTGGACAACAGTAAACGGTGAACGGTGGTGCTTGGCTGCGTGCGCCATGGATTAGGAGAATAGGGGATTCCCAGAGTATCTTTCATGAATAGATTAGTAATAATTTGTATTTGAAGATTTATTCATTATTTTTATGAAAGGTTCAGTTAGGCAAGTGGCGGGAAGCAATCTTTTACCATACCTACTGGCAATTCTAAAGGTATCGTCAGGCCAGGCGAAGAATGCATAGGAATATATCCGTAATAATGAAAAATCAAAGTAGAAAAGGGACAGGTATAAATGCGATAAGGAATATTCAGCTATTATTATAATTAATATTTAATATTTTTAAAGTTTTAATGTTAAACTTGTTCAACTTAAACCTGTTTCAGTTTTTTATTAAAAACCATTTCAAAATAGTATTTTTTTAACCTTAAAGCAATTTCAACTTCAACAGCTACTGGTCTAACCCCTCCAGGGCCGGCCCTAGGCGGGTTTGAACGGTGCGGCGTACGCAATACGCAATAACCCGTGTACAGGGTTATCCAGTCAGTCAAATATTCACTGCAGCTTGAAAATCTGAAGATATTGGGATTTCCGTAATTTTCCTTGACATTTCTAAGAAATTTCGCCTGCGGCGCATTTTACAGAATAATTTTAAATGCGTTTGTTTGAAAGAAATTCACAAAAATTGTCCCTTCCCACCCGAAATTAATTTCTATATGTATAAGTACGTCACTGAAGTGATCTAAACTCATCGCCCCGGCCTACTTTTTTAAAAAGCGACATGCAAAAAATATACCATTCATATACCCTGAGGTACTTGCTTAGGTAATTTTAAAATTGTTTGAATAATTATTGCAATGATTGAAGGTGAATGAATTCTTTGACATTTATAGCAATAAATAATTGTAGATACCTTCTACCGGGCTTCTACCTACCACTACCAGTGTCAAAAGTCATCAAACAAACACAGTGTCGGTCCACCTCTTCTATTGAGTTAGAAAGTAGTGGCAACGTCATCTTAGTACCCATCGGTCTTATACTTATTCGATTTCTTATTATTGATATATTCTTATATACTGTTCGCAGACTGCTAGATCAGTATAACCGAATTTATGCATGTCCAGCGATTTTCCAATCTATTATCTTGCTAGTGCCGTTTAGCTAATTCAACCGATCCGCCCAAGTGTTACTATTGATTATTTTATACAGTATTTCATTAACCCTGAATTAATTCCAGCGGCGAAAAATACAAGTGGCGCCAATTGGAACCGACGTGTGTCCAAACAGAACGCAGCTAAAACTTTCAAATGGAAAACACGATTCATTTAGACCGTCCTAACTTTTAGGACGCGGCAACGCCGCAGATAAGGTTACCAAATGTCGGCAAACCGACGTAAGAATATAAAACCGTACGATATCCATCGTGAATGGGGTAAATAATTTCACGGAAAGCTGAAAAATATCTCGGACTCAGGCGAGGGATTCTGGAGGTTAACGGCCCAATTTTAAACCGCTCATCCTAACTTATTTATCCGGAGACAAGGTAGAAAATGGGCGAGGCCAGAATCAAGGGGGGAGGTCCGGCAATCCGGCTACAATTTACGCTACCGTCACTCCAAATTTTCAACATAGCAACACTGCCGAGACACAATAACATCACCCAAATCTAACCTAAAAAGTAGAGACGTCATTTGTATAATTTCTTCATTTAAACATTTACAATAATTATAGTACCTAATCTAACTCAATTATACTACCGACGGTACCTTTATTTCCCGCTCTATGGAAAAATTCGCCAGACGAAGAGCGACGTTGCCGGATTTTGATGTGGTGAGATGTTGGTGTCGCAGACAGTAGATCTCAACATATTTCTAGATAATTCTTGTTTGTAAGACAATACACCTAGAATCTAGAGTAACGAATCTCCGACAATATTTTTTATGAATGGCGCAAAAAGAATAACATTCAACCAGAACACCACAAAACCCCCATATACCAAATTTGAACAAAAAATATATAGGGAGTTCCATTCTGTAGGGTGTCAAAGTTGAGCAAAATAGGAATTTTAGAGACATCTGGCGAGTCAAGTGTGCCATAGAATTCCTTCAAAACAGTTAAATGTCAACAGGACCACTCAAAATGTTGGTGTGAAAAGATTTACTACAAAAATATACAGGGTATTTTTCTCTGAGCCATCTCAAAATTCTGAATTTTTATTAAACTTTCTACTAGTCAGAGAGTGCTTTGGAATCATTGAAAAAATATTAATAAACACAAAAGTAATTAATTTCTTTATAAAATGCCAACCAGTAAATAAAAACAATTTAAATTATTGGTCCTTTCTCAACAAAGTCACTGTCTAAGATAATACATTTTCTGTGCCTTTCCTGTTGTGGCACATCAGCCACCTTAACTGATATGGATTTACTGACTGGCAGGCTTCTGCATTTTTTAGATTTAGTTCGTTTATAGTGAGTGGAGTGGTTTTGATATACTCGATTTTTGACCCGTATAAAGTTCAAAAACTTCGGTAATTTGAGATGACACAGATAAGAACACTCTGTATATTTTCTATTGGACCTTTGCACACCAATACCTTGAGTGGTCCTGTTGACCATTCAACTATTTTGAGGGGATTCCATGGCACACTTGACTTGGCAGATGCCTTTAAAATTCCTATTTTGCCTACAATTTAAATTATTGGTCCTTTCTCAACAAAGTCACTGTCTAAGATAATACATTTTCTGTGCCTTTCCTGTTGTGGCACATCAGCCACCTTAACTGATATGGATTTACTGACTGGCAGGCTTCTGCATTTTTTAGATTTAGTTCGTTTATAGTGAGTGGAGGGGTTTTGATATACTCGATTTTTGACCCGTATAAAGTTCGAAAACTTCGGAAATTTGAGATGACACAGATAAGAACACTCTGTATATTTTCTATTGGACCTTTGCACACCAATACCTTGAGTGGTCCTGTTGACCATTCAACTATTTTGAGGGGATTCCATGGCACACTTGACTTGGCAGATGCCTTTAAAATTCCTATTTTGCTCAACTATGACACCCTGCAGAATAGAACTCCCTGTATATTTTTTATTCAAATTTGGTATATAGGGGTTTTGCGCTGTTCTGATTAACGCTGTGGGGTCATATTTTTAATAAAAAAATCGCTAACTGGTTTTCGTGAAAATCGGGGGTATAAAAAAATCGCAGCCGGCCCTGGATTTGCACTTTGAAAATGACAGAAAGGTCAAAAGAAGCGGTTTTTGAATGCCTTTCAAACAAAAAAAGTTTAGGGATTATCTCCAAAAATGAAGATGTTACGGATTTGGACAATTTTAAAGTTGGACACCCTGTATGTATCGTTGAAACCAGAAAAATGCGAAACGCGACATTCATTTGTTTTTCTGAATACATACCTTACCTGAAATCGCAAGAAAATTTTATACAATTTCATACTTACATTTTTTGCAAAATTAAAAACAAAGTTAGTGGGGGTACAATATCACGTGAATAACCCTGTACTTATAACAATTTACCAGATGCTTTAATTGGAACAGATTTATGACTCATAGGTAACATATTCCTAGATATTTCCTGTCGGTGGGACAACAGGACCCCTGTTATCGAACAATCGAACTAACGAATCTCCGACGATATTTTTTATGAACGCCGCAAAAACAAGAACGCCTAAATTCGCGCTGCGGGGGACAAGCAAATCAGAATTCGAGACCGCAGCATCAGGTGTTAGTGAAATCATCGAATGCGCGACGAGAAAATATTTTTTGTTTAATTATGACTGACCTTGAGCTTGTATGATTGTTGCCGTGGGCCATATAGAACCTCGTTGCCTCTTCCAGAGAACATCTTCTTATGTGTGCTTAACGTATCTAAACTTACCAGTGCCCGACACCTTAAGGATTGATTTGTCAAATTTTATTCTGTAACGCATTACTGGAACTAATTAGCAACAGTCCAAATCAAATCTGCAATATATTTTTTTATAAACAATATTTTAAAATTTATATTTTTTTATCCAGTAGCTGACGTAGTGGTTTTTGACTAGACCTTTAGCCTGAATCTGATAAGCCCAAAACCTGACACCCTATAAAAATTGTCACAGCAATTTTTAAAGAGGAAAACACAAGTGATTATTTTATGTAGAAATGTTTATTTATTCGTACATTCTCATTTCTGGAACATATAGTAAATTATTCTTGAGTAGAAAACTTTGGGTTTCCAATTTTGGAAATCGTTATTTGTTCATATGTCACAGTTGTTATTAAAAATAATATTCGCTTTTATTTACCTATTTCTTTTATTTTTCTATAATATTGATTGTCTTAAATTTATAAATATAACCTCTATAAATTGACAAGACGAATAAAAATAGAGAAACCAAGATAACTATAGTAAGGGTAGAATGTAAAGGCGAAGTCGGCCATAAAATCGACAGAGATGGGCTACGATTTTCCTACCTGCTCTTCCTTATGTTTTGGAGGGAGGGGTTCGGCTTAAAGAACCGCAAGACCCACTTTTTATTTCTCTGTCCTTATCTGATACATTACGTTAATAAAGATAATATATTCAAATGGGAGTACGCCTATAAAACAGGGCAGTAATTAAATATTTGGTTTATTTTGGTGATAGACTTCCTGTAATAACAATGCAGCGTGAAGTATTCAGTGCCCAAAGTAGAAAATTAATATTAAATGTGGTGAACTATTTCCAAGAAAAAAAGAGAACACACGTGAAAATTTATCGGTACTTCAATGTGCATCGGAGGCGTTACAGATTAGTACAAGGACCATTTCACGAATTAGGCAAGAAGGCATTAAACATATTAAAATGGTACACACTAAAAGTAAAGCAGCCCCGAAAACTAAAGATTCATATTCGGATGATAGTATTTTATATTGTGACTAAAACTCATAACGAATGAAATGTATATTATTATTATTTATTTATTATGTATATACTGACTTCTGACTATGTAAAGTTTATTTTATGTTGATATTTAATTTGCAACTAAAAATATAAATATATATATATATATATATATATATATATATATATATATATATATATATAAGTATAAATATATATAAATATATATATATATATATATATATATATATATATATATATACTTATACTTATACTTTTATAAGTATAAATATATATATATATAAGTATAAATATATATAAATATATATATATATAAGTATATATATATATATATATATATATATATATATATTTATACTTATACTTATACTTTTATATATATATATATATATACTTATATATATTTATACTTATATATATATATATATATATATATGTCAGACGGCAGTTTTGGGGACTCTTATTTTTTTATGCTAAAAATCTTCTTTTGGGCCCCCAGATGGTATATATCGCCATTAAATAATGTATATTTGTTTATTGTTAAATATATAAAAAGTTTTGTTATATAATGGCAGGTATCGGGACATTTGAGGGGAATCACGGCAAATACCCCCACTACCACCAAGTCTCCAAAACTGCCAACAAACCAACAATGCAGAAGAAAGTACTGCAATGCACCGACATGCCCGAGAGAAAGTATAAAGGCATTATTACTTATTAATAAATCATTATTTATATTTATAGCTAAAAGACGCATTGTCTATATTTTCTGCACTATGCTTTTAAACTAGTATAACAATTATAAATCTTTTAACTAATCAAATTAATTATGCCGAAATTTTCATTGGAAATACTTGATAATTATATTTTGAAATACTTGATGATTATATGGTATATACCTATACCAAGATTGATCACAGGTCGCTCCCAGATCAGATGTACGGTAGTCTACCTCGCTCGATCTAGCATGAACGATATTATGGAAGGGGCGGTAACGGCCCGGAGTCGGCTCATGGAAGGGTGCCCGGCGTGACCGCGCTGTTTAAATTGTTTTGCACAATCAAACTTATGTTTTGGCGATTAAAAAATATGTGATGTGTCTCTTGACACTGCAAAATTCCCTTTTATAACTCATTTGGTTTGTTTGTATCGGCTATTAATGAATGAAACAAGGTTTTTTGCTGAGCCCTTAACTGTGGGACAAAATAACAATCGCGGAATTGGAGAATATCTATTCTAAACCATCACTTTGCCCAAGTCCTCATTTTTTTGCATTCCTAAAAAACGTTTGGGTATCATTATTATATTTTACTTTTTATTTTTTTTAAATACTCCCAGGTTCCCGAAACTGCCAATCTACCCACTTACACTACATATTTTGTCAAATGGCAGCTTTGAGAACATTTTTCTGCTTCCTGCTTATATTAAATTCTCTTTAAATGATTTTTTTATGAATGATAGATATTTGCAATGAATACTGAAAATTGACTTTTTGGCCAACGGTGGGGTAATAGATAAAACCACGGGTCGGAAAAAATATCTATTACTAGTGAAGCTACCTGATTAATGATTAATTACCGGCAATATTATCAATAATATTTGGATAAATTGTACAAAGTGTTGAAAATAGTGTTTTTCATACAGGTGGGATTTTGGCATACGAGCGTAGCGAGTGTTATAAAATAACACAATATGGAAAGATGTTTTTGTTCATGTTGAATCTATATTTTTTCTACAAATTCAAGTATCTTCATCTAAAATGTTAGAAAATACACTAAAATCTTTGTTTTACTCCACCTTACATTTTCAGCACGCTTGTCATGTCATTCTAAATTTAATATGGCATAACATATGCTTAGCGATTTTACGAAATACTATTTATTTGTGGCAATTTCATAGCTAGTGAGTGTGTATTAGTAAAAGTACACACATACTAATTTTTAAGTATACCTTAAATGCCTTTTGAAACAAAAAATATTTACATCCTAACGTCCATTTTGAGGTTAGTCGTTAGTCCTTTATGGACGCAAATAGCATCAGTTTTTTTATCCACGCTGCTTGAAATAAACAATTTACATTGACATATCATTTAGGTAAGGCATTTTTAGAGAAGCCGCAGAAAAAATATTTTAAATCATGGCACGGGTATTTTTGTGAGCCCTGAACTGTCCAACAAAATATCAATCGCCGGATGGTACAAAATAGAAAAGAAAGTTCCATACAAAAACATTTGACTATCACTATTTTACTTGTTATTTTTCAAAAAGATTACCACGTTCCCAAAACTGCCAATCTACACACTTACACATTTATTTTGCCAAATGGCAGTTTTGAGAACATTTTTATAAAATGTTATGCAATGCATAACTATATTGAATATAGACTTATTTTGAGGCATGACTTTTGCCAAGTCTTAAATACGAGTATAATCATGGGATGGATAACATACACAGGGTGAGTTATGTAGGCCACGGTGGTCCATACCTTCTATACTATTAAAGATAAAAAATAAAGAAAAAACTTGTAGAGAAATATTAGTAGGTACTACATTCTGAAAATATTTTCAAATATACAGGGTGGTCGAATAAGTAGTGGTTATGTTTTTTTTTTAAATGGAACATTCTGTAGTTTATTATTTATTTATTATTATATATATGATTTATTTTTGAAAACTCCTTAAAGAGTGGATCCTTTTTGATATAGGGTATTAAGGGTCTAACTTCAAAGGTTATGGAGTCATTTTAATTTTAAACGAAAAAAGGGTCACTTGGAAAATTATTACTCAAACACCAAATAAGATTTTCGGCTAGGTATAACTAGAAATGGAGATTGCTTCTTACGCCTAGTTAACGATTTTGGACTGATATCGCTATGAAATAGTGAAGAACATACCCTGTGATTCACTTACGCGAATTCTAAGTTTACTTTTTTTAAATCACCCGGCATTTTATTATATCTTTGAATAGCCCTTAAAGAATAGAGCTTTTTGATATCGGGTATTAAGAGTCTATCTTTAAAGGTTATTAGGATGCCAAAAGATCACCGTTTAAGCTATAAATAATAATAAAAAAAATTGTTAATTTTTGGTTTATTGGAAATAATTTGAAACCTATCTGTAACGCCATCAATAATAAAAAACATACTGCATATGAAGAAATAATTTTAACTATTTCCTGTACACCAAAAATTAACAAGAAAATGTATTTTTATTCTTTACAGTGACATATTGACACATTTTTTTAATCTGTCTTTTTGAGGCCTTTTCTTAGAATAAAATAACTCCCTAACCTTTCAAGTTTAAACTGAGGAAATAGTGCATGTCTTGAAGTGGAGTGGAATATGATAGAAAGGAGGTGTACAACTTACAGTATCGGCTCCACAAACACAGTTTTCAACTGTGCATATGTTTCAACCCACCTAGGGGTAGGGGGTCATCTTCAGCAGTGTTTGGATTTCTACGTCCCGGACTATTAGCTTTTAAGATCTAGAGCATTTAAAAATGTAATTTTCATATTTTATTTCTTATCTCTGGAATGAAAAAATATATCGACTTCCAACTCGGTATGTAGTACCTAATAAGTCTTCAAGGCACACAGGTACCCCGAAGAACTGTCCGTTTAGATTAATCAGTGGCGTGCTTGGCGGCTAATAGTAGCAGCCTTATTGGAAACATAATTTGTACACCAATGAGTTTGAATAATTTCGGTTAATTTTGCATTTCTAGTATATTTATATTTCTAGGAGAAAAGTTTGTTGTAAAATCTGTGTAGGCGTCTTACATGCCGAGTTTGAAGTCGATCGATATATCTTTTCATTCCATCTCGAAAGCTAACGGTTTATACAATTATTTGCATCGGAACTTTTAGTCCTAAGATAGCTTGCTCTACAAAATGTCAAAATTTGTCTAGAAAAGCCGGGGGTATAAGTTACCTGACCGAGGTAAGGTTACCTTTAACTTAAGTTTGGTCATTTAGGTAAATGACGCCCATCTTCATCTATTACTATACTATACCCATGCCAATTATAATAATTAAATCAATTATTCATCCCTTTAATATCCCTAGCTTTACAAAACTGCTAACTATCCACTTATACTCTATACCTACATATTTTGTTAAATGGCAGTTTTTAGGACATTCCTAAAAAAATCTCATTGGCATTACTTTTTGCTACTCCAGTCTTCAAACACAATCATAACATTTTTATAATACCCGGACCCTAATTTTTGCTTTCGTGAGATTGAAATATATTTATAATCACAAAAATACAAAGAAATAATTTGAAATAAAAAGGTGTATTTAAAAAAAAATAAGTATTTGGTCACCAAAATGCGCCTAAATATTTTCAAATTCCGAAATGGTTTCCGGGGAGGGCGCCCCGGCCACTAAATACGCCACTGCATATCTGTGTCCTCAAAGCTGCCAATCGGTAGAATATTATGTACATTGTAACGATAATAAGATAATTTTTGAATGCTTCTAAACAATTTTTGTTTTCTTCATAAATTCGTTAAAAGTTTTTCCAATCATGTCGGTAATTTTTTGGGAGCCAATAATAACTGGAAAATGGATGGGTTGAAAATGAAAATAATAACAATCTAGGTAGTGATTACTAATTATTATTAGTTATTCCACTATTTTTCTTTATTTTATTAGAAATCCACGTTTTTATGACCGGTGGGCTTCTGTTTTGTAAAACTGGATATCTCGTCGTTAATTTCTGGATTTGAGCTAAAGACGGATACGTGTGTGTTTTAATATAATTTCCAAACAATGTGTTTGCCAATTCATTTTCAGCTGCAGTCCACCTCTTCTTCGATTTGACTTTGCCGAATGGCGATGCTAAAAAAATATAAGTGTAGGGAGTGTGTCAAGGAACAAGGAACAATCACACCCTTCCTTGCCTTAACTATAGTTTTAATTTTACGGGGGATGGAAAAATCCTTAGAGTATGGAAGGTTGCATAAGCAACAGGAGACAGCGCTAAGTGCTCCCGCCGTGAGCGAAAGTGAAGAAAATTTTCGGCCGGCTGTCGGTCGTTTGGTGCGGTTTTGGCGTTTGCAGATAACTACAATTTTCTTTCTTTTCTGCTATTTCTGAATGGAAAATAGTTATATTTTGATGCCAGAACAATGGTGAAATGTGTGGCTTTTGGGTGCAAGAGTGACTGGAGGAAAAAAGAACGTGGTTTATGTATCACAGGTAAATAAAAAAATATGTGTAAATGCATCTAAATAAACATATCCAATTTACTTCTTTATACTGTAGTATTGTTTTTTCGGATGAAAATATGTTATAGATAACACTCTAAGGGAAAGATTTTAAAGAATAAATTGCATATTCACGTATTATTGTAAAATAAATAATTGTTTAAAAGTTGGAAATCGCGTGAAAAAGCGACCGCCAGTGGCGCGCGGACAAAAGACGTCGAGAGTTTAATTTCTTTAAAATTGTAACTGACACTTTTTCATAATTAGTTTCTCATGGCATAAGGTGCCAAACGATTTCATAAAAATCTCACGAGTAGTTGTCGACTTATAAGGGTCTTGTTGTATATTTTAAGTTGTGTAAGCTTTATCCCAACCGACGCCAATGGCAGACCGTTTGGTGCGGTTTTGCTTCACTTGCATTCCGATTGCGCTGTCTCCTGTTGCGTATGCAACCTTCCATACTCTAAGGAAAAATCAAACGAACGTTTTGGCACAACATGAAATCTTTAGCAACCTTCACACCGGATATACAGGGTTTTACAGAAAAGTAGGTTAAACCGTTAACCATAGAATTCTTGAACGAAAAAATGACACCTTTCTTATGCCACTTTCCATTTGGGGCCTTATTTTGAAACTTAAGGGGACCATACAAATTTCCATACCATTGGAATTTCCTAAACCGTACGAGATAAAGGGGTAGTTGATTTAGAGAAAACATAGGCATTTCGATGCTCGTTCTAAATTCCCAAAAAATCCAGGCTAGCATAGAATAAAACTTATCTCTCTATTTTTTGGTGCGGGCTTTCTAATGACATTGCCACAAATTTGGGTGATATACCCATTATCTTTTTGTGAATCTTGAATTTTACCGCCTTGCTAATTTAACATGGCGAGGTACAATTTTCGGCTATCACTTTTTTTTTCATGGCTAACTTGATAAGCACCAAAAAATGAAATTTATTTTGTTATTGCACATTACAAGAGGGAGGATAGTACTTTTATAATTAGATATCATAAATGATTGATACTGCTTACTTTTTTTGTGTACCGGGTGATCCAAACAAGATTTCCCCCCTCTAACTTTTTTATTTTTCAACTTAGAAAACAATGTTTTATACAGTGTGGCCCATTTGAAATGGAAACACCCCATAAAATTTTTATTTTTCATCCGATTTTAGCCGGGCTTTTTTCTAAAATAGGTCACATAAACTCTATTCTGGTGCGAAGTTTCAGGTCTCAATCTCAATTTTCCAGGCCTACTACGAAATTTTTTCTAGCAAAAAATGAGGAGAATCATTTAGCGATTTCTTTATTTAAAATTTGGCACCACTGCATTAATCAGGACACCCCAGGATCCCCGTATACCAAACTTGAACAAAAAATATACAAGGAGTTTCATTCTGCAGGTTGTCAAAGTTAAGCAAAATAGGAATTTCAAAGGCATCTGGCAAGTCAAGTGTGCAATGGAATCTCGTCAAAAAATATACAGGGTATTGTTCTCTCGGCCATCTCAAAATGATAAATTTCTGTGAACCTTTATACGGGTCAAGAGTGCTCTGGAATTATTGAAAAAATGTTAGTAAACGCGAAAATAATTTATTTCTTTACATAATACCAACCAGCAAATAAAAAACAATTTAAATGATTGAACCTTTTCTCGATAAATTCACTGTCTAAGATTATACATTTTCTGTGCGTTTCCTGTCATGGCACACGAGCCACCTTAACTCATATGGACTTACTGGCTATATTTTTAGATTTAGTTCGTTTTATAGTGAATTTATCTACTCGATTTTTGCCCCGTATAAAGTTCCAATAAATTCAGCATTTTGGATGGCTCAGAGAACAGTACCCTGTATATTTCTGTATTAGATAAATCGACGATTTTCTTGCTGTCATGGGAAGAACAGAAAATTGTTGTTAGTAAGCTATATATAGTTTATCATAGTGTCGACTTATTGTCATTTCCATGGCAATCTTGATTTTTCAGAAGTAAATTTCGATGTATTTGTGTGAAAACGGCTTCGCCAAATGCACAGCCAAATGTATGATATATTTATATTATTTGAAGTGGAGAAGCGTGTAGTTTTAGAATATCAAACAATCTTCAGTGTGTTCAATTTAAAAAAACATTGGTTTAGCCTATATATCGGAAACATAATGTTCAATTGTTTTTTTTTCATTTGCCCTGAGATGACGAGAAAATTTGCTACAACTTTCGTATAAAACATTTGTTGAAAAATAAAAAAGTTAGAGGGGGGAAAGCTTCTTTGGATCACTCTGTATGTACATAAATCACGTTAATAAATTAGGTATTTTTAGTAAATCTTTTACTGCGAAAGTGCAGGTTTTTAGTACTAAATAATGATTTTACTGCCTTTTGCAATTTAATAATTCATGTCACTTTTTTTATGACTTAACTTGATGAAAACCAAAAAATGCAATTTATTTAATTTTTATTTAAGTTATGTTAGAGGATATCGTCAAAATATTATTACCCAGAGAATATCGTCAAAATATTATTACCCATGTGTTTTACCCGTTGAAATATGCTTATTGTATATGGCAGCCATAAGGAATTGATGTCAGTTAAGTACTCGAAATTTAGCAGGCCTAGAAGATTTTTCACAATACCATTAAAAAGCCCACGCCAATTTTTGTTGTTTGATCTTGTAATAAAAAATATATGACGAAAAAGAAATGAACAATTTTCTTTTTTTTTTTTTCAGGGTAAGTATTTCATAAACTACCCCTTTATCTCATACTGCTTGGGAAATCCCAAAATAAAAAAGACTCTATCATGTCACACTGACTTGGCATTTTCTTTGAGAAAGGAGAAAGATTTATTGTCCGGAAGCTCAGAAAAAATAAAGATGTTGAAGTTATTTTTGAGTTAACGTTAATAGTTATAGTTTGATTATAAACTTGGGGCGAAAATCGCAATAAAAAATTAAATTAGTTATTATTTTGCTTTCAGAACCTCCTCTCTGACGACGTTTTTCTTATTACTTACTTGATCTTTTCCTTGGCTTAACAGTTGGAGATGTCTTATAAGAATCGGCAACAGCAAAAGTTTCGTGTGTGTCTATATCTATAACAAATACGTGCGTTTATTACCGCTCAATAATTTCAAAAGCAGCTAATGCATACCTAATATTTCTGACTCTCCAGAATTATTGTTTATGGCCGTCAAATTTTCTCTCTGCTGTGATGGGCGAGCTGAAAATAAAGAAAAGCTCTTAGCCATAGTCCCGATTTAAGTTCGTTTGACACGTTTGGAAAATGAAATATAATGTAAAGAGAAATTGAAAAATATTGACACAATAAAAGAAAAAATTGTAACTTTTGTTTATTTAATGATAACCAAAGCGGAAAAAAATTACTAGATTTCAAGCTTATTTGCAACGAAAGTATAAACTTTAGAAGATTTTAGCGGTATTGGGAACAATAGAAATGTTATTTATAAATCACAAAAGATATATATTTCAAAAATAAAAAATGTCCTTACACGGTATTTCTTTAAAAAAATATAGTGATGACTGGGACCCCCAATGCCCAATTATTTTTTGGAAAACATATTTTTCGTCGGATAACTCGTACATACCTAATATTTGTGGCTCTTCTGAAGTATTGGCAACAATAAAATAATTATTTTGGTCTTGTGATGGGAGAGCTAAAACATAATAAAACAACTTCGAGATAGATGCGCTTTAAATGGAAATTAGTTAACTCACCGTCAAATTCGTCGTCGTCGTCAATAGATTCATTATCGCTGATTTCTTCGTTACCTTGAGCACTTTCCAGTATTTTAGATATATTTACTATTTCTCTCGTTAGTATTGGCTGTCTGTAATGCCGCATATGAATTTTTTCACTGTGTCCCATAAAATTAGCCACATCTGATAATTCGTGCTCTGATAAATTTAAATTAATGCAGTTCGTAGCAATGTGCTTGCGTAGCTTGGTTCCTCTTAGGGTTGAAGGTATATCAGCACCACATTCAACAGAAAATTTTCTCAGTAAATTACAAGCTCTTAGGTACTTATGTTGTAAATTCCCAGGAATACCAAAAACATATCTGTTATTAGGTGATACACCAGCTTGTTCTCTATATTTAATAATTGTCTCAACAGCTTTGGCTAATTCGCGTGGCAGAAGTACCGGAACAGTACGATTCAATTTGCCGCGTATTTCGAACCTGATATAATTCCTTGCTACTTCGAAGGAACTGGGCGGAAGACTTTTTAGCATATCGTCACTAATACTTTGATAAGTATTAAAATCTTCAATAAAAATACGTTCAATTTCACCTGCCCTTCTTCGATTAAATAACTGCGTTGAGGAGAGTGTAGTTTCTGCTAAGGTAAGCCAGGTAGAATATGAAAATTTTCTTTCTATTTCTTCGAGTGCATTGGTTCTTTTTCGTTTTAAATAAATATTCAGTTTTGAAATATCGTCAGTTGATGGAAGATCTACTGTTTTTCTCCTATATTGCTGTGTTTGTGTCTCTGTGACTGTTTTGTTAACGCTTGTAGTTATATCCTCGACCAAAAGTTTTAAAAAGTCTTCTGTATTTTGCTTTTCAATTGGCTTTTTCTGTTTGATGCAGTCGGATATATAAATGGTACCTACTTTCTTCAAAAGAGAACCAAGATTGTAAGCGGTTGAAGGGGCCGAATAAGTATTTTTTAACCCGTCAAACCCCGCGACTTTGTTAATGGCTAAAATAGCATCATCGTAATTCTGGGGATCGTATACATCTTTGAATTCTGAAACATTTTTATTTATTCCCTTCAAAGCACAGATAAATCTTCCCAAAACACGCAAATTTCCACGTATTAAATCATGTTGGTGCTGAAGACGGTATTTGTTGCACATCTTATTACCATACAAAATAACTAATCGGTCATATCTTATCGTCCTGACAATTTCATCTTCACGCAGTATCGGGAAAATTTGCTTTCTCAGCGTGTCGCTTGCTTCGGGGTGAATACGACCAAGAACACTTCGACCCATTATCAATAAGCTCTTGTTCCTTTTTCCACTATAAGAAAAACACTGTTTGGCATGATGACGTATATTATTTTTAGTGAAAAAGCCTTTACAGTTGTGGCACACGGTGAAATCTTTAGCAGTTCTCTTTACATTTTCATTTGGTCTTCTGGATACTATTAGTTCTCCGTCATTTAGTTCTGATTTTGTATTAAAGTCAAACTGGGATCTTTTTTTTAAGATATCAATTATTTCTTTACGTTCTTTACACCCTTTTGGTAGGTTGGCCAGTTTCTTCACTTCGGCTACATTTTTGTGAACGTTCTCTAAATGTCTTGCAAATTTACTTTGGAAAGTATTACAAAACATGCAAAACAATCGTTTTGGTTTTTTATTATTTACCGAGACAAACATATTTTCATCGTTTTTTGAACATACCCAATCTTTTTCAGGTAGTGATCGCTTTCGCTTTTTGGCTTTGGCCTTTGGGCGAGGCAGAACTTGGGTATCATCGACTTCATTACTTGCCTCATGTAGATTCTGTACTATTTCTTCTTCCTGACTGGAACTTAAATAATTATTACTCAAATTTTGATTCTTGGATGGGGATAGAATATTGCTGTCATTTTCCTCGATATACATAGCATCAGCATTGGTACATCCGATTGCTTGAGAACTTAATAAATTGGGAAAATTGGTGTCGTCGTTTTCTTGGATATTTAAACTATCGGGATTGGTATTTAATTTTATGCAATCTATTGTTTCGTCTATTATGTTTTCAAGTTCGTCGTCTGTGATTAATTGGTCTGGACCAATTTCCAAAATATTGGTTTTGAACGGGGCATTGTCTTTTTCGGATACAGTTTGCACTGGGAGCAGCTCTAATGTGCCTACTTGGTTCTGCGCATCCAAAATAACTTCAAAAGTAAAAATGTTTTCAATGGATTCTTCGGGAATCACTTTTTGGCTGTCTGTAGAATACATACATTCTATTAGCTTTGGTTCATTTTCGTTCTGTAAAGCAATAGTTGGTAAGTGGATAAGTTGGTCACTTGCTTTTGAAGATATAGCGATGGTATTCCCAGAATCTTCGTTTGTTGTGTTTTCGTTATTTAAATGAGTAACACATTTTAAAGAAAGTTTTTCAATGGCGAGAGGTGCGGCATCGGAGCTCTTCATGCATTCTATGCCAGTTGAGCCATATCCATTTTGAACATGAGTTACTGATTTAGAAAATTGCTTATTTGCAGCTGCAGAAGTGTCGACGGAATTCACACAGTTTTCAGAAAGTTGTTCAATGAGGACTGTTGGTTGGATTGAATGGTTATAAGTAATATTAAAATATTCGCTAGGATTGGGTTTATTTTCGTCGTCTCCAAGATCAGACACCTGCTTCAACTTTTTTTCAAATGCTCTTTTTTCATGTTCGAGGAATGTGTAATTTTCTGCAAAAAGTAAAAGATATCCATTAACATAATAAAATCAATATAGAACGATATTTTTCAGCTTAAATAAACAATATTTGGTCGAAAATTGGCTCTTCCGCACTCGGTACCTTTCAGTACCCGTAAAAAAATAGCTAAAGGGGAATGATCTTCCTTGAAAAAGGTTTTTCGTTTTTAGTCCAGCTTCTTAACTGGAAATACCCATCCGGAAGAAATCATGAAACTTGGCATGCAGCTTTCATCTACCTACGCTGCAATATTGAAGTAGGAACACATTGGAAAATGATAATTGTTTTCCATTCATGCATAAATGCCAAAATATCAATGCAAAATTCCTTCGGGATAATTATTTACATAAGAAAAATAATGTACCACGTTTTTAAAACGGACTAAAAAGTATAAAATAATTTTAAAACAGGTGGGGCGCATGCAATAGATAAGGAGTGTAGAGAGTGTCTGTCGTTGAGAAAATTCACCCAATAGTTCATATTATTTGCAGTTCAGTAAAATTGTTAGTGACTTAGGTGAACTATTCATGCATCAATTGGCTATTGTATGTGTTGTGTAGGTTAGATTAGTTCAGTTAAGATTACTAGTTTTAAGATATTTAGGTTGGCATTTCTAACCTACCTTTAGAGAGTGAATGAACAGAAGATGGCCTCACGAGTGGATGATGGTCATAGTTGGTTGTAATTTAAAAGTTGTTTTAATACTAAAATAAATACTTGAAACACACCAGTAGATGTTTCATTAAAAGGCCAACGACGAAGCAGTATGCGCCCCACGTTTTTTTTTAAATTATTTTATACTTTTTAGTTCGTTTTAAAAAAGTGGTAACTATATTAAAAAAATATATTTAAATAATTATTCTCTGCTTTTTAGTAGTGTTTGTGTAAAATTTTGCAATTTTTAAATTGGCATGTTCCTTTTACTGATGACGGGTCTGAACTTCCGCTAGACAAAAATCTTAAATTATTTCTGTGTTTGTAAAAGGAAAATATAAGCAATTAAAAAACAGACAAGAAAGCGAATTAATATTGCATTGTCGTCCTGTTCTGAGCTATGTCCAAAGTTTCAAGTCTCTAGTTCATCGGGAAGTTAGTTTAAAATCGATTGCAAAATTTCATAACAGACATACAGACAAGAAAGCGAGTTAATAAAAACGTGGTAAAAACAACTCATAGAATCACTAAAATTATTTAACCTTCGCTTTAATAGTAAGTTAGACGAAACAACCCAAAAATTCATTATACGACATGCCTACCTAGAATCAACAACAACACTTATCCAGTCAACACAAACAGGAAAACAGGAATAAAAAGTCAAAATTAGCTTTACTAGGTATTTAATATTATAATACTTACCTCCGGTCAAACGAAGCGAGATCTATTCACTTACTTATCTCATGTTATTATATTGTGGTTACTATGTGTAATAATTATTTGTTGAATAAACTTATTAATATTATGATTATTGATTATGATTATTGAATACTAAATAGATCTCGTTTTATATTCCTTTGGTGGAGTTTGGTGAAGAATTGGATACCTATCGTAAGAACGGAAAACTATTTGTGTACAGTCTGCATCATAAGGAAAAGAATTTTCTGTTTGCAGAACTATTTAAAATTTGACCTTGCCAACAGTTTGTGTTTGTACAGAGATAAAAAACGACGTCTGCAAAACTGGTCACGTGACTTGCCTCAACTGTCAAATTATACATTTAACAAAAACAAGTTCCAAAACGCTACGTATTTGTCGAAATATCGAAAAAACTTATTACAAAAAAATATTTCCCTTGCAATTATTTTTAATTAACCTACAACATTCATATTTTGCCAACGTTTTAATAATTATTATTGTCTCTTTTTCTATTTTTAATTTTGTAAATAATTGAAATTGTCTTAATTAGGTACATTGAATAGGATATTATGAAATAAATATTGAAAAATTTATGTGTGTAAAAAATTATATTTATTCATTGTAATCAAATTATTTCTCCGAATCATCAAATTCGTGAATTTCGCTCTCATGATCAGATCAAGCAATGCCCAAGCGCGGGCATTTCCGGTTGGGTTCCGGATTGGAAATCTAAAATATAAATATACAGGGTGTTTCAAAATTCACTAGGTACAAGGATTTTAAGGGCGTATTTTTGAGGTGAAACATTTTTTTTCTCCTATAAACATCTGTTCTAAAATGCACCCCCTCCGAGCTACAGCCATCCTAAGTTGCGCGAAAAAAATCGATTATGTTGAACTGTGACTACAGTTGCTCATCAAATTTCGTGAAAATTCACACACCCATGTTACTCCATTTTTTGCGTCAAAAATTACGTGAATCTAATTTTGGAGGGGATTGAGGGGGGTTTACACTTTTGGTGGCCGAAATTTTATGTTGCTGCCCATAAATCTTAAAATTAAACAACAAAGTCTGTCAGTCATGAAAAAATCTAAAATTTTGATTTCTTGCATTTTTTGGATACAATTAACCGTTTTTGAGAAAATCGCTGGGTAAGGAAAGGGGAGCATTATCAAAATACCAAACGAAAAAGAAAAAGTAGTAGGCTGTGACTCTTTTTTGTTTCTGTTCGGTCGTTGGGGAGCCGGCGATTAGGAAATTTTATTGCGTACAACCTTCGAGCATCAAGTGCGTTACCATCAGCCAGACCATAAACAAAATGGATGTCAGCGAGATATTCCAATGAATATGGTTCATTTTCCACTTTTGTGTTTAATAATAAAAATATAGTTTAAAAAAACTTAAAAGACAAGCTTTAATAGCAAACCGAACTAAAAAGTAAAAAATAATAATAGCAAACCGAATTTTATTGTAAAAAAGAAGCGTGGGTGCTTTTTACTATATTTTATGATAACTCTACTTTTATCAATAGCTACTAATGAAATATTTATAACAATTGATATGATGTATCCCACGTTTCTTTTTTACAATAAAATTCGGGTTGCTATTACCTATTATTTTTTATTTTTTAGTTCGGTTTGCAATTAAAACGTGTTTTTTCAGTTTTTTTAAACTATATTTTTAACAATAAGACTAAAAAAGCGGCAGGCGTATTATAATACGCCTGAAATTATCATTCTTCTCACCCTGTATGAGATTGGATTGGGTGAATTTCTGTAAAAATTTACGTTGTGGAAAAAGAGGTGACTAGCGGAACCTAGCGACTGCTGTGACTAGCGGAACCTCGTGACTGCTTCAACCAAGGATGATCCTGGTGAGGACATCAGGACAAAGTTGTCAAATTATTGTATTGACATCAGTTCTTAATGCCTATGCAAATATTCAATTTAATCAGACGTCTTGGAGGTGGTTAAAATTACGTTGCAAGATTTCGTTTATACAGACCAAGCTAATAAAAGCGTGTTAAAGAGAAAAACACGATGAGACTATAAAACCCGAATTTTCAACTAAATCTAAATGTCAACAATGACAAACGCTATGTAATTTATATGACACAAAACGTCAAAGAAGTTAATAAACAGAAACAAAAAAGCAGTCACAGCCTACTCTTTTTTTCGTTTGGTATTTTGATAAAACAAAAAAGCAGTCACAGCCTACTCTTTTTTTCGTTTGGTATTTTGATAATGCTCCCCATGCTCCCCCTTCCTTACCCAGCGATTTTCTCAAAAACGGTTAATTGTATCAAAAAAATGCAAGAGATCAACATTTTAGATTTTTTCATGACTGACTAGACGGTGTTATTTAATTATTAGATTTATCGGCAGCAACCTCGGCAGCAACATAAAATTTCGTCCATCAAATTTGTAAACCCCCCTCAATCCCCCCCAAAATTAGATTCACGTCACGCTAAAGTAATATGGGCCTGTGTATTTTCACGAAATTTGATGAGCAACTGTAGTCACAGTTCAACATGATCGATATTTTTCGCGCAACTTAGGATGGCTGTAGCTCGGAGGAGGTGCATTTTAGAACACATGTTTATAGGAAAAAAAAATTTGTTCGCCTCAAAAATACGCCCTTAAAATCCTTGTACTTAGTGAATTTTGAAACTCCCTGTATAACTTCTGTAATTACCGAGGTAATTACCTATACAGTGTGGTCATTTTAGTGTGAAACATATGGGATTTTTTGTATTAATTGCCCAACCAAAATACAAATATTACCGAAAGTTGGTGCATGTTCCATAATCATATTAGGTGCACTTAGAATGGTTGCAAGTCAAACAACATACAGGGTAGGTGAAAAAGTATAAAAATTGTTCAAGAGTAAAGTACCCTTATTAAGAAAAGTTGTTTAGAATTAAAAGTTATGTCTAAATACCAAAACATGGCCTCATAAGAAAAATTTTTTTTTTTGAAAAACAATAATTTACCAATTTTTTTAATTATTATTTACCCTAAACACTTACATAAATTAATCAAAATTAAATCAATTTCGCCTAACTTCGTTCAAAATCAAGCATATTTGTAAAATTAACTTAGATTTTAATTTTTTAGAAAATCACAGATTTCATATTATTTGTTGCAACGATATTAAACACAACTCAAAAATTTCGCAAAAATTATTTTTAACGAGGTAAAATATTAGTAGGTAATGATAATGTGCATATTATAAAACTCTCATTTGTCTTTTTTTTTTCATGGGTACCTATCCGCGACAATTTTAGTAGGATTTCATGTTTGTCAATTAATTTGTACAGTTTCTTAATAAACATAAATAAACAAAAAATCACTTTAAATGAGAGTTTTTTAATATGCACATTATCATTACTAATGTTTTACCTTGTTAAAAATAATTTTTGCGAAATTTTAAAGTTCTGTTTCATATCGTTGCAACAAGTGAAGTTTGTGATAACCTAAAAAAATAAAAATCTAAGTTAATTTTACAAATATGTTTGATTTTGAACGAAGTTAAGCGAAATTGATTTAATTTTGATTAATTTATGAGAGTGTTTAGCGTGAATATTAAAAAAAATGGGAAATTATTAATGTTTTTTTAAAAAAATATATATTCCTTTCTTAGGAGGCCATGTTTTGGTATTTGAGTATAACTTTTAATTCTAAACAACTTTTCTTAATAACATTTTGCTGAATTTTCTGAAATAAGGGTGTTTTATTCTTGAATTTTTTTTATACTTTTTGACCTACCCTGTATGCTGTTTGACTTGCAACCATTCTAACCTGATTATCGAACATGCACCAACTTTCGGCAATATTTGTATTTTGGTGGTGCAATTAATAAAAAAAATCCCCTATGTTGCACACTTAAATGACCACACTGTATACAATAAAAAAACAATTATTTTTTATGTAAAATCGTTCTTTTTTCGCTGACTGATGGGCGTTGTCCCACAAAATGGTTGGCTGGCCATTTTGTTTATGATTAATATAACAATAATTTACCCCTATAATAATTTTGAAGTTTAGTAATATTTTTTGTACATACATTGGGGCTGATTGACCAGCCCCACATTCAACTGACTGACTGACATACAGGGTGTTGCTAAATTATGGTACCATAGAGCAGCAGCTGCATATATTTTGGGTCAAATATTACGATTGAGCCTAACAACTACCGGTCGCATCTCAATAGTTACTGAGATACAGAAGTTCTTTTTTTAAAATTGAATTATGGCTACATCTCCCAAAATAATTAAGCTTCCAACTGATATTTGTCATTTTTGTGTTTTTGGGGCCCCACTTGTGCTGTTTTTTGATTGTGCTTTTACTTGCAACTTTTTTGAGGTTACCTTTTTAGCCTTGCAGGTTTTAGGGCACATTTTCATTTTTCAACAAAATTGTATACATCTTACATAACGATAAAATCAACCGTTTGCGTTGAAATTGGCAAAACGTGCACCTGAATGTGGGGGGGGGGAACTCAGAGGGTGGCAAATTATAGGGGCTGCATTATCTCGCCCGGACCGGTCGTCTAGTCACTTGTGCCGAATATTAGCGCCAGCGACCGAAAACAAAGTTTTTACTGACACTTTTCTCGGATAGGGGGGCGTGGGGGAAACCCAGAGGGTGGCAAATTATAACGGCGGCACTTTCTCGCCCGGACCGGTCTTCTAGTCACTCGTGCTGAATATTAGCGCCAGCGACCAAAAACAAAGTTTTTACGGCCACTTTTCTCGGATAGGGGGGGGTGGGGGGAACCCCTGGGGGAACCCAGAGGGTGGCAAACTATAGGGGCTGTATTATCTTGCCCGGACCGGTCATCTAGTCACTTGTGTCGAATATTAGCGCCAGCGACCAAAAAACAAAGTTTTTAAGTTTCATTTCCCTATTTGGGGGTCTGGGGAGGAAGGCCGGGGGTGGCAAATTGTTTAGACGCCACTATCTTGTCCGGAAATATTGTGGCCGGCAACCAAAGGATAAAGTTTTGACAGCGACTTTTTTTTAAGTATGAATCGCCTAGTAGGTAGGTAATTATTTTATACTTTTTAGTCCGTTTTAAAAACGCGGTAGGAATATTAAAAGAAATGTTTAAGTAAGTAATTATTTTCTGCTTTTTAGTCTTGTGTGGTTATGCGTGTGTGTGTGAAATTTTGCAATTGATTTTAAACATCTTGATCAGCTATGTTTAAAGTTTCAAGTCTCTAGGTCATCGGGAAGTTAGCTTAAAATCGTTTGTAAAATTTGTACCGAACAGACAGACAGAAAGTGTTAAAAACGGAATACCTACCATAACATAGAGCATAGGGCACATGTTCATATGGAAAAAACATAGGTACCTACTTAATGCTTTCTGCTTTCTTCCGGATGGTATCGTAACTTCTATTTTTTGAGCTAACACATCAGACTTTGCTGCTAATTTTCATTTATATTGTTTCTGTTTCCGACAATAAGACTCAGAAAAGTTTTTATTGCTATGGCAAAAAGCATGAGTCGAAGACAAGTTCCTTGTTTCCCCAACAGCAACAAAAGCATGAGTGCAAGGTGCGAGGACAAATTATCCATTATTCCATTGGGTTGATTTCAAAAATAGTGAATAAACTTACCGTTTTTCGCTAAAATTTTCGCTGAATATACGCAACCATTCTTATACTTCACACTGCATTGTTCACCTTTTTGTACGACGATTCGCCGCTGATGACATATGAAAAGCTGGCTGTTGCCAAACTCCAACAAAAAAAACATTGCACCGAACGCCGAACGCAAATAAACTAGGTAGGACACCGATTATTACAATTTCTTGCGATCGACTGAATACGCAAAAACATTGCACAAGAGGCGGCACTATCCCCGCCTACTCCCACCACGCATACCACGGGCGCTACCTATACAGGGTGATTGTTGACGGAGGGCCACTTGGAAATATCTGGACAAAGAGGTCCCGAAAAAGTTTCTTAATGATATCTGTGGTCAAAACTGATTATATTGCTTTAAGCCTATCAGAATTTGGAAATACACAGCGGTTTAGTGGGTGCTCTTATAGCAGGAGTCAAAAAGTTTCCTATTTTATTTTATGCACTTTCAATCGATATATTACAAGCGCTACATATCCCTTGAGCTAGCCTGATTTATTTATTTTTTTGAGAAAAAAGAAAATATAGAAGGCTTGGCAAAATTCTTTGAAAAAGGCTTTGAAAGTTCGGTTAAATAAACTACAGTTATCGATTTAGTTAATTCCACAATACAACACTATACATACTGATACTATACATTGCACATTTTTAAATTTGCTGCGAGTATTCTGCACCTCGCACATTTTGTAGTAAGTATGCATTTGAAAACAATAGCAAGCAGCTTCTGTAGGTCAAACAATTTGAAGAAGAAATTTCGACAATATTCCGGTTTTCAAAAATACCTTTCTCCGAAGATAGGCTTTGGATCTCGAATGTGTTTTTACATAAAGCTAGCCCACCAAAAAGGCTTCTGTTTTCAAATAGAGTTTTCCGAAAAATGCATATTTGGCAAGATTGCAAGATATTTCCAAGATTTCCAAGAAGCCCTCCGTCAATAGACACGGTCCGTTTCGTCAATAAATTATTGGTGAAAGAGTTCGGTTTTTATTTATATTTAGTTATTTTGGATAATGCATCTCTCAGTCAAAAAACACCAATCACATTTAGCTAACGCCACTTTGTCATTTGTTTCAACCAGTTCTAAAAACTTTTAAAAAGGGATAATTTGAAATAATAAGGATGTCCTCAAAGCTGCCATTTGATCAAATGTGTAGGTATAGACTGTATAGTTCAATTGGCAGTTTCGAAGATGTGGCCCGAAGATCACCTAGTCCGGCAACATTGGCGCTGATGCAGACGTGCCGGAGACCAGGACAGCAGAGCAGGGCCGACAAAGGCACCGCCGCTTATTTGATGCTGCCGCACAGTGGGGCCGAGAGGGACCAACAAAGGCACCGCCTTTCTTTCGATGCTGCCGCCATTGCGACGTTGCCGGATCTTTTTTAGAGCGTTGAAAGGGAAGGCGGCTACAATATTCTACCCAATTAATCAACAAATTTGCAAATGTTAAGGCTAACCGAGACTTGTCAATTCACCAAATTACTCCACAAGTATTTCAAAACGTACGAGAAAAAATTGAATACAATATTTACTATATATCACTGGGTGGTAGCTATTTTCAGCATTTAGTGAATGTGAATAGAACGATTGGTTCTTTTTTATAGATTTTTTTGGTAATTTTTAGAATGGTTCATGGGAGACAAAAACTAGCGACGGTCGTTTAATGAAATACATTAGTAAGGGCGAGAAAAATTCCGGAACGGGTATCTTAATACGTATTTTCTTTGGTGGCCATCAATCGGAAAGATTGCGTGCATAAGGAAAAGAAATGGAAAATAAAATAATATAATAAGATAAAACAATAAATATTATTTATTCATAAAGTGTATTTTTATCGATTTACGACAAAAGTGCATTTTTGTGTAACATTGATCAGGAAATCTTCTAATAGTGTCTAAATTTCGATTACATCAGCTGCTTAGGAACTGAGGAAAACCTGTGTGTTCGAAGATCATTGGAAAAACAAAAAAAAATTCAACTTGATATACCTACCTACCCGAAATTTCAAGTTTAAACTCGAAATTTCGAGTAAAAAAATCGTTCGTTTTGGAGGTCAAAAGAAGCGATTTTTAAGACCTTTAAAAAAAGTTCAGGTGAACATCTCCAAAAATGGAAACGTTATGGATTTGTATACGTATAAAAGTAGACATATATGTTTAAATTTTACAGGAGCAATGGCAGTTTTGAGGACACTTTCAGTTGTCTTTGCAGGAGCAAATCCAGTTGAAAACATAATAAAAGATCACTTCATTTGACGGTTATTATTCTCAGATAATGACGTTTATTTTTGCAATTTTGGTGACGATTTATACATATACGGGTGCATAGTTTTTTACGTTTTCATAAATAAATTAGAAGGAGTTCCGGGTACTTATTGTAAATACTTTGAAGTATATTTTGCATATGCATATTTGTAACAATCACAGCAGTGCCATTTTCATTACGAACAAATTTCATTCCAGACATTTTATAGGAAGTCATCCTGAAGAGTTGTTTAAGATTTTAATAAAATTAAGTGAAGAGAATCTCTCGTAGGCGAAAACAGTGTTTATTGACATGCGGGTTTATTCATGAATGTCAAAACTTTTTTCTGTTAGATACCTGTCTAAGGACAGAAATTGTTTTTAATCTGAAGGAATTTTTTACAAAAAAATAGAGCATGTTGCCTCGGCCCTTAAACAACACCCTCAGCCAAAAAGTGCACTTACGCATCTTGAAATGTAGATAGCTATTGCAGGAGCAATGGCAGTTTTGAGGACACCTAAAATATTTTATGTTGTATGTCTACTAAAATGTATTTTCTTTGAATCGGTGGCAATCGGACAGAACTTTTGGATAAGGAAAAAATAGAAAATAAATTTCGATTTAGACGCTAAAGTGGTTGTTTTAGTCCACCCTACATTTTCAGCACGCTTGTTAGACTAAATTTAATATGACATAACAGGCGCAGCCATATTGCGAAATATTATTTGTTGCAATTTTATAGCCAGTGAGTAGTAAAAGCACACAGATACTAACTCATTTTTTAAGTATAAATAGATATTTACTGTCTTTTGAAAATAAAAATACAATGTATTTATTACGCGCCCAAATAGCATGAGTTTTTTTACCCGCACGCTGTTTGACATTAACAATTTTCAGTGACAAATGATAGGACGATTTAAGGCATTTTCAGAGAAGCCGAGAATTCATGACACAAGGTATTTTTGATAATACTTGAACTGTGGGACAATACAGGAATCACGGGGTGGAAAAAATATCTATTCTAAACATTCACTTCGCCCAAGCTAATATTTTTTTTGCATTCCATAAACAACGTTTGATTATTATTATTTTACATATTATTTTTTTAAACATTCCCAAGGTTCCCAAAACTGCCAATCTATCCTACTCGCACTACACTTTTTTGTCAACTGGCAGTTTTGAGAACCTTTTTATAAAAATGGCCACCTCATTATAGGCTATTTAAATGATTTTTATGAATGATATATTATGTTGCATTGCATATTGAAGATTCGTTTATTTTGACGCGAGACTTTTTGCCAAGTCTGGAAGGGTGGGGTAATAGAAAAAATCACGGGACGGGAAAAATATTTATTACTATAGGGACGGTCATTTAAATAAGTATTTAATCGTACATATCTGAGAAAGTTTGGCTTGGAATTGGGTTTTCTTTTACTTTCTAAATTTACTAAGCACATAAGTTCAATCTAAAAGTACCGCGAAAAGGATTAATAATTATTGGAAACTAGAGAATACATCAAATATTATTATTATGCAGGGTGCAATTAAAATGCATGGCATATGTAGGTAATGGCGGATTCTACGTCGCAAATTGACAAAAAATTTCATATACTGTGCTAAAAGGCAATGAAAAAATATGGAATATTTTAAACTGCAGTAAAACGGCTTCAGCGATTTGATATACAGCCCTTGGTTTTAGTTTCATACAAACAGGTGGTGTGCATGCCATAGATTTTATTCTAATAGACGAACGCACAGGGGTGTACTTGGACCCCAGCGTCAAATAAGAGTGGCGTATGGGAAAAATCGACAGAAAGTTAATGAACTCTCGGGATACTTTTCTTTAAACAACCTCCTCAGCCAAAAAAGTGCACTTACGCAATGTAAATCGCTATTACAGGAGCAATGGCAGTTTTGAGGACACATTCTGAAAAGTTTTGTCGATTTTAAGATTGTACAGTCTTTTTAGCGCAGTTCAGGATCAATAAACTAAGGAAATAATAATCGTTGAGTGAAAGAATGTAATAAGAGGTACCTACACCCTCTGCCGAATCTCACCGCCAACAATCAAAGCTTGTCTAACAACAATAATATCATCTTCATTGTTCTTGGACCAGTTTATGTTGTTGGCGTTGAGATTTGACAGCAGTTTCGGCTCTTTATATTCCTTCACTCAACGCTATAATACAGCCTTTAAAATTAAACTCAAACATTTTTTTTTAGCATTTCATTATAAACAAAAAGTATATGTAGACTTATAATCGGACAAACCTAACAAAGTTTGGCTTGGAATTGAGTTCTAATCATCCATATTCCAAATTATTTTTCAGTGGTGGGGGTGGGGGTAACCCAATTTCCCCTCTAGTGCTGTCTAAAAGGAACAGTGTTCTCAAAAGTGCCACAACATAAAAGATGTTGTTATGAGGACTGTCTCCAAATCTGCCTTTAGACATAATGGGCTTATGAGGACAGTCCTCACAACCGCCAAGTGTCCCCGCAAGCACCGTTGCACACCATAAATCGTCCTCAAAACTGCCACTAGACATATATATATATATATATATATATATATATATTTTGGAAGCTCAAGCAAAGGTGACAAGGTGGCAACTAAACAATTTGAATATATATATATATATATATATATATATATATATATATATATATATTCAAATTGTTTAGTTGCCACCTTGTCACCTTTGCTTGAGCTTCCAAAAACTACGTCGTAGTCTACCTTCTCGAACGATTCAAATACGAAAACACCGGCACATCCATTAGAACTTGGATCTTGGTATGATATTACCAGTTGCCAAAATGTATAGTCCCATAAAGCCGCTAACTTTCTTTCTCTAAAAATCTATTGGGGACGTGAAATTTTATCATCATTTATCTTGTACTTACGAAGTAAACGTATAACCAACGTTAAAAAAACATCAATTTGGAACAATTAGTTGATATCTACAATCTACATAATATAGTAAAAATTTGGACAGTTATTATTTAACGATAAATTTTACTGATTTTTGTGAATTCACTGATCCTACTTGGTCTATAAATAATATCCTTACTAAATTGCTTATTCTGGCTAACGTGGCAACGACCTTTTTGTGGTCGATGCGCATTTGCTTTATTATTATTATATCCCAACAGCTGATCCAGAGTTTGTTGAGATTTCGCCGGTTTGTGTTGACGTGTTTCGAGTGTTTACTTTTGCGTTATTCTTGTTTTTTAGGAGATTTAGTAGTTAGTGAATTAGTGTAATTTTAAGAACGATGGGAAGAGTAAAGTGTTGGATTTGTGGCATAGGAAACATAACCTCGGGTTATCATATGATGCAGGCTTAAGTGTCAAATTTGTTGTTTTGGTTTAGATTAGGCATTTTTTATGTTGGCTGATTACAATACAACCTTTAGGTTAGTCTGTGTTTATTACTTATCTGAGGGCAATAATAAGTAAACCACATAGAGAAAGCTATTAAGCAGTAGATAGTACCGTGAATCTGATTTACTTACACACATCGCTCTTGGCCATCAGCGGTGTTTTTCTAATATTTCTAAGTTAAAAGCTTGTAACATAAGACAACTGTGGGAGAAGAAAACAGGATTTTTAATTTTAGATTTTTTCTACAAAAATCGACCGCCTCTATAGACTTCTAAAAAGCCAATTATTAGAAGTCTAGGTGGTGCTCACCAGATAGAGATGTAGATTAAACACGCCTGGCGCGCGAAACGTGCGATAATGCCGTAATTTAAAGCTGTCGCTGACGTTACGCCCAAACGCAACCGCTTGCCCCAAGGTGTTTTTTTATACCTCTTTTATGATTTCCCATACAATTTTGTTTCGATATTTCCAACAACAAAAAACACTTTGCCCATATTACGTTGCACTGTGACTCTATGCGGTTCGTTGGTTTCGGACAAGAGGAAAAAACGTGGTTCGTTTTAAATTACAACGTTTTATTGGAATTTGGGTTTACAGCTACACACAGCTCTGATACCAGGCACCGCGATCGTATCTTCAAGAAAATCTGTCACATAACACCCTGAGGGTTATCAGAAAGCTGGTGACTTAGCCGCGGCAAAGCGTCGAATCACTTCGAACGTATTGAATACCAAAAAAACACCACAAAAAACTTATTCCAAGTAGTATCGCGAGCGCCATCAGTCGGAGAATGACCAAATCTAACTAACTATTAAGACTCAGTAATAAGGAGAAAAATTGTGTTCTGGTACACCGTAGAGATCCAAATGCTGGAGCATTAATATATTTTGAGCATTTTCAGCAAGAACTAACGAGCAAAAACGAGAATGAACGAGAATAAACGCCATAGATAGGTGTTTGATTACAGCAAAATGATCAGCTAATCTCAAAGGATAATAAAATATACGCCGTACAACATTTTTTCTGAAAATTTCGATTTTTCTGAGAATTCTCGAGCATGTTTCTAAAATGCCCAACAATATTCCCAAAGTGCTCAAAATGTTGAAAATGCTCAACTATATCAGGAATATGATGGTGGTTTTGGCTAACTTGCGTTCTCAGCTTGCAGTGGGATTGTGCCTTGTGTCTCCGTCTTTCGATGAAGCATCAGTATCTTCCCTCAGCTCAATTTGAAAAAATTATAATGAAAAATTTTTCTCAATTCTTCATAGATTTTTTTGGAATGTTCGCAAGCAAAAGCGGTGTTCTAAAAATATTAAATTTCTACTTTCACGCCGTGGATACTTGTCGTTTTCTTCACATACTACGGAATGGATAAGTAGTAGATTTCAGTTAACTGAACGGATATATCCATCATAGGTAGGATATACCTAACATTGATATCAACCAATAGCAGTTAAGATTTCTCCGGCGCGTGTTGTCAAGCCAATTATTTTTAACGTCTATCCAAATATTCGTCTACTGCAGGTAGAAAGAATACACTGTATAATTCGAGTATTCATATCCATATCGCCCATGATTGGGGACACATTATCCACTCTCATTGCAAAAACTACTATTTTCACTATGCAGTAATGCAAAATGCAACGGCGTTCTGAATGAACTTTGTCAAATTTAAAGGCTGTTTGCAATTCAATGGAAATTTTCGCATGTAATATAAATCAGTGGAATTTAAACATACGGAATACACCGCCTTGATTATACAACCAAAGTCAACAGAAAATAATAATCAGCACACGAAATTGAGATTCATAATCTGCGACTTTGGCTTTTGTGTACCTACAAGTTTTGACGACAGAAATATGCATGCAGAAATACATCACACTCTTGTTTTCTTGTATTCATTGACGTAAGTATTCTTGTTGATAACCTTGTTTATAGAGTATATCTCAAGAAATCAAGCAATACGTTTTGTTTCATCATGTTACTCAAAGGATATCTCGTATGTAGGTGTTATGCTATAGTGATCGAAGAATAACGGTCAGGACCAGATAATATTATTTCAACTTCATATAACTACTTCCGTTCTAACGCTCGACGTGATATAAATGGACTTTTATCCCAACTAATTTCTTTAGAGATTCTACTAAGAGACCCAGTATGATTCAGAATAGTTCATTCTATTGAAGCTATGCTGGGTAAAGCAGCAGTGTAAATTGATTAGCGATTACGTGATGTAATACTTACATATCTTGGGATTTGAGGCGAACGCCTGTCTATGTTTGAACGTGCAAATCATTCCATGTAAATCCCAATCAAATAAGGGATGGAGGGGAACTAAGACAACAAGGATTACTTTACTGATCTATGCGAACTCAGGTATAGGTATTTGCCTCGAGTTTGGATAGTGTATTTGTGTTTAAAGAAATTCACTACCCTACTTAATTTCTGGAATTTTGAAGAGACAAACTACTTTGACTTTGTAAGGAAAAAGAATCCCAGGCAATAACTGCAATTCGAACAATAAATTCCTGTGGATGAAAACCGACCAAAAGAAGAAAATGGAAACAATTTATAAATTTTGATACCTATCCAAATCTTTAAACTCTAATCTCCTGGCTCTGCTATTACATCTCAAGACGCCAAATAATTTCGTCGCTATTGTCAGGATAAAATTCAGAATTACAGTGGTAATTGCACCCGCTGGAAAGTAGATAATTCCTGTAAGTGAATTAAAATCGCGAATTGCAGATACTCCGGAGCTCTACGAAATGTTCACAGAAGATATTCGACTAGAAAATTAAACTGAAATGGGGGAGCAAAAGAACGAAATTGCCTGTTTAACGTTGAGAATATTATTATGTTATTACGCGGTAAAATATTTCGCTCATGGAGTAATACCACTTTGGAATGATTGGACATGGTACTGACTAGTAATCTTTATTTTGAGCAAATTAAATAAAGCGCCTGGCACAGTTATTTTTTAA
Source organism: Pseudeuparius sepicola (assembly GCA_963920635.1). Classification (NCBI taxonomy): domain Eukaryota; kingdom Metazoa; phylum Arthropoda; class Insecta; order Coleoptera; family Anthribidae; genus Pseudeuparius; species Pseudeuparius sepicola. The sequence continues at coordinate 817,180 of OY987305.1, read as the reverse complement.
AACTTTGCTTTAAAAGGTACAAGAGCAAAGACGGAGGTTTAATGCCTGCAGACAGACACGTGTCTTCTTTTCTACAATAAAAAGTGCTTACTTCTGAAAATGTATATTTTTGGTAATATTCAGGTGTTTTTGTCCATACAACTCCTCCTTCGTAGTTTGATGAATTTTCTGTTAAGTTTATACACAAGAAGGGATAGGACTGCAACAAGTACAAGTCCTGTCAGTATCCAATGAATCCAGGTCTGTGAGCTACTTTGAACGTCTTCAAGTGAAACAGGTTTCAAAGAGTTTATAGTTTTCTTGATGTTATTTTAGATTATAGTGGTCAGTTTAGCTTTTGGGAAATTTTTGTTTAATATAGATAAAAATAAATATGTAAATAAAAACAATGTATGCTCTTGGGTTATCATTTCTTTGTTGTGTATTTGACATTGTCGATTTCGACCGAACAATTTTGTGGGACTTTGATTTGTTTCATCACCGAAAGTATTACAAATTTTGAATGTTGAAGTGAAGTTTTCTCTGACTTCACTTGTTTTGTTGATATGATGATGAAGTATCCTTGGTTGATTTTTCAATAACATGAAACTCCATTTGAATTCCGATTGAATAACAGGTGGATTTTTTCTTCAAATAACACTGGCAATGCAGTCCGTTTGTACTTTAGAGATAAGCGATTCGTGAAGATTATTTGTTCGCATGGTGATTCCATATACTGATATTCATTTTGGTGAAGAACCATATAAGGTTTAGGGGGAATTACAACGGTATGATTTTTGATGTTGACTGGAATCAAGTGGAAATATTCGAAAACTTTTGGATTCATAATAGATATGTATTTCTATGGCGAAAATTAATTGGTCTTAACAAAGAAACAATTTGTTCTTATTATAGTATACCAATCGAAAGTATTAAAGTTATAATTTCGCCTTTTGTATAGATTTGTGTTAACTGATTTAAAACATCATTTAGATCGTTTGTAGTTGAAATGTCCGTATTGAGTGTGTAGCCTAAGCCTAGCAAACAATGTGGCATTGTTAATGGTTAATGGTTATATGTGAATTTATAAACATTTGGTCTATTACGCTCAAATAAACTGTGTAATTGTAAAACATGTCTGTTTTGCTTTGAAGAATTTCGCTGTATTTTTCGAAATACTCCATGATTTTCTGTTGATTTTTGACAATAGAATTTATCGTTTTCTCATAATCATATTATGTCAATTTGTAAAAGAGCGTAATCTGAGTGTTGTCCTCAGTCATGATTTTGTGCTGATTCTTTTCCAGCCTCGTTTGATTATTTTATGTGGATTCGAAAAATGAAGATTTTTTTTATCTATTTCCATTGGTTCCAAATTATTATAGTTATTCCGTAAACTACCTGTAAGAATGAAGGGGGTTTCTTGAAAAATAGATGCGATTTAAGGTTTTCAATTTCATTTTTTAATTTGTCTAATTTTTAATATAGTGTAGGTATGCTTTGCTGAAATAATTTTTGCGTCACCTACTCTAAAGGGTAATATTCTGGGATTATTTGTAAGAAAGAAATTTCAATATCTTGTAGTGCTAGGACCAGATGTGTCATTATCAGAAAGAATAGTAATATCGTCTATCGTCATATTTCTGTAAGACAGTGTATGTAGGTATTTAATTTTCTAGACGACCGAAGTCTATTATTATGAACTGTAGTACTTTCTAATTTTGTTTGATACCTTCCTTAGAATATTTCATAGCTGTATTCTTCCAGATTCAATCGCCATCGCGCTTACCTAGAACTGGGATCTTTCAAAGAAAATAGCCACTACACAGTTGAAAATAATATGTTAAATTTAACATTTTTTTGATGTTCCATCTGGTCCACACACAAAAATATGTAAAATGGCTGATGTACGTGTCTGTCAAATTTTACGTTATGCGTTGTGTAGAAAATGATTAACTGAAAGTGTTATATCATTTTGAAGTATTATTGTATGTCAACTTATACATACAGATTTGTGAAAATAAAAGTTAAATTGACATTTAAGTTTTGTTGTATTTACGATGGTAGTGTGTCATATTGAAACTTTCCATATTCAAATTAACAAGTTAGGTAATGTTAATTAGACATTTGTCATTATTTATATTAACAAAAGCGTGAGTTGAAGTAACATCTAGCCATATGTTAAATAGAGGAAAAACGACAGTGGTTTTTAACATTTGATCTACGTAGTTGTAACATATAGCTATAGTGAAATTAACATTTGATCTAAAGTTAAAAATACACATATAAATAGTACTTTTAACATAAGATTAATAGTAAATAAATATATTACGTAATAATTACATTATTATATACAGCGTGTCCACATTAAGAACTTACCACCCTTGTAAAATTTTTTATTTTTTGATCGATTTTGATAAAAGTTTTTAAAAGGTATAGGTATTCAAAATGCGCATTCAATGAGTAGGTAACTTTATTCTTGGGTTGTAATCATATAAGAAAAAAAGTATTATTTTTTTATTTCTAGATATTACCTATTGTTTTTTTAACATTAGAACAAATGTTTAATATGCGCATTTTTAATATATACCTACCTAACGAAAAAAGTTTATCAAAATCGGTCAACAAATAAAGATTTTTACAGGGGTGGTAAGTAGGTACTTAATGTGGAGACACTATATATTATATTATTTATATATGTCTATATAATAAGTGTCTCGTAATAATACCTTTCTCGATACTTACCTTTTAATAAACTTTATACTTTTACTGTTTCTTACACTGCAAATGACTGGAACAACACTGCATGACTATAACTTGTTTTATAAATCTCGGGCAATAACATCTTCTTAGCAACTATAGCAACTATGTGAAGTAAATGGGTGATACTTGCAAAATGAATACAACAATTTTGATTTGTGATTTTTTTTTTATTTCAAAACAAAGGGGTTACATATTATTAGGATTAGGCAGATTAATAATAATAATAGAAGATACATCTATAGTATACAAAATATCATATAGTATATAAAATAAATATCAAATTTCTATGACAATAACTATGATCATTATAGGTATACCAATATACAATAGGCAACTTTTTAAATTTATTCAAAACAATTTAATACCAGGTAAAATTAAGAATTATTCAAATAATGTAGGTATAAAACCTAAAGATCTAGGCGGAACAGCATAAAAATGAGAAATAAGGGCATTTGTTAGGTGCGGAAAATTCATAATTAAAGAGCCACCCCTGGTTAACATAATACCTACATATAAAAACCCTGGAAGTTGGTACTTATATATAATAATATGTGTAGGAATTTGAAATATCACTTACCTGGATTTTTTGTACACACACTATTACCGTACTATTACTACACAGCAACACACGCTATTAATCGATAGGAATTGGCACCTGGTACGCGACGCAATTCTGGACTGACTGAGATGAAAACGACTTGACCAAGTGTGATAGCCGGGAAGCGAAAACAACAGTCCAATCATTCGATTTTAACAAATACTGCGTAGAGACTTACAGTTTTATGAGTCGAAATGACACTGAAGTTTATGTTGCGTTGCAAAATGAATAACTTAATATGTTAACTCTACATGCATGAAAGTATTAAATGCACGTATTCTGTTATTCAAAACATATCGAAATAAGTTAAATAATAAATGTTAAACTTAACACAGAAGATAGTTACATCAACACATTGTACATATTCAGTAATATTTTTAACATTTGTGCGAGTTAAAATGTTACAGTTTTACACATTGACGTATCTAGATGATTCGACATATTGCTCGTGCGTTAATTTAAGTAACAATGTATGTCACTTTTTGACACAAATATATTAACATCCAAAAAAAGTAACATACTTCAATCCGATTTTTAACGGTGTAGAATTGTTTATGATCGGCAAAAATTTTAAATTTAGTCCCAAAAAGGCATGGCTTAAAATATTTCGTGCAATTGGACAGAACTTTTCGAAATACTTACATGCTGTTTAAAAAATCTGCCTCACCATTTTTTGGAAGGTTACAAATAAAGACACGCTAACAAACGATGTGCAACTTCAGTTCGTAGAAGTGATAAAACTTTCATAACCATAATTTTCATTCAGAGTTCAAATGGAATCAACGTTGAAGATAATAAATTCTTCATCATTTAAAATTCACGTCAAGTAAAACCTGATAGGTTTGTTTAAATATTGACGAAACAATATCGCCCAACTAACGATGTAATTAATCTAGCGTTTGTCTTGATTATAAGTGCGTGGAGTGATGGATAGAATGGATGACATTAATGAATGGATGCGGCCGTTTTTACTCGGCCCTAAAAGGCCGTACGGAAGCCATTAAATGCTCTAGTTCATTTTTTATATCGCTCTAATAGTATAGTAATAGATCATACCCCTCGGCGGCCGCTATTTATCCCTCGGAATTTCTTTTCTGTTTTTTGTTTGCGCGGTAATTCATCATTTCCTTGCAGGCTGGCAATTAAAGCGTGAAATGGGTAAACACAATATTTTTCCTCGTTCTCCCACCCCCCGCCCTCCGCACTCGCAGCTCAAGGTAAAACAGATTGAGACGACCAAAGTGAGCGCAGGTATTATGGACTGGAGGCGGGCACCATTTACTTTTCTAAACAAATTCCCACATAATACTAAATTAATTAGGAGTGGAAGTACACGAGATGAATTTTCAATTATCTCAGTATACACTGTGTCCCGCGGATAAGAATGAACAGCATGGGGATATTGCAAACGGTGAGAGATACGGCAACGGTTAAAAAGGGAAAAAGTTGCGCATTTTTGAGATCAATAAAATGGCGCAAACAGATTTCTAATATTTTTTTTCGTTTTTGAGTTATTTCGAAAAAAGTAAAATTTTGCGTTTTCGATTTTATTTTTTTCTGAAGTTGTTATCACAGATAGAAAAAAAGAAAAACACTTTCTTATGGCACTTTTTAACGGGCTTTAAGATGGCGTTTTTAGATTTTTTCTACAACGTTTCGTTTTTGAGAAACTATCTTCAACTTTTTTTTTAAATACGGACCTGTTTTTTTTGCAGATTTTGAAAGAACTTTCCATTGCAAATACCATGATGTATGACACGAAATATTTTTAAAATGTTTTTTGACATTTATACTCAAAATTACTTTTTTCCATTCATTTTTTTCTATTGGGGCCCTGTATTTAATAATAAGAAGTCTAAATATTAATCAGTATTGACAACAATTTAGACTTATAGTTTATTTTGACTTCGAAAACTTAATATTTTTAAATACGGCCCTGTCTGGTAAGTGTTTTCCTCTGTTGTTGTACAGCAAACAGTGTCGCATTGTGTTTTGGAGTAAATCCTTCGCTTTTTCTAATTGTGGGAAGAAAGCTTTAAGCCAACGAAACCAATAACTTTTGCCATTTATAATTGCAACAATACATTCGTTCGGCATCTACACTATTTCTGTGACACAAGATATAACATGCTGACATGTTAAATTTGTCGTCATTTGAAAAAGCAGTTATGACAAATAACAGGGGGTTGCTGGTTTCGTCGTTTCAAAGCCTTCTAGGTGGAGGATTTTTATAATTTTTTTATTATCGTATGTGACTGTTATTAGTCTTTGCAGCACTTTTTTTAGTTCTCCAATTGAAAGATAAGTTGTAAGTTAAACTGTTGACAATACTGATTAATATTATTTAGACTCCTTATTATTAAATAGGGGGCCGCATTCGAAAAAAACGCATGGAAAAAAAAGGAATTTTCAGTATAATTGTCTCAAAACATTTTAAAAATATTTTGTGTCATACATCATGGTATTTGCAATGAAAAGAGCCTTCAAAATCTGCAAAAAAATCAAGGTCCGTATTAAAAAAAAAGTTGAAGATGGTTTCTCAAAAATGAAACGTTGTAGAACAAATCTAAAAACGCCATCTTAAAGCCCGTTAAAAAGTGCCATAAGAAAGTGTTCGTTTTTTCTATCTGTGATAACAACTTCAGAAAAAATTAAATCGAAAACGCAAAATTTTACTTTTTAAAAATAACTCAAAAACTAAAAAAATATTAGAAATCTGTTTCTGCCATTTTATTTACCTCAAAAATGCGCAACTTTTCCCGATTTAACCGTTGCCGTATCTCTCACCGTTTGCAATATCCCCATGCTGTTTATTTTTATCCGGGACACAGTGTATAATATGGTTTTGAACCTCAGACAACTTGTGATGATATAATTTTGAGGAACGGGTAAAATTTGTAACGTAAATTTGAACGAACAACCAGATGCTGTAATTTACATTACTGTAGGTTGTACCGTTGAGAGAGAAGTAATATCAGAGCTGGTCTAACAACAATCTTCTGTTCATTGTTCGTGGACTAGATCAGATTGTGCATTCATAGTAGTTTATGTTTTTTCCTCTATATTATCCTAACCCGCGTGTCAATAGTTTATAAAAATATTATCTTGATAATATTAAGATCAACGGTAATATTATTAACGAAGGAACTAGAAATAAGTTTAAACGGTGCAATTTATAAAGTTCGGCTTTTCCTGCTTCTAACCGCGTCTATGTGACAACTAGTTTTGTATTATAGACTTTCGGTTAATGCTCTCGAATTTTAATTAGTTAAGTTGCAGTCTGACCAAGCAGGCTTTTACTTAATATTTTTGGAATTTAGAGCTAATGTCTACGAATTTTTAACATAAACATGGTAGCCGTAGTACCCCATATAACATTTATTATTTTCTTCTATAGTATTGTTAGTATTGTTTTAGCAAAAAATAAGTAAAAATAATATATATAATCCAATGGAAGCTATAAACAGGATGAAATACTTTCATAATCTTCAAAACTTATTTTGGCATATTGTTCAAATTATTTTAACCTTTTTATCTTCTTATAGGCAAAACTTGAAAACAAAAAGCAATCCTGAAAATAATATACTGACAATAATTTTTAACCTTTAAAATTCCGTCTATGTAAAACTCTCTTAGCATTATAGTAGTTGTGATAGACAGAAGGTATATTTTATTTAGACGATGAATAAAATGCCACTAATGCCACTGTATTTCTAGACTCTTCTAGATAACAGGAGTTTTACTGTGTAAGTATTATTTTCTGTATAAATTTTAAAATAGTAGTTTTTTAATATTACCTTCAATATGTCGCTAGTCAGTGAGGACCATGGTATATGGTTATACATTTTAAGTTTTGAACAAAGAATAAAGAACGTCCTTTGTAAGAATAATAATTAAGAGTACTGTAGTGGATTTTCCATTAAAACAAATACACACTTGCCGTATTGGTTACTAACACCTGGAAACAATACCACGGTTAGTCACTGTCACTGACCAGTTCGCAAATTCTTACTAAAATCGCGTTCTAAGTGTGCGTAGAACATTCAAATGTGGCAAAACGAATTGAACTGCCCAAGTTTGAACCTTTGAACACATTCGAACAGATTCGTGGACAGCAACAAAACTAAACTACTAGAATAATTTTTCATTACAGTACCATCATTGTTTTGTTCATATAAAATATTGTCACGCCCGGGAGCCAGTGACAGATTTTTGTTTTCCTCTCGGCCGATAATTCGTAAAATGCTTCATTCAGTTGTGTCATGAAGCATCGTGAACGTCCGCTGGGGTACCAGTGGTGGGTTGGACAATGGCACCCCCCATACACGTAAAATTTTTTTTTCAATCATTTAATTAATATTTTTATTATGCCTTATAGAAATGTCGTTTATTTAAGAGATACAGGGCGTTAAAATTCATTTTTTTGAAATTGAATTATGGCTATACATCTCCCGAAATAATCAAGCTGCTGAACTGAAATTTGGCACTGCTGTGTTTTTGGGGATGAAGAATAAGCTATCTCACAGAGGGCGCCACTTGCGCTGTTTTTGGATGGTGCTTTTAATCATAATTTTTTTGAGGTTATCCTTTTGGTCTTGCGGATTCATCATTTTAGTGCTTCTTTTCATTCTGCAACAAAGAGGTACTCTTGTTTCATAACGATCAAATCAACCGTTTGCGTTGAAATTATCAAGACGTGCCCCAAAACACCTGTTGACTTCAATATTCGAGAAATAAAATTTTAATTTTAAAGGAAAAAACCCATATGAACAATGTCCCAAAAAATGTTCACTTTCAAAATGGAAACACGGCAAAATTTGGACACTCTATTCAAGAAAACGAATGTGTTTCGACCAATGTTCATTGGCATTTTTTTCTTCATTTTCAATGGTAACATTATTTGAAAGTAGTAGGTGAACATTTTATTTTTCGAATATTGAAGTCAACAGGTGTTTTGGGGCACGTTTTGGCAATTTCAACGCAAACGGTTGATTTGATCGTTATGAAACAAGAGCACCTCTTTGTTGCAGAATGAAAAGATGCACTAAAATGGTGAATCCGCAAGACCAAAAGGTAACCTCAAAAAATTTATGATTAAAAGCACCATCCAAAAACAGCGCAAGTGGCGCCCTCTGTGAGATACGTAGAAATTGACATTTTCAGCTTATTCTCCATCTCCAAAAACACAGCAGTGCCAAATTTCAGTTCGGCAGCTTGATTATTTCGGGAGATGTATAGCCATAATTCAATTTCAAAAAATGAATTTTAACGCCCTGTATCTCTTAAATAAACGACATTTCTATAAGGCATATTAGCCTCAATTGACTTTTTTTTAATTTAAACAAACCCGTAAGTATACCAACTGACAAATTTTCAACCGAGAGGAAATCACTGAAAATAGTTTTTATTTTTTCATGTTCGTATGAGCAGCTGACGTATAGTCCACCACCTTACAGCCAGCTGACGGTTTTTTTCCATTTAATTATTATATTAACTATTATCTGACAAATTTTCAGCCGGGAGGAAATGATTGAAAAAAATTTTTTTACGTGTATGGGGGGGTGCCATTGTCCAACCCACCACTGGTACCCCAGCGGACGTTCACGATGCTTCATAACACAACTGAATGAAGCATTTTACGAATTATCGGCCGAGAGGATTTTGGTCGAACAAATCTGTCACTGGCTCCCAGGCTATGGGGTTACTAGCCCCGAGGGTGTGTTCCGGGGGAGTTCACAACCTGTCCCACCCATTACTCGCCAGGAACTTTCTGCACACATAAACCCATGTAGAGAGGTCCAGAACGGAGAAGACGGCGTCGGGTTCGTAACAATGTTTATTGACCATAAAAGGAGAAGAACATCTTGCCGGCGCGGCGGTGACCCAGGCTGGGCGGAGTTGGCGCGTGGTGGAGTGAGCGACTGCGACGGACGGGTTTAGGAGCGTTGCTACCTTTAGCGCGAGTGGAAGTATGCGCCGAGAGGAATCTCTTAGTTCCTTGGACCTCCTTTGGAAGCACCAAGAGCTCGTGATAGGTCTCCAGAGAAACGACAGCCCCATTCGAGCTACTGCACAATGTCCAGCTTCCTATTATAGGAGGAGCCATCGCTACCCACTAGACCAAACCAACGAGCTCAGGCCCGATTGACCTATATGTCCTAAATTATTGTTTATGTCAGCATTTTGTGGACCTACTTTTCGGCTGATATTTTAATTGCTTCTATTGGGAATATTGAAATATTATTTGTTTATTCTAAGGTGGCATTGTGTACCATTAAATTTTTTCTAGTTGTTAATTTGTTAATTTAGTTATTTAATTAATATATTACATGTTATCGTTTATAGTAGAGGATCCGCACTAGAAACGACCTTCACCCATCTGTTTAATGGATGAAAAGTATTTTATATCAAATTTAATATATTGGAAAATATATTTCGAGTGGGTTGCCTAAAAATTTGCTGGCCAGACTATGGTTAATTAAAAATTGAAAAATTACTTTTTATTAAATATTGCACTCATGAGTTTAACGAATAAATTTAATACCAACTGAAAGTATGAAACCTACAGAATATACAAACGTTGGGTTGTCTATTTTTTTTCCTGGCGTAACTACTGGGTTGGCGGGTATAAACAGGTAAATCGGTAATATTAGCTTTTTTCACCTATGTGTTTAATAAATAAATCTTATATCAAAATGAGCGCTATTTAATTGCGAATACGATAATATAGGGTTGTCTGTAAAAAAATCTGGCCTGAATGACGGTTGTCGAGTTTTGAAAGGTGAAAATTTTATGCGTATGTACCAAAACCAGACAACCCTATATCATCGTATTCGCAATTAAATAGCGCTCATTTTGATATAAGATTTATTTATTAAACAAATAGGTGAAAATAACTATTATCGATTTACCTGTTTATACCCGCCAACCCAGTAGTTACGCCAGGAAAAAAATAGACAACCCAACGTTTGTATATTCTGTAGGCTTCAGACTTTCGGTTGTTATTAAATTTATTCGTTAAACTCATGAGTGCAATATTTAATAAAAAGTCATTTTTCAATTTTTATTAACCATAGTCTGGCCAGGAAATTTTTAGACAACCCACTCGAAATATATTTTCTAATATATTAAATTTGATATAAAATACTTTTTATCCATTAAACAGATGGGTGAAGGTCGTTTCTAGTTCGGACTATTATAGGTTATCTTTATTGCTACAGAGATGTCGCTTTCCTTTAATAAATTCAAACTTTAATTAATGTTGATTGGAAACTTCCACAGCAGAATGTGATGAATCTGAGTTTCTTTCGGATGGATCCTGGTTTGCAAAACTTCACATTTCAAGCTTTCGTCCTCAATTGCACGGGACATCCTCAGGGCGTGACGATCACACCGAGACTGATTATTCCATTACCTGTGATGGTATTTATAGGAACATGGAAATGAAGGGGAATAGGCGAAATTAATGATATGATTTAGGGTGGTTGGTTTTGCGGCGTATATGAGAAAAACACGCGCCAACAACTATATGTAAAAGTAAAAAATAAACCCTGATAATGGTTCAGATTGTTAGTGTGTTTAAGGATTTCAATGGATTCAAGGATTTTTCTTTGGATGGGATGGGCTGATTTGGATGGGATCTTAATATCACTAAGCAAGACTTGGTGCCTCGTGTCCAGATAATGTTCGGCTCGTGATATAGACACTACTCGTATTCAATGGTCGGTAATATTGGCATAATTTAGGGAGCGTGGAAAATCTTGCTAGTATGTTATGTCGACATAACATAGTAACATAGTACGCAGGACGCAGGATCCATCCGGAAGAAATTCAGATTAATCAAACTTTAATTTTTAATTACCTCAACAAACTATCATTAAGTGAGAATTCAACGCCTGCCAATATGAACTAATGAAATGATATGATTTTTGATATATTAACCAATCAGGTGATGATTTCAACGATAATACCACTAGTGGTATTTTCAGGGGTAATATAACAAGTGGTGTGCCTATTATCGATAATACCTTTCGTTAATTTTACGAATTATAATCCCAACGCTGAAAATACCACGACTGCGCAGCAGGAGTGGTATTTTCTTAGCATTGGGATTATAATGAGTGATAAATTAAGGAAAGGTATTATCTATTATTAGGCATACCACGAGTTGTATTTAAAAAGAGAATTTAACAACTGCAAAGAGTTAGTTTGATAGCTAGCTGTCATTTAGATTGAACTTTCGGTTCTGAATATGTTTTTTGTGCTAATAGATATTTAAAGATCAATGTGTTAACTGAAAACATATTCTAGTCCTATATATTAAATTTGGTAATGTGAAGAAGTTATCGGGTTATAAGTTTTAGCTGCCACAATATTGGTTTAGTAACTAGGACGTAACTAGGGCGTAACTAGGACGTAACTAGGACGTAACTAAGAGAGTAGGATTTCAGCGAAAATACCACTAGTGGTATTATCGCTGAAATCATGACCTGATTGGTTAATATTTCAACAATCATATCATTTCATTGGTTCATATTGGCAGGCGTTGAATTCTCGTATGTAATATCACTAGTGCAGGAAATTTTATCGATAATTTTTTCGAAAGCGCTATTTTGCCTAGAAAGATCACAAGTATAAATTGCTCTCGGGATTTTATCAGAAAATAAAAGCTCAATTTGTACGAGTGGTTTTGCTAATGGGCAAATAGGGCTTGAGAATAAAATTATCTAGAAAAATTTCCGGCACGAGTGGTATTTGTCGAGATTATTTCACGAATACGATTTAATAATTTCTGTATTATTTTTTTCTATGTTTACATTTCCAAAACGACTCATTTTGAACGAGTTTATTGACAGCTTCGACTGTAGCGTTCGAGTAAACAAACATGACGCTTGGGTATCCAAGGCAAATGCGATTATACTTGCACCCTGTCGGCGTTGGTTTATTTTCTGAATGTGTCATAAATTTAAAGATCTAAATAACAAGAATTTAGCAATGTAAAAGTTATATAAATTCATTGATATAATGATTAATAATACCCCAACATAATTTATAAGCTGCATAATTTAGAACAGTGTGAAACACACAAACTTTAAGAAGTAGGTATACATGTTTGTATCCAACAGATTCGCGGTTGCTAAGCAACGAATATCATTGGTGATATCATTGGTTGGATTTGGTTGGATTTTTATGGAAGGAGCTACCTTATTGGATGCAAGCAGTATGAGGGAAATAATAGCTGAAATTCTACTCTCTTAGTAACGTCCTAGTTACGCTAAACCAATATTGTGGCAGCTAAAACTTATAACCCGATAACTTCTTCACATTACCAAATTTAATATAGGACTAGAATATATGTTTTCAGTTAACACATTGATCTTTAAATATCTATTAGCACAAAAAACATATTCAGAACCGAAAGTTCAATCTAAATGACATCTAACTACCTATTTATTCTCTTTTTAAATACAACTCGTGGTATGCCTAATAATAGATAATACCTTTCCTTAATTTATAACTCATTATAATCCCACTGCTAAGAAAATACCACTGCTGCTGCGCAGTCGTGGTATTTTGTATGACAGGCCGAATGGGATTGCTTCGATTTATCCGGAAACAGGGAAACGTTTCCTTAGATCCCGTTAAATATCATTCCAAGAGCATTCATGACAAAATTCTGTGAAACTGTATTTATAGTTTTTCGGATCTCGGTAATGTCCCCCAATTACAATAGCTATATAGCTATTTAAGTTGCAGCCGAGTCTGCAAACCGAGCAATTTTACTTGTTCCGATGTCTATCTCTCTTCCGGGAACTGGATAGTTAATTATTTCAAAGAATCAGCGCTGCAACCAGTATCCAGCATCACTTCCATCATTTCCATTAGGCACAAAAAGAGTCTATCTTTGTTTTCCTCTGCCGTATCAGGCTCCATGATTAAAGCCATTGTGGATAAAATTGAAAGCCTCCTCTGGTTTACGTCAACTAATTCGCATGTTATGTTGCCTGCACGGCAAATGGTAGTTTTCATTTAGTTTGTTGTCCGGTTGGTTATTGGGATTTTTGTTGGAATTTACTACAGCTAGTGAAAGTCCGTACCAAATTTCAACTAAATAAATAATAACAATATCTTTAAAGACGCAGGAGTTGAATAAAATTTGCGTTTTTTTATCTATTCTTATCTATGAAAATAATGGAAGCTTTGAAATGAAAAACGGCATTAGGTAAAGAATTTATTTTGGTCCAGAGATCTGTGGTCCCTACTTTTTCTAATACCCTGTATCGGTACCAACAGAGCCGAAAAAAATGAATTAAAATAGTATATTTCCTAACAAGTGCGGAAAGTGCCACTTTTCCGCACGCGATTTCAGTTGGCTGAACGACGCGTAGCGGAGTTCAGCCAAGAAATCGAGTGCGGAAAAGACACTTTCCGCAAGAGGTAGGAACACTATTTTTTCTACAAGCGTGCGGAAGAGTAAGACACTTTTCCGCACGCATTTACTTTTCCGCATACATTTTAGTTTAGAAAGTGTAACTTTTCCGCACTAGTGCGGAAAAGTAGTGCGGAAAAGTACTTTTCCGCACGCTTGTAGAAAAAATCTATTTTCAGCATAGGAAGAAACTTCCAAAGCTGCATCTATCAAGAAGTTATGGCAGGTAACGTTTAGTCGCAAGTCTAGTGAATATCAATTAAAAAGTATTTTATCTCTAATATAATTTCTGTTGATGGTCCGTTGCTTTCATACTTTCAAAATCTTTGAAATATCGCCAACATGTTAGCATGCGAAATTCTGGTTTTAGCTACATGTAGGACAATGAAGACTTTGTTCGGGAAGAAGATATGACTTAATTAACTCGGCATGAATATAAATGTACACAAAGAAAATATGAAGATTTTGATACATTAATAATTATTAGACTTCCACTTTAATCTCATTTACACTCAGACAACGCCCTTACCTTGTGAACCGTTACTGTAAGGTGAACAATGAAAGTTCTCCGCGGTATAAATTAGCACTTTAAAGGGATGTCTCCAACTTCAGACAGCTTCAGAAATTAATTCTGCTGGCAATTATCGGTATATTACATTACCAAATGTTATTCAATCAGAGCAGATAGTGCAGAATAGTCAAATATCACTGCGAAGGCGCAGACTTTCCAAACTGGTAATAATGATGTTCGAAATTACAAACCAACCTTACCTATATAAGAGATGCGCCCTGGAATTTTATATACAGTGTGTTCCATGTTAAGTGCGAACACCCTCGTAAATATTTTTGTTTTTTGAGATATTCGAATGCTTTTTTTGCGTCATGATGGGAGTTTGGAAGATGCTCTCTGAAAGCATTTCATATCCCACAAGCCCCTCAAACAAGGCCTACTACGATCATGTTTATAATCCCAACATTTGCAAAAATATTATTAGTGACTTTTTTATCGAAAATCTGATACCGCGTTCTAATTTAGCATCCTTGGAAATGCTACATAATAATTTTCTTCTACAAATATCCAGCGATAAAGTTTTTACAACAGGGCCAATTATTTAACAAATACGGCGTTTTGAAATTTTACTAGAGTATACTGCCCTGTTTAATGAAAACGCTGTATATGCAAAATCGTTGTTTTGGGGTAATTGAGATGCCGTCCACAGCTTCTAAATATCAAAACAGATTTTTCTGGAAATATAACACCACATGCAGTATAAAAAATGCCTTGATTAAATAATTTAAATGATAAATTAAATTACCATAAGTGTGAGATGGAAAACTAAACAAAAAAAAAACAAGTAAACAGAAAACCGAGATTTAGGAATTTTTCTTTTCATCATAAATTATAATACACAATATAATATCTATGATATTTAGGTTAAATTTCTAAATAAAAACTATAAAAATCTTTGAACGTTGATTCTAACTTATCTACTTTTTATTTTTTTTTGTAATTTAGGTACGAGATTTAGCATAACATCAAATAATGTCAAGCCAAAGTAATATGACAGAATAATAAATGTCAAGTAAAAACAATAACCCAGCCACAGGTCTGATATTGCAGCCTCTGTTCTAATTATCTATACGAACTTATCTTTGAACAACTGGTAGATAATAATATCCGTATTGCCTGGAGTAAATGCCGATTCCTACTTCTTTGAGAATTGGATAGGATCTATTCCTGACTTTGCCTGATATAATTTTTACGTTATTTTAAACAAAAGTGAAATATTATGACCTACAAGCTTCCCCAACATATAACTTTGCACATTCACAAGGAATTTTATAAATGCAATTTTGCAACTGTGTTGCTGAATGTTGAGTGGAATATTATTACCAGTTATTCAAAGAGAAGTTAGTATAGCTAATTAATTAAAACATAGATAGTACAATATCAGACGGGTGTTTAGGTTATTGTTTTTGACTTGACATTTTGACATTCTCTTTGAGAAAGGAGGAAGATTTATTCTCGGAAAGCCCAGAAAAACATAGTCGTTGAAGATATTTTTGAATTAACGTTCAAAGTTTCGTTTTTTAATGTTGGGCATTTATATGAATTTTTCTAGCAACTTGAAAAACTTGTTTTCCTAATCAATTTGGTTTAGGTTTCTGTAGCGAAAAACTCAAAAATTAAATAAATGACACTCATGACATTGTTAAAGTGTCTGTTCTGTGTTAAACTTTTTTAGATTTTGATTTGACTTAACTCACCTGTAAAATAATTACTTTTTCTTAAGTCGATTTATCGATACTCATTGTTTGGTAGAAATATTTTTGTTTGTTTTGATTTGGTATTTTGAATTTCTTGTTGAATATTACATTACATATATTTTACTGAATTAACATTGTACTCTGACCGGTCATGTCAATTCTGATTATGTCAATAATTTATTCTTACCCCCACACAGGGTGACCTCTGTGAGTGTATTTGTACTGTGTTTATTTATTATCATGCTAGTTTTAGTTGTTTTAGTAAAACGGCTAATTTACTAGAATCTGATTAATTAATGTTAGTATCGGTTATCGACTAAAAAATTTTCAAAACGTCGTATTTGTAAAATTTTGCCCGTTGAAAAAACTTTATTGCTGGATATCTTTCTAATAAAAATTGTACGTACCTACATACCCGTTTCCAAGCATGCTAAATAAGATGGCGCTATCAGATTTTCGATAAAGAATATTTTTGCAATAAACATGAGACTTCCCATCTTCCATCATATCGAAACAAGTAGCACCCGAATATCTCAAAAATTAAAAATTTAGAAGAGCTTAGCACTTAATGTGGACCGTAGTTTATATTTGTTAGTAATTATAGCCCTAATTCAATGTTGTCATTCTTCTCAAACTGATAGCACAGCTTACCCTAACATAGTATAGTTTAGGTAATTTCTTCATTACTTCTTCTTCGCCAGGGATGATACTATTTTCAAAATTTGTACTCGGCTCAAAAATTTACGCTGTGTGCATTTCTCTCTGAAATAAATTTAAATTTCCGCGACGCGGCAGACGGACAAAGGAAAACTTTTAATTTAAATAAACAGCTCCAGGGCACAAATGGCCGCGACATAATTAAAAATCTCATTAGCAGCTTTTGCACTTAATGCGTCGCGTTAAAGTGCGTTTACACTTTTAATCAAAAGGGATGGTAGCTTTAAGAAAAGTGCCGTCCGGCGTGTATAAATAGTAGAGCTTGTAAGAATTATTCTATTTTTAATTTGAAATACTTCACTTAGACTCTATACAAAAAATGAAGGTAATTTTTGTTCGTGAATTTAAAACATTTCTCATCATAATTCGGAAATTTTCAAATAAACTATCTAGTTGGATTACGTCATAGGACTATTCCACATACGTATAAGAGGAAACAAGTTACGGGACCCTCATTGCAATCAGAAACCAGTCTGCTCGCCAAAGCAGAAAGTAAACGACCCAAACGACCATAAGTTTAAATTTTTGTGAATTCAAACACCCTGAATCTTAAAATGAGGCGGCTTATTTATTGTTTTTCTGTCAGTCCTTCGCTTCGCCATTACCGTACTCCTGAGCAGCCGTACACATGCCATTATCGGGGGTGAAATCATACAACTTGCCGGAAATTTTATGGATACATTTGTCGGCTACCTATTTTGCATAGAAAGATTATGAGTAATTTATTATGAAATATTTCCGGCACATGTGGTTTTGTTGAGAATATTTCACGAATACAATCCTTTATGAATTTCTTGTATATATCTCCAAAAGATCTATTTTGAGGAGTTTTTCCTTTTTTGAATAATCATGAAAGTGACAGCTTCGCGCGGTTGGGCGGCACCGTCGCAATGATAAAGGCCTTCTAGCTGGCGACGGTGGTAAACGGCAGTGGTTCAGAATAAAGTGATTAAAGTTCAATTTTAGTTTATAGGTTTTAGGTTGTGTCTATAGTTTCGGACTAATTTAAATCATGGCGTGGACGTGTTCCGTTCCCAACTGCAAGGGAAACTACAAAGGCGGTACTAATGTGTCCGCTTTTTCCTCCATAAGGACCCCATTTTAAGGGAAAAGTGGGTTAAGGCCATTAAAAGAGATTTTGTTCCCAGACAGTTTTCCAGGATTTTGGTTTGGATTGTTGGAGAGTGTTATACCTAACAATTTTACGTGATTAAACGTAACCACCTTGAAATCAGTAAGTTTTATGGTTTTATTTATTCGAATTTAGTTGTATC